>CM035843.1:42077141-43277141 GCA_020510985.1 Pholidichthys leucotaenia | reverse complement strand
TTGATAGGACTCCTTCTTCAGCTTAATGGCCCCCCTCACCACTGGTGTCCACCATTTGGTTCGGGGGTTCAATATCAAGGAGTCAGTGTACCCCGCCCGGTATGGGGTTACCGGGGCCCCACCCTGGAGCCAGGTCTGGGGGAGGGGCTCGATGGCTAGGGTCTGGTGGCTGGGTTTCCACCCATGGGACCCGGCCGGGCTCAGCCCAAAGGAGTTACATGGGTCCGCCCTCCAGTGGGCTCACCACCTGCAGGAGGGATCATGGGAGTCCGGTGCTATGTGGATTAGGTGGCGGTCAAAGGCGGAGACCTTGGCAGACTGATTTTGATTCTAGTGTTTCTTTTTACCATTGAAAGAGTAGGGAAGGGAAAGAAACATTCATAATAGTAATGTACTCATGCATACTTAAATTATATATTCAGAGGTGGGTACAGTAACCAGAAATTCTACTCATGTAAAAGCAGTGCTTTGAAATTAATAATTAAAAGTAGACAACCACTTCCGGTTATGGCTGCCACGTAGGACGGACGTGTCTCGCTCTGCTCTGCTCCTGGAAAAAAAAAAAATCGGCAAATAACTCTCTCATTTGGGACAGAACGTATCCCAGCATTTGGGCGAAGATATGTCGGCGAAGCCTAAGGCTGGAAAACCAGGAAAAGGAAAAAGCGAGCCGCCAAAACAGTCCAAATTAACGGACTTTCAGGTCTGTGACGCAGTAAACAAAACTCCATATATGGCGGAGGAGGCTGGCAACGCTGCGATATCTGCAGGGAATGGCGCAGATGCGCTGATGGCTGCCATGAGTTCAATGAGAGCGGACTTTTCCTCTAGATTTGATGGGATTATGACAGCGTTGGAAGGAATAAGAAAGGAATTGGGTGACTGTGTAGAACGAACGGCGCAGATGGAGCTCCGTCTCGCTAGTGCTGAAGATGACGTCACCCGTCTTCAATTAAAGGTGCGCACTTTGGAAAAAAAAAATAAATCTCTGGAAGATAATATTTTGGATTTGGAATCTCGGTCGAGACAGAATAATTTGAGGCTGGTGGGTCTTCCAGAGGAATCAGAAGGTCGGGACGTATGTTCCTTTCTGGAAAAGTGGATTCCGGAGGTGCTGGGCAGCGAGGAGTTGCAATCAGCAGTGGTTCTGGAAAAAGCACATCGTATTGGCCCACGGAGAGATAAGGGACCGCCGAGGACCTTAATTATGAAGTTTCTTAGCAACAGAGACAGGATGAAGATCTTCAACGCTGCACGAGCTAAAAAAGGAGAGATTAAACACCAGGACCAGCAGGTGCGGTTCTACCCAGATTTGGCCACAGGAATCCAGCAATTGAGGAAGCAGTTTGATCCCGTACGTAAGGAGCTGCGCAACCTTGGGATTCGTCATGGTGTAATCTATCCTGCGAGACTGCTGACCACGTATGAGGGCAGAACCCACATCTTCAAGACCCCAGAGGAGGCGCAGGAGTTCATCAAGAAGATCAAAGAAGAAGAAGAGACTGGTGGGAGCTAAGCATGAACAAAATATAAGGTAGAATAATTAAGCATTTGCACAGGCATCTGACTGACTTGAAGTAAATAGTAAGTTTACAAAATATAGATTGTATTATATATTAAAAAAACAAAACAAAAACAAAACAAACAAACAAAAAAAAACTATGATGTACAAAGTTGTTAAAAATTTTGGAGTTAAGTTGGAAAACTACAGAGGAGAGTTAATGTTACGTCATTAAAAGCAGTAGAGTTAGGGTGATTGGGAGGATGAAGAAGGAGTGGCTTAGGCTGTTCCCCGTGGGTGTGGAACGGTCGATGGCTATATCGGGAGACAGAATTTTTCTTTTGATTTTGGGGGGTTTGCCACAAGTGTGGGAAGGGGAAATTTGTTTGTGTGTAGTTTGTAGGATGAATGTTCAACCACTCATGTTTTTGCTTCTCTGTATGAGCATGTTTACACTGCAAGGTAATCCCAAACTCTCTATTGATCATGGACCAAAGTGTTAATCTTAATTTAACTTCATGGAATTGCAGAGGTCTACAAAATTTAAAAAAACTTAAACAAGTTATGAATAAAATAAAGGACATGGGTTCAAGAATTGTGTTTTTACAAGAAACTCATCTGATAGAGGAGGATGTTAAAAGAATTAGGAGTAGATGGCAGGGAAGTGTATTCACCTCTTCATTTTCATCCCGAGCCAGGGGAGTTATGACTCTCATACATAAATCAGTTCCTTTTCAAGTGAAAAATGTAATTGGAGACAAATTTGGAAGATATGTAATCATTCAAGGTTCTTTGCTATTAGAAAATATAAATCTTGTGAACTTATATGGTCCCAATATAGATGATCAGAAGTTCTTTGCTAATTTATTTCTCATCTTATCATCACTTACAGGGCAACATATAATAGCAGGGGATTTTAATTGTACATTGAATCCAGGTGTGGATAGATCAACAGGACTGGATTGTACGCACATTGGATGTAGGATGACTATTAATCATTTTATGAAAGAATTGAGATTGTTAGATATATGGAGAGAAATGAAACCACAAGTTAAAGCCTATTCTTGTTATTCCAGTACCTACAAGACATTCTCACGTATTGATTATTTTTTGATTTCCACAGAATTAAGGTCCAAGATTCAAAACTGCTTTTATGATAACATCGTGATCTCTGATCATGCACCCTGTTGTCTAATATATGTAGATAAAAAATTGACAAAGGAATCAGGTAGATGGCAATTTCAGCATAAATGGCTTCAGGATGAGGAATTTGTCAAGTATATAGAAAAACAGATAGACGAGTTCTTTGACATCAATACTACACAAACATCAGCATGTGTAAAGTGGGAGGCTTTCAAAGCTTTTATTAGGGGACATATTATTAGTTATACAGGATCAAAATCTAAGAAGACTCGAGAGGAGAGAGCTAAATTGGAACATAAAATAAAAAGTCTTCAGGAAAAAGTGTATGCAGGAAGTGACCCAAGGTTGGAGAATGAATTACTGATTTTGAGAGCTGAATACGACAAAAAATCAGCGAATAGAGCTGCCTCGAGTCTTCTAAGATTGAAACAATCTTTTTATGAACAAGGTGAAAAATCAGGAAAATTATTAGCATGGCAGATTAAACAATTGGAAATTAAAACACCAATTACCAGTATTATAAGTAATGGACAGGTAGTTATAGATCAGGGGTGTCCAACCATGTGCCATGGAGAGCCAAGACCCTGCAGGTTTTACCTCCAACCAGTGTCTTCAACAGCAGATTTCTGTGAACTTCTTCCCACTGATTGCTGATAAGTGAAAACACCTGCTGAAGAGACTGGGTAGAAGAGAAAACCTGCAGGGTCTTGGCTCTCCATGGCACCTGGTTGGACACCCCTGTTATAGATCCTTTAGAAATTAATAGAGCCTTTAGAGATTACTATGAAAAATTATATGATACCAAAAATGAACCTGATTTAACAAAACTAAATGGGTTTTTGAACGAACTATCTATACCGTGTATACCAAATGAAAACAGGGAGATATTGGAGTCTAAAATTAGTCAAGAAGAAGTTGGGCTAGCCATTGATAATATGAAATCAGGAAAAAGTGCAGGACCAGATGGTCTTCCAGTTGACCTTTATAAAAAATTTAAGAATAAATTAATAAAACCTTTTTTGGAAATGGTTTTAGAAGCATTTCAAAATAATAATTTACCATCATACATAAATAATGCCTTAATTATACTGCTGCCAAAACCAGGTAAGCCCTCTAATAAATGTGAAAATATGAGACCAATAAGCCTATTAAACGCCGACCTTAAGATAATCTGTAAAATTTTAGCAAGACGAATACAAGAAATTTTACCAAATATTATTAATCGAGATCAGAATGGCTTTATAAAGGGTAGACAAGGCTTCCATAATGTAAGAAGACTATTTAATATTATTTATTTTAATAAAGAAGCACCGGATACAGCTCTCCTATCATTGGACGCCGAAAAGGCCTTTGATAGAGTTGAATGGCCCTTTCTTTTTGAAGTCCTACAAAGGTTTGGAAATAATTTCATAAAATGGGTTCAAATAATATACAATAATGCTACAGCAGAAATCCTAACAAATAACAATATTTCAAAACCAATAAAAATCAATAGAGGATGTCGACAAGGCTGTCCACTTTCACCTTTACTGTTTACTATGGCAATTGAACCTTTAGCGATAGCGATACGTTTACATTCACAAATATATGGAATTAAAGTTGGACCAACAGAACATAAAATCTCCCTGTACGCCGATGATATAATTTTGTTTATGTCGAATCTAAAAAAATCAATTCCAACCTTGTTGAATTTAATAAAGAATTTTGGGGAAATATCAGGATATAAAATAAATAAAACTAAATCTTCAATATTAATGCTAAATGAGACCCAGAGAAATTACCCAGCCCCTGAGGCAAATCAATTCAATGTTGTAAATCAGTTTAAATATTTAGGAATCCAAATTATGCCTAAGCTAGAATCAGTCGCCAGCGTCAACTATGAAGCCTTAATGTCAGATATCAATGAGTTAACTCAGAGATGGATGTCACTACCAATGTCGATGATCGGGAGAATCAATATACTTAAAAGTAATATTTTACCTAAAATACTTTATTTATTTCAATACATTCCCTTATCACCACCTTTAGATCTATTCTCAAGAATAAAAAAAAAGTTAGTGGAATTTATATGGAACAACAGGAGGGCTAGATTACGTCTGTCTTTATTATATTTACCATTTGATCGTGGAGGTCTGAAATGTCCAAATTTTATGTTGTATTATTGGTCGGCACAACTGAGGTCTATGACATATTATTTTTCATCAAATGATCTCCCTCACTGGACTGAAATGGAATCATACAATTTACCTTTACCTCTTCCCATATTCATATACTCAGATTCGGCAAAAAAATTACAAAAACAAGTTAAAAATCCATTTGTAAAGCATATGATCAAAATATGGTGTGAAGCTAAAAACTATTTAAAAGAACCACAGTTATTGTCACAATTTAGTCCAATATGGGGTAATCAATATTTTAAACCAGGGAGAGCGGACGCTGTATTTAAAGTATGGAATTTAAAAGGGATACAAAAGATTCAGGATTTATATTTGCCATGTGCAGATAACATAATGTCTTTTGAAGAGCTGAGGATCAAATTTAATCTCAATAGAACACATTTTTTTAAATATCTTCAACTTAGAAACTTTATTCGATCAAATCAAAATAAAGCTCTCACTCGACCTATTTATTCATCCTTGGAAAAAATGATGATGAAAGATAGTAAAAGAAAGGGTATTATTTCAGAGTTTTATAACTCATTGACACTATCTTCAAGTGAAAATTCACTGAAAAGATTAAACTACTGGAAAGAAGATCTGCAAATTGAAATTTCGGAGGAACAATGGGAATTGGCTTGTACAGAAGCTCAAACCAAATCAATAAATGCACGCCTTAAATTGATACATTTCAAATGGTTAATGCGGATGTATGTTACACCGGAGGAGTTAAATAGATATAACAAAAATATACCAGATACATGCACAAAATGCATGGAAAGTAAAGGAACCCTATTTCATTGTTTATGGGAATGTAGATTAATAAGAATGTTTGGGAAGAGGTGAGGGTAACAATTGAAAAAATAATCTCAAAACAAATCATACTGAATCCTAAACTGTTTTTGTTGGGTCTGTACCCAGAAAAGCATAATTTTAATAAAAGTGAAAGAACATTCATAGACCTCAGTTTGCTTAATGCCAAAAAATGTATTGCACTATTATGGAAAAAGACTCATAGACCAGATGTGACTCAGTGGTTAAGACAGATGTTAACAAACCTTCCATTAGAAAGAATAACATATATACTGAAATCAAAGGAAATTGTGTTTGAGAATATATGGAGACCTTTTATTGATTATGTAAAAAATTTAAACATAACTCTTGAAGAAGAAGGTGAATGATGTGTGTGGACCTTGTAAATTCCAAACTGGTGAACATAATATGTATACTTATGTATTGGATTGTCTAGACTAAACAGAGGAGCATTGTTGAAGACTTGATTTTGTTGGTGGTTGTTGGTGTTTTTAGTGCATTTTTTTTTTTTTTGTAGTACTTTAGCGTTAGTGTTTGATTGTTTGTATCATGTTTGTTAAAAAAAAAAAAAAGGTTCAACAAAGATATTGTGGAAAAAAAAAAAGTAGACAACCAAAAATGTCTACTTGAGTTAAGGGTACAAAGAGTACCCACTTAAAAACTTGAGTAATGACTTCAGTCTTGAAGGTTTGATGTTTTTCTCAAAAATTTATAACAATTTTCTTATAGTTTTCTACATGTCTCTGTAAATCTTAAGTTGAAACCATGCTCCTCAAATATGTAACTTCCTCTTGTAAAATTGACTTTTCTTGTACATTTGAAACGTTATTATAAATTTGTGGATTATTTTATGACTAATTTTTGTCTGTTTTTTAAAATAAAATGACTGGTTTTTTTTAGATAAATTTGAAACATCCATCCATCTATCCATCCATCCATCTTCTACCACTTTTCCGAAGGTCCGGGTCACGGAGGCAGCAGTTCAAGCAGAGAAGCCCAGACTTCCCTCTCTCCAGCCACCTGCTCCAGCTCTTCAGAGAGGATACCAAGGCGTTCCCAGACCAGCTGGGAGACATAGTCTCTCCACCGAGTCCTGGGTCTGCCCCGGGGTCTCCTCCCAGTAGGACGTGCCTGAAACATCTCAAGCGGGAGGAGTCCAGGAGGCATCCTAATCAGATTCCCATACCACCTCAACTGACTCCTTTCAATGTGGAGGCGCAGCGGTTCTACTCTGAACCTCTCCCGGATGACTGAGCTCCTCACCCTATCTCTGAGGGTGAGTCCAGCAATCCTACGGAGAAAGCTCATTTCAGCCGCTTGTATCTGCGATCTTGTTCTTTCGGTCATTACCCAAAGCTCGCGACCATAGGTGAGAGTAGGAACGTAGAATGACTGGTAAATCGACAGCTTTGCCTTAGAACTAAGCTCCCTCTTCACCACAACAGACCGATACAATGTCCGCATCACTGCAGATGCTGCTCCAATCCGTCTGTCAATCTCTCGCTCCATTTTCCCCTCACTTGTGAACAAGACCCCAAGATACTTAAACTCCTCCACTTGGGGCAGGAGCCTGTCCCCAACCCAGAGAGGACAATCCACCTTTTTCCGGCTGAGGACCATGGACTTGGACTTGGAGATGTTGATTCTCATCCCAGCCGCTTCACACTCAGCGGCAAACCGTGCCAGCAAGAGCTGTAGGTCATTGCTGGATGAAGCCAACAGGACAACATCATCTGCAAACAACAGAGATGAGATCCTGTGGTCACCAAGCATGACACCCTCCATCCCCTGGCTGCGCCTAGAAATCCTGTCCATAAAAATTATGAACAGGATCAATGACAAAGGGCAGCCCTGGCGGAGTCCAACTCTCACTGGGAATGACTCCGACCGAGTGTTGACAATATGAACCAAACTCTCACAACGGTCGTACAGAGACCGAATAGCTCATAACAACAAGCCCGATACCCCATACTCCCGCGTGAAGCACCCTCCACAAAAAAACACGAGGGACGCGGTCAAATGCCTTCTCCAAGTCCACAAAACACATGTAAACTGGTTGGGCAAACTCCCACGAACCCTCAAGAATTCTCGAGAGGGTAAATAGCTGGTCCGATGTGCCACGACCAGGATGAAAACCACATTGCTCCTCCTGAATCCGAGGTTCGATCAACGGCCGGACTCTCTTCTCCAGTACCTTGGCATAGACCTTCCCAGGGAGGCTGAGGAGTGTGATCCCTCTAAAGTTGGAGCACACCCTCCGCTCCCCTTTGTTGAAGAGAGGAACCACCACCCTGGGTTGCCATGCCAAAGGCACTGCCCCCGACCTCCACGCAATGTTGCAGAGGCGTGTCAACCATGACAGCCCAACAATATCCAGGGCCTTGAGGTACTCAGGGCGAATCTCGTCCACCCCCGGGGCCCGGCCACCAAGGAGATTTTTAACCACCTTGGCGACCTCAGCCCCTGTGATAGGCGAGTCATCCCCCTCATCCCCAAACCCTGCTTCCTCTGTGGAAGGTGTATCAGTGGGATTGAGGAGATCCTCGAAGTATTCCTTCCACTGCCCGACGATACCCCAGTCGAAGTCAACAGTGTCCCATTCGCACCATACACAGTGTGGACAGGGAGCTGCTTTCCCCTCCTGAGCCGCCGGACAGTTTGCCAGAATCTCTTGGAGGCCGTCCGAAAGTCTTGTTCCATGGCCTCACCAAACTCCTCCCATACCCGGGTTTTTGCTTCAGCAACTACCCGAGCTGCACTTGGCCTGCCGGTATACCTCAGCTGCTTCGGGAGTCCCACAAGCCAACCAAGCTTGATAGGACTCCTTCTTCAGCTTAATGTCCCCCCTTACCGCTGGTGTCCACCACTTGGTTCGGGGGTTGCCACCACGAGATGCACCGACCACCTTGTGGTTGCAGCTCTGGGCCGCCACTTCAACAACAGAGGTGGAGAACATGGCCCATTCAGACTCCATGTCTCCAGACTCCCTCGGAATGTGGTTGAAGTTCTTCCGGAGGTGGGAGTTGAAGACCTCCTGGACAGGGGCCTCAGTCAGACGTTCCCAGCACACCCTCACTATACGTTTGGGTCTACCAGGTCTGAATGGCTTCCTCCCCTGCCATTGGATCCAACTCACCACCAGGTGGTGATCAGTTGACAGCTCTGCACCTCTTTTTACCCGGGTGTCCAAGACATACGGTTGCAGGTCTGATGACACGATAACAAAATCTATCATCGACCTGCGACCTAGGGTGTCCTGGTGCCAGGTGCACATATGGACACCCTTATGCTTGAACATGGTGTTCGTTATGGACAAACTATGGTTAGCACAGAAGTCCAATAACTGAACACCACTCGGGTTCAGATCGGGCAGGCCGTTCCTCCCAATCACCCCCCCCAGGTTTCACTGTCGTTGCCCACGTGTGCATTGAAGTCCCCTAGTAGGACAATGGAGTCTCCAAGAGGAGCACCCTCCCGCACCCCAGT
Organism: Pholidichthys leucotaenia; assembly: GCA_020510985.1. Lineage (NCBI taxonomy): Eukaryota > Metazoa > Chordata > Actinopteri > Cichliformes > Pholidichthyidae > Pholidichthys > Pholidichthys leucotaenia. Next base: position 43,268,042 of record CM035843.1, on the reverse strand, counting down.
CACAGACTCCAAAAAGGGTAGGTACTGCACAGGAAAGCAACCCTTTTGTCCACCGGGGAAAACTCCAATATAGAGGCAGCAAGGTGGGGGGATACAAGAACACCCACCCCTGCTCGTTGCCTCTCACCCGGGACAACTCCAGAAAAGGCCAAGCTCCAGCCCCCTCCAGGAGACTGGTTCCGGAACCGGAGCTGTGTGTTGAGGTGAGGCCGACTATATCTAGCCGGTATCTCTCAACCTTGTACACCAGCTCAGGCTCCTTCCCCACCACAGAGGTGACATTCCACGTACCAAAAGCCAGTTTAGAAAGCTTGGGATCGGTCCGCCAAGGTCTCCGCCTTTGACTGCCACCTAATCCACATAGCACCAGACCCCCATGATCCCTCCTGCAGGTGGTGAGCCCACTGCAGGGCGGACCCGTGTAACTCCTTCTGGCTGAGCTCGGCTGGGTCCCATGGGTGGAAACCTGGCCACCAGACGCTAGCCTTCAAGCCCCTCCCCCAGGCCTGGCTCCAGGGTGGGGCCCCGGTAACCCCATACCGGGCGGGGTACACTGAATCCTTGATCTAGAATTTATCATGAGAGTCTGTTGGATCGTTCTTAGTCTGGCCCTTCGCCCAGGACCAGTTTGTCTTGGGTGACCCTATCAGAGGCAAATTGCCCTGGACAACATAGCTCCTGGGATCAAAAAAATTACAAAATAATTACCACAGTCTGTTTCAAATTTAGCTCCTGATCCCAGGAGCTAAATTTAAAACAGACTGTGGTAATTTTTTTTTTACTTTTTTCTTATAACAATTTACATTTTTGACCATAATTTTGCAGTCAGAACAGGACAATAATTTAACTCTGAGTACAAAGAAAAATATTAATAAAATTGTATTTAATGAAATAAATTAACTTAAATGACCAAGGATGCCGTTATTTCTGTTATAATATTTCTTTATATTTATAGTTTTTTTTTTAGAAATCTCCTCACCACCCAGACAGCAGGAAAAACCTCCCTTATTTTGAAATCAAATGTTGGCACGTTTACGTTGTCTGAAGGCTGCTGACAGATTAAAGTCAATGACTTTGTGAATTTCGGTCATCTTAACCTGCCAAGTACATAATAGGGAACTGTAGTGGACTCTAAAGACATAATTCACCGCAATATGTGTTCATGTACAGAATGATCTGCTTAGGCAGTTATAGTTGTGCTCTCAGGCTTTCTCATCAGGCACCTCTCTAGGCAGCCGCTGAAGGACCTCAGTTTAGAGTGAAGAGAGCTAGCGTTTTTAACTGTTGCTTTTTGTCACTGCCGCTGGAGAATAAAAATGGCACGCCTGCTCGTGTGAGAAAAGTGAGAAATTGCCAGTCTCTTCATTCCTGCAGTTCCTACAGAACATAACTTAATATTGTAGTGGCTGGTGAAATATATCCTCAGCAATTCATCAGTCCCCCTTGCCTTTCCCTTCACATGAAGCCAGCTGCATATGAATTCTAACCACATCTCTTAGCTAAGCAACTCTTCCATTATTGCTCCCGTTAACAGCGGGTTAAAACCATGATAAACTCCTCCAGTGCTTATATACTTCTAATGATTTTTTCCACGTTTAAAGTACTTTAACAAACTCATGTTTCTGTCGGACAGTCACGCTTAGTGAGACACTGTTTGCTGACTGACTGGAAAACTCACGTGGACGGGGCGCTTCTAAACTCCGCGCGGATGACAGCCATGCACATTGTTCGTGTGTACGCTTGCGGAAAGTCATTGCTTCATCTATTTTTCTTAAAAAAATCCTTTTCATCTTGGCGAAGCAGTAAAATTTCTGGCGCAGCGGGCCGCCACCGAGAAATGTTACTAGAGGAAATCCTGTGTAAGTATATTTAAGAACAAAAAATCAACTGACTGGAATGAAATTAACATGACAATAGTGAAAAAAGTAAGTGAAGGAATTGTTAAACCACTCACCCACATCTGTAACCTGTCATTTCAAAGTGGTAAATTTCCAAACAAAATGAAAATAGCAAAAGTAATACTACTATACAAAACAGGAGAGTCATCATTTCACACATTACAGGCCGGTCTCTTTACTCTCACAATTCTCCAAAATACTTGAAAAAATTTTTACTAAAAGACTGGATAATTTCATTGAAAAACACAACCTCCATACAGACAGTCAGTATGGTTTTAGAGCGGACAAATCTACATCTTTAGCACTAATTGAACTCATAGAAGAAATCACTAATTGTATAGATTAAAAAAAAGGTTGCTGTAGGAGTATTTATAGATTTAAAGAAATCTTTTGACACCATTGATCATAGAATTTTACTGAGGAAACTGGAAAGGTATGGGATAAGAGGGGTCAGACTGAGTTGGGTGGAAAGTTATTTAGATAAGATAAGATAAGATAAGATAAGCCTTTATTAGTCCCACAACGGGGAAATTCCAGGATTGCAACAGCACAGGGATAGCAACGCTCAGAGCAACAATCAGAAGGCAAGAAAAAAAGCAAGCAAGCAAGAGCAGCTAATATACATATGTACATATTACTATAAAATATATATATACACACACACAGACACACAGTGCAGAGCATTGTAGCTGGATGGAATAAATATATGAATATATAAACACAGTGCGGAGCATTGTAGCTAGATGGAATAAATATATAGATATATAAATATAAACACACTCAGTGCGGAGCATTGTAGCTAGATGGAATAAATATGTAAATATATAAACACACACAGTGCAGAGCATTGTTGCTAGATGGGATGAAACAGCATAACCGTCTACTTAGTTATCCTACATGGTATGATTATGTGCCCATACATATTCTCACCCTCCATAGCGACCGGTATTTTCCTAGTTGTATGCCGGAGGGGACCATTGTGTAAGTCTATTGCATCTTTTGCATTCAAAAACTATTAGTTTGTTACGTCTTTTTGCTATCTCTGCGAGCAGCCCTGCTTAGGTTGTACAGTCTGACAGCTGTTGGTAGGAAAGACCTGCGAAACCTCTCGGTTGTGCACCTGGGATGATGTAGTCTGCTGCTAAATGAGCTCCTCAGTGCATTCAGTATGTCCTGCATAGGGTGGAACTCGGACTCCAGCAGAGATGACAGTTTAGCCACCATCCTTCTCTCTCCCATCTCCTCCACCGGATCAAGGCACTGCCCCAGGACAGAGCTAGCTTTCTTGATCAGTTTGTTCAGTCTCTTCCTATCGGCTGCTGTAATGCCACTGCCCCAGCAGACCACTCCAAAAGTGATGGCTGATGCCACCACCGTGTCATAGAATGTCTTCAGCAGCGCCCCTTGTACACCAAAAGACCTGAGTCTCCTCAGCAGGAACAGCCTGCGCTGTCCCTTCTTGTAGAGTGCGTCAGTATTGTGTGACCAGTCTAGTTTATTGTTCAGATGAACACCCAGGTACTTATAGGATGTCACCATCTCGATGTCTGTTCCCTGTATATTTACTGGTGCTGTGAGGGGTTGCCCATGCCTGCGGCAGTCCACCACCAGCTCCTTAGTTTTCCTCGCGTTGATCTGGAGGCAGTTCTGGAGTTCTGGAGGCATTTAAGTAACAGACAACAATTTGTACAAATAGGTGAGCACAAATCACCCTTCAAGGACATCACTTGTGGTGTGCCCCAAGGGTCAGTTTTGGGACCCAAACTCTTTATCTTGTATATAAATGATATATGCCAAGCATCAAAAATTCTGAAATTTATTTTGTTTGCAGATGACACAAATATCCTTTGCAATGGTGAGAATTTGCAGCAGGTTTTAAAGGTGGTCACAACAGAAATGAAAAGGTTAACGCAGTGTTTCAACAAAAATAAATTACCTCTAAATCTGAAAAAAAAACAAAGATTATGTTGTTTGGAAATTATAAACTAAATCATGAAATAATAAAGATAGATGATAACGATAGATGATACCAGAATTGAAATAGTACAGGAAAATAAGTTTCTGGGGGTGACACTAGACAATAAAATCTGCTGGAAACCTCACATCAGTTACATCCAGGCCAAGCTGGCAAAATGTATAGGGATACTGGGGAAGACAAGACACATTTTGGACTATAAATCATTATTTTTACTGTACAATTCACTGTTTTTACCATATCTTAACTACTGTGTAGAGGTCTGGGGAAACACCTACAAGACCAACCTACAGCCAATATGCACATTACAAAAAAAGCTATAAGGATAATAAATAATGTAGGATATAGAGACCATACCAGCTCGTTGTTTTTAAAGTTACATGCCATAAAGTTCATGGATTTAGTTAAATTTAAGACAGCACAAGTAATGTACAGGGCAATTAATAATCAACTCCCAACTAATATACAAAAAATATTTTAAAAAAAGAGACAATGATTATAATTTGAGAGGAGACTTAAACTTTACAAAACCCAAGGTACAAACGACAAAGAAAAAGATTGTGCACATCTGTCTGTGGGGTGGATCTGTGGAACAGTCTGGAGCTGGAACTAAAACTATGTGTTATGTCCGTAATTTGGTAGACAAGGAGGAGGCTGAGGATACCGTTGAACATCACTTTATTCCAAGAACCACACACAACACTAAGCGCTCCATACAGAAAGATGGTCGACAATCGAAGAGCCAATGCCCCTTTTGCCCAAGCCCTTTATACCCCAGGTGACGCCACCACCAGAAAGGTGGGCCGTCACCTCCCACTACGCCCAGGGTGCCACAGCCGCCATCGTACTACGCAACATTCCCCCCCGTAGAAAAATGCAAGCACACCAATTAGGCCCTCCCAACTTTGTAACCTGACTCACGTGCTAAAACACAGAATATATGCAGTCCTATCCATGCACACAAAATAACTAACCTAGAGGGGCCAGGTGGACTGCTGGCTCACCCCTACATGGCCAGGCAGATAATTCTGCCGCCATAAACACCAAAGTCCAAAATAAAAATAGCCATGTTTCTCAAATTAAATTAATCCCTGGACAATATATTTACAATCAAATTTTATAGCAAACAAACTTAAACCAGGTCATATGTACATTCACATTTCTATTGGCGGCCCCCACCCCAACACACCCACACCACAACCTGGGCATTCCACACAAAACACACTTTCAATTACAATTTCAATTCTTTTTTTTTTCTTTTTTTAACAGACAGTGTTGGGGACTTCACTTTTTTTTTTTCAAACACAGGGCAACACACAATAAGAAAATGTAAAAGCGGCAGCACCGCAACTCACCCTTGGCCGGGGGATCCTGGGTTCGATCCCAGCCCCCGACCAACAGTGATCTGTGTGGAGTTTGCATGTTCTCCCCGTGTCTGCGTGGGTTTACTCCAGGATTTCTCCGGTTTCCTCCCACATGCCAAAAACATGCAAGATAGGTTAATTGGCATTAAAAACTGGGGATTCTAAATTGTCCTTAGGTATGACTGTGAGAGTGAATGGTTGTCTGTCTCTCTGTGTTGGCCCTGCGATGGACTGGCGATCTGTCCAGGGCATACCCTGCCTCTCGCCCAAAGATGCTGGGATAGGCTCCAGCCCCCCTGCGACCCGAAAAGGACTAAGCGGAAGAAGATGAATGTTAACCATTAGACTTGGGGTCATAAAACTAAAGCAAACAATTATCAAAAGTTACCCCCGCAGTCACTTTACAGACCTGGTGGGTGGACCACCCCTCGGACTTCCATCTGGTGGGTCCCACCCGGAGCGCCTCTGCTTCTTGGCCTCCGGGGACGGGCTGCGTCAGCATCTCCTCTTTTCCACGCACCGCAGCTCATTTGGGTGTCGCCACGAGTCATCAGACAGCCTCAAATAGCCATCTTCCCTGGCAGCCATTACTCGCAGCCGCCCCGGTCGTCTCGCCATTTCCGTTTTTCACGCACTCCTCTTGCCCAAGCCTCCTCCCTGGGCCGGATCTCGTCACCGACCCGCAGGGGAGCCTGACTCGGCTTTGTGTGCCCGCCATGTTGTGACCGGGCTTCCTTCCTGGGCCGAGCCGTCCCACCGACCTGGTCCGAAGCCCTCCTTGAATGTCGATGTTTGGCGCGTTGTAGAACCGTGCCAGCTGGTCCTGCCCCGCTCTTTTTCATTCTGACACCAGCAGCAGTCCTGGGCGTTCCGCTGTGCCATCCAGCTCCCACATCCAGGACCACTTGGACACTGGCATCGGAACCCTCCCGTGCTGGGTCATCACGGCACCGGTCCTCATCACCTCCCAAAACACCAGGCCAATCACTGTCCCAAACTGCATTGTTCCTCCATGTGTGGAGCAGGTCGGTCTCATAATCCGCAGCCCAACCACTCTTCTCCAGCACCGCTGGTGATCTTAAACCCCAGGCCATAAAACATATCACATCCTAAAATGTTCAACCCAGAGGCAGTCACCATGAACTGGACATTGGTCATCACTGCTGACTTGTATCTCGCCGTCAATTCCAACGAACCCACTACGGCCATCCTGCTTCCTCCATAGCCAAAGCAAGGCATCGAGAACTCTCTCATGCGGTAATGTGGGAACAGGCTCTTCACAGTGGACCAGTTCAACACCAAGGCCACTGCTCCCGTGTCCACCAATAATGGCACTTCCATGCCGTCCAGCAACACGTTGCAGAAAATGTGCCCATCTGTGCTCGGAGAGATGGTATGAACAACCATAGGAGCCACGGTGGGGGAATCCGCTCCATGTCTTTGGTCCTCCCGCTCAAAATTTTTGCAGGCTCTGGGGAAGTGATGGAGAAGACCGCATTTGCCACACCACTTGCCTCTCGCCGGACACTCTCTTGCCTTGTACCAGTGCCTGGTGGACCCACAGCCATAACATCTTGGCATTCCCGGGGCAGACCTAATTTTCACAGCGGCCGCATACTCTTCTTCACTCACACTGTCCTCGCTATCAGGGTCCACAGCCAGCGCCTTCAAATGTGGTTCTTCATCCCGCAGCATGGTTCTCTCACCGAGCTTTTTTGATACCTTCTCCACTGCCTTGAACTGCTGTGCTATCTCGATAGCCGTGCCTAGCGTCAGTTCGCCCGGGAACGTCAGGAGCCTCAAATGTGTCGCAGAACAAAGAGTGTGCTCTGCTAGTCGGTCACGGACCATCTCTTCTTCCAGGGCCCCAAACTGGCACTCCCCTGCCAGCTGACGTGGGTCTGCAACATAACGCTGCACCGACTCTCCCGTCCACTGGCAGCACTGCCTAAACTGTATTCGCCGGACTACGACATTTTCCGGGGCACGAAAGTAGCACACCATTAGCTCCACCATGTCCTCAAAAGTATCAGCTCCCCCTAATGTATCGAGGATCCTCTGACCCTCCATACCAAGATTATGAACCAAAATAGCCCTCACACACAGCTTCTCGAGCTCACTGAGATCTAGGGACACCAGATAATTCCGGAAAGCCGCGGAATTACCACCTAGCCCAGGGTACGGGCAGCTCGCCTGGGACCTCCAAAAATGGCCAAAAAGCGGTGATAGCTTGCTCCATACCTTTTTACCTCGTCACCAAATGTTATGTCCATAATCTGGTAGACAAGGAGGAGGCTGAGGATACCGTTGAACATCACTTTATTATAAGAACCACACACAACACTAAGCGCTCCATACAGAAAGATGGTCGACAGTCGAAGAGCCAATGCCCCTTTCACCCTGGCCCGTTATACCCCAGGTGACGCCACCACCGGAAAGGTGGGCCGTCACCTCCCACTACACCCAGGGTGCCACAGCCGCCATCTTACTACTCAACACTATGTACAAACAGAAATCAATTCAAAAAGAGGTATAAACATTATTTGCTAAAAGGATATATGTTAGAGGTGTAGTATTAATATGTAAGATGCACGAAACTCACTCTGGGACACTATGGTATGGTAGGTGGGATGGTACTGTGTATATCTGTGTTGTTTGGGGCTGGATACAGATGTATGGACGGTATGTATGTTGGGATGGATGCGTGTCGATGTTGTTATGTATAAAATACAGTTAATGTCTACTTGGGGTTCTTAATTGAGGTAATAGGTGTATATTTCACATGGTTTGCATTTAGGGAATAGAGGAGTTGGAGTAAATAAGTGTTCACTTCTTCCTTCTCCCTTTCGAGCACTGTACACGGTCACTTTTATTGCACTTGTCATTTGTTTTGTTTTTTTGCTTTTTTTGTTCAAAATAAAGTATCTTTCATCTCTCTCATATTATACAGTAGGGTAAAAAAGTATTTAGTCAGCCACCAACTGTGCACGTTCTCCCACTTAAAAGATGAGAGAGGTCTCCAATTTTCATCATAGGTATACCTCAACTGTGACAGACAAAATGAGGAAAAAAAAATTCAGAAAATCACATTGTCTGATTTTTAAATAATTTATTTGCAAATTATGGTGAAAAATAAGTATTTGGTCAATAACAAAAGTTCATCTCAATACTTTGTTATATACCCTTTGTTGGCAATGACAGAGGTCAAACATTTTCTGTAAGTCTTCACAAGGTTTTCACACACTGTTGCTGGTATTTTGGCCAATTCCTCCATGCAGATCTCCTCTAGAGCAGTGATGTTTTGGGGCTGTCGCTGGGCAACACAGACTTTCAACTCCCTCCAAAGATTTTCTATGGGGTTGAGATCTGGAGACTGGCTAGGCCTACTCCAGGACCTTGAAATGCTTCTTACGAAGCCACTCCTTCGTTGCCCGGGCGGTATGTTTGAGATCATTGTCATGCTGAAAGACCCAGCCACGTTTCATCTTCAATGCCCTTACTGATGGAAGGAGGTTTTCACTCAAAATCTCACGATACAAGGCCCCATTCATTCTTTCCTTTACACGGATCAGTCGTCTTGGTCCCTTTGCAGAAAAACAGCCCGAAAGCACAATGTTTCCACCCCCATGCTTCACAGTAGGTATGGTGTTCTTTCTCCTCCAAACACGACAATTTAAGTTTTTACCAAAAAGTTCTATTTTGGTTTCATCTGACCAATTGACATTCTCCCAATACTCTTCTGGATCATCCAAATGCTCTCTAGCAAACTTCAGACGGGCCTGGACATGTACTGGCTTAAGCAGGGGGACACGTCTGGCACTGCAGGGTTTGAGTCCCTGGCGGCGTAGTGTGTTACTGATGTAGCCTTTGTTACTTTTGTCCCAGCTCTCTGCAGGTCATTCACTAGGTCCCCCCATGTGGTTCTGGGATTTTTGCTCACCGTTCTCGTGATCATTTTGACCCCACGGGGTGAGATCTTGAGTGGAGCCCCAGATCGAGGGAGATTATCAGTGGTCGTGCATGTCTTCCATTTTCTAATAATTGCTCCCACAGTTGATTTTTTCACACCAAGCTGCTTACCTATTGCAGATTCAGTCTTCCCAGCCTGGTGCAGGTCTACAATTTTGTTTCTGGTGTCCTTTGACAGCTCTTTGGTCTTGGCCATAGTGGAGTTTGGAGTCTGACTGTTTGAGGTTGTGGACAGGTGTCTTTTATACTGATGAGTTCAAACAGGTGCCATTAATACAGGTAACGAGTGGAGGACAGAGGAGCCTCTTAAAGAAGAAGTTACAGGTCTGTGAGAGCCAGAAATCTTGCTTGTTTGTAGGTGACCAAATAATTATTTTACCGAGGAATTTACCAATTAATTCATTAAAAATCCTTCAATGTGATTTTCTGGATTTTTTTTTTCTCATTTTGTCTCTCATAGTTGAGGTATACCTATGATGAAAATTGGAGACCTCTCTCATCTTTTAAGCGGGAGAACTTGCACAATTGGTGGCTGACTAAATACTTTTTTGCCCCACTGTATACTAATATTTTTTTTGGGGGGGGGGGGGGGCTTTCAGGATGTCCGTAGAATGCTAAAAGAAGCATTTCAGGAAAACTGATTTTACTTTTTACCAAACAGTAATTTCTTCAAGAAATGCAAATTCTAGTAATAATTTGATATCTTCTTCAGCAGCATACAAATGGAGTGAAGGACACATGATTTTTTTAATGATTAAATTACAGTGTCAAAAACCACAAAATTTAAAGCCAGAAAATAAGACACACCCAAATAATTAAAGGGAAAAAGAAGCAATAACAAGAATATCTGCTAAATTGATAACATTACATTTATCAAAAACCACTACATCAGAGTGAGAACTGGAACAGTTCTCTGATGACTCTGCGATCGTTGGCCTCATCTCCAATGGAGATGAAGCTGAGTACAGAGGGCTTATCCAGGACTTTGTGGACTGGTGCCATCGGAACTGCCTTCAGATCAACGCGAGGAAAACTAAGGAGCTGGTGGTGGACTGCCGCAGGCAAGGACAACCTCTCACAGCACCAGTAAATATACAGGGAACAGACATTGAGATGGTGACATCCTACAAGTACCTGGGTGTTCATCTGAACAATAAACTGGACTGGTCACACAATACTGACGCACTCTACAAGAAGGGACAGCGCAGGCTGTTCCTACTGAGGAGACTCAGGTCTTTTGGTGTACAAGGGGCGCTGCTGAAGACATTCTATGACACGGTGGTGGCATCAGCCATCACTTTTGGAGTGGTCTGCTGGGGCAGTGGCATTACAGCAGCTGATAGGAAGAGACTGAACAAACTGATCAAGAAAGCTAGATCTGTCCTGGGGCAGCGCCTTGACCCGGTGGAGGAGACAGGAGAGAGAAGGACGGTGGCTAAACTGTCATCTCTGCTGGAGTCCGAGTTCCACCCTATGCAGGACATACTGAATGCACTGAGGAGCTCATTTAGCAGCAGACTACATCATCCCAGGTGCACAACCGAGAGGTTTCGCAGGTCCTTTCTACCAACGGCTGTCAGACTGTACAACCTAAGGAGGGCTGCTCGCAGAGATAGCAAAAAGACGTAACAACCTAATAGTTTTTGAATGCAAAAGATGCAATAGACTTACACAATGGTCCCCTCCGGCATACAACTAGGAAAATACTGGTCGCTATGGAGGGTGAGAATATGTATGGGCACATAATCATACCATGTAGGATAACTAAGTAGACGGTTGTGCTGTTTCATCCCATCTAGCTACATTGCTCCGCACTGTGTGTTTATATATTTACATATTTATTCCATCTAGCTACAATGCTCCGCACTGTGTGTTTATATACTCATATATTTATTCCATCCAGCTACAATGCTCTGCACTGTGTGTCTGTGTGTATATATATATATATTTATAGTAATATGTACATATGTATATTAGCTGCTTTTGCTTTTTTTTTCTTGCCTTCTGATTGTTGCTCTGAGTGTTGCTATCCCTGTGCTGTTGGAATCCTGGAATTTCCCCATTGTGGGACTAATAAAGGCTTATCTTATCTTATCTTATTTATTAGTCTTTTGTGTTACACAAAAGCAGGGCTTGATATTAACTTTTTAGGTCACCAGCCACTGGCTAGTGATTTTCCAAAGTCACTAGCCACTCAGCCTTTTCAACAGCCACAATTTTGTGGATGGAAAATTATGTTTAATATGATCAAATTGGACTATCACATGCTAAATTTTACTTAAACTAAATTTACAACCCATGTAAATGACCTTATACATACAGTGGTGTGAAAAAATGTTTGCCCCTTCCTGATTTCTAACTTTTTTGTATGTTTGTCACACTTAAATGTTTCAGATCATCAAACACATTTAAATATTAGACAAAGATAACGCAAGTAAACACAAAATGCAGTTTTTAAATGAAGATGTTTATTATTATGGGGAAAAAATCCAAATCTACATAGCCCTGTGTGAAAAAGTGATTGCCCCCTAAACCTAAATACTGATTGGGCCACCCTTAGCAGCAACAACTGCAATCAAGCGTTTGCTATAACTGGCAATGAGTCTCTTACAGCGCTGTGGAGGAATTTTGGCCCACTCATCTTTGCAGAATTGTTGTAATTCAGCTACATTGGAGGGTTTTCGAGCATGAACCACCTTTTTAAGGTCATGCCACAGCATCTCTATCGGATTCAGGTCAGGACTTTGACTAGGCCACTCCAAAGTCTTCATTTTGTTTTTCTTAAGCCATTCAGAGGCGGACTAGGTGGTGTATTTTGGATCATTGTCCTGCTGCAGAACCCAAATGTGCTTCAGCTTGACGTCACGAACAGATGGCCGCACATTCTCCTTCAGGATTTTTTGGTAGACAGCAGAATTCATGGTTCCATTTACCACAGCAAGTCTTCCAGGTCCTGAAGCAGTAAAACAGACCCAGACCATCACACTACCACCACAAGATTTTACTGTTGGTATGATGTTCCTTTTCTGAAATGCTGTGTTACTTTTACGTACATTACGATGTAATGGGACACACATCTTCCAAAAAGTTCAACTTTTGTCTCGTTAGTCCACAGAGTATTTTCCCAAAAGCCTTGGGGATCATCAAGATGTTTTCTAGCAAAACTGAGATGAGCCTTTATGTTCTTTTTTTGCTCAGCAGTGGTTTTTGTCTTGAAACTCTGCCATGCAGGCCATTTTTGCCCAGTCTCTTTCTTATGGTGGAGTCATGAACACTGACCTTAACTGAGGCAAGTGAGGCCTGCAGTTCTTTGGATGTTGTTGTGGGGTGTTTTGTGAGCTCTTGGATGAGTCGTCGCTGCGCTCTTGGGGTAATTTTGGTTGGCCGGCCACCCCTGGGAAGGTTCACCACTGTACCACATTTTTCCATTTGTGGATAATGGCTCTCACTGTGGTTTGCTGGAGTCCCAAAGCTTTAGAAATTGCTTTAAAAACCTTTTCCAGACTGAGAGATCTCAATTACTTGTTTCACATTTGTTCCTGAATTTCTTTGGATCACAGCATGATGTCTAGCTTTTGAGGATCTTTTGGTCTACTTCACTTTGTCAGGCAGGTTCTATTTAAGTGATCTCTTGATTGAGAACAGGTGTGGCAGTAATCAGGCCTGGGTGTGGCTAGAGAAATTGAACTCAGCTTTCCAAAGATGTGATAAACCACAGTTAGTTTTATGCTTTAATGGGGGGAGGCAATCACTTTTTCATACAGGGCCATGTAGGTTTGGATATTTTTTAACCCTTAATAATAAACACCTTCATTTAAAAACTGCACTTTGTGTTTACTTGTGTTATCTTTGTCTAATATTTAAATTTGTCTGATGATCTGAAAGTGTGACAAACATACAAAAAACTGAGAAACAAGGGGGAAAACACTTTTTCACACCACTGTACATAAAAAATAGCAAGAAAAACACTGTTTAATTATTCATTAACAGCAGTAAATACTGCAAAACAGTTGGGAACATATTTGTTGAAAATTACCCCTACGAATTGGGACACTCCTTCATGGCTGCACGACATTATTAGTAGTTGCCGATAGATTTAACGTAAATGGACACTACCCGTTTTCCCCAGAAAAAAGATGAGAAAGAAAAAGAAAATTGATTAGAAAAAAAGTCTGATCTTAAGGAGAAAAATGTCTCAGATTTACATCAACAATTCTAATCAGTGGAAAAAGTTTTAAAAAAATTACTAGAAAGAAAGTTGTAAATTCGGAGAAAAACTTGGACCCCCTGGAGGGCTGTTTTTAGCCCACAGGCCATATGTTTGACACCCCTGGATCAGCACATTAAAATACATATTTAGAGGGCTGATATCTGTGATTATCTATAATCACAGATAAATGAAAGTTTGCCTCAGAAGAAACTTCATTTGTTCTTTACAGCAACATATCAAAGTGCAGTCACTTTTTCTCTCTGTTGTATGAAAACTTAAATTTGCACAACTGCAGACAGAAAATGGAAGTTTCTTGCTCGAAAAATAATCATGTTTAACCACAGAGTTAGGAGCTGATGGGAGAGCATAGGGATTAGCTGCTCACCACTGGGACAATGGGGGATCGGGGCAGTTGTCCCGGTGATCTGATCGCTGAAAGCAGCGGAATGATCCAATGTTATTTGGGATAAGTCTGATGTAATTTCATGTTATGCCAAAAGGTGGCAGTACCTATTTGTCTCGGGACTGGAGGTATTATCTGGGGAGTAAAAACACACAGAAGAAATGGAGTAACACAAGAGCTAAGGGTTGTATGTTCTACCTGTTAGACAAAATAATAAATGCATGCTGCAGAAGTTTAACCGACTCATTCTTTAGAAATAAGGAGACAAACAAAACAAGCGGGGACAGGTGTGTTCTGCCGGCTGCTGTCTGTTCGTCAGACTGGCCACAAAATTAACTCGCTGTGGATGGAGTAAATTGCTGTTTTTAAGGACAATGAAAGCTGATATCAATAAATTTAAACTTGCTAGATTGTAGCCAGTGGCTAATTCCCATCTGTTGTGCATGGGTTACAATTTTTCCTTCCCCCATTCTATTATGCTGAGCACCAACCTAGAAGGCAGAAAGTACCATTTTTATATGCTCTTTGGTATGAATCGGTCCGGGCTTGAAGCCATGATCTCACGGCTGAGGGACAGGTGCTCTACCACTAGGCCACCACTCCGGTCTGGAGTCTGGCTCCACTTCGGGCTTGGTAAAGGAGAGGCCGCCACCCACCACGGCACTTCTTACCACCGGGCTGCGGTGTAAACTGGGGCGGGACAGATCAACCCACAGATCAGACCGCCTGCGGCTTCTCCTATACCCAGCTCGGAGCGGAGCCAGACTCCGTCCACGGTGACGAGTGGACCAATGAGCACGCACTGTGTGCAGACAGTGCTTATTGGAGTTGCAGTTTCAGTCTCACATTGCAGTAGGTTTATTATTTTAGATGCCTTTTGAGAAAACTACAACCCACCAAAGTGACTAGTGGGAGTGGCTGTCTTACCGACCACTGCTGAAATCCACCCGCCACTGGCGGGTTGGTGGGTGTCGATGTCAAGCCCTGCACAAAAGACTAAAGACCAGATCAAAACAGTTTCAGTTCAGGCCTTTAATCTTCTATTCACCAAACCCTGAATACTGTATTAAGCACTGGAGGTAGCACAGGATAAGTGAAAATCAGCTCACACAAACCTGAACAGTTGTTGTGTCATATCCTTCTTTTTTTTTTTTTTTTTTTTTAAACGGTATATCGCTGAATAAACCCCTATGAATAAATATCATGGTACTTGCAACTCAATTCAACCACATGATAAAAAATTCATCCATTGTTTGGGAAACTCCAACTCTTCTGTCCACCTTTTATTGTTGGACAAATTGAAGTGTGCACTAGGAGGAAGGCCAGCAGTAAACACAGAGAATCTATTTAGCCATCCCATTCCAGGGCTGAGGGGCGAGCCAGGGCCTTCAAAGGCAGAGGCAACAATGTGAGTGACATCGGGTCATCCTGCCTCCTCACAGTCACCTGGCTGATAGAATTGTTCTGGGGGGGGAGATAGGAGGGACGCATGAAGCACAGCTTTTTTGTCATTGCCATATCTTATGATTGATGGCTCCATGGCCGCAGTGAATCTGCCCTTTTTAAATAATTTATGTTGCCCATCGCTATGGACAAGTAGCTTATAACGGGGTTGTTATTTTTCCATTGACTGGAGAGATCAATACTTTAAAGACATGACATAGCCACTAATGAACTACTTAAATGGCTCTCTGGAGTGCAAAACAATTTACTCAAGGCAAGGAGGGAAAACACTTTCATTGTACTGCATTTTGAAGTTGGCGGACTTTAAAGAAAGCAGTGTGTAAACAAAAAGAAGAAAAGACGTTAAGGTCAGGGCTGGGTTTAGTTCCCATGCGCTGAAAAGGGGGAAAAAATCTTTTTTGATTCAGTGCATCTTCCTCTTGATCAGAGTCCACTTCTCGATTTGGTGAGAGTTCTTTACGTGATTTAGTCCAAACCCTCATTAAAAGGAAACTAATTCCCTAAAATAGACCAGTAGAGTTATGTGTTGTAAATCAAGAGGCCGTTGTTCATTCTCCCTCCAACAAAGTGACAAATTAGGCAAACAATAGTGTTTGAATTCTTATTAAAGTTGATTAATTCATATCATTAGCTGATCACACAACAGCTCATAAAATATACTAAATTAATTTCTTTACTGTGATTAATACACGAAACACTTGAATTAACATCAATAAATCAATTTGTGAATCAATTACATTATCATGTTTAAATACAGAGCTAATAGTGTACATTAACTAGAGGTGTAGAAGTGATCATATATCATTTGGCATTTTAAAGTGGAGGAGCAGAAGAGCATCCTTAAATGATCGACGATTAAAGAGATCCAACTCTGACCTGATGAGGTCCCCATACATTTGCATGTCACCGTAACTGCACGATCTCTACAACGGCAATTTGATGTAAGCCATGTTTCCTTTAATTTCACGTTTATTACACAGTACAAGATTGCAGTGCTCCTACCAAATTAGGCTTTGAACCTTGGCCGCAGCAAACGCTTTGCAAATATTTTACTAGGACTAGAACTTAAATTGTAAACATGAACCAAGGGACCACTGCTGTGAGCTGAACTTTTTTTTTCCCTCCATATGTATTAAGGATATTAAAAGTGAGCTGAAGACAGTTCTTCATCCAATTTAGCACTGGGGAACTGCCTTGTATATGTGATGCCGTGTTACCTTAAGATGCATGCCAAGAGTTCTTTTCTGGTTGCCCTGCTGCCTTAAAGGGCTGCTGCACAGAGGTGTGCGAGGTTCGCTCAGCCAGATGTTGCGTGAATCAGTCAACACAGCTAATGTGACACACTTTGTCAAGAATTACACCTCTGCTGCGTGCGGCGAGCTTGGGGCCTATATGGTCCCGCTAATAAACCTGGACCTTGTAATGGCTGTCTGATCGCTCAAACACAGGAGCGGTAGCAACAGAAGGACACGAAAATGTCATCCAACATGGACAGAAAATGTACCTCCACCTTTGTTTAAGGTTCGCGTGGGCTGAGTTTGATTGGTTTCTGTGTTTGTGCCAGTGCTCGACTTGTTAGATGTTACAGACACGAGACGTAGGAGGTTTTTTTTAAACCACTTGGCCTGTATGGAAAACTGGCTCTAATATACAGCAGCCAGTG
This sequence comes from Pholidichthys leucotaenia, assembly GCA_020510985.1. Lineage (NCBI taxonomy): Eukaryota > Metazoa > Chordata > Actinopteri > Cichliformes > Pholidichthyidae > Pholidichthys > Pholidichthys leucotaenia. Next base: position 43,251,096 of record CM035843.1, on the reverse strand, counting down.
CTAGACCTGAAGGAACCACACTCCACCTAATGTGAGTAGAGAACTAGTACATAAAGTTCCACTGAACTGCTCATAATAACTTTAGAGTAAAAGAGTATAAATTTATTCAGTATTGTTAAAAAAAAGAAAAAAATACTAACTAAAATATAAAACAAAAGAAAAAACTTTAAAACTTTAACATTTGTACGTTTTAATAAATTTATGAAGATAGGAAATGTCCATTTGTCTGTGAAAATGTCTGACTTAATATACAGTCTTCAGCTGCACTAACAATCACAAGAAGACTCATTCACAGTTTAGTTTTTCTATAATAATGACCTTAGAACTTGAAGTATTATTTCTCAGACTAACCATTGATCTCACAGTTCTGCTGTCACATGAATTTTGCAGTGTGATATCACATTGTCACCTTTGGTGATGATGAATACTTCAGAGGCTAGTGTTGTAGTTGAGACCTCGTCAAGACCAGAGTCTCCCAAGATCAAGACTGAGACCAAGACCAAGTACATACACAGTAGACTTGGTCTTGGGAGACTGCTGTTCGTCTGCCTCGACTACAATACTACCAGAGGCTAAATATTTAAGACAAAAAACTTGCCCCAGAAACAAAATTATAAAATTCATAGTTCATCCCAAAAAGGTTTGGTTTTGGTTTGCATTGGCTAGACTATTTAGTCCCCCATTTGACCCCCTCTTTATTAGTCCCACAGTGGGGCACTAATAAAGGCTTATCTTATTATCTTATCTTATTTTCCTAGATCCTGAGATGCCAGAAAAGAGCTGGTCAAATGCTCATTGTCAGGATTACGCAATGTTCCTTTAACGTCCAACAGCAAAATTATTTAGAGTAGGCTATCTCAAACCATATGCTATGGAGCGGTACCACCCTGCAGGTTTATTTACAGCCAGCCACTAAAGCAGGTGCTCTGCCGATCAGCAATCAGTGAGAAAGAATTCAGTGAAATCATGAGAGAAAACCAGCAGGGTTTTGGTCATCCAGAGTGGTGGCGTTGTGGTAGAGCACCTGCCCCTCAGCCGGGAGGTCATGGGATCAAGCCCTGGCCGGGTCATACCAAAGGCCAGCTAAAAATGGTACTTCCTGCCCTCTAACTTGATGTGCAGCATAATAGAATGGGGGAAGGAAAAATTGTAACCCACAAACAACAGATGGAAATTAGCCACTGGCTACAATCTGGCAAGTTTACACTGACTGATATCAATGTTCATCAACCTGTGCTGTCCTTAAAAACAGCAATCCATGGGACATACAGGTGCATCTCAATAAATTAGAATGTCAATGAAAAGTTGATTTCAGTAATTCAAATCAAAAAGTGAAGCTCATACATTATATAGATTCATTACACACACAGTGATATACGTACGTATGTATTTCAAGTGTTTGTTTCTTTTAATTTTGATGATTATGGCTTATAGCTCATGAAAACCCAAAATTTAGTTTCTCAAAAAATTAGATTACATAAAATTGTTTAAAAATGGGTTTTTAATAGAAATGCTGGCCTACTGAAAAGTATGTCCATGTACACATTCAATACTTGGTCAGGGCTCCTTTTGCGTGAATTACTGCATCAATACAGAGTGGTATTGAGGCGATCAGCCTGTGGTACTACTGAGGTGTTATGGAGGCAAGGCAGGTGTATTTGTGTAGCACATTTCATGTACAAGACAATTCAAAGTGCTTTACATAAAACATTAAAGCATTACAGCAAGTTGCAAAAGAAATGCATAAGAGTTTAAAAGCAAACTAATTAATAAATGAAAAACAGAAACAAGCTAAAATAGCTGACAGATAAAGTGCAAGAAATAAAAGCTACAGTGCAGTGTGGGAGATTAACAATTGTTCTATCGAAAGGCAGTGGCAATTAGGAACGTTTTTAACCTTGATTTCAAGCAACAGAGAGTTTCTGCAGCCCTGATGCTTTCTGAGAGTTTGTTCCACATGTGAGGAGTATAAAAAACGGAACGCTGCCTCACCATGTTTGGTTCCCAACCTGGAAGCCCAGGTTCCTTTGACAGCGGCCTTCATCTCGTCTGCATTGTTGGGTCTGGTGTCTCATCTTCCTCTTGACAATGCCCCATAGATTCTCTATGGGGCTGAGGTCAGGACAGTTTGCTGGCCAATCAAGCACAGTGATACCATGGTCAGTAAAGCAGGTATTGGTACTTTTGACAGTGTGGCCAGATGCCAAGTCCTGCTGGAAAATGAAATCAGCATCTCCATAAAGCTTTTCAGCAGAGAGCAGCATGAAGTGCTCTAAAATTTCCTGGTAGACAGTGGACCAACACTAGCAAATGACATGGCTCCCCAAATCAGGTGCTAAGAAGGGCTGCAACTAACAATTATTTTGGTACTCGACTAATCTAATGACTATCTTTTTCGATTAGTCGACTAATCACGATTATTTCTCTCGTCCGCCATCTCTGCTTCCTGTTGTTTTACCTCACCTGTTTAAGCCTGCATCCCTGTGAAAATCACTTTGTTGTCAGTCTCTGCCTTAATATAATATAGTCTACTATAACAAGTCACCATAGCTAAATAAAATGATGACCCGTCAAACATGATTTGGAAACATGAACTTGACAGTTTAATTAGAAGTGTTTGTAGCAACACAATTAAATAACAGATGCTAAAGGGCAGTCTTTTAACCCCCAAAATAAAGTCTAAAAACTCAAATAGCAGCCTCTGCTACTGTATAAAGCGCTGTTGCAATGCTGCATGTTCAAAATAAACTAGAGTAATATTCAACTCCATTGAAGTAAAAAAAAAAGAAAATAACAAGCTTGTCCATCCTGTTTGAAATCTTGCTGGGTCTAGAAGTTTAAAAGTTTAATTAGGCTTCATATGAAAATTAAAATAACTTATTCCAGTCCAAAATAAGAGTTTAAAAACACTTTAAATATCAGTGCAGGAATGTGAGCCTCCGCTACACATACAGTGAAATATTTATCAAGCCGTTTTAATTTATTTGTGATGACTATGCTATCCTTTTTTAAATTAAATTACAAATCATGATATTCTAATTTACCAAGATGCACTAATATTCAGAATGAGGGCTTATATTAGCACAACAATGATAGAGAATACAAAAAAGAGTAAGCTGCTCATGTAATTCACCCATTTACTGCAGTTAATATATTAACCAGCATAATGGAAGCAGCTCAGCTGTCAGCAACCATCGTAAGAGAGATTCTTGTCAAACATACATAGTAAACTATTTAAACAGCATGTACTAATAGTGTGGTCAGTTTTCTAAAGCTGAGAGTCGCTCATTGAAAATAAGAAGCGCTACCTTTACTTGCTAACTTTACCAGTGCAGTCCGCTGACAAGTGGCCGGAGATGGAGGAACGGAGAGGAGGAGGGAATGGATGCATCGCTGTAGTGCAGCTGTGATATGATAGCACTGCTTTACAGTCTACATTTAACTTGTTTCATTTATTTATTTATTTTCGGTAAAATCCTCCCATACTTTGGAAACTTTTGGCCTTTTATGATTTTCTCTCCATGTCGCCATGATGCGCTGTTCTTCTTCTGCTTCGCTGAAACAGTTAAATTGAACATTTCTGCATCATTCATATACACTTTAAAATTAAACGACTTGTCGGCAATAAAAATCTGCATCAACAAATTTTTATGATCAGCATTATCAACAACGTCGACTAATCGTTGCAGCCCTAGTGCCAAATCCCTTCATTTGGAAATCAAGGTCCCAGAGTCTGGAGGAAGAGTGGAGAGGCACAGAATCCAAGTTGCTTGAGGTCCAGTGTGAAGTTTCCACAGTCACTGATGATTTGGGAAGCCATGTCATCTGCTGCTGGTGGTCCACCATGTTTTATCAAGTACAAAGTCAGCACAGCCATCTATCAGGAAATTTTAGAGCGCTTCATGCTTCCCTCTGCTGACTAGCCTTATGGAGATGCTGATTTCATTTTCCAGCAGCATTACTGAAATAAATCAACTTTTCAGTGATATTCTTATTTAGTGAGATGTACCTGTAATTTGAGACCCCGATTTAGAGCTTCCAAAGCATCCTTAATGATATTGCTTCCACTAGTGCTTAGTAGTATGATCTGGTTAAAAACCCAAATAATATTGACAGTGATCTTCTAGTAAATCTAGTGGGTATGAGGAAGGCTTTGGGGTTACACACATACAGGCATACTTTCCTTCAGCAAATATAGGCAACAGTGCACTCAGTGATTTAGTAGGGATGGGTGGTATGACTTAAAATTCATGCTGCATGTGAGGAACCCAAAGTCACTGCTACACATGGGCTTCAAAGTTTGGTGCTTTAGGTCCTGGATGCAGTAGAATGTAGATGTGCACCTATGAAATAAATACTCTAACAGCCTTTCATACTCACAAAACCATTAAGACGACAGAAAATACTCTGCTATGGACAGTCAGTAGTAATAATAGCAGGATTTTATCATCTTTAATATATGGGTTTAAGTGCACGTTGTATTTAGAACATTTTCACCTGCCGACAGACATCCAAGTGCCATTGGACAGCACCAGAAACTAAAAAGTAAAAGTCACAAACTGTGCTGCAGACTCCTTTCCATCTGAAGTTAAAATTGTTGTTTATTTGAAAAGAGCTGTTCATTTTTTAGCAATCATTTCCACTAAATAAATAACATATCTTTAAAAGTCCGAGGAGCTACAACTTCATTGCATAGTGGCTGATGAGTGGAGCTGCATCAGGCCAATCAGGCTTTGTGTAATAAGAAAACACTGCTGTGACAACTGAAAAGTATAGCCATAAATGCCAAATTTGATACAATTTCTCTAAATGAGATCAATATACAGTATTTACATATGTGATTTAACTAATCAACAATCTTCTTTGGCTGTATACATTGTATCATCATCCATTACCGGAGTGGTGGCTCAGTTGGTAGAGCACCCGCCCCACACCCGGGAGGCAGGGGTTCAAATCCCGGCCGGGTCATGCCGAAGACCATATAAAAACGGAACTTCCTGCCGTCCAGCTTGGTGCTCAGCAATAATGGAATGGAGGAGGGAAATCTGTGGCGGCGCCTTGCATGGCAGCGGCCCTCTGATTCTACATATGGGGTGTGTGTGATTAACACTGTAGATAGGAAAAACACAATTTCGTTCTACTGTACATGATTGGTTGAATGACAATAAAGGGTGATTTAAATTTAAAAAATTACTACCATCCACCCCTGTGACCTATGTCCCATTCGCTTACATTTTCAATGAACACATATTTGTAAACTGCTTCTAAAAGCTAACAGCACAGTTTAAAAGTTTCTTTGATATCACCAATACAAGAGCACTCATATTCTTGTACTCTACAGTATATCTCCTCAGATTGACACAATTGAAGTACATTATAATAACAACTGAAAAGACTGGAGAGTCCAAACCTCCACCAAGGCAGCTCATCTCCTGAGCATGCAAAGAGAGGAAGTAAAGAGTCAGCCTCATCCACAACTAGATCAGCCAGACAGTTTAGAATCACTGTTCATGAAACCAAAGGAAACATACAGTGATAGGCTCTCAGAGTAAGTGGGAGTGGATTTATGTGGCTGCAGACGACGCCTTCTGCCGATGACCATCAAAACACCTCATGCAGAGCAGTGCACTTACAGTTTTTGAAAACATAAAAAATAATCCTGGAATTAGGTAATGATCAGGATTGCCACCAAAATATAATCACTTCCAAGGCAGGGCAAACTGTAAAATTTTCATGCTAATCTGCCCGTTTTTGCATAGGCTAATCCTGCTAACAAACAGATGCCAGAAAAAAAACAACCTCAGAAGTAATAAAAGACATGCTTGTAAAATGCTTGCCAGCTTGAAACAATCCATTATTACAGGGGGGGAGTGAATTAATTCTATCCTTTACACCAAGAACTGCTTGATGCCTGAAAAGATAATCTACCATGTAATTCTTTTCACCTGCTCAAACACACCGCCATACAACACACGCCATGGCCCTCTGTTCTTTAAAGTATGATAACAACCATTAATTCATCAAGAGTAAATAAAATGTTTAGTTGGGAAGGGACATTAATTATCACATTCGTCTGCCTGCTGTTCTAAACTGAGCTATAATGAAATGTGGTGTAATAGAGATTGCTCTTGGGAAGGCGAGCCGTTTATGAATCGCTAGAGGTGCAGCAGCTGCCTTCCCCCTCGAGAGATAGAAATTTATGCCGTATACCCTGCTGATTGTTGAGAAGGTAAAGAACCAATAGCAGCATGTTCAGAGGTTTAATTTAAAGTGTGTTTCTCACTAGGCTGCTCACAACACTTAATTAAACTCTGCTGTTTTGGCAATGACAAATGCTGTGGTGCAGGAGGAAGCTGGGCTGCTGTGACTGAGAGGCTTTTGTAATTTCTTTCATGTGCAGCGATGGCCAGATCCAGGTCAGAAACTGTAGAATTAAAGAACTAAACAAGATTTAGACACGGGGAAGGGGAGGGCAAGGGGGGTGGGCGGTTACAGTCATTTCCTTCACAGGAATACATCTATTTCTTTCCCTTTTTTATGTCCTCTTTTTCATTTTTAGAAAGTTTTGTCATAGATTTATTAGGGTTTAGCTTCCATGCCTGGTTTTCTGCACGCCGTTTCCAACATTTCACTGAAAGGCATGATGAATAGAATGAACAGCATTGTTCTTCTAGAGAATATTGCCTCTATTATTGTACAATGGTCTGATCTTTCCAATAAGTCTCGTCCCATGACTCTTGATTTGCCAAACTACATTTAAGCAAAGGGAAGCATTAAGTTTAAAATATGCAACTATGTGTGAAATTTAACTTCAGAGGCCTAGAACACAAAAACATCAAAGTCGGAGCAGTCAGCAAACTGACAGGGAGTGACTAATAGCTTTTTTCCGGGTATAAATCCAATTCATGCCAAACAAAAATCTTATTTTGTTTCTGTAATGGTACGACTGTATTACTGTGCATTTCATGAGTTTCATTTAAAAAGATGGAACTGGTCTAGCACTCAGGCACCGCAGAGCCCTGCTCGCTGCTGTGTTATGGAATCACAGAACTCCAGCTATACTACCACGAAATAACCACAAAGATGCCTGCGAGGCATAAACAGGAGCTGGAGCATTTCAGCCAATAATGTTATCCATACTTTTAGGTAAAAGACTTGAATTCTTATGTACGTTTTTATTACTTGAGTGAATGGTAGCACTCTTTTTTTCCTGTCACATGCCAATCTTTTTGCACAGAGCTTCAACATAATTGTAGAAAACAGTCCAGATTTTTATGTTGCTTTGGAATGAAAAACACAAAGCTGAAGGTAAGTTGATATAATCACTTAATATAGTGTTTAATTTTAAGAAATAAGCTTGCATACATATTTTTCTTTTTTAGGAGAATTAAAATGTGCATTGAACAAATATCCACTCAGAATTGTAACATTTCTGTACTTTATTAATGTATTGTATTAACAGAGTCACACTGCCAACAGTGTTAGTCATAAAAATTATATTACTGTGAATTCATTTTGGCCACCATAAGTATTAAATATAAAAACAGGATACCAAGCATGTGACTAACAACCACATGTATATACCTTCTTACATCGTGGATGCAAACAGCTCCACATGTATTTTGGTGTTCTGTAAATGCCAGGGAGACACAGCAGCATCCGTTGGAGTTAACGGTGCAGCACTTTTGTGTTCAGTAGCACAAATCATTAATCATGAGGCCGGCCATATTCTTGTAGTGCCTGTGCTTTCATTACTGGGCCTAATTAAACAGTTCTGTGAACTGGAATCTCAGATTCCTCTGTTACAGATTATCATTAATTATGGTGAAAGTGCTCAGAGATGTTGGACTCAATTATATTCTGCTCAACCCTGGCAGTGAGGTGATTCATTGTTCTGAGCACTCCACAGCCGTACTGTCTCTGCTTATCACCAACCTCCACTTTTGTAAATTGGGCTCTGCCAGCCAACAAACTAAGAATTATGTGCTGCTTTTTTCATTACAGACATGTTGGAGGAGCTCAGACCAATTAAGGGTGGGATATTTTGTGTGGAGTGATGAGGCAGGCATTGGTGCAAGAAGATGAAGGGTGGGGGGGGGGGGGGTTGTATGGGGGTACAACGGCAATGAGCTCACACCCGTACTTAAGTCGTGGCTTCACTGCCATGTGAGGTGCAGCCCTCCACCAGGTTTACTGACTGATTATCCTCATCATCCTTCCTCAATATCCCAAAGCTCTCAGCATTTCTAATATATACATTACAGTAAGAACAGATATGATGATATTTGTCTTCAAGTATTGTATAATAAATACATTTCTATTGTCCAGGAGGAGGTCTTAAATGGATATTTCTATTATACAAGCAGCTTCGAGTGTATAGCCTTGAGGAAAGCATCAACTTTTCATAATATTTGTGCATGACATGCAACTTTCTATGCAGCTGAACAATGTCAATATTACTTCTATGGTTTTATGTTGGGGGGGTACATGGGGGTCTACGATGGAAGCAGTGTGTGATGAGATTATTGGTCACCTTTTTTGAGGGTCAGGAAATTGAGAAGAAACCCCGACTCAAAAAAGACAAGTCGATGTTCCAATGGTAAGCTTAGGCCTTAGCAGTTTGTACAATTTCATATGCCACAGTAGGGAGTGATTTTAATATATATGAAAATCAGGCGGAACTGTGTGCAGGTGTTGGGTGTAATATCACCAGTGGGAGATTTTTTACAACACAGGAGTGTTTTCGTTGCCTCCCACCACAGCATCGTCTCACACATGCTCAGAAAACAGTACACCTGTCTCGGATCCAGTTACTTCAGAAATTAACACCATGCCAGTAAATAAGAACAGATGTGAAAGGAAAACAAAACACAATCTAAATTTTATAGTATCTGTTCTTCTCCGTTGTAGCTCCTTAAAACTGTGGCTGTTGTAATCCCGTAATTCCCCCAGCAAAGGGGCAAGAGATCGGATTTTTCCACCTAGTGACATGGCGGCAGCTCATTGAAAATGTAATGCACTACTTCCAAGTCAGAGGTCAGCTGGCAATCTGAATTTTAAAAAGACTGTGAATAATATTCTGTTTTATTTTGAAAATGAACTTGGTGGCCTCCATCATGAATCCAATATATGTCTTAATCTTCTGGGCTCTTGAAGCCCACATCTCTGGAAGAAGGCCTTTGACTCCTGAACCTAATAAGGAAATTACTTGTTTTCTCATCCGTCATCCCAGTTTTATAGGATCACACACAAAACAGTCCTTTCTTTAAAAAGCAGTTGATCAACCGTGAAATGTGTGTTATACAGTTTTAAGGTATTGCTTCACCTCTTCTACCTAAATGAAATGATCACGCCAAAGACGCAATGCAACAGAAAAAAAAGTGTTATCTTTATTTTTAATTACTTTCTTCCTCCCACATTGTATTCCAAAGATAAAAAAGATTATGATCTAGGCATTTTTTTGTTATTGTGAACTGAACATGGCTGACAGTGGCAGTGAATCTGAGCGTTAATTACGCACTAACCTTTTCAGAATGGATATTTAGACATGCTGTGTCCTGCGACTCTTAACGTTTCGGAAATGAAAACATCCAACGGCCAATCAGTATCTGCTCACATTAGCATAGTCTTTTTAAAGCCCAGTGCCCTAAAACATGCCACGGAAATCCTCTCCTATTTATCTTAAAATAGCCACTTAACTTTGACTGACACTAATTCTTACTACATGAAACTGTGGAAACCCCTTCATTCCCCCCTTCTGTCTCTGTCAGAAAATTACAAAAGACAGAGTTTGTGATGTCCCCAGTTGCAAATCCTTTTATTCTGTCAGATTACAGCATTTGATATGACGTAGTGAGGCATTCTGGCCTCACGCGCGCCTGCCAGGGAGAAGGGACCTGTCAGCAGCAGAAGGAGAGCAGTGCGGATCATCACTCTGACTGATCCACAGGCCCAGAGACTGTCATCTTCTTCGACTGTACAAGTCAACACAAATAAAAGTGAGGAAGCAAAAGCCATAATGACTGGGAGAGATCCAGGCTCATTGTGGCCATTACTTTTATTCAAACCTTACAGATGACATGATGTGAAAAATGAGCCTGTGTCTAGTCGGGTGCCCATTAGTGAGTGAGCACATTATCTCCCCTTTTTCACATTGAATCTCCTCCCTGCATGCAGTGGCAGATGCTCCAGAGGAGTCACTCACTTTTATGGGCTTTTGACTGCAGCATTCTTTTAAATACAGGGGCCTGCACTAGGCAGAGATGATGTATGGCTGTCAGTGCTCTTTACCTCGCTGACAGATGCCTTCAGTGGATCCCCTTCCTTAAAGCCGCTGTCTAAAACTAACGGGGACAGCTAACCTCTTCCTTCACAGAGAAGACAAGCATGCATCAAACTGATTATTACTGCAGAGGGGGCGATTTCAAAAAGAAAAAAAAAATCTACTAGGAGACAATTACTGAGCAATTTGCTTAAGTACAGTCTGAAGGCAATTGTGAAATACAATTCCCCAAAATGTATGAGTACTGTGGTGAGAATATAAAACTATAAATATTGAATTAATTATGAGGGTATTAAGATATCAGTTTAATTTTGATCACCTGAAAATGAATGCATGATATTTATGGAAAATAGAAATCTTTTTTTAAACTGCAACACCAAACTGTTACTACAGTGGATATAAAAAGTCTACACACCCCTGTTTGAATGCCAGGTTTTTGTGATGTAAAAAAATGAGACCAAGAAAAATCATTTCAAACCTTTTTCCACTATTAATGTGACCTATAACCTGTACAACCCAATTAAAAAAACAAACTGAAATCTGTTAAAGGGAAAAATAAAAAATATATAAAAAAAAAAGCTTACAATAACCTGGTTGCATAAATATGCACATCCTGTTATAACTGGGGATGTGGCTGTGTTCAGAATTAACCAATCACATTCAAACTCATGTTAAATGGGAGTCAGCACACACCTGCCACCATTTAAAGTGCCTCTGATTAACCCCAAATAAAGTTCAGCTGTTCTAAGTAGGCTTTTGCTGACATTTTTGTAGTCACATCTTACAGCACAAGCCATGGTCCACAGAGAGCTTCCAAAGCAACAGAGGGATCTCATTGTTCAAAGGTATCAGTCAGGAGAAGGATACAAAAGAATTTCCAAGGCATTGAATATAACATGGAACACAGTGAAGACAGTCATCATCAAGTGGAGAAAATATGGCACAACAGTGACATTACCAAGAATTGGATGTCCCTCCAAATTTGACAAAAAGACGAGAAAACTGGTCAGGGAGGCTGCCAAAAGGCAGACAGCAACAGTGAAGGAGCTGCAGGAATTTCTGACAAGTACTGGCTGTTTAGTACATGTGACAACAATCTCCCGTCTTATTCATATGTCTGGGCTATGGGGTAGGGTGGTAAGATGGAAGCCGTATCTTACGAAGAAAAACATCCAAGCCCGGCTACATTTTGCAACAACACATTTGAAATCTCCCAAACGCATGTGGGAAAATGTGTTATGGTCCGATGAAACCAAGGTTGAACTTTTTGGCCATAATTCCAAAAGGTATATTTGGCGCAAACACAACACTGCTTATCACCAAAAGAACACCATACCTACAGTGATGCATGGTGGTGGCAGCATCACACTTTGGGGCTGTTTTTCTTTAGCTGGAACTGGGGCCTTAATCAAGGCGGAGGGAATTATGAACAGTTCCAAATACCAGTCAGTGTTGGCACAAAACCTTCAGGCTTCTGCATGCATGCTCTCGCTGGCGGCTTTCTGTGGTAACGTATCGTCACTTCCTGTGTTGCTGTCTGTCTGTGTGGTTTGCTCTGTGGTTAGCTCTCCTCATTCTCCTGAGGATTTTTGCCTTTAATTGTATTTTAATCACTTTTTTCCATCTACCGTTAGCTCTCACTTCTGTTTATCAAGCCTCTTGCACCTGTGTGTGCACTCAGTGTCATCTAATCAACATCTTTAGCCTTCTGGTCACCTTTCATCTGTGTTTTTGTTAGCTTCGGGTTAGCCACTAGCTAAGGCTACTAGCTCTACTACCCCTTCTCCTCTGGTGTGCTCTGTCTGTCAGATGTTTAGCTACACCTCTGCCTCTTTTAGTGATAATGGTAAATGTAATAAATGTTGTCTTTTTGAGGCACTCAAGGCAAGGTTGTCTGATTTGGAATCCCAGCTCCGCTGCAGTGAAACACCGTCTGTGCCAGTTAATAATGACAGATGCCCCTTAGCTGCAGCGGAGCTCCCTAGCATAGGGCGGCCTGCTAGCGGTCCTCCGGTCCTCCTTAGCAGTAAGGAGAATGGGTGGTTGACGGTGAGAAGGAAGCCTAGTCGCAAGGCCCCGGTTCGCCACCAACCTGTTCACATTTCTAATCGCTTTTCCCCACTCAGCAACACACCCGCTGAGGAAAAAACTCTGATCATTGGCGACTCTGTAGTCAGAAACGTGAACCTAGAGACTCCAGCGGCCATAATCAAATGCATTCCTGGGGCCAGAGCAGGCGACATCGAGTCAAACTTGAAAATGCTGGCTAAAAGTAACTGTAAATACTCCACAATTGCTATCCACGTCGGCATTAATGACATCCGACTCCGGCAGTGGGAAATCACAAAAACTTAATGTGGAATCGGTGTGTGAGTTTGCAAAAACAATGTCTGCCTCTGTAGTATTTTCTGGGCCCCTCCCCAATCTGACCAGTGATGACATTTTTAGCTGCTTGTCATCCTTCAACCGCTGGCTGCCTGTGTGGTGTCCTGCAAATGATGTGGGCTACATAGACAATTGGAACTCATTTTGGGGAAAACCTGGTCTTATTAGACGAGACGGCGTCCATCCCACTTTGGATGGTGCGTCTCATTTATCTAAGAATCTGGCATCATTTTCATCCAAATTTCCAAAACATTGACAACTCAGAGTTGAGACCAGGAAGCAGAGTCGCAGTCTTACACACCTCTCTGCAGCTCCTCTTCATCCGCCATCCCTGAACATTGTCTGCTCCCTCCAAAGTAAATAAAAATATAATGTATAAGCATCCCAAAGTGAATAAACAAAAAGTTGGTAAAACTCAAATTAAACATGAAGCCTCTAAATTGAATGATTTGGCCTCTCTTCCTCCTCATAATTTAAAAATTAAATGCGGTTTGTTAAATATTAGGTCTCTAACTCCCAAGTCTCTGCTAGTCCATGATCTGTTAATTAATCATCAGATTGATTTAATATCCCTTACAGAGACTTGGTTAGGGCAAGAGGATTATGTTGGTTTAAATGAATCATCTCCCTCTGGGTATTTACACTGTCAAAATCCCAGTTTATCATCCTCCATCAACCTACTCAGAGTTTTTATCTGAATTTGCTGAATTCTTAGCTGATTCAGTGCTGAAATCAGAATAATTATAGTAGGGGACTATAGTAGGGGAATATACATGTAGATATAGATAGTGATTGCCTTAATATGGCATTTAATTCAATATTAGACTCAATGGGGTTTTCTCAGAAAGTAGGAAATTCTACCCAATATTTCCACCATGCGTTGGACCTTGTTCTGACATATGGCATAGAAATAGAAAATCTGGTAGTGTCTCCTCATAACCCTGTACTGTCAGACCATTGTCTGTTAACCTTTGATTTTACTATTTCTGACTATTTGGCTCCTAAAGAAAAATATTGCTACAGTAGATGCCTCTCAGATGATGTTGTAACCAAATTTATGCAGACTGTTTCCTCTACGCCATGTGTAAGCACAACGGAAATAAGCTATAGACAGCTTGCTCCTTCTGTAATTGATAGCATGGTAGATAGTGTTACAGCTTCTCCGCACCAGACTCTAGACATGGTGGCCCCTTTAAAAAAGAAAAAGTCTAATCGGAGATTTCTAACTCCTTGGTTCAACACAGAAACTCGTAGCTTAAAACAGAAGACTCGTCAATTAGAAAGAAAATGGTGCTCCAATAATTTAGATGAAATCTGTTTAGCTTGGAGAAATCATCTTTTAATTTATAAAAAATCTCTTAGAAAAGCCAGAATGAGTTATTATTCTGCATTAATAGAAGAGAACAAGAATAATCCCAGCTTTCTTTTCAGCACTGTAGCCAGGCTGACAAAGAGTCAGGACTCTGTCAACCCTGGCATTCCCTTAGAGCTTACTAGTCAGGACATTATGAACTTTTTCAATAATAAAATTTCATCTATCAGAGATAAAATCAATCAGATTCTTCCCACCGTTAACTTAAATACAGTAACTACTACAACTCCTTCATTTGATACCTGTTTGAATGAGTTTACTCCAATTGACCTTTTAGGGTTAGACAAAATAATTTCCTCATCCAAGCCTTCAAGTTGTCTTTTAGACCCTATTCCTATCAGGTTATTTAAAGAAGTCTTCCCATTTATTGGTAGCTTTATTCTTCAAATAATCAATTCTTCATTAACTTTAGGCCATGTACCGCAGGCTTTTAAAACTGCTGTAATTAAACCCTTACTCTAAAAGCCAACGCTGGATCCAGGAGTTTTAGCTAACTATAGACCAATCTCTAATCTCCCTTTCATTTCAAAAATCTTAGAAAGACTTGAGCTACGCAATTATTTGACCACTTGCAGGGAAATGGTTTATTTGAAGAGTTTCAATCTGGGTTTAGAATCCATCAGAGTACTGAAACAGTCTTAGTGAAGGTCACTAATGACCTCCTCATCGCATCTGATAATGGACTTGTTTCTGTACTTGTCCTTTTAGACCTTAGTGCAGCTTTTGATACTATCGATCACAAAATTCTACTTGGTAGATTAGAACACTATGTTGGACTTAATGGAACTTCATTGCAGTGGTTTAGATCTTATTTATCTGATAGATTCCAGTTTGTTCATGTCAATAATGAGTTTTCTTTCAACTCAAAGCTCAGTCATGGAGTTCCACAGGGATCTGTGCTAGGCCCTATTTTTTTTTTTAGTTTATATATGCTTCTGTTAGGCAACATTATTAGAAAGCACTGTATACATTTTCATTGTTATGCAGATGACACACAATTATACCTGTCAGTGAAGCCAGATGATAGTAATCAACTAGCCAAGTTAGAAGCCTGTCTTAAGGAAATCAAAGCTTGGATGACTTGTAATTTCCTGCTATTAAATTCAGATAAGACTGAAGTCATTCTTGTTGGTCCAAAAAAACCTTAGAATTACCTTTCCAAATCAAACTTTTAGTTTGGATGCGGTTACTCTTTCTCTTAATAGCTCTGTGAGGAACCTTGGAGTTATTTTTGATCAAGATCTGTTTTTTAATTCACAAATTAAATTCGTGTCTAAGACTGCCTTCTATCATTTGTGTAATACTGCCAAGATTAGGAGCATCTTGTCTCAGAGTGATGCTGAGAAACTGATCCACGCTTTTGTTAGCTCGAGATTAGATTATTGTAACTCTTTATTATCAGGTTGTCCTAAAACATCTTTAAAAAGTCTTCAGTTGATCCAAAATGCTGCAGCAAGAGTTTTAACCGGTACTAGAAAGAGAGATCATATCTCTCCGGATCTGGCCTCCCTTCATTGGCTTCCCATAGAGTTTAGAATTAAGTTTAAAATCCTTCTTCTCACTTTCAAAGCTCTAAACAATCAGGCCCCTTTTTATTTAAAAGATCTGATACTACCCTATTATCCTAACAGAGCACTACGCTCCCAAAATGCTGGATTATTTGTAATACCTAGAATCTCCAAAAGTACAATGGGAAGCAGAGCCTTCAGTTATCAAGCTCCTCTCCTGTGGAACCAGCTGCCAATCTGGACTCGGGAGTCAGACTCCATCTCTGTTTTTAAGAATAGGGTTAAAACTTTCCTTTTGATAAAGACTATAGTTAGGGTGGGCTCAGGCAACCCTGGAACCCTCCCTTAGTTATGCTGCTAATAGGTTTAGACAGCTGGGGGACCTCCAATAATGCATTGGGCTTCACTCCTTTCTTCACTCTCAATGAAATATATTTTTTTGCTGGTCATTAACATCTGTTTGTTCTCTCCCATAGATTGAGTCCCCATCGTGCTGTTTGCTCTCTACATGTCTGTTCTTTTCATCTTCTCTATCCCCTCACCCCCCAGCCAGTCGCAGCAGATGACTGCCCCTCCCTGAGCCTGGTTCTGCTGGAGGTTTCTTCCTGTTAAAAGGGAGTTTTTCCTCTCCACCGTTGCCAAGTGCTTGCTCACAGGGGATAGCCTGATTGCTGGGGTCTTTCTGCAATTGTGGGGGTTTCCCCACAGTTGAAAGTGCTATGAGATGACTGCTATTGTGAAATGGCGTTATATAAACAAAGTTGAATTGAATTGAAATTGAAAGCTGAAGATGAAGAGGAATTTCATCTTTCAGCACGACAATGACCCAAAGCACACATCCAAATCAACAAAAGAATGGCTCCACCAGAAGAAAATTAAGGCTTTGGAATGGCCCAGCCAGAGTCCAGACCTGAATCTGATCGAATATCTGTGGGGTGATCTGAAAAGAGCTGTGCACAGGAGATGCCCTCGTAATCTGACAGATTTGGAGCGTTTTTACAAAGAAGAGAGGGCAAATATTGCCACATCAAGATGTGCCACGCTGATAGACTCCTACCCAAAAAGACTGAGTGCTGTAATAAAAGCCAAAGGTGCTGCAACAAAGTATTAGTTTAAGGGTGTGCATATTTATGCAACCAGGTTATTGTAAGTTTTTCATTTTTTATTTTTCCCCTTAAAAGATTTCAGTTTGTTTTTCAATTGGGTTGTAGAGGTTATAGGTCACATTAATGGTGGCAAAACTTTTGAAATGATTTATCTTGGACTCATTTTTTTCATCACAAAAACCTGGCATTTGAACAGGGGTGTGTACGTTTTTTATATCCACTGTATATTCCTCCACAGCTGATGAAGGAAAATCAACTACTTCCTACAGTGGTGTGAAAAAGAGTTTGCCCCCTTCCTGATTTCCCATTTTTTTTGTATGTCTGTCACACTTAAATGTTTCAGATCACCATCCATCCATCTTCTTCCACTTAATCCTTTTTCAGGTCGTGGGGGGGCTGGAGCCTATCCCAGCATCTTTGGGCGAGAGGCAGGGTACACCCTGGACAGATCGCCAGTCCATCACAGGGCCAACACAGAGAGACAGACAACCATTCACTCTCACAGTCATACCTAAGGACAATTTAGAATCCCCAGTTCTGATGCCAATTAACCTAACTTGCATGTTTTAGGCATGTGGGAGGAAACCGGGGAAATCCTGGAGTAAACCCACGCAGACACGGAGAGAACATGCAAACTCCACACAGATAACTGTTGGTCGGGGGATGGGATTGTCAAACAAATTTAAATATTAGACAAAGATAACACAAGTAAACACAAAATGTAGTTTTTAAATGAAGGTGTTTATTATTAAGGGTTAAAAAAAAATCCAAACCTTCATGGCCCTGTGTGAAAAAGTGATTGCCCCCAAACATAAATTAACTGTGGTTTATCACATCTTTGGAACGCTGAGATAATTTCTGTAGCCACACCCAGGCCTGATTACTGCCACATCTGTTCTCACTCAATCAAGAAATTACTTAAATAGGGCCTGCCTGACAAAGTGAAGTAGACCAAAAGATCCTCAAAAGCTAGACATCATGCTGTGATCCAAAGAAATTTAGGAACAAAAGAGAAAAAAGTAACTGTGCTCTATCAGCCTGGAAAAGGTTATAAAGCCATTTCTAAAGCTTTGAGACTCCAGCAAACCACAAGGACAGCAATTATCCACAAATGGCGAAAACATGGAACAGTGGTGAACCTTCCCAGGAGTGGCCAGCCAGCCAAAATTACCCCAAGAGCGCAGTGACGACTCATCCAAGAAGTCACAAAAGACCCCACAACAACAGTCAAAGAACTGCAGGCCTCACTTCCCTCAATTAAGGTCAATGTTCATGACTCCACCATAAGAAGGCAAAAATGGCCTGCATGACAGAGTTCCAAGACAAAAGCCACTGCTGAGCAAAAAGAACATAAAGGCTAATCTCAGTTTTGCCAGAAAACATCGTGATGATCCCCAAGACTTTTGGCAAAATACTCTGTGGACTGACGAGACAAAAGTTGAACTTTTTGGAAGGTGTGTGTCCCATTACATCCAGCATAAAAGTAACACAGCAATTCAGAAAAGGAATATCATACCAACAGTAAAACATGGTGGTGGTAGTGTGATGGCCTGAGACTGTTTTGCTGCTTTAGGACCTGGAGACTTGCTGTGGTAAATGGAACCACAAATTCTACTGTCCACCAAAAATTCCTGAAGAAGAATGTCCGGAGCAGCCTCTGCAGTGATGCGGACATTGGACCCCTCCGTTGTAGTGAAGAGGGAGCTGAGCTCTAGGCAAAGCTGTCGATTTACTGGTCAATCTACGTTCCTACCCTCACCTATGGTCACGAGCTTTGGGTAATGACCGAAAGAATGAGATCGCAGATACAAGCGGCTGAAATGAGTTTTCTGAGTAGGATTGCTGGACTCACCCTCAGAGATTGGGTGAGGAGTTCAGTCATCCGGGAGAGGCTCAGAGTAGAACTGCTGCTTCTCCACATTCAAAGGAGCCAGTTGAGGTGGTTTGGGCATCTGATCAGGATACCTCCTGGATGCCTCCCACTTGGGGTGTTTCAGGCACGTCCCACTGGAAGAAGACCCCGGGGCAGACCCAGGACTCGCTGGAGAGATTACGTCTCCCAGTTGGTCTAGGAATCCCTTGGTATCCCCTCTGAAGAGCTGGAGCAGATGGCTGGGGAGAGGGAAGTCTGGGCTTCTCTGCTTGAACTGCTACCTCCACAACCCAGACCTCCAGAAAGATGGATGGATGGATGGATGGAGAATGTCCGGCCATCTGTTCGTGACGTCAAGCTGAAACGCACTTGGTTTCTGCAGCAGGACAATGATCCAAAACACACCAGCAAGTCCACCTCTGAATGGCTTAAGAAAAACAAAATGAAGACTTTGGTGTGGCGTAGTCAAAGTCCTGACTTGAATTTGATTGAGATGCTGTGGCATGACCTTATAAAGGCGGTTCATGCTTGAAAACCCTCCAATGTGGCTGAATTACAACAATTTTGCAAAGATGAGTGGGCCAGAATTCCTCTGCAGCACTGTAAAAGACTCATTGCCAGTTATCGCAAACACTTGACTGCAATTGTTGCTGCCAAGGAAGGCCCAACCAGTTTTTAGGTTTAGGGGGAAATCACTTTTTCACACAGGGCCATGTAGGTTTTTATTTTTTTTAACCTTAATAATTAACACCTTCATTTAAAAACTGCATTTTGTGTTTACTTGCGTTATCTTTGTCTAATATTTAAATTTGTTTGATGAGCTGAAACATTTAAGCGTGACAAACGTACAAAAAAATGAGAAATCAGAAGGAGGCAAACACTTTTCACACCACTGTACTTAAAAAAACAGCAAAAGTTTGAAGTGTACAAATTGTGATGTAATATGGTGAATTTCATGAAAATTTATATTTATTTTTCAGAATTTAATTCCAAAAATATTTAATAAATTTTATATTCCTTACAAGTAATTGCAAATATTTCAAGCTTTTTTGTTTGCTTGTTTTATCTTTGATGACTATGATTTCTCTTTAGCCCAGTTAAGATGCTTCTGATCTTGTCTCTTCTGGAGTGTTTTAGCATTAGGAATACTACATTTGCAGTCCCTTTCCTAAAGACCTCCATGTGGTGGCTCTTGACGTACTGACATCAGTCCACTCCTTGTAAAATTTCCCCCAAGTTCTTGAATTGACTTTTCTTGACAATCCTCTCTACCAACTTTGCACAGCTTGACTTTGCCGTATTTACCAACTCATCTTTGCAGAACTGGCCAAGTTCTATTAAATTTGATGTTGACTGATGGGGAATTTTCAATAGGGTTTAAGTCTGGGCTCTGGCTAATCCATGCAAGGACATCTATATTGTTCTCCTTCAACCACTGTCTGGTCAGTTCTTCAGTGTCCTGTGGGTCATTGTCATGTAGGTAGATGAACCTTCCTCCCATTAGCAACTATCAGGTTTTCCTCAAGAATTCAATAGTATTTTACCCCATCCATGTTTCCTTCCGTCCCAAAAAGTGCTCCAGTCCCTGCTGCAGAGAAACACCCCACAGCATCTCCATGCTTTGCTATAGGAAAATGGTGACCATAACACCTTTTCCACTTGGCCTCAGAATTTTCAAGGTGTGTTTTGACAAAGCTGAATGTGGCTTTTCTTGAGGAGGGACTTTTTTTCTTGAACCCTTTTTTTCTTCAACCCTCTCATGCAAGCCACATTTCTGAAGAATTTGTGATATTGTCACATACACAGAATGGCCACTTTCTGTCATAAATTCCTGCAACTGCTTCACTGTTGCTGGAGGCCTGTTGGTACCAATTTGCTTCTTACTCTTTCATCCAGCTTGGAGGGATGTTTTGATCCAGGGAAGGTCTCAGCTGTACCAAATACCTTCAGCTTTTTAATATTAGACTTAACTCTGCTTCTAGGGATTAATAAAGCCTTTGATTTTTTTTTTTTTTTTTTTTTTGGTATCCTTCTCCTGACTTGTACCTGTCCGCAGCTTTATCTTGGAGAACTTTTGACAGTGCCTTGTTTACTTCAGCTGCACCAGTAATGACTAAAATGCTTCAGGATTGGCTCTTTTTACGCCGCACTAATCAAAATGACCATGGCTGACCACGGCTGACCACAGGTAGAAGTGAAATAGCTTTGTGTGCCATTGAGACAGTAATCAGCTACACCTGATTGAGTTCACAAATCATTTTTAGGAGGGAGGTGATCCTTTATCCAACTCAGTGATTCTGGGGGGTTTTTCTGACCAGCTGCAATTGCATCTTTCAGTTGGATGCTATAAGTTACACTGAGTAAGTACAGCTGGATAAACACTGAGCCCATCTTAATTTTAGGCTTCAAATCAACAATACTGTATGTAATTACGTTGAATGGGGTGATTATTGATCAAAATTAAAACAAAAAAGACTTGGAAAGAAAAGGCTTGAAATATTTCCCTGTGCTTGTAGGGGATATTAAATACATAAAAGCTGACTTTGCAATTAAATGACGAAAAACTAATTTTCATTACATTCTTTTAATAGATGCACCTGCAAATCTAATGTGGTTTAACACAAAAGCTCAACTCAAGCTTTTGTAAGCTTGAGACAAATAAGCTATCGTGTGTGATCATATCCCCTTATATTTTGCATTTGTCATTTTGGGCTTGGAGCATATAATCATTTACAGCGGGGAAAATAAGTATTGAACATGTCAACACTTTTCTCATTAAACTTTCTGATGGAGCCATTGACCTGAGATTTTCACCAGATATCAGTAACAACCCAAATAACCCATACATACAAAGAAATCAAGGTAATTGTGTTCACAAAACAAGTTATATATTTAATAAAGTGGAATGACACAGGGAATAAGTATTGAACACGCTTGGTGAAATTCATTTAATATTTAGTAGAAAAGCCTTTGTTGGTAATAACAGCTTCCAGATGCCTCCTGTATGGAGAAACAAGGCACAAGCATTGCTCAGGAGTGATTTTAGCCCATTGTTCTAGACAAACTGTCTTCAAATCTTGAAGGTTCCGTGGGTGTCTTCCATGAACTCTGATCTTCAGTTCGTTCCATAGATTTCAAATCAAATCAAATCAACCTTTATTGTCATGTTGCTGTACATACAACTGTAGTGCAGGCAAGATGACCCCAACAAAGCCATTCACACATCCCTGAGACATACTTGAAAACTAACTAGAACTATAATATACAAATAGTATACATAATGTCCATAAGGTGCAGTAGTATGTATGAAAGATTCCGGATCAACTGTTCAGCATCCTAACAGCTTGTGGAAGGAAGCTGTTAATCAGTCTGGTGGTTCTGCCTCTGATGCTCCGGAATCGTTTGCCAGATGGCAGCAGTTCAAAGTGTTTATGCAGAGGGTGAGAGTGGTCCTTGACAATGTTCAGTGCCCTGCTCCTACAACGGTTCTGAAAAAGTTCTTGGACAGAGGGGAGGGAAACTCCAATTACCCTCTCAGCTCCCTTAACTATCCTCTGCAGGGCTTTTTTGTCTGACATACTGCAGCTGGAGTACCATGTTGCAATGCAGTACGTCAGAACACTCTCCACCACACCTCTGTAGAAGGTCCTGAGGATACAGATGGGGAGAGAGGCCTGTTTGAGTTTCCTCAAGAAGTGCAGTCTCTGCTGGGCCCGCTTCCTGATCCCTAAGGAATTCTTGCTCCAGGTCAGGTCCTGCAAGATCTGCACTCCGAGGAACTTGATATTCTCCACTCTCTCCACCAAACGGCCGCCGATGCTGAAAGGGACGTGTTCAGGCCATGACCACCGGAAGTCGATAATCATCTCCTTCGTTTTGTCCATGTTGAACACCAGATTGTTCTCCCTGCACCAGCCCTCCAGGTCTCTAACTTCTTCCCTGTACATTGATTCCTCATCCCTCTGAATAAGTCCCACCACTGTGGTGTCATCTGCAAACTTAATAATCTGGTTCCCCTCGTGACTGAATACACAGTCATGTGTTAGAAGTGTAAACAACAGTGGACTGAGTACACAGCCTTGAGGGGATCCAGTGCTCAGTGTGATAGAGTTGGAGATGTTGTTTCCAACACGGACAGACTGAGGTCTTTCGGTCAGGAAGTCCAGGATCCAGAGACATGTGGTGGTGTTCAGACCGAGAAGGAGTAATTTCTCCATCAGTCTCTGGGGAATAATGGTGTTGAATGCTGAACTGAAATCAATGTACAGGAGGAGTCTGGCATAGGTGTCTTTCTGATCCAGGTGGGTGATGACAGAGTGCAGGGTGGTGACTATAGCATCCTCTGTGGAGCGGTTTGAACAATATGCAAACTGGAGCGGGTCATGTGATGCAGGGAGGCAGACTGTGATGTGTGGTTTGACAAGCCGTTCAAAACACTTCATCACAATTGGTGTCAGTGCAACAGGACGATAGTCATTCAGACAGGACACAACTGGTTTCTTTGCCACCGGTACTATGGTAGAGGTCTTAAAGCATCTGGGAACGATGGCCTGACTCAGGGAGATGTTATAAATGTCAGTCAGGACATCCGCCAACTCGCTCGCACAGTCTCGGAGCACACGTCCCGGGATGTTGTCCGGACCTGCAGCTTTATGTGGGTTGACCCTGATTAGGGTCCTCCGTGTGTCCGCTACGTTGATGATGATAGCTGGCCCAACAGATGGCAGAGATGGGCCAGCCCTCCCTCTGATTGTCGAGTTTGATGTTTCAAAACATGCAAAGAAGTTGTTGAGCCTGTCTGGAAGATAAGCGTCATTATCATCGACCCCCTGCCAAGACTTATAATCCGTCAGCACCCGAACTCCCTGCCACATCCGTTTGGTGTTCCTTGTGTCACAAAGGTGTCCCTGGATTTTCTCCGCATAGGCGCGCTTCGCCGTCTTAATTCCCTTTGAGAGCGCAGACCTGGCTGAGCGGAGGGCGATCCTGTCCTTCGCTCTGAAGGCTGCATCTCTGGCTGTGAGCAGCGAGCGCACCTCTGCCGTCATCCAGGGTTTATAGTTGCCCCGTGCAGTGATAGTCTTCACTATAGTGACATCCTCTGTGCACTTTGCGATGTAGCTGGTGACCGTTTCAGCATACTCCTCCACATCTGTCCTGTCTCCCTGGGAGGCTGCTATTTTGAAGACCTCCCAGTCTGTGTGCAGAAAACAGTCCTGAAGTGCTGAGGCTGCACCCTCTGGCCAAATCCTGATTCTGTTTTCTACTGGAGTCAGGTCAGGTGACTGACTGGGTCATTCTGCTTTATTTTCCTTCTCTGGAGCCAGTTGAGGATTTCCTTGGCTGTATGTTTGGGATCATTGTCTTGCTGAAATATCCAGCCTCATTTCATCTTCAGCATCTTGACAGATGGCAACAGGTTCTTATCAATTATTTACCTTTTGTTTTTATTAAAGACAAAAATAGACAGGAGATGTTTTTACCTTCTTTACATGAGAAGACTGCAGTGACAGTTGAAACATGTAAAGAAGGTAAAAACATCTGTCTATTTTTGTCTTTAATAAGTACAAAAGGTAAATAATTAAAAAAGACAAAATTAACCTACTTGAGCTATGAGGTTCTTATCAAGAATGTCTCTGTACATTTGTTCATTTATCTTTCCTTCAATTATATGAAGTCTGCCTGCACCATGTACTGAAAAACACCCCCACACCATGATGCTCCCACCTCCAAATTTCACTGTTGGTATGGTGTTTTTGGCCTGATGTGCAGTGTCACTTCTTCTCCAAGCATGCTGTGTGTTGTGGCATCCAAAAAGTTCAATTTTGGTCTCATCTGACCAACTATATTCAATTCAATTCAACTTTATTTATATAGCACCATTTCACAACAACAGTCATCTCATAGCACTTTCAACTGTAGGGGAGGACCCCCACAGTTGCAGAAAGACCCCAGCAATCAAGCAATCCCCTGTGAGCAAGCACTTGGCGACGGTGGAGAGGAAAAACTCCCTTTTAACAGGAAGAAACCTCCAGCAGAACCAGGCTCAGGGAGGGGCAGTCATCTGCTGCGACTGGCTGGGGGGTGAGGGGACAGAGAAGATGAAAAGAACAGACATGTAGAGAGCAAACAGCACGATGGGGACTCAATCTATGGGAGAGAACAAACAGATGTTAATGACCAGCAAAAAAAATATTTCATTGAGACTGAAGAAAGGAGTGAGGCCCAGTGCATTATTGGAGGTCCCCCGGCTGACTTAACCTATTAGCAGCATAACTAAGGGAGGGTTCAGAAACACATGATCCCTCCCTAATTGTAGGCTATATCAAAAAGGTAGGTTTTAGCCCTATTCTTAAAAACAGAGATCGAGTCTGACTCCCGAATCCAAATTGGCAGCTGGTTCCACAAGAGAGGAGCTTGATAACTGAAGGCTCTGCCTCCCATTGTACTTGTGGAGATTCTAGGTATTACAAGTAATCCTGCATTTTGGGAGCATAGTGCTCTGTTAGGATAATACGGTAGTATCAGATCTTTTAAATAAAAAGGGGCCTGACTGTTTAGAGCTTTGTAAGTAAGAAGAAGGATTTTAAACTTAATTCTAAACTCTATGGGAAGCCAATGAAGGGAGGCCAGAACCAGAGAGATATGATCTCTCTTTCTAGTACCTGTTAAAACTCTTGCATTTTGGATCAGCTGAAGACTTTTTAAAGATGTTTTAGGACAGCCTGATAATAAAGAACTACAATAATCTAATCTCGAGCTAACAAAAGCGTGGATCAGTTTCTCAGCATCACTCTGAGACAAGATGCTCCTAATCTTGGCAATATTACGCAAATGATAGAAGGCAGTCTTAGAAACAAATTTAATATGTGAATTGAAGGACAGATCTTGATCAAAAATTATTCCAAGGTTCCTCACAGTGCTATTAAGAGAAAGAGTAACCGCATCCAAACTGAAAGTTTGATTTGGAAAGGTATTTCTAAGATTTTTTGGACCAACAAGAATGACTTCAGTCTTATCTGAATTTAATAGCAGGAAATTACAAGTCATCCAAGCTTTGATTTCCTTAAGATAGGCTTCTAACTTGGCTAATTGATTACTATCATCTGGCTTCATTGACAGGTACAATTGTGTATCATCTGCATAACAATGAAAATGTATAAAGTGCTTTCTAATAATGTTGCCTAACAGAAGCATATATAAACTAAAAAGAGTAGGGCCTAGCACAGATCCCTGTGGAACTCCATGACTGAGCTTTGAGTTGAAAGAAAACTCATTATTGACATGAACAAACTGGAACCTATCAGATAAATTTAGATTAGATTAGATTAGATTCAACTTTATTGTCATTACACATGTATGAATACAAGGTAACGAAACACAGTTTAGCATCCAATCAGAAGTGCAAAGGACAGCAGTGCAGTATATACGGTAATTAACAGTATGTGCAATTTAAGCAAATATATGCAAATATATGCAGCAGTGCAGAAAGTTAAAAGTACTGTTATGTGCAAATAATGTGCAATAAGTTAGATGTAGTTATGTAGTTATGCAGTTATGTACAGGTGAGGATGGTAAAAGATGATTGTAAGAGAGTCAGCGGGGAACTAAGTTCAATAACGTGACAGCTGTTGGAAAGAAACTGTTCCTAAACCTGCTGGTTCTAGTCCAAAGGCTTCTGAAACGTCTTTTGGAAGGGAGAAGCTGGAACAGTCCATGAGCAGGATGGTTGGAGTCCCTAAATAAGATCTAAACCACTGCAACGGCATTCCATTAAGTCCAACATAGTGTTCTAATCTATCAAGAAGAATATTATGATCGATAGTATCAAAAGCTGCACTAAGGTCTAAAAGAACAAGTACAGAAACAAGTCCATTATCAGATGCGATGAGGAGGTCGTTAGTGACCTTCGCTAAGGCTGTTTCAGTACTATGATGGAATCTAAACCCAGATTGAAACTCTTCAAGTAAACCATTTCCCTGCAGGTGGTCAAATAATTGCGTAGCAACAAGTCTTTCTAAGATTTTTGAAATGAAAGGGAGATTAGAGATTGGTCTATAGTTAGCTAAAGCTCCTGGATCTAGCATTGGCTTTTTGAGTAAGGGTTTAATTACAGCCGTTTTAAAAGCCTGCGGTGCATGGCCTAAAGTTAATGAAGAATTGATTATATGAAGAATAAAGCTACCAATAAGTGGGAAGACTTCTTTAAATAACCTGGTAGGAATAGGGTCTAAAAGACAAGCTGAAGGTTTGGATGAGGAAACTATTTTGTCTAACTCACAAAGGTCAATTGGAGTAAACTCATCAAGACAGACATCAACTGAAGGAGCTGTAGTAGTTACTGTATTTAAGTTAACTGTGGGAAGAATCTGATTGATTTTATCTCTGATGGATGAAATTTTATTATTGGCAAAAGTTCATAAAGTCCTGACTAGTAAGCTCTAAGGGAATGCTAGGATTGACAGAGTCCTGACTCTTTGTCAACCTGGCTACAGTGCTGAAAAGAAAGCTGGGATTATTCTTGTTCTCTTCTATTAATGCAGAATAATAACTCGTTCTAGCTTTTGTAAGAGATTTTTTATAAATTAAAAGATGATATCTATTTTCCCAGTATTTCACTGGCTTGCCCAAATGTTGTGCAGCAAACTTTAAACGAGTTTCAATATGCTTTTTCTTCACCAATGGAGTCTTGCGAGATGAGCGGACATACAGCCCATGCCAGTTGAGTGCACAACTTATTGTTTTCTTTGAAACAGCAATACCTGCTAATGCCAGGTCTTTCTGGAGCTCTCCACGAGTGGTCTTTGGCTCTTGGATAACTCTTTTAAAAATTCCTTTGACTCCTCTGTCAAAAATCTGTCGGTCATGGCCTGTTTATGGTAAAATGATGTTTTTTCCACTTTCAAATGATGGCTCCAACAGTGCTCACTGGAACTTTTAGCAGTTTAGAAATGCACCTGTAACCAATGCCATCTTTATGTTTTGCAACCATAAAGTTGAGAAGGTCTAGAGAGAGCTCTTTGCTTCTACCCATCATGAGATGAGTTCTTTGCGGTGTGACAATCTGATATTCACAGACCTTTTTAAAGGCTATCAGTCTGGATTTAACCAGCTGAAATTAATTTGCACTGATGGGGGATGGGATGGCTTCCTAAATTCTGATGTATTTCAGCTTCCAAGCTTCTTGGCTTTCTATGCCTTTTTGGACTTCTTTTCTTCACGTGTTCAATACTTATTCCCTGTATCATTCCACTTTATTAAATATAACTTGTTTTGTGAACACAGTTGCCTTGATTTCTTTGTATGTATGGATTACTTGGGTTGTTACTGATATCTGGTGGAAAATCTCAGGTCAGTGGCTCCATCAGAAATACTGTACGTTTAATGAGAAAAATGTTGACATGTTCAACACTTATTTTCCCCGCTGCATATTATTGGCTGAAAAAGTATCCTTTTAATAGCACACCAGCATGATGCAAAGCTTCATTTCTCATCAACCACAAATGGGATCAGTCTATTAGTTTGATTTTAAGATTAACATAAAAAGGTTAAAAGAATGCAACATATTACAAATTCATCCCCGTATGTATATTTCTAATTTACTTTTTTTCAGATAAAATAATTAATACCATTGAATGAAACTTAATCATTTCATAGTTAATTTGTGCCAATTTTTGGTATAAATTCAGTCTCAAAAATCAGACAGCTTAAAAACATGTAGATAAATATTATTAATTTCCGATGGCCAGTGAAGTGCCAGTATAGAGTGGTGCACTTCAGTGAGCAAATATTCAGCAGAATGGAAACCCCCAGAGAAGGTAAAATCTATTTGAAAACAACATAAACATTATTCCACAATGAGAAATAAATCTGAATGCAGTGCTGCAGAGCAGAGCTCAGAGGTTGTGACAGCGAGTCCTGGCTTCTCTCAGGCATGAGTCTGAACCAGAGCCGCTTGGTTCAATCTAATCTCTGACAAGAAACAACAAGCCTTTGGGACACCCCTGGGGTCCACCTCTACACCACACAACATCATAAGCAGCTCAACTCACAGGGTTAGATCTGCAGTAGCTGTCAGGGGAGAAATATGTTTCCATTTTACTACTTCAGTGGCAGAGAAGACCATACAAATGCTCCTCCGTTTCGTTCACTATTGCTCACTCATTTGAATCTCTCTCCTCTCTCTTTTGCCTGTGTCAGTTTTCCCTCAGTGCACATACTTGGGGGGTTCCTAGGTGGCTGTGTCCCATTACTAGGAAATGACAGCCGCACAACAGGGCTGAATGTCCCTGCTGATATCACTCAGTTACCCACAACCCCAGGTCCAGAAGCATGAAGGCTAAAAAGGATTTGGTAGTTTAAACTCCTTCTCTTTATTTCTAAGTGTTCATCTTAAAACACTGTAAGGCATAAGAAAAGGACCTTTTGCAAATTAAAATGTGCATGCCTGCATTTGTTAGATAAAATATTTGGTATTTCTGAATCATCCTTTCAGCCATTCAAAATATGTTTTTCATAGTAACAAGGTATACAATATAACCAATTTAGCTTCAAAACTATTTGTCTTTCTTTAGTCATTACTTACAAATAAAAACAAAAAGTAAAAAGAGTGGCATTGTAATACTAAGGGTGCACTCACACTGTAGTCCATGTTCCGTACTGATCGCGGTTTGACCCCCAAAGTCTGGAATGTTTGATAAGTGCGATCGATCCTTACAGGTCCACAGAACGGAACATTTCCCCAGCTTTGGAACGATTGGCAGAGGTAGCGTCAGGAATGGAACAGTTACGAATGCTTCCATAAGAAATCAATCAGTGGTGCAGTTTTCTGATGCCAAGATTCACCTCCACTACTAGCTCACAACAAGCAAAGGAATCCCACTTTGGATTTGTGGTTGGAGTGTGGGAATTTGGATCGGGAGGTCAAGGGATCAAATC
The DNA here is from genome assembly GCA_020510985.1 of Pholidichthys leucotaenia. Classification (NCBI taxonomy): domain Eukaryota; kingdom Metazoa; phylum Chordata; class Actinopteri; order Cichliformes; family Pholidichthyidae; genus Pholidichthys; species Pholidichthys leucotaenia. The sequence goes on along the minus strand of CM035843.1, from coordinate 43,221,632 downwards.
CTGGCATGGGTATATAGGTACTGTATGAGTCTATCATACTCAAGGGTGAAAAAGATTATACAGGTGTGAGTCTACCTTAACTAAGGGTGGATAAAAGACAACAGGTTTGTCCACCTTGACCTTAAAGGGTCAAAATAGACACAGATTTCCTGGCCAAATAGGTAATTCTGGCCTTGGTCTAGTATGACCATAACAGAAAATGGGGGTTCGTCCGGGATCCCTCAACTGTACCACTTCCTTAAGGGAGGAGGTGCTACAAATCCTTCCATAAGAAACCAATCAGTGGTGCAGTTTCCTGATATTAAGGGCGCATTCACACGGCCACTGTTTGGTCAGGACCAAAGGACTATCTGCGGATAGTTTGGTTCGTTTGGTGCCGTCTGAACGCACATTGGAACTCTGGTGCGCACCAAACAAGCAAAGTCTGGTCCACCTAAAAACGGGGGTCATGGTTCACTTGCAAACGAAGTCTGGTGCGCTTCTCTTGCAGTGTGAATGTAAATGGACTATTCAGCAGACCAAAGGGCGGAAGTGCCCCTCGGCATTTGTGTAACCATAGTAACACGTAGTCTCAGAAGAGGAAGTGATGTTTACCGTAGTGCATTTTGGGTAGAAAATAACAATAAAGACAACTGCACGGATCCAAGAAATCCTTTTACTGGAGAACGCCAAGGAGAAAAGTTAAAAAATGTCTTGTTTGTGACAGACAAACAACCCGGCTGAAGTGAACAGATTTACTTAACTCAGTTAAGGTCAGTGTTCATGACTCCACCATAAGAAAGAGACTGAGCAAACACGGCCTGCATGGCAGAGTTCCAAGATAAAAACCACTGCTGAGCAAAAAGAACAAAGGCTCGTTTCAGTTTTACCAGAAAACATTTTGATGATCCCCAAGACTTTTGGGAAAATACTCTGCAGACTGACGAGACCAAAGTTGAACTTTTTGGAAGGTGTGTGTCCCATTACATCCGGCATAAAAGTAACACAGCATTTCGGAAAAGGAACATCATACCAACAGTAAAACATGGTGGTGGTAGTGTGATGGTCTGGAGCTGTTTTGCTGCTTCAGGACCTGGAAGACTTGCTGTGGTAAATGGAACCATGAATTCTGCTGTCTACCAAAAAATCCTGAAGGAGAATGTGCGGCCATCTGTTCGTGACGTCAAGCTGAAGCGCACTTGGGTTCTGCAGCATCCAAAACACACCAGCAAGTCCACCTCTGAATGGCTTAAGAAAAACAAAATGAATGGCTTAGTCAAAGTCCTGACCTGAACCTGACTGAGATGCTGTGGCATGACCTTAAAAAGGCGGTTCATGCTTGAAAACCCTCCAGTGTGGCTGAATTACAACAATTCTGAAAGATGAGTGGGCCAAAATTCCTCCACAGCGCTGTAAAAGACTCACTGCCAGTTATCACAAACGCTTGATCGCAGTTGTTCCTGCTAAGGGTGGCCCAGCCAGTTATTAGGTTTAGGGGGCAATCACTTTTTCCACACAGGGCCATGTAGGTTTGTTTTTTTTTCCCCTTCATAATAAACACCCTCATTTAAAAACTGCATTTTGTGTTTACTTGTGTTATCTTTGTCTACTATTTAAATTTGTTTGATGATCTGAAACATTTAAGTGTGACAAACATACAAAAAAATGAGAAATCAGGAAGGGGGCAAACACTTTTGCACACCACTGTGTATATTATATACAGTATATATATATATATATATATATATATATATATATATATATATATATATATATATATATATATATACAGTATATATATACAGTATCTTTCACAGTTGAATGAACAGCATTGTTGCAACCTTCAATAATAATTGTAATTTTATTAGTAGTGTACTGGAAGGGAAAGATCCCTTCTAAGCCAAGTAGTAAAGTGCAGTGTCTATGTATGAGCAGCACACATTATAAAGTATGATAGCAACGGGTAGGAAGGACCTGCAGAACCTCTCCCTTGAGCACTTAGAATGGCAATGCCTGCCGCTAAATGAGCTCTCCACCCCAGAACAGAGCTGGCCTTCTTAATCAGCCTGTTCAGTCTCTTCCTGTTAACTGCCATGGTGCTGCTGCCCCAGCAGACCACTCCATACATGATGGCTGATGCCACCATAGAGTCGTAGAAGGTCTGCACTAGCACCCCCTGCACTTTAAAAGACCTGAGTCTCCTCAGAAGGAACAGCCTGCGCTGCCCCTTCCTGTACAGCGTTGGTATTGTGTGACCACTCCAGTTTATTGTTCAGGTGAACACCCAGGTAAGATGTCACCATCCCAATGTCCGTTCCCTGAATGTTTATTGGTGCTGTGGGGGAGAGGGGTGCCCATGCCTGCGGGAAGTCCACTGCCAGTTCCTTGGTCTTCTCTGTGTTGATCTGGAGGTATTTTCACAGGTACCAGTCCACAAAGTCCTGGATCAGTCCGCTGGACTCTGAGTCATCCCCATCAGGGATGAGGCCGCTGATCACAGTGTGGTGTGTTATATGAGAAGTCAGCAGTGTAGAGGATGAACAGGAAGGGAGTCAGTTCTGGGACCTCACAAAAGGTCCTCAAGCTGCTGCTGTTGCTATAAAATAATTCATGTATGTTTATTCTCGTCTTCCTCTTCCTCTTTGTCTTCTTTGTCTTCTCTGACATTGTATGCTGTGTCTGTAGCGCCACCTCTTGAATGGGAGGTTCAATCTTGCACATGCGTAGTCAACACACCCGGGCAACACAGTCAAAATTTGGGCTGCATGCGCTCAGCCGCAAGGGGGCCCGAAAAGCCTAGCAGAGTGAAGATGATGACCTATTTTTCATCACACAAGCCTCACGGTCGAGCAGACACGCAAACCAGAGGTGCAGCATAAACCCAGCTAAAGGAATTCTGGGAATGATTCTAAAAAAAAAAAAAAAAAAAAAAAAAAAAATCAATGTGGGTGTGGGATGGTGCAGGTCCCCCACTGACAGAGGACCAGAGGGCCATTTCATTTTGCATGGAACAAGTCACCTGGCACCAGTGAGGGTGCACCCTTGGACGTGAAATATAGATTTATGATAAAGCAGTTTAGTACATTTTCCTTTACAGTGAGTCTCCATTAATTACAAATTTCTAACATAAGGTGGATGGGGATATTTCTCGCTGCCAGAGAAAAGCCAAAAATTAAAAATCATAGCTCACAAGTATTACTGACTGATATTCACCATTACACACTTTGATTATATGTAGTTTAAACTTTTGAGAATAAAAACAGGCTTTTTTAGTTTTACAGGCTTTTTTGTTTACAATTTGTGTGACACAGTGACCATTTTATTTAGACCTGGTTACAGAAGGTAAATAAAACCAGCTCAATAACTGGCTAGTCATGGTATGATATATGATATAACATATTTAATGAGTCAAGCTGTTGCCACAGTCTGCTTCACTGTCAGTGTTTATCCAAACACACAGAGATCCACAGATTCCACAAGGATCCCAGGCATGAGTTTGTTAATCACCTGACACACCTGATTTCCCGATTCATTCTCACCATTCATCTTGAGCAAATGTAGCGACAGCTTGCAATGTGTTTGTTTTGAGATGTCAAAAAGGAACCAAAGGCATGTATCAACATGGAATAAATGCTACTGCAAGATGTCACCAGCTGCACATGAGATGATGAATTACAATCATATGTTAATCAGTCGAAGTTGCAGTAATGGCTTGTTTACATGGCGCTGCATCACGAGCCATCTTAGACTGTTTTATAGATACGGATTCTTGAACAGGCAGCGGTTTGCTGTAGTTTTGCCACACTAATTAACAGACTTAACTTCTTTTGTTTTTGTCATTTAATTTTGTTTGTTTTTCGGCACAGGAACAACTAAAAATGCATTTATGGGATACAACGTGTCTTCATCAAAAGATTAACTGAGTTTGTTCATGCGATTATAATTGTTTTGTTTTAATCTGCCCACTTGATATCGTTGTTATCGTTACACAGACAATACTCCCAGACAATCCTGCAGAAGCGACGGCGTTTCATCCGTCACTGCTCACTGTGTTTCTCTGACATGCATGCGAAATTGTGTAATGTACGTATGTGTGAGTGTGTGCATTTGTGTCTGTTGCAGGATGTAGAAGGCCATGGGGCAAACGGCAGCAGGTCCAGCAACATGGTCAATACTAGCATGAGCAGCTTTATTTCCCCAGCCACCCACAATGTTAGATCCTGCAGTTTGTCCAGTAAAACTCACTAATGACTGGAATAGCTTTGCTGCTTCATTATGGTTATCCTTAACCCTGGGTGGGTGAATGGTAGGATCTAGAAGGTAATTCAGTTAGTATATGAGAACAGACCCACCATAATTTGTAACCCAATATCTAGATAAAAGGGACGTGGATATAAGCTTTAAAATGTAATTAGCATGAAATCTGAGTAAGATGAAATATCTTAAAATCAAGGCTACAAATGCTTTGTTCTTGGCATGATATTTCTTCATCTCACGCAGTGTTTATGTAATTACGAGCATTTCACTTGCTTCGAGATAACTACTTGAAATCCAGAGGGGAAGAAATGTTGTAATGAGTTTGATCCACTGTCTGTTTCTGTACACAATGAAAACTTTAAAAAGATCGATAAATGTAACTTCTTGGTACATCCACATAAGCAACAGCATGATTTGACTGCTTTGCAGTGTGGCGGCATCCCCCATCCACCCACTTCTCCCCTTAAGCCGATCCAGTAACAGCAGGTCAGAATACGCAGGGCTGTTTTGTATGGTTTAAAATCTGGGCAATGTGTTTTGTTGAATGAATGAAAGAAAGAAAGAAAGAAAGAAAGAAAGAAAGAAAGAAAGAAAGAAAGCTCAAACCTTAAAATTTAAAGTTAAAATTTAGATATTCTGTTCTGTAAAACTATGGGTGCTTTCAAAGGACTTTTCAGGATAAATTTAAACTGGAACTATTTTGAATGGATTGTTTATTTTGATTCTAACCTCCATTTGTGAATTTTGATATTTCAGGACTGTTTTATTCAGTGCCAAGCTTTAGGTTTTCAAGTTTTGTTACTTCCTTTTTCCCCCCGGTTGTGAAACTTTTGGGAAGACAGTGTGCGTGTGTGTGTGTGTGTGTGTGTGTGTGGGGGGGTCTTGTTCTGTTTGCCTATTTCAAGTAATATCACACACAGAGACACCCATGTTTATTTTTTGTTTTTGAAATCTGAGTTTTTGTAGTCCATTTTAACAGTTTCATTAAACTCCTGCAAAAACACATATTTTGCGAGAAATGTACAGAGCATCCATAGTATTTCTTAAGTCCGTGTGATCAAATTTCAAACCTTGCATTTATGAAAGAGCAAAAACGTGACAATATGCCCAAAGATTTACTGCAACTGAAACTTTGGGATTTATTGATCCAGGTCATCTGCGAATGATTACTGCTAGTTGCATAGACTTCAGTTCAATTTTTTTTGCAAGAGTGAAAAATCAATTAATTACAAAGTGAAAAATTTAACTGTAAAAAAAAAAAGAAGAAAATAAACCAATTTGGTTTATTTGTGGCATTTATTACCTTTGATAGATAAATTCAATGATCAACTGTAATTTTTAAGGATTAAGACCTCAATTATTGTCATGAATCCGGGTTTGGAGGCCAAACCCGATTCTGACTCATGGTTATGCTTTGACCTAGCTTCCTCCTGACAGCTCGGGCACGCCCCCTCCTCCTGTCAAACTCCGTCAGCTGCACTCACCGGCACACACACACACACACCGCACACACACACACACACACACACACACACACACACACACACACACACACACACACACACACACACACACACGTGCATGCGCGCTCCATTCACTCTCATTCACATGCGCTCTCACACACCTGTTCCCAATCAGTTCTGCCCACGCATTCACACCGGCAATCTCTTTCATCGTTAGCGTTTGGAGTATTTGGTTGCCACCGCTGAGGAAGGAGATTGTCAGATCATTCCCCTTCATATGTGGTAGCGTTTTCCTCCACGTATGTTATTCACTCCCTGCGCTCTACTCAGCCGGACATCTTAAGACGATCTATACCTTGGTGTTTCGGCTGGTCCGCGTCTCTGCCTCTGCCTCCAGTCTGCACGGCTCGCCCCGGATTAGCTCCAGTACTGTAAGTGTGCCTTAGCCTTCTCTCCTGTGCTAGCAGGCCTTCAGCATCAGACTGCTCGCCTTTCCTGTTTCATGTGTTACACAGCCCTGCAGCACCAGGCTTTATATTCACCAGACTGTTGAGCATTTCGGCAGGTGCCCTGTATGTTGGTGGCCAATACTGTAATTACACCCCCCCATATATTGTGTGGTTGACTGAATTACATTTGGTGATTATTGAACCGGTTATTTTGTGAACTTTATTAAACACAGCACTCTCCTGCGATTGGGTTTTTCTCTCTCTCCCTCGTGTGCCGTGTAACGGCGCACAGGGGTTCATGACAGAATGTCCCGACCGTAAAAAAAAAACCCAGCAGAGTAGTGTTTTTGTTCCCTCTCTCCTTTCCTCCTCATATGTGGACATAATGACTTGGACTGACAAGGAGCAGGAAGCCCAGGATTTACTAGAGAAGGCAGGCTTCTCCTTTCAGTGGTCTCGGTCTCCCGAGGAGTGGGAGTGGGCACCACTCTTCGCGGAGGACTTTGAGCGGCGCTACCCTCACCTTCGGGAGATCCATAGGGTAGACGATGCAATAGACTTACACAATGGTCCTCTCCGGCATACAACTAGGAACATACCGGTCGCTATGGAGGGTGAGAATATGTATGGGCACATAATCATACCATGTAGGATAACTAAATAGACGGTTATGCTGTTTCATCCCACCTAGCAACAATGCTCTGCACTGTGTGTGTTTATATATTTACATATTTATTCCATCTAGCTACAATGCTCTGCACTGGGTGTGTTTATATTTATATATCTATATATTTATTCCATCTAGCTACAATGCTCAGCACTGGGTGTGTTTATATTTATATATCTATATATTTATTCCATCTAGCTACAATGCTCCGCACTGTGTTTTTATATATCTACATATTATTCCATCTAGCTACATTGCTCCGCACTGTGTGTGTTTATATACTTGCATATTTATTCCACCTAGCTGCAATGCTCCATACTGTGGGTGTTTATATATTTACATATTTATTCCATCTAGCTACAATGCTCTGCACTGTGTGTTCATATATTCATATATTTATTCCATCCAGCTACAATGCTCTGCACTGTGTGTCTGTGTGTGTGTGTGTGTGTGTATATACGTATATATTTTATAGTAATATGTACATATGTATATTAGCTGCTCTTGCTTGCTTGTTTTTTTTTTTTTTTTTTTTTTTTTTTTTTCTTGCCTTCTGATTGTTGCTCTGAGTGTTGCTATCCCTGTGCTGTTGCAATCCTGGAATTTCCCCGTTGTGGGACTAATAAAGGCTTATCTTATCTTATCTTATCTTAGACGCCATCCTCTCTGTCATCCTTCCCGCTCCTGACGCAGAGCTGGAGGATGCCTCTTCGCGATCGGAGCAGGCCCCTCGCCAGAAGAAATGCTCCCGTCAGAGGAAGACTTCCCCCCTCCTCAGACCTCCTTCGTCTCCCGGTCCAGCGTCCACCCAGCCTGCGGACGAGAGGACAGAGATGGAGTTAGACAGGGAGCAGCGCCCGTTATGTCAAATGGAGGAGGTTCTCTCCTGGACGCAGACGCCCCGTCCCTCTCCAACAGTTCGTCAGGCTCAGGACACAGCGAGGAGGGTGATGGAGCGAGACAGCCTCTGGGATCATCGGGAGGCGATGGAGATCCTCTGGGACATCTTCGCCGCGCCATATGAGGAATCGGCTGAGGATCCCCCGGTGCTCGAGCTCCTCGCGTCCACCTCGCTGTTCTTTCCCGAGGATGCGAGGTCTCTCTGAGCAGGGGACCCGCCTCCCGACACGGTGCTCCACGTTCTGGATGACCTCATCCCCACGTCACCCAAGAGGAGGAGAGGGAGGAAGCCCCACAGCAAGAAGCGTCCAGTCCCGTGTACCATAGCTTCGCCCTCCCGCTCCGAGCAATGCTCCGCCCCGACACGGGAGGAGATGGAGGAATGTAGGCGGGCTCTCCTGGCTGAAACGGACCTCATCTTGGAGGTGAAACCGTGGCTTCTCCCGGAGATGGCTGAGAGACTGAAAGAGCTTTCCCCGAGGGAGGAGGAGCTTCAACCCGACAAGGAATGCCAAGAGAGTGGAGAGGATGCCTCGGAGGCCACTGGGGACCTCCAGTGCCAGGAGAAAAGGCAAGTTTCTTTTCATTTGAGTTACACAATCAATGATCAATGTTGCCTGCCTCCTGGTGAGAAGACTCGGGGCATGCAGTCCCCTGAGCTCTCCACCCCAGTGGCATACAGTACTCTTGTGCCGGGTCTCAATGACTCTTCTCTATGTGCCCCCACGAGCCCATCGGTCCTGGATCCAGGTCACTCGGGGGAGGAGGAGCCAGAGGACCAGGAGGGTCCAGCCCATGGGCCAGCTAAGAAGTCGTCCACGGCCTCCACGCCAGAGGAACCAGAGGCGTGGAGGACGGTGCACAAGAGTTCCACTCCTGCAACCATCATCACGCCCACTGCAGGGGCCGCTGGAGTGGAGTCGTTCCCCAGACCAGACCTCCAGCTGATGGGATGCGGGGCATTGTTGTCGAAGTCCTGGACGGTGGTAGAGCTTAACCCCTTGCACTCTGGTCAATTTCCCTAAAAATGCCAAAAAATAACATACCCAAAGTAAATCAAAAGCTGTTCTTCAACCCTTTGCAGCATCTTCATGGGGTTGGTCTCATTTAAAAGAAAACACTTTGAATTTTTTGGCAAAACAGTCATAATCTCTCTAAGTGCTCCTGCCACTGAGTAACAGTCATCTAAACATACTGAACTTGAAGAAAATAAATTTTGCCTGGGTGTTTTTTTGGATACAAATGCTTGCAAATAACACACAGCTGTCAGATCCGGGCTGGAAAATGCAACAGAAATGTAGAACCAAGTGTTATCCAGCTGAGGTCAAAATTTTGTAGCAATACCACAAAAAATGAATATATTACACAGCTTTTTTCTTAGGTTGTTCCCAGGCGTTTTTGAACTGTGCCAAATTTTGCCAAATGGCACAGTTTGGAAAAACGTCTGTAACTTTTGAATGATTCAATATAGAAGCTTCATCTTGGGCTCTAATGAAAGGTGAAGGGCTGTGTGTGTGTGTGTGTGTGTGTGGGGGGGGTTATTTATTCATTCATGAATGAATGAATGAACAAACAAGCCCCCACACACAAAGAAGCATGCCACGTAAAAAATGTGTGGCTTTTTTTTACAAGAAAAAATAACCTACAGTGCAATAAAAATTATACTAAAATATCTGTAATGTAGAAGATAACAACTCCCCCCTCCTCCGCTACAGAGGACACACATCGTCCATCGACACATGACAGGCGCCGCGGTCTACTACGCACAGTTGTACTAAAATATCTGCAATAATATCTGCAATCCGAGTTGGCTGCCTTTTGCAACAGCGGCTCAATTCTGAGTCTTTTTATCTTCCTTCTTCTTTCTGATCCGGTGATAACTTTCTGATCCGGCACACCTTTCACTCTATATATATCACGGACACACAGATCGCCCCAAAGGTCTCCCGAGTCGGCGGACGGAGCCCCTGTTTACAGCAGGAGACGATACAGCAGGGAAGAGCTAGCTAGCACTCAACCGCCACCCGGTGCTAACGGAGAAACTCGACATACCGGGGAACTGAAGCGAAAACGACGCGGGTGCCGGGCTGGAGTTTAGGCGGCGTGCAAGAAATATAAGACAGAATAATAAAGAGCGATGGCAAGAACCAAGCAGACCGCCCGTAAATCTACTGGAGGAAAAGCCCCCCAGGAAGCAGCTGGCCACCAAGGCTGCTCAAAAAAGCGCTCCGGCCACCGGCGGAGTGAAGAAGCCTCACCGTTACAGGCCCGGTACCGTGGCTCTGAGAGAGATCTGTCGCTACCAGAAATCCACGGAGCTGCTCATCCGTGAGCTGCCCTTCCAGCGCCTGGTGAGGGAGATCGCTCAGGACTTCAGGACCGACCTGCGCTTCCAGAGCTCCGCCATCATGGCTCTGCAGGAGGCCAGCGAGGCCTACCTGGTGGGTCTCTTCGAAAGACACCAACCTGTGTGCCATCCACGCCAAGAGGGTCACCATCATGCCCAAAGACATCCAGCTGGCCCGCCGCATCCGCGGAGAGAGAGCTTAGACTTTCTGCTGCACATCCACCAACCACAGTGCTCCGCACTGTGTCTATATGTATATGTGTTTATAGTGATATGTACATATGTATACTAGCTGCTCTTGTTTTTTCTTGCCTTCTGATTGTTGCTCTGAGTGTTGCTATCCCTGTGCTGTTGCAATCCTGGAATTTCCCCATTGTGGGACTAATAAAGGCTTATCTTATCTTATCTTAATCCGCTACAGATGAGTAGCGGGGGGGGGGGGGTCCGGACGTGGCGCACGGACTGGACACGGTCCGTGCGCCATCCGGACCAGACCGGAGCCGTCATGTTGCGATAACGCACAGTTGTAATTTACCGATCGGTCAAAAGTCATTTGGATTACAATTTTCAGGGATAAAGAATAATTTAGCTTATAATACTTACCTGTCCACAACAGCAGTGTCGCTGGCAAACTTCTCTTCCTCATTGTGAGACGAACATGACGCTGGTCCGCTTGTTACGGACTCGTGGTTCTGGTCACGCAACCCGGTCAAACCATAATTCCATTATTGCGGTTTTGCGCTTCCATGATTGCGGTTTTGGCGAACGATTTTTCAAAACAAATAAGAACAGTAGTAAGAAAAAAAGACTGGCGATCGCCTGTGTGTCACCCAGCCTTACACCAAACAGCTTTCGAACTTCTGTGCTTCAATTGGCTGGCTGTATTCGCAGCCGTTGGTAGGCAGGTCCTTCTTGCTAGGTTTTCAGTCATTGGTTCTTCAAGGTTTCAGAAACCCAATTCAAGGCTCTTATTAGTCGAATGAGAGGTCAATCACATCTAAACCAATCAAAGCACTCCTTTGGCTTTCTGTTTGCGGCTGTGTCTGTAGTGGAAGAATGGAAATGCAGGGTTTTTTTTTTCTTCAGTGCGCCCTAGGACGCACAGTGTGCGTCCTAGGGCGCCATTGTGCGCTCTAGGACGCAGAGACGTGTCCGCCCGCGGTACACCGGAGTGCAAGAGGTTAAGCACAGGCAAGTAGTCTCTCCTGTAGGTCATTTGTTGATGGTGGAGGGATCTTGCCTGGCTTTTGGGGAGGGGAGTCGGGTGCGGCCCCCAGCCGCATCTGGACCCCCCTCACCAGGCTCTGCCACTGCTGGCGACCCTAATCGCTCTCCCTCTCCTATCCCCTTCAAGCTCCATCCTAGGGTCGCCGGAGAGGAGCAGCCACCACCTGGGCAGCCCATTGACGACAAGGCGGGTCCAGCTTCTGCAGAGGGGGCCGACGGGGATGAGGCACCCGATGGACCGGAGGAACCCACGCACCCAAGATCGCCAGAGTCCTGGACAGCGGTGGAGCCAGAGTTCAGCAGGTGTGTTCCATTATATTGGAAATTTCAATATTAATGTTGCACTGCCCAACTCATGGTGAGGTGGACCCGGGGCAGCTCACGGTAGCCCTCGGGACCGCCACACCAGGCTCCACCGCTGCCGGCGACCCTGACCAGCTTTTTTTTTCTTCTTTCTCCTTTCGGACTCGGAGCCTCCGGCCAGGGTTGTCGGAGAGCTGTTGGAGGCAACCGAGGATTGGGGCCCAATGCCGGAGGACATGAGGATCATCACCCCACTCACTGGGGAGGCCACCACGGGAGCAATGAGGCACCCGATGGGGGTCACCGCAAGTGCAACGGTGCTCCAACCGGAGTCCACCGCGGGTGCAGCAGGGCCTGAGCCGGGGTCCCCCGCGGTTGCAGCCACGTCCCAGACCAGGACCGTCGCAAGTGCAGCCACGTCCCAGAACGGGACCGTCGTGGGTGCTACAGTTCCCCTGCCCCAAGCCTCGAATGGCAGGGAGGCTCCTGTTCCTGGGCTTCCCCGCCAAGGTCCCCGAGGTTGGAGGCTGCCTCCCCGCCCTCCTCTCAGGGCCTGGTGGCTCCACCACGCTAGTCGCCCCCCCGAAGGACTTGGTTTATGTGTCGGGTGGTCCATCGGCCCAGGCAGGCCGCCGGACACTATCCCACGGGCCGCCTGCTGGACTTGGGACTTAGGCAGGCCACCCGATCTGCCACTCCTCACCACACTGGGGGCCTGGGACTCTGGTCGACCCCCCGAACTTTGGACTTCTGGAGAGGAGGGTTAGTGCTCCAGGTTGGGGGTTTATTAGGAGGGATTGTTATTCATTCTGTTTTTGTACTATTGTGTTTTCACGGGTTGTTTCCCTCCTAACCATTTTTCCCCCTCTTCCCACCCTGGGTTAGTGTTTGTTTCCGGGGGGGAGGGGTTCCCTTGAGGGGTGTTGTCTCCTTTCTTTGTTGGCTGATGGTGCTGGGGTGTCTGGTATCCACCCCTGGGGGGGGGGGGGGGGCTGTCATGAATCCGGGTTTGGATGCCAAACCCGATTCTGACTCATGGTTATGCTTTGGCCTAGTTTCCTCCTGACAGCTCGGGCACGCCCCCTCCTCCTGTCAAACTCCGTCAGCTGCACTCCCCGGCACACACACACACCGCACACACACACACACACACGCGTGCGCGCTCCATTCACTCTCATTCACATGCGCTCTCACACACCTGTTCCCAATTAGTTCTGCCCATGCATTCACACCGGCAATCTCTTTCATCGTTAGCGTTTGGAGTATTTGGCTGCCACCGCTGAGGAAGTAGATTGTTGGGACATTCCCCTTCATACGTGGTAGCGTTTTCCTCCACATATGTTATTCACTCCCTGCACTCTACTCAGCTGGAAATCTTAAGATGATCTATACCTTGGTGTTTCGGCTGGTCCGCGTCTCTGCCTCTGCCTCCAGTCTGCACGGCTCACCCCGGATTAGCCCCAGTACTGTAAGTGTGTCTTAGCCTTCTCTCCTGTGCTAGCAGGCCTGCAGCACCAGGCTGCTCGCCTTTCCTGTTTCATGTGTTACGCAGCCCTGCAGCACCAGGCTTTATATTCACCAGACTGTTGAGCATTTCGGCAGGTGCCCTGTATGTTGGTAGCCAATACTGTCATTGCACCCCCCCATATATTGTGTGGTTGACTGAACTGCATTTGGTGATTACTGAACCGGTTATTTTGTGAACTTTAATAAACACAGCACTCTCTACTCCTGCGATTGGATTTTTCATTCTCTCACTCGTGCGCCGTGTAATGGCGCACAGGAGTTCATGACAACTATGGATTAAAACTAAGATTTTCAGGGACCCATGAACATCCAAATGTGTATATATTAAGCTTGCTTTTCATTTGAGCATAACCTGCAATGCTCCAGTCAAGTCTACATGACATGAAATCCACATATCAATTCTAATTCTGGGTGAAGTGGTCAAACAACTAGTATTATAACTAATATTTTTTGAGAAGAATCACAGGCTAATAGCAGAATAACCATCCAATGAAATATTAGCCACGGAAGAAACCTCACATCATCTAACACCTTTAGACGTGTCGTTATTTTAATGAACACGCATCCTGCTGACTGGCACAACCCAACCTCACCCTGTCACTTCATAAACTGCATTAAATGTGAAATATAACAGTAAGCGCGCATGAAGTTTTTTTAAAACCTGAGCTGACTTTATCAATACAGCTCCATAAAAATAGCCATGCTTTCCAAGGGATTTATTAAATAAGTGAAACTGCAAACAAGGTAATATTTTTAGGAAACTGGAAATGACAATATAACTAAAGTAATTATAATGGTATATGAAATATGCAGCGAGAGGCTGTCGAGTATAAATAAATTAGAATCAAGAGTAAATAGAAAACATCACAAGCACAGACACACTTATAAACTATGCTATAACTAAATTGCCTCCACACTCCATGGGCTCAATATGCGATTTAAAAGAACCTGGCAGTGGCAATATTCCTCTGATATGGTGTTTAGTTTTAATAGGAACCCTCAGCTCAAATATGAGCTGACAAACACAGCAAGACAAACACAGTCTCTCTCCGGCAATGAAATATACACTATCAAATAGACCTGTACCTTTCTGAATCCGCCGTGTGGGTGAAACTAAAGCGCAGAACAAACAGCATTCTGATATGGCTTTGAGGGTGATAACAGCGTCTGACAGGGTGCAGGAGAGCAGGCTTTGGGCTCCGAGCGAAAACACAACCTGTGATTGACATGATTCCCTGGCCTTAGAGAAGTTTACCTTTTAATAAGAGCTCAGAGAGGCCCTCTCAACAGCCCGGTCTGGGCTCTCGCCGACAGCAAGCGACGTTAGGGGGAAGAGGATGTGCCGTAATGTTTTTTATGTGTGCTAGGGTTATTTATGTGCATGTGTATCGACCCACGTGTGCATCTCGGCTCGCTCACAGAAGATTTCAATCAAGGATTTCAGCCATGCCCAAATATCGCTTCTCTTTTGGGCAGAGCTGTTTGAAGAAAATGAGTGGATTCAGGATCAAGAGCCTTTCTGGAGGAATTTAAGTCTGTTTGAGGATTATGACTTCTTCATCCTGTACAAAGCCTGCAGAGAGAGCTATATGCTAGCCCTTGGCGGCCAGGCTTAGCAATGCATTCCAGACTGTGATATAAGAGCGATAACACAGAGGGAAGACATCACAGTTTTGTGCAGGGATCTTCAAAATAAACAGGGAAGTTAAAAAAAAAAAAAAAACTTTCCAAATTTAGTGTAGAATAATTTGTTCCATTAGGAATGTTTTTGAATTTTTCATGGATGTACCATAACTGAACAAAAGAATTGGGCCACCTAGACCTTACTTTTATGACATCCCAGTCTAAATCTATATGCATCAATATGGAGTTGATCCCCATTTGTAGCAGCTTCCACTCTTCTGCGAGGGCTTTCTACAAAATATAGGAGTGCAACTTAGGGAAATTTTTGCCCATTTATCAAGAAGAGCATTTGTGAGGTCAGACACTGATGTTGGACCAGACGACCTGGCTCACAGTCATTCTAGTTCATCCTGAAGGCGTTAGATGGGGTTAAGGTCAGGGCTCTTGTGGGCCAGCCCAGTCTTTTCACACAAAACTCATACTACCTTGCCTTTACGGACATTGCTTCGTGCACTGGAGCACCGTCACACAGGAACAGAAAGGGCCTTCCCTAAACTATTCAAAGCTAAAGCACTAACATTTTCAGGAATGAAATGCCTAAACTCAATGATTAAGAGGTTGTGGCAAAATATTTTCACTCTTATATTACGAAGACCTAGTCAACAGTCTACTGTCTAAGGTGCAGAGCACATTTATGGGCATGCCAAAGTTCATTTTGTTACAGCAGTGCAAAAACAAATTCTGCAACGGGCAGAAAGTGGGAAGGGGCTGTCCTAATGCTCTTAATTATTCAGAGGTGTGTTTTGGGCGTAACATTCATGGTCTTTATTGTCCTTTCCCTAAATAAACAGGGCACACCATCTTGTGAAAGATTTTTTTATTGCATATTTTAAAATTACATTTTGTCTCAGATATTCCAAGACATACAGTACTGTTGGCTGATTCACAGACATAGGGCCATATTTCAACGACGCAGTCGGTTAATCAGTTGTTGGTGACACAGAACACGTTTATGGGCATTTCCAAGTTCCTTTCCTTTTCACAACGGTGTAAAAACAAACTTTCCACCAGCGCATGACGAAAGGAGGCTGGTCTAATCATTCAGGTGTGTTTTTGATTGTTCAATCCAAAGCACTCATGCCTATCTTATTTTCTAAAGTGGATTCTGATCATGATGGTTTAAGACGGGTTTTGTGCTGACCAAAGCCTGTGTGTGTGAGCCAAAATGCATGCGATAGTAATGCTGCTTTGTAATAAGGAAGAAAGGAAGACATCAATCACAGCTGATGCCCAGTTAGTTATGTTAGAAAGAACAAACGGGAAAGAATGGGCTGAAAAATCAGCTGAAAAATTTAATGTAGTGCACCCGGACGCAACACAGACATGAATGGATTTGAAACTTCAGGAAAACAGGATGATGCCTGTGCAGAGTTTCATAAACTTTCATTAATGATGGTGTGGAAGTTGCTCCTGGCCATGGGGAGATGAAGTGATCCCTCTCCTGTTGCTTTAGCCGACCGGGGGTCTCCCCGTCTCGTGAGGGAGTCTACGGCTTTCTATCCCAGTCCTTCCCGGGTGGGAATAAAGGTAAAGATATGACATGGCTTCCAGTCCGTGGCCAACCCCAGCCACGAAGCGAGCCCACTTTCAGTAGCTTCTGCCGGCCCCTGACGGGTGGCAGTTGGGGAGCTTGCTGGTGGAGAACCACAACCTCGGCCCAGCTGGAAAACCGGGGCACGTAGCCGAGGCAGATAAGTGGATGTGTCTTCTGTCTCTGTGGGGAGTTACAGTGAAAAGTAAAACACTGCACACTCCTTGTTCATTAATTTATTTCCCTAAAAATAAACACATTAATGCCTAATTAATCCATGATGAAAACAAAAATGTGGATGGAATAAAAATCTTCAGACCTTCACCCCCCCATGCACACACATACTCCCTGTTCATTCATTCATTCATTCCCTGAAAAAAAAAATCACACGTTAATGCCTAATCTATAGACTCCAATGGTAATTCTGCAATTAAAATGAGAGTGGAGATGGAATTTAAAAAAAGAATAGTGTGTGATCATCATATAATTAAAATGATGGGCAAATACTGTATATGATGACTATTACAACTCTCTCTATTAAAATAAAATCCCAGCGGATGCCATTTCTTAATGAGCTCCAGAGCTGCGCGATTTCCAAACATGCCACTGAAATAGCATTAAACAATGCGCTTTTGGCAAAAGACCTCCTCTTTCCTGATCAAAAGCAGATTCTCATGACATGGACTATAATAGTAATGTGCATTAGACTGCACACCGCCACACTTCTTTGAGCCTCCACCTCCTAGCGCATAGCAAGCGCACTGTCTACTGGTAATTTGATGGCATGACATGTTGTAAAAAACAGACAATGCGCTAACAGAAACTAATAAAAACACTGCCATACGGCGGGAAGTCTGAGAGAAAAGTCTGCAGATGGTCGTCCTAATAGGGCCCACAGTGTTCTGTCCTTATCTCTCCATTGTGCCCCCCCACACACACAGAAGAGGTTCATCTTTGTTGCTTCCTGGACCCAAGGTTAACTCACAGCTGGCTAGTGTACAAAAAGAGACTCCCTCACACACTCAGGAAGAAGCTCTTCCATCTGCTCTGCTGAAATGTATCGTGTCTATCCTATTTTAGATAAAATAAATCACTAAAATGCACCTCTAGCATTACAGCTTCTTTATTCACCAGATAAAGGGATTTTTTTTTTTGTAACTTAGATTTTTATTCATTTTTCATCATATATAATGCATTCAGATCACATTCTACATTTAAAAAACAAAGGGGTTAGGGTAGGGAAAAATAAAAAAAAATAAACAAAATAAAAATAAAAAATAAAAAATAAAAGGGGGGGGGACAAATGTTGGAGCATCAAGTTTTTAGTTTCCATCTCTTAATTCTTCTGGTTTTTTCAGTGTCTTTGGTTATTCTTTCAATTTCTGCCTCGTTGTTGCACTTTGTAGTGTGTCCATTTCCGCCATTTTTTCTCCCATATTCCTTCTTGCATTCTTCGTCGATATGTTAGTTTTTCCATCATACGTATGTCCTCAACAATGTCAGTCCATTGTTCTTGGTCAGGAAGAACTTCTGATCGCCATTTTTTTGTGATAGTTTTTTTACATGCAATCAACAAGATTTTAACTAGATATCTGTCCTCGGCCTGTATAACACTGTCTTTTTTAAGATCACATAAGTACATCAGGTTACAGTTCATTGGTATATTATATCCTAATATCCTCTGTATTGTCACATGCATAGATTTCCAAAATGATGATATTTTGTAGCATTTCCAAAACATATGTGAGTGGTCTGCATTTTGAGCCCCACATCCCCTCCAGCATAAAGATTGGGTATTTGAATATTTTCCTTGAATCTGTGGTGTAATGAAAAAGCGAATCAGGTTTTTCCATCCAAATTCCCTCCATGCCCTTGAATTTGTTGATGTGTGTTGTGTTTTCCATATTTCCTGCCAGCTTTCTTCTGTTATGTTTAAATTGAGCTCTTTCTCCCATTTCTCCTTTATATAGTTACTTGTATGATTGTTTGTCATAAGTTTCTGATATAGTTTTGAAATAATTCTTATTTTATTTCCTGCATATGAGCTTAAAATAAGTTGTATAATCTCGTTCACATCTGTTTGGAGGTTATGCCTAATCTTCTTCATATAGTAATCTCTCATCTGCAGATATCTGAAAAATTCCGATCTTTCTAATTTAAATTTTCTCCTGATATTTACAAAGCTCCCGAGATCTTTTTTTCCGATATTGCCCCATGCTGTGATTCCCTTGTTCACCAGATTTTTGTATCCCCTATCTTGTTTTGCCGGTTCAAACTGACTGTCAAATGCTACCCATTTCAATAGTTTTATGTCTTCCCTTATATTATATTTTTGTACTATTTTATACCACAGTTCTAAAGTAAATTTAGTGATTGGGTCTATTTGTTTGATTTGCTTATATGCATCTTTATCCCCTATTATGCTTTGTACTGGGAGTCCCTCAATTTCCTTTTCCATTTCTTTCCATTTTGCCTCATATCCCTCGTCACACCAACATATGATATATCTTATTTGTGCTGAGTAGTAATATTCCTTTAGACTCGGTAGGCCCATGCCTCCTTTCTCTTTTGGTAATTGGAGGGTTTTATATTTCACTCTTGGTTTTTTACCTCCCCAAACAAATCTCGATATCATCCTGTCCCACTTTGAGAATTGGGCATCTGGAATCTCTGTTGGTATAGCCTGGAAGAGGTAAAGTAATCTAGGTTGTATGCTGATTTTGACTGTCTCAATTTTTGAATTCAGATCCATATTTAAGATTGACCATCTATCAATATCTTTTTTTATTTCTTGTTCCAACCTATCATAGTTTGCTTTATATATTTTGCTTAGGTCTTTAGGTATGTTCACTCCAAGGTATTTTATTTCTTTTTGCTTCCAGTTTAGTTTGATCTTATCAGTTATCTGGTTTAGAGGGTTATAGTGGAATGTCAGTATTTGTGTTTTTGTTATGTTTATCTTGTATCCTGATAATTTTCCAAAATTTTCTATCAAGTTCATCATTTCCATTATTGATTTATCTGGTTGTTCAAGGTAAACTATAATAGCGTCTGCAAATAGCCCAATCTTGTGTTCCGCCCCCTTTATTGTTACACCTTTTAATTTCTTATTTTGTCGTATCGCTTGAGCCAATGGTTCTATGAACAGAGCAAACAAGGTGGGCGATAAGCAGCATCCCTGCCTAGTTGATCTTTGTATATTTACTTTGTCTGTTAAGCTACCGTTTATCTTGATTCTTGCCACAGGTTCTTGATATAGCGTCCTTATGCATTGTACTGATTTTTCGTTAAATCCAAAGCGCTCCAGTACACTATATAGGAATTTCCAGTTAACCCTGTCAAATGCTTTTTCTGCGTCTAAACTCATTATTACTGTGCTTTTCTTTTCTTTATGTATTTGGTTAATTATATGTATTGTTCTCCTGATATTGTCATGTGTTTGGCGTCCCTCTATGAATCCAGTTTGATCATCTTCTATCAATTCCGTCAAGAATGTCTTTATTCGTTTACATATAATTGTTGTGTATATTTTATAATCTACATTTAATAAAGAGATTGGTCTATAGTTTCCGCATTGTTCTTTATCTTTCCCTGGTTTTAAAATAACTGAAATGATTGCTTCGTTCCATGTTGGAGGTATTTTGTTGTTGTTCAGCGTCCAATTAAATGACTTTAGGAGTTGTGGCGTGAGTTCTTCTATAAACAGTTTATAAAACTCAGACGGGTATCCAACACTACCTGGTGATTTACCATTTTTAAGTGACTTAATCACATCTCTGATCTCTTGTGTTGTTATTTCTGCTGTTAGTTTTTCATTTTGTTGATTTCCTATTGATGGCAAGTCCAATGTGTCTAGAAATTTTTTGATATCTTTAGTATTTGTTTCTTCAGGTTGCGAGTATAGTTCTTGGTAGAAATTATGGAAAATTTCTTCGATGTTTTCTGGGTTAACTGTGGTTTTATTTGTGGTGGGGTCTTTAATCTTGTATACATTATTCATTGTTTGTTGTTTTCTTAACCGTTTTGCCAGCAGTTTTGTGGCTTTTGGCCCCGTTTCATAATATTTTTGCTTTAGATATCTATTTTTCCTTTCAATTTCATCCATTTGTGTTTCTTTTATCTTTGTTTTTTCTTCTTTAATTTCTTGATATATTTTTGGATCATTTGTGCTTTGATGTTTACGTTCTAATTCCCTCAGTCTCTCACATCTTTGTTCATACGCTTCCAGTTTAGTCTTATTTGCTTTTCCTGTTTCAACAATTAATTTACCCCTTAACACGGCTTTTAGTGCGTCCCATAGTATTGTTGGGTCCACTTCTTCATTGTCATTCTCTTGGATATATTCGTTTATGTTTATTTTTATTCTTTCTTTCATTTTCTCATCATTTAACAGTCCTACGTTAAGTTTCCATGTTGTTTGTCGTTTTCTATTGTTTAAATATATTTCCATGTATATAGGATTATGATCTGATATTTCTGCCCCTCCAATCCAACAATTTCTCACCCTGTGTCTGTCACCTTCATTCATAAGGAAGTAATCTATTCTAGAGTGTACTTTATGGGCTGCTGAATAATGTGTATAGTCTTTTTCGAGTGGGTGTAGGTCCCTCCATATGTCTACCATACCCATTTCTGCCAGTGAGGTTCTTATGAACTTTGTTACATGTTTTTTTGTCTTCTTAACACTTGTTGTGTCAACTTCATGATCCATGACAGCATTTAAGTCTCCTCCACAAATTAGGACTCCTTCACTGTGTGTTGCTATGAGATCAAACAGATGTTGAAAAAAACCCTTGTCACTTTCTGGTGGGGCATAGATGTTCACTAATGTGATCTGCATACCATCTATTCTTCCCTTTATTATTACATACCTGCCTTCTTTATCCTGGATTTCCTGTTCACTTTCAAACTGTATTTTGTTTGAGATTAGTATCATAACCCCCCTTTTTGCTCCTCCCTTAAATGAACTGTAGTAGGAGTTCTTATAGCCAAATCTCTTTAGTTTCACATGTTCTGCCTTGCTCAAATGTGTCTCTTGCATAAATATAATTTCAGCTTTTTCCTTCTTGAATTTTCTTATTATTCTTTCCCTTTTAACAGGTGAGTTCAGACCATTCACGTTTAGTGTTATTATCTTAAGATTTTTACCCATATTCATGTTTTTCCATTTTTTTAACTTGTGCTCCTAGCCCCTTTAACAACAAAAATAACACATATTTATATAAAAACACATTAAAAAAACTCGACCTCCGTACTTTGGGCCTTTCTTCTGCCCACTGGTCCCTGTTGGTGGGTGGGGGGTTTGTCTTCACAGAGTGAAGGGCCCTCCCTAGACTTCTAATTACTATCAAAGTAATAGTCATAAGTCTAGAAATGTCCAACAAATATCACTTAAACCTCTCCTAGCCGTCTGTTTCTCTTTTACCTTGTCTTCTTGGCCTTCATTTCTTCTGTGCCTTTCTTAATCTTTGTTATGATCTAGGCTTTCAGTTGAAAGCCTTGTAGCTTGTCCTGGGCCCGCTGCTCTACGTCTCTCCCCCTTCTTCCGCCGTTCACTCGTCTCCACTCCGTCTGTCGTGGTGCGTTCAGGGCCGCCGCTGCTCCAGCCGTCTCCTTCGGCACGCTCACCTCAAGGCCCCGCTCCATCATATCCCGCGCTGCCTCTTCGGCCGTGTTGTAGGTTCTTGTGCCTTCCTCCCAATGAATCCTCATTTTCGTTAGCGGCGTTTGGAATCTAATTTTTTTCTCTTTCAGCGTTTTTTTTAATATTGGCATATTTCTTCCGCTGCTGCACGATTTCTGTCGGGTAGTCATGGTCAAAAAATACCTGTTTGTCGCCGATTCGTATCTTTTTTTTCCATGCTTGCGTCAGGATTCTTTCCTTTATGTCATATTTCACAAAGTTTACCACAACTGACCTGGGTGGAGAGTTTGTTTTCGGGTTCTGTGCCGGTGTTCTGTGCGCCCGTTGAATCTGCAGATCCGTTTCTCCGGGTATTTCCAGTTCTTTTTTTAAGAACTGATCCATGAATTTTGTCATCGAGTTGCCTTCAATGCCCTCCGGAATTCCAAAGATGCGCATATTGCTTCGTCGGGATCTGCTCTCCAAGTCGTTTATTTTCTCCTGCATCCTCTGCGTTTGCGTCGTCAGGGTCTGTAGTTGTTCGTTTGCCTCGCTTTTCCAATCTTCTAGTTCCGAAATTCGGGTCTGCGCTTCTGTCATACACGCCCGCTGGGAGCGCAGCTCCTCTATGTTTTCCGTTAATTTACGCTCCATTTCTCTTCGGAGGTCCATGATTTCCTCCTTAATTTCTTTTTTCAGTTCCTCCTTAAGAGCCGCTAAATCCTGTTGTAGCTGTCGCTTGAATTCTCTCAACTCTTCACCCAAACTGGCGATGCCAGCGTTCATGTTGTCGAGTCTGGTGTCCTCCATTTTCTCTGCTGTGGACATCTCGTTTTTTTGGGCTTTGCGTACAGCGGTTTTTCCTGTGTTGTTGGAGAGGAATTCTTCAATTTTACCCTGTTTTTGTCCTTGTGCCCGGTTCCTTCGTGTTTTCATCCCTTAGTTTATTGATTCGTTTATGTCGAGTTGGCCATTTACCGATGATTTTTAATCCGGCTAGGGAGAGCTCTTTGTTTAAGTGTTATGTCTCTCCGCCATCTTCCCGGAACGATAAAGGGATTTTTAATGGTAAATACAAAAAAATCCAGCACAGTTTTTGGTAGCAGAGGAGAACAGCTATGGGCTGCTGCTTTCTCCAACACCTGGTAAGATTTTTTTTTGAAACAATAGCTGTGACCGCTGAGTTTTGTCTGAGGAGGAATGCCGGCTCTGGAAAGATCCTGATTACGGACCCTGAAACCTCCTTTATCTGGTGAGAAGTAAACTTTTCTATGCAAATTTCTAATTTACGAAATTAGACAGTGTTTTGGGCTATGGGGCAAATTGTGATTGGGGAAATAATAATCATTGTTTATTATTGTATTTTTGCCTCTGAAATTGGGCTAAAGACCCTTGGACATATCACTGCAGAGATAGGTCTATAAATTTGGGTTTAGACTCCCAAACGTATATAGCTGCCTTTCACTCTAGACACACGCACACACACACACACACACACACACACACACACACACACACACACACACTGCATTCATGTGTTATGTATAGGTTTTCATGCTCCAGAAAATCATACTAGATGATTCGTCTGTCGAGGGCGCAGGCAGAGAATTCTGGCCTGTGTGTTTCACATTAGGATTGTGAAATGGCAGCTTTTACAGTTGTTAAGCTGATGGGATAAACCACCACTACACACCTGGAATATATAGAAATGCAAAATTAGGCATTAGTAATCCTAATATGATGGTGTTTAAAAGTGAGGACAAACCCGTTTTGCACTGGAGACCCTGCATGCTCGTTCACATAGCAAAAGTACATTTAAGGGCCATTTACACTGCTGGTCTGATTTACACCAATCACAGTTGCATCACTCCTTCTCTCATATGCAGTGGGGATCCAGGTTCATTCTCTGTGAGACAGTGTAGTATATTGGAGACTGACCCGCTAATTGTAAAAAAGGCTTTAACTAATACAGTGTAATTTATTATATTTATCAAATAAAGTCAACATCACCCAAGATTTGCTGCAGGAAAAAATAAATCAGTCTGCAGCAGTCACAGATTATCATAATTACATACTGATAAGAGCTATGCCATCCAGAGGTTGCTTGCACAGTCTTTCTCTTTGTCTGTGATTTTGATGGGGTTACGGATGTTTCCCAGTACTGTTGCACAACAATTCCAGTGGTTAAATTTGAAAAAAGAGTGACCCATGTTCTGTTCACTTAAGGAGAGGATAGATAGATAGATAGATAGATAGATAGATAGATAGATAGATAGATAGATAGATGCTTTTTTTTTTTTTTTTTTTTTTTTTTTTTTTGTTACTTATTTGTACCCGTAGGTAGACATGGTTTGCAGTCTGGTGACAAGCCACCGGCTGCTGGTCGCTGCGTGCGCGAGCGCCCTAAACCTACATGTTTTGGTATGCGGGAGGAAACCGGAGAAATCCCGGAGTAAACCCGCGCAACACGGGGAGAACATGCAAACTCCACACAGCTCACTGTTGGTCGGGGGCTGGGATCGAACCCACGATCTCATGATCCCCGTGGTCCCCCGGCCGAGGGTAAAACTGTGCTGCCACAGTGCTAAACCACTGCGCCACCGTGCAGCCCATTAATGTACTATATGTACTTGTCCTCTATGTTTACAAATAAAAACTGAAAATGTAAAGAAGAATAAAAGCCATTCACTCATCACATGCAAATTAAAAGGACAGATCAAGTAATGGATTATGGCAATTTTTTTTTTAAAATCAGTCCTTCAAAATAATGGACATTGACAAATTATTACCCCTGTGTAGGAACAGTCGTACATGTCCGCTCATGCCTTTTACGCATGTTGCCTAAATAGCAATTGATAATGTGCCACTGACCGTAGACCTTTTTGTTGATCAAAGGCACATTGACATCCATCCATCCATCTTCTACCGCTTTTCCGGAAGTTCAGGTCACAGAGGCCGCAGTTCAAGCAGAGAAGCCCAGACTTCCCTCTCCCCAGCCACCTGCTCCAGCTCTTCAGAGAGGATACCAAGGTGTTCCCAGACCAGCTGGGAGACATAGTCTCTCCAGCGAGTCCTGGGTCTGCCCCGGGGTCTCCTCCCAGTGGGACGTGCCCAAAACACCTCAAGTGGGAGGCATCCAGGAGGCATCCTGATCAGATGCCCATACCACCTCAACTGGCTCCTTTCAATGTGGAGAAGCAGCGGTTCTACTCTGAGCCTCTCCCGGATGACTGAGCATCTCACCCCATCTCTGAGGGTGAGTCCAGTGATCCTACGGTGAAAGCTCATTTCAGCCACTTGTATCTGCGATCTCATTCTTTCGGTCATTACCCAAAGCTCATGACCATAGGTGAGAATAGGAACATAGATTGACTGATAAATCGACAGTTTTGCCTTAGAACTTAGCTCCCTCTTCACCACAACAGACCGGTACAACGTCCGCATCACTGCAGATGCTGCTCTGATCCATCTGTCAATCTCTCGCTCCATTCTCCCCTTACTCGTGAATAAAACCCCGAGATACTTCAATTCCTCCACTTGGGGCAGGAGCATGTCCCCAACCCGGAGAGGACAATCCACCTTTTTCCGGCTGAGGACCATGGACTCAGACTTGGGAGGTCCTGATTCTCATCCCAGCCGCTTCACACTCAGCGGCAAACCATCCCAGCAAGAACTGTTGGTCATTGTTGGATGAAGCCAGCAGGACAACATCATCTGCAAACAACAGAGATGAGATCCTGTGGTCACCAAGCATGACACCCTCCGTTCCCTGGTTGCGCCTAGAAATCCTGTCCATAAAAATTATGAACAGAATCGGTGACAAAGGGCAGCCCTGGCGGAGTCCAACACTCACTGGGAATGAGTCCGATCGAGTGTTGGCAATATGAACCAAACTCTCACAACGGTCGTACAGAGACGAATAGCTTGTAACAACTAGCCTGATACCCCATACTCCCGAAGCACCCCCCACAAAAAACCACGAGGGATGCAGTCTAATGCCTTCTCCAAGTCCACAAAACACATGTAAACTGGTCGAGCAAACTCCCACAAACCCTCAAGGATTCTCGAGAGGGTAAAGAGCTGGTCCAATGTGCCACGGCCAGGATGAAAACCACATTGCTCCTCCTGAATCCGAGGTCCAACCAATGGCTGGACTCTCCTCTCCAGTACCTTGGCATAGACCTTCCCAGGGAGGCTGAGGAGTGTGATCCCTCTAAAGTTGGCGCACACCCTCCGGTCCCCTTTTTTGAAGAGAGGAACCACCACCCCAGTTTGCCATGCAAAAGGCACTGCCCTCGACCTCCACGCAATGTTGCAGAGGCGCGTTAACCATGACAGCCCTACAACATCCAGGGCCTTGAGGTACTCAGGGCAACTCTCATCCACCCCCGGGGGCCCGGCCACCAAAGAGATTTTTAACCACCTTGGCGACCTCAGCCCCTGTGATAGGTGAGTAATCCCCCTCGTCCGACGACAAGCCCTGCTTCCTCTGTGGAAGGCGTATCAGTGGGATTGAGGTGATCCTCAAAGTATTCCTTCCACCTCTCGACGATATCCCCAGTCGAAGTCAACAGCGCCCCATCCGCACCACACACAGTGTGGACAGGGAGCTGCTTCCCCCTCCTCAGCTGCCGGACAGTTTGCCAGAATCTCTTCGAGGCAACCGAAAGTCTTGTTCCATGGCCTCACCGAACTCCTCCCACACCCAAGTTTTTGCTTCAGCAACCACCAAGCTGCACTCCGCTTGGCCTGCCGGTACACCTCTGCTGCTTCGGGAATCCCACAAGCCAACCAAGCTTGATAGGACTCCTTCTTCAGCTTAATGGCCCCCCTCACCACTGGTGTCCACCACCAGGTTCAGGGGTTGCCACCACAAGATGCCCTGACGACCTTGCAGCCGCAGCTCTGGGCCACTGCTTCAACAACAGAGGTGGAGAACATGGCCCATTCAGACTCCATGTCTCCAGACTCCCTCGGAATATGGGTGAAGTTCTTCCGGAGGTGGGAGTTGAAGACCTCCCGGACAGGGTCCTCAGCCAGATGTACCTAGTACACCCTCACTATACGTTTGGGTCTACCAGGTCTGAATGGCATCCTCCCCTGCCATTGGATCCAACTCACCACCAGGTGGTGATCAGTTGACAGGTCGGCACCTCTCTTTACCCAAGTGTCCAAGACATACGGTCGCAGGTCTGATGACACGATAACAAAATCGATCATCGACCTGCGACCTAGGGTGTCCTGGTGCCAGGTGCACATATGGACACCCTTATGCTTGAACATGGTGTTCATTATGGACAAACTGTGGTTAGCACAGAAGCCCAATAACTGAACACCACTCGGGTTCAGATCAGGCAGGCCGTTCGGCACATTGACAAAGAATACAAAATAATACAAACATGGCAAATTGTGCACGAACCCTACCCACTTTAAATTAGTCCCCTCCTATGAGTGCAAACTACACACAGTAAGTCAGTAATTATGTGGTGAGGGCACACAGGAGGAAAACAGACAATGCACTGACAGAAACTAAAGACTGCACTGGTGCAAGGCACAAATGACCAGTGTTGGCAAATCACTAAAAATAGTAACTAATTAGAGTTACTGGTTACTTCTTTTCAAAAGTAATTGAGTTACTTTACTAATTACTGCATGACTGGAGTAATTAGTTACTTAGAAAAGTAACTTTCACATTGCTTTTAAATGCATACATAAAGGTCTGATGACACGTTTTTGACTTCATCTACAGTAGTTTTTCAACACAATACAATATGACAAAATAGGATAGTCTGTGCAGTTCCAAGTCAAACAGGCTTTTTTTCACACAAATATCTGACGTTTTCATAAGCGCCATGTCACCAATTGCGTCAGTGGCTGGAAAACCCCCCGGCCATGTTGTAATGTCATCAACAGAACACAGAGCTTGGCTGCCCATTGAACACACAGGATGGAAGCAGTAGAAAACAATCAACGATGGTTCCAGCATATGTAGTCTGGAATTGGTTTGTGTTGTCCAATCTTCAGATGATTATAGTTCAGAAGAATGGGATGATAATGAAGAATCTGGGGGCATCAGACCTTATAGGTTGGAGCTGTGCCAAGCGGGCATCGTGCCTAGCGAGTCACACTCAGAGAGTGACAGTGGAGAGGCACACATGCCTGCTGCAGCAGCAGCGACAAACACACGGCAGGGGAACACCGAGTGTTATGTTTTTGTTACATATATTGCAACAGATTATTTGTTCATAAATATAATTTATTTAAACCCGATTTTTCAATAAAATCATAGCAGTGTATTCTCTGTGGCTCAGGCATCGGGTTTACTATGTATTATATTTTGAGTTCCTGTTGTTTTTGTTTTGTACATGTGTTTTACGTATGTGCGTTTTGACCTACTTTCAGGTGGGCACTGTCCAAGATTCGCCGGTTCGACCATGCGCCCTCTCTCTTTGACAGTCAGCTGTTCATGTTTTGCGTGCATCATCTGCCGTGTTGTCAGTCAGCCAATATTGCCAACACTATCACGACGTGTTAGCCATTCCATACAGCCGTGGTTCTGTTGCGCCCCTTGAAGCGATGTCAGTCCTGGAGCGCAACCGTGGTTAACACGCCTCCCCTCCATGTTTGCTGGGCGGTCGGCCCCGAACGCCAACTGTAAGTGTTTCTGTTTATTTTTGTAAGTCTTCACCTTTTTGGGAACTGTTGTCATCATTCTTATGTTCAATACATGTGCTGTGGTGAATTCTGCGAGGAAATCCATTCATCATGATCCTCCGTGCGCTCTTACACAGGGCAGAGAGAGGGAGGATGAAATAACGAGGATTTACGTACAGGGTTCACCACTGCACATTTAATACAGAAAGATAGACAATTCCCAAAAAGGTGAAGACGTACAAAAAACACAAACACACTTACTGTTTGAAACAGACTGTTACAGACGGTTTCAGACAGAACTTCCAGACAGTTTTGTTAATGTTGGTGTTGCTGCACATGTGTACAATGTGGGACATGAAAGCTGTCCATGTTTATCTTAACTTTATGTTATGGATTAATCCAATGTGCAGTGATCCAAAGAAAACGCTCATTTTCCACAGTCCAGACATCTGCTGTGACAGACATGATCCAGTCTCTCAAATGCCTTTTGGAGATCAAAATCCATTTCTGAATAATCTTTATCCAGGTAGCAGGTAAATGCATTTTAACTTCAGTGGCTAACAGTCCAGCTGTCTGTTGGGCAGTCACCGTTGTTATCACGTCTTCATTCTGTAACAACTTACTTGGCAGTCAGTCGGTTTAATTCTTGCTGGGTCACAAACTGTCCAGATGCACCTTTGATTGAAATCCAGCCGTGGGTGTTCAGATAAGAGTATTTCCACTTTACATCCTGCTGTGGGATCCACTTCACAGTGTTATGCTAGCATAGCTAGCAGTTACGTAGCACTAGCTTTGTCGGAGCTTGTTGTTGTTTTCAGGCGCTTCTGAAGATTGCAGTAGGACTCCATCGGCACTTAGTTTGCAACCCACCAATATGCTTTGTCCTTAACCGTGACAAAGGAAAAATAATCTGTGTATATCCACAAAAACAAAGTAGCTTCATCTTTTCCTCCACTCAGTAATGAAGACTCAGGCCCTTTGCAACAGGTCACATAGACTGACGGTTTGTCTCAGCAATGGTCAGATCAGTTTGTATATTCACTTATTTGCGCTAAAAATATTTATCCATATTAATAAAATGAGTAACGAGTAACACATCTGATCAAATTTCAGTAACTGTAACACATTACTGAATTTTTAAACAGTAATTTCGTCACACAACAGGTTATTGCAAAAGTAGTGGCATTACAAAGCAACGTGTTGGGAGTAACGCATTACTTTGTAACATGTTACTCCCAACACTGCAAATGGCTGCTTTAGATTATCGTAATAGAGCCCACAGTGTGTAAGCCCGCATTTCTTTGTATTTCTGACTCATGTTTTCAAATGAAATTAAACTGTTACAAAAGCCACCCCCTTTTCTTTTGATTTAAAATTACAACACTTGCCAACTGTGATCAGTCTGTGCCACTGAGAGATCGCCACTGACCTTGCCAAAGTCAGCGTTGTAACCATCCTGATGGGTGAAGTCTGGGCCACATCTGTAACTCAGTCAGCAACTTCTGACCATCTTTGAAGCAAGCTCTCCTCAAATCTGTCATTATTTACCCTGTTTACTGTGTACCCTGAAAGCATAGCAAGAAATCAATAGAAAATGGGGACAAATTACTGTAAGCATCGATATTTAAGACAGCTGAGATAAAGGGCTCTGAGGCAGTAATAGATTCTTTCCATTTAACTTAAGGTTATTGAGAAGAGGGTTTGTCAATTGCTGATAAACCCATTAGGTACTTGCTGATAAAACAATTTAGTATCATTATAACTCTAAATATAACAAATTAAGGTTGTTAAAAGATAAGATCAACATCTAGCAATCATGCTGTCTTCTTCTATTGATACGTTTCCACCATTGCACGTAAACAGTTGTGTCATTCTGATGCAGCGGTTTTTTTTTTTGCTAGTCCTACAAAACTGAAATATATCCTAAGCCCATCAAAAATTACAAATCAGCATAATTTATATCAACAGCAATTATATGAACATGGATTATTTGAGTCTTGGCAGCCATTTTTATCCATTAAATTGAACTATTTTTGCAAATTATGCAGATTTTTATTATAGCAACTAGACTGCGCTTATCAGGATTCCACGTTTAACTAAAAATCACCTTCATTTATATGGGATACGCAGTTCAATGTTGGGCTGATTATCAGCACGTTATCATAGAATGAAATGCAAACCTCAAACTATCTTGCAAATGTTTGCAATGAGTGAATTATGCCTGCATGATGTAGTGGGTTTTGAGAGCTTCTGTCAGTTTTACTTACTGTCATGGGAGATGTGATGAAACCTAAATAAAATTGATAATATTGAACTTGACAATTTGCAGTCCAAATTAACTGCCTTGAAAACACAGTAATAATAGTTTTTAAATTGAACAGTAAGATTACATGGTATTTTCAAATGTTCAATTTCATCAATCAATTTGAATACAATAAAATCTAGACTTTCTGCATCACCTTATGACTGAACACAGTGTAGAAAGACTCTCGGCTTAAGTGTTGATTCACAGCAGTCAGACTCAAGTCAGTACTTTCAAAAGAAGACACACAGCACACAGCAATGCCCCATCTGTATACAAGTCCCTGGAGCCGTCTGCTTTGTTGCGAAGGCTACAGGGCTTTGTTTTACCCCAGAGCAAAGACACTTAGTTTTGTGGCTCTGCTGTAATTCACACATATCTTTTTGTTCTCGATCAAGTGCACCCAGCCCCACGCAAAACGCTGCCAAACAGACAGGCCAAGCAGAGCGATCATCCCGGGCAAAGGAAGCTGCGAACGAGCGGGGGAAGAGGAAGTAGCATCTCCAACAGACAGCCGCAGCAGGGCACGGACTAACTATAGCCACATCAATGACTAACTCTCACAGCAAGGACACCTCCCTTCACTTTGAAAAGAAAATAAATTAAACAACAAAGGGGGACAGTGACATTCACTGCCTTTCAGTTTATTCCACCAAATAAGTGCCTACTGCACGTCCAGCACAGGATCAGCGGCCAGTAAGACCACAGTGAAACAAATCACCACTTCATGAAGTTTGTCTCCCAGCTGGAATGATGACTGTTGTTATACAGATTTCTAGTTGATGCAGGGAAAAAGTTCCCTCATCTTCTGGCCTAATATGGTCATTCCAAAACAGGAGGACACCCATCTTTGTACTTCTTCATGCATTACGCATACAATCAATAATGGAAAAATATACACTGTGAAAGGCCTTAGTTGCACTGCCTACAAGTGGCATTGATTAATGATTTTGTGCCAGTTATGACAGCAAGGTGCATGCAGTGAAGAGAGTGGAAGGCCTTTTTAATAGTGCAAGGAGAGAATTAAATCAAACCCAGGAGGGCCTCCACTGGAAAGGAGAGATGCTGCATCTCTCCGCTCTAAATCACAGCTCCACTTAAGCCCAGCCTCCTCTTTCCCCATTTTTCTACATTATCAAAGGAAACCTGTCACTGCTGTCTATGGGAAAGTTTACAAATCATGATTTATCAGAGAGGGGATCTCTAAACACCTGTGTGAGAAAATAAGCATCCACTGCATTATTATTTATAGGCCAGAAAGTTTGTCTAGTTTTCCTGTGAGTTAAGAAAGTATTTCAAACCTTTAGACGTATTTTCAAATTTGTCTGTTTCTAATGTGTTTATTTGTGCAAAAATGAGCAGATCTAAAATTCTGAGTGTAAAAATTGGCATAAATCCAGGGTAGGGCAAAAACAAAAAAAAAAGGAAGTAAATGTATGGGTCCAAGTTTTAATCAAATTCATTACCTGTGGATGTGACAGATCCTTCTCTTGCTGGCATGTTTTAACCTCTATTTCTTTTTCAAAGAGCTGGAGATTCCCAAAGGTGCACACAGCCATGCCTCTGCTTTACACAGCATCATTATCCTCACCCTGCTGTTGGAGACACAAAGAAACAAACTTTAAAATGCAAAGAAAATGTTGCTCTTATACATATGAAGACTAAAAAAAAAACCCACTAATGTACAATACTGTGTAAAATACATCACTTATTTTTAAACCTGAAACCTCAAGAACCCTGAAGCACAACCCAGTTTCCAGCCACTTTGTGCAGCACAAACTGGCAAAGCCACGGCGGCTGGGGAGAGAAAATCCGCCTTACTGGCCACCGAAACCAGTTGCTACCAGAGGCAGAGGAAAACAGCAGCTCGAAACCAAGAGAGAGAACAGACAAGGGATGACAAGCATTCACACTATGCTCTCATCTTTGTTGCAATGAGCAACTTTTTTTTTCCCCCCCACAGAACGAGCTTCTTAGATAGAAAAGATATTAGCAAAACAGAGCTGCAACTATCTTTAAACACTTACCTGTCATTAGGTGACATTTACTGTATCTCCCAGGTAACTCATACAATAATGTTGTAGGAGTATGGCAAATGCAGAGACAAAATAAAACCTTTTTATTAAAAAGCTAAAATTCACAGATTAATATTTTTAAGCAAAATGTGTCTCGATTTAACAAAACACGCGAATATGCCAAAAAATTATTTTGCTGCTTTATATTTAATCTTTTGTATCTTTTTTTGAATAGCACTAATCAGAAAAGGAAAAGTGATGCAAATTCTATAATGATGATGAGAGTAAATTGTTTTCTCCAAACATTCCTGCCAAATGACTGGCAGCAAATTGTTTGATTGGGTGAAGACATATATAGACAGTTGGTGAGTCCTCATGATGAAACACTAAGTCACAGAATCCAGTTAAATGAGAAAATAAACAAAATGTATCCCACTTCTTATAAAAAAATAGGTTATTTATGATTTCAGGCATTAAAAAACACATAGGATTTAAGAAGTAAAATCTATCTTGAATAGAAAATGATTTTGTAAACCTATTATATTAAATGAGTCACTGCATTTAAAACTGTGACCAGTTAGGCCTCAACATTCAAAAACCATTTCATTAATTGCTTCATTTAAAAAAAAAAAAAAGGAAATAGCGATAATAATCCATTGAACTTTAGCTGGTTTTTTTCTACAGGAAAAATGAGGAAAAGAAAAAAAAACAAACAAACAAGAAAACCATTGCTCTAAGGGAAGTCCAGGCTGTAAATGTGCACAATATTCCACATTATATACATGTCATTTCAGAGTGCACTCCAAGTGACGCAGTGTCAAATCTGTGTGACAGATTTAGGTGAATGCCGGTGAAGTGAGCCCTGCGTGGGGAGAGCGGCTTAGGGCTGACTCAAGCAGCCAGTACAAGATCTCCAGCAGGCAGAGAGGAGCTCTGCTCAGCGCCCAGCCGCAGCCTCTCCAGCCCACCAGCGCTGACAGCCAGGCAATAACCTGACACTATTGCCATCTTCTGACTATGCTCACGCACGACACTTCAAAGAAACTATTGCATCTGGTCAAACACTGAAGGAGAAAAAAATTAAAGATATTTAAGATTCAAAAAATCTAGCGTATAACCATATTTAAATCTAAATATGTTAATAAGACTAATTTTATTCATAAATGTAAGACTACACAGAGTTTAAAGGGCTGTGAAGTAGAACATGTGCAGAACATGTATGTAGGAGTTTAATATTCGCAGCCATTTGCTCTCTCATCCTTGGTCTAATTTCTTCATATTTTGGTAAATGCTAAGCCAGTTTAAAAGCACAGATCCCTCTTTGATTTATTTCCTTGTGTATTCTTTTGTGCATGCAATGGAAAGTAAATTTAAGTGTTCAAAAACCGTGCATGACATCAGTCTGTTATATGTGGTTAATATGATTTCATGGAGGGCAGAAAGCTGTAGAGCTGCTTTTGAAATATGGGAGCTTTCTGACATCTAGTGGGCAACATCTGACAGGGCAGCTCCACTGTGAGGGGAAAAATTACATGGCTTCAGGAGCGACTGAATTTCAATTTCCACTTAACTCTAAAATTCTGAGAGATGGCAAATGCTTATGATTGGCATTGGGTTTTTTTTTTTACC
Organism: Pholidichthys leucotaenia; assembly: GCA_020510985.1. Classification (NCBI taxonomy): domain Eukaryota; kingdom Metazoa; phylum Chordata; class Actinopteri; order Cichliformes; family Pholidichthyidae; genus Pholidichthys; species Pholidichthys leucotaenia. The sequence continues at coordinate 43,187,076 of CM035843.1, read as the reverse complement.
TAGATGATAAGACAAGACTAGAATCTGATTTTCCCAACAAAGCATGACACACTTGACTATATTTACATTATTTTAAAAAAATATACTAACTTAAGGCCATCTGAAAAAGTTAGTGTTATATATTAATATGTTGTACTATTGTGTGATGAGGATGGTGGCTCCAACTTTCCAGTTCTGCGATCACCCTGAGTATAAAAGGCTGATGCGGAAGAGGCATGGTCTCTTTAAACCTTTGCCTCTGCCTGTACAGGAGCACCTTGTGTCTGTGAGTCATACAATAAACTTGAGTTCTATTGCACCTCCGGCCTCATTATTGGAATACAGATTATGGACGTAACATTTGGCGACGAGGATAAAGGTATGGATAAAGGTATTTCGGGCATTTGCCGCCGGTGCTGTGGGAGAGGTGGTTTGCTGCATTCGAGAATCATCTGGTGGCACTGAACCTCGGTGAGTTTGAGAAATTGCGTGCACGGGCAATATTGGTCCATAATCTTGGCATGGAGGGACAGCGCATTCTTAGCACATTGGGAGTGAGCGACAGTTTTGAGAACGTGGTTGGGCTAATGGCGCGCTATTTTCGCACCCCTGAGAACGTCATAGTCTGGAGGATCCAGCGCCAGTGGGCTGGAAAGTTGGTGCAGAGGTATGTTGCTGACCTGTGCCAACTGGCTGGGTGTTGCTAGTTTGGAACTTTAGAGGAAGAAATGGTCTGCGATCAGTTGGCGGAGGACACGCTGTGTGCAGCAGCACAGTCAAGACTCCTTACCCATTCCGGTGAACTGACGTTGGCCAAAGCGGTGGAGATAACCCTGCAGTTCAAAGCAGCGGATAAACTGTCACAGGACCTTGGTGAGAGAACAGCATTGGGGCAACCCAACTCACAATCAGCAGCGCAGGCCGTAGACCCGGATGGCGATGATAACGTGGAAAACGGGGAAGAATACGCTACCGCTATAAGAATCAGGTCCGCCCTGGGTTCACCAAAGTGTTTTGGCTGCGGGTCAACCAAGCACCGGTACAAGGCAAGAGAGCGTCCGGCAAAAGGCAAATGCAGTGGCAAGTGTGAACTCCTAAATCCTTTCGCCAAGGTCTGTAAAAAGTTTGAGCGAGAGGAGCGACAACGTGAAGTGGACTCCCCTGCCAAGACTCCTACGGTTATTCACACCGTATCTCCGAGCACAGAAGGCCGTACATATTTAACAGTTACGTTGGATGGCGAGGATGTGCTGTTGTTAGTGGACACGGGCGCAATGAGGTCCATGTTGAACTGGTCTAGTGTGAAGAGTTTTTTCCCCTACCATCGTGTGAGAGGTCTGTCTACGCCATTTTGTGGGTATGGCGGTTATGGGTTGTCCATCGTGGGTTCACTGGAGCTGACGGCAAGGTACAAGACAGCGGTGGTGTCCAACATACAGTTCGTGGTGACCGTGAGTGGGTCGAATGTGATGGGCTGCGAGCTGTTTTATGGATTGGGCTTCTCAATTACCAGCAGCAGCAGAGAGGAATGGTTGGGCTGTGGTTTGTGGGACCGGCCGGTTCCACGAGTGGTCGACGATACGGTTTGGGACGACACGTGGCCTAGTATTCTGGGAGATGGACAGGACAATTACCACCCAGGGCCATCAGGGCAGGGCCCACGTTACCCTAGGTGGGGGAACTGGGCAGCATGGTGGAACGCCCGTAATGACAGGTGAGGCTGTGAAGACAACCCCCTCTGCTTCCGGGGTTTGGCCTGGAGATACCGAGAAGCATGGGGCTGCAACAGCGTTCAAAATGAAAGAGAGTGGGGTAGGACTGGCTGGCACGGGAAACAGACGTGCCACACAGGAACATCGCAGGCCAAGTCGGGCTTCGCAGAGGGTCGCCGGTGTGGTGCTGCCCAGTGAGGAGGCCCAGTTGAGACATCGTGGACATGGGAAGTCGAGTCGAGCTCCTTTGAGAGTCGTGACATGGTCCGACCCAGAGAGGAGGCTCGGCTGAGAGGTGCCCATGGAAAGAGGAAGCGACGTGAGGACCAGGGGAGGCTGAAAGTGGTTGCTGTTCAGGAGGACGGATACCTTCGGCTGTCAGATGACTCATGGTGACACCCCAATGAACTGCGGCGCATTATCGAGGAGAAGGCGATGTCAGGATCCCAACGTGGCTCATCTCCAGGGACAAAGAGACAAAGGAGCTCTGGGCTGGACCCACCAGACGAGTCCCCCGGGGGGTGGCTTCTCCATCAAGGCTGTACGGTAGCAAGGGGCGATGGGTTGGATTAAGTGTGAATTGCCCGGGCTACGTAGTTAATGTGTTTCCCATAATGGACTGCTATAACAGGTGCTCATGTGAAAAAAAAAAATACCCATGTACTGTATGTGTCACCATGTTTAGGGGTGTGTATTACTGTGGGGTTTGCCCGGGTTGGGGTGGTATAGTAGGGAATGTTATAGCGGTGTGTGAATGTGCATGTTAACTGATTGGTGGTTTGCTTGTTAATTTGAATTTTCCTCTTTATGTATATAAGTTAATGGGATTGTTTTGTTTTATAATAGGAGCACGGCATTATTTTATTTTATGGACATTTATCATCAGAGACGGCAGAATAATCCATCTGGCTGTGTGGAGGTGGGACGGCAGTCCACCCGTCCCTGTCTAGTTTTAGTTGTTTGTGTGCATGGATAAGCCTATTTTATTTTATACTTGTTATTAGAGAGTGACTCGGGTACTAAATTTGGGAGGGCCTAATCAGTGTGTAGGTGTTTTGGATTTTTCTAAAGGGGGGGGTGTTATATATTAATATGTTGTATTATTGTGTGATGAGGATGGTGGCTCCAACTTTCCGGTTCCGCCACCACCCTGAGTATAAAAGGCTGATGTGGAAGAGGCACGGCCTCTTTTGACCTTCACCTCTGCCTGTACGGGAGCGCCTTGTGTCTGTGAGTCATACAATAAAGTTGAGTTCTATTGCACCTCTGGCCTCGTTACTGGAATACAGATTATGGGCATAACTGTAGAATTAAGCAATATTACACGAGAGGGAGTATGGTATCAATGAATATAGTAACTGCAGGTGTGATACGTCTAATGCCCTCTGTGTACCTCCTGTATAAATAAAGGTTAAATAAAAAAAATATAACCTCCTTGGCGGAGATAATAATAATTACAATAAAGATGCCAAATTTCAAATGAAGAAAGTCAGGACAGCTCTTCACTAGAACACCTAGAAATTAGATTCAGGCGTACCACATCACATACAAAAGATTAGAAAATTGCCACAGAGCATTTTGGAGTAGCCCGTCCTCTATAAGCCTTGTACCTTTAGATTCGTTTGCCTTTGATGGTGGTATCACCGCGGTGAGATCCAAAAAGCTTTTTAGAGGCACTAAGAAAGAAAACTGTAGGTGTGTATGAGTCTAGAAAGGGGTCATTCCCTGTCAGATGATAAATGGAGACTACAAAATGAGATTACACTTGGAGAATTAGACCTGTGCGCAAGTGTATATGTACGTGCATACGCATTGAAACAGAATGCTTCACTTAAGGCACCGGTACCTGGTATTCCAAGTGAGTCTCTCTTCCTAAGGATGAGCAGAGCCATCTTTTATAAACGTCTCATCAAAGTTTGGAGCATTGACAGCTGTTGCATCAAACTCAGGCACTTTTCCTGGGGTCGCCCAAGGAGGAGCTGGAGGTGGTGACTGGGGAGACACAAGTCTGGGCATCTGTGCTTGGACTGCTGTCCCTGAAACCCAGACCCAGACAGGCAGCAGAGGATGGATGAATTGATTGATGGATGAATTGAAACTTTCTCATAAATCTGCCACTTTTTTAGTGGAATCCTCTAACTTTTTCTCATAAATTTGTCACTTTTTTCCCTTGAAAAGTTACTATTTTCTTGCAAATTTGTGACTTTTCCCTAGAAGATCTAAGACTGAAGCGGTGGCCTAGTTGGTAGGGCACACCAGCCTGAATCGAAGCCCAGCTGCGAGGCCCAGCGGAGATACTACCAGGCAAGCGGCTATTTGTTGACGGGGCTCAGCAGAGATTTCACCCAGGCAGACAACGGTAGGTGGCGGTGCCTAGCGGAGGACTTACCGTGACCTCAGCGGAGCTCGGTGGCAGCGGCGGTGTGTGACGAGACTCGGTTGGAGGAGCGGGACGGGAGACCAGTTACGGCGACTATGAGCAACGAGACCAGCAACGGAAGGGGCTAGTTGGCTAGCTGAGGCCCAGCTGGATTCGAGGACGATCGGATCAGATTCTGGCGATATAAGCAGAATTTATTTTACTATCCACAGATTTTCTTTTTCCTTCTTTCCAAGAAAGACTGAAGATGGCGGCCACCGGATTAAAAAGTGGGCTGATGGGCACCACTAATAAGCCTTCTCTACTTCTCTACTTCCTCTTCGTTTTGTCTTTGTGTGTCTGGACCTGCAACAAGAAGGATTTTCCGACAAACTCAACCAAAGGTGAAGTTAAAAAGTTTTATCTGTATGGATTTGGGCTTGGACATCTCACCCTACACTCTATGTGGTCTTTAAAAGGCCTGAGCAAAAACTTCCAAATTAAGGCAAACATGGCTGTTAAGCAAAAATCACAATATGGCAGAGGATATACAATTAAAGTTCTGTTAGTTCTGCTACTTCTGGCAGGAGATATTCACCTTAACCCTGGACCTGCCACTATTAAACAGCAGACCACTGGGTTAGCACAAAACCGAGCTGTACAAAAGCAAAAACAACATTTATTTTTCCAAACTGTTAATCATGCACGAGTTCTTTGGGACACCAAGGCTAAACCAAAGGGGATCCTCGGCGGTCATTTAAACATACGGAGCATAATCCCCAAAAGAGATGAGATTTCGGTGTTGCTGTTGGACTCAAATCTGGACTACCTTTGTCTCTCAGAAAGCTGGCTACACAGGAACATAGACACTAATATGATCGATATTGTGGGCTACCAGTGTTTTAGAAAAGACAGGCAGGTAGGGAGGGGAGGAGGTGTTTTAATTTACATCAAAGACAAATATAAATGTCAACTGGTTGATTTGAATACTTCACTTGAATGTTTAGCTGTTAATGTATGTCTCTCTCCGGTAATGAATTTCAACATTGCAGTATTGTACAACCCACCATCACACAATTCTTCCTTTTATAATGAATTAAGTGATCTGGTTAAACAACTTGAGAAGAACAGAGAAACAATAATTCATGGTGACTTTAATATCAACTGGTCTGATAAAAAAGACAAACAAAAACTGAAAAGCCTCATGACTAAATTTAATTACCAGCAAATCATCAAAGGACCCACCAGGATAACCAAACAATCCAGAACACTTATTGACATGGTATTTACTAATAAACCAGAACGAATAACCAGAACCTATAATCTTGTAACTGGTCTCTCAGATCATAACATGGTTCTTGCTGTCAGGAAACTTACTAAAAAGCGACTACAGTATTTTGGGGGAGTCGATATTGACAAATCAAATTTTATTATCCCCAAATCAAAAAATGAGGAGTTTGAACATTACTTAGAGAATCAAAATTGGGAGCAGCTCATGTCAACATGTGAAGTAGATGATTGTTGTAATTTTATAACTGCAACAATCACAAAGTCTATAGAAAAATTTTCAAAGCAAATTAAAAGTAGACAACAGAAGATTAGCCTACCATGGTTAAATAATGAAATAAGAAAACTTATGAAGAGGCGAGACTATGCACTGAAAACATCACTAACCTCCAAACTACAAAATGATCACCTTGTGTACAAAAGTTTAAGAAATAAAGTGGTACATGAGCTGCGAAAATCAAAAATATCTTATTACAATAAACTGATAGATCATGCAAAGGGTAACAACAGTTCCCTATGGAGGCATTTAAATAACTTAACTAATAAAAAAAACGATCAGAAGGGGGTAAAGGAACTTAGAATCAATGGCAAGACCGTCAGTGACAAGGCTACTTTGGCAAATGAATTTAATTCACACTTTGTGGGCTCTGTGGAAGACTTAACAAAAATTTTTGTGCTGCCAAATGTGCTCAACAACACAAATTCCATACTTCCAACAGATACTTTTCACATCGATGAGGTAAATGAGAAGTTAATTGCTGGTATTGTTAAAACACTGTCAAACTCAAAAACTAATGATATCTACAATATGAGCACCTCCTTTCTCAAAATGCACAGCAAAATATTAATCAAACCACTGACTCATCTCATTAATCTCTCCATTAGGTCTAGTACATTTCCATCTGGCTGGAAAAAAGCTGTCGTCATACCAGTTCATAAATCAGGCAGTAAAGACGATATATGCAATTACCGCCCAATCTCTATCTTACCAGTCCTATCTAAGGTTCTTGAAAAAGTTGTAGCTACACAGCTGATAGACTACTTACAAGACAATCAACTTCTTCATCCACATCAATTTGGTTTTAGACCAGGATACTCAACAGAAACAGCAAATTGTTGCCTTATTGAAAACGTCAAACAGTCCTTGGACAGGGGTAATGTGGTAGGAGCTGTTTTTCTAGATCTCAAAAAGGCTTTCGATACTGTAAACCACAGTTTGCTTTTATCCAAAATGGTATCTTTTAACTTCTCCCCAAATACATTAGAATGGTTTGCATCTTATCTCCAGAATAGAGAACAGTGTGTAAAAGTTCACCAGGATAAATCCTCATTTTTAAACAACCGCATGGGTATCCCACAAGGGTCCATTCTTGGTCCTTTACTTTTCAGCATTTTTATTAATGACCTGCCGTTACACTGCTCAGCTGCAACATGCCAACTTTATGCAGATGATGCAGTTATTTACACAGCTGCCAAGACTCCAGCACAGGCTGCAGATGTACTGTCTACAAGTATGGTTGATGTCCAAGAGTGGCTCCTCAAGAACCATCTATTGCTGAACCTTCAGAAAACAGTCTCAATGTGCTTTTCAATCAAAAAATGTAACCTGCAACATTTTAAAGTTAATATACATGATCATGACATCAGTTTAGTTACAGAATTCAAATACCTTGGCATTGTACTAGATCCTCAACTCAAATTTAATCTTCATATAAAGAAAATTTCAAAAACAGTAAAAAAAAATCTGAACTGCTTTAAATTAATTAGATATTACATACCTTACGAAGCAGCTGCACTGTATATGCATTCTATGGTTTTTTCTCATATATCATACTGTTTGACAGTCTGGGCTCAAGCAGCCCCTTCCACAATAAGACATATAGGTTCATTATATAATCAAACCCTAAAAATCTTGGACAAAAAGCCCATTAGGTGGCATCACTGTAATGTTTTAAAAAAATACAACCTATTGAGTTTTGAGAGCTTCATTGACCTCTGTCTTCTGAAATTAACGTTCAAATGTTTTCATAAATCAGCACCCGAGCCACTTGCTGGTTTTGTCCAAAGACAGGACAGCAGCAGAGCCACCAGGAGTTCTGTTAACAATAACTGTAAAATATTCCACCGCAGAACCACATTTGGACAAACAGCTTTCTCTATAAAGGGCAGTCACATCTGGAACACAATGCCAAATGAAATTAAAATAATAACGGACTTTAAAACATTCACTAAAAATGTTAAAAACTGGCTGAAAAATAAACAAGAATGTACTCATGTATGAATTAATTGTCTGCAAAGTGAGAGTGAATGAAGGGAAGGAATAAATGTGTTTGTTTATAGTGAGTGACGGAGGGAGGAAGGCCTGAAATAGGCAAATGTGAGTTATGTTATATGTGTTAAATGTGAGTCAGGCTGTTATATTTGTGTATTTATAATATTTATAATATTTATGTTAAATGTGAGTCAGGCTGTTATATTTGTGTATTTATAATATTTATAATATTTATAATTGTGTATTTATAATTTTTCTGCATTGATGTATGTGGTTATTGTGTATATTTTTTATCTTGATTCTTTTTTCTAAAGCCCATCCAGGGACAAGAGTTGCAAATTAGCTAATAGCTATACACTCTATGTGCAACACATCAGATTGATTGTCTTTGATTAATTGTCTATGTTTATTGCACTGTCCCTGTCAAATAAACTAATCTACTACTACTACTATTTTTATTTTTTCCATTTATTATTATCATTATCATCATCAGTAGTAGTAGTAGTACTAGTAGTAGCAGCAGCAGTACACAAATACATGTTAGTATTGGTCCAGGAAATTAAAACTAACAAAAAGTGAATTGCACTCTTAACTAGAGCTGCACTCAACAAAGATGCAAACCCAGGCCTTTTCTTTGCATTCTGTAATTTGTAACAACAGTTCTGAGTAGCTCCCCCATCACTTTCATCTTTCAAAAGATATCAGCAGACATGCAGTACATAATGCAGACATGCGGTACATAATGCAGACATGCACATCAATGACATACTGTATGTCCACGTTGGCTGACTATGTGACATTTTCCTTCTGATTCCACAAGCTACAGGCACAGGTCTCATGTTCAATATGTGAACCAGGTTAGGTGAACCTACCCTCAATTTTTGTGGAGTTAGAGTGCTGTTGACCTTCTGCATTTTAACCCTCAAATTTTAGGCACAGGTGGGGGTCCCAAGGCCAACCTGTGTACCAGATTTGGTAACCCCACCATATTTGTTCTCACATGACCTTGTGACTTTGAAATTTGATTTTTCTTTTTTTTTTTTGACCCAAAAAGCAGGTCACTCCAGAGAAACATCTAGTTCAACCCCTGTATTAAGCTTTGGTTATCCTGGTGCTAATAGCAATAAGATAAATGTGAAATTCTACTAAGAGACCATGTAACTTTGATCCCTGATATTTTGACCCTTCCAGATCAACCACTGCTGTATGTTTAGTAATCGTGGCACTAATGCCAAAAACATAGTAGCTAGAAATGTGAAGAAAAAAAATACTGAAACTCTGTGACCTTTAACCTTTTGACACAAAAAGTCGGTCTACCTGAGTCAGATTCAAGGTTAACCCTTGTATCAGTTTGGTAGTACCTGTGGATCTGAAGTTACAGCGGCAGACACACAGACAGATTGACAAATGCACAAACAGACTGGGGTGATTGCTATATCTCCGTCCAAATTCATCACTAGTGAAGATAACAAACTCTTGATCACCAGAGCTGGGTAAGAGAGGGATGATTGAGAGATTCATCAGGTGGTGCAACAGCAACCACCTGAAGCTCAACATCGGACTAAAGCGGAACAGGAGCCCCCCACTCCCTCCCGGACACACACACACTCACTGGCAGTCACGTGCCTGAGAGACTGGACTTCTTCTGGACTTTTTCTCAAATGTGATAACACTGGTCAGCTAATTCAGTCACCACTGCTTTATCACATTATTCTCCTGATGTCATTCATTTTCATATTATATTATCTATACTAGTACATACCCGTCCATGCCCGTAGAAACCAAGTATAAGCAAGTATTTCTGCATGCCCGTTGCTGAAGGGTCTCCTCCTGCCTCAGATAGCTGTGTTGTTCACAATCATGCCTGCAGCGTACTGGTGGAACCTGAGGTGTTTCAAGAAGTTCACGGCATCCTTTCTGACATGCAGCAGTTCTCCTCATTCTTCTTCGTTCAGACCACTGGTTGAGGGATAGGTGCATTGTAATTCCAGTTCATGGGCACGATCCTGAAAAAGTGGTTTTCGACCCTGTTCAGGAAGGCCTGTGCATGCCCGTAGAAACCAAGAAACCAGAGCACCCAGAGAAAATCAGCGCTTTGCTTGGCATTTTACACATTTGTAGTGTAGACTGGCATTCCTCAAGGTTACACATTTGCCGTCATGTAGGCATGGCGAGTCGTCCTATAATGCCTGAGTTCATAGGATGCGCTATGATGATGAGGCAGAGATCATAGGCCGTCCTATGATGTCCTAGCAACCTGCTTTAAAGTCTGTCGTACCCTATGCTGGTGAAGGGTGTCCTCCTGTCTCAGACGGGTGCGATGTACTGCTGGAACCTCAGGTGTTTCATGTTCATGGAATCTTTTCTGACGTACAGCAGCTGTCGTCATTCTGTTGCTCTCCATCTGGTGGGTCTTCCTCTTCTTTGTTGAGACCACTGGTTGAGAGATGGGTGCGTCATAATTCCAGTTCATGGACAGGATCAGCATGGACTCACTGTATATGACATCAATAAGACATGAAGGCAGCCTTGATGTATATGACATCATAAAGACACGTTGCTTGATGTCTGTCACTGTATATGACATCATAAAGACATGAAGGCAGGCTTGATGTATATGACATCATAAAGACACATTTGTCTATGTGCCGTCATATAGGCATCGCGAGTCGTCCTATGATGCCTGAGATCATAGGCCGTCCTATGATGTCCTATAAACGTGACAGACAGACACACACAGAGATTTCTTGCTTTTATAGAGTGATAAATATAAAAGGGATTCTGTGGTGTGGGTATGTATGTGGCAAACCATGAATACGCATGCACACCTGACACGATGGCCGGAGTGTAACATCCACGAGTCTCTCTCCAGAACACAGGCATTGTGGACTGATGGGGAGACGTAGGTACAAGTTACCATTGGGTGCTGGGGCACCAAAACTATATTTACATTTACCTATATTTATTTGCTTCATTAAGCAGCTCATTTAACCCCCTAGAGGTGTATGCCGCGCGAGGAGTCAGGCGCACCCCGGATTCGATCCTCTCTTCACACCGGTGCTGGACTGTTGTCACACAGGGAAATGGACACAAACTGCGCTGCTTACTCTCCGTAATACACTCACTGTGGAGTGTGGTTGGTCACGGAAATGGATGTGTATGGTGCTGGAGGAATCGTTTGTACCTCGACCGGACAGCAGCCGGGTGTATAGCAGGTAAAGCCTGATTTAAGCCCCTTTCTGGAGCTTATGCTCTGTGTCTTCACAGGAGCATATTGTGCAAATAGGCCAGGGATGGCCAACTGCCGGCTCCACCCTCATTCAGTGCGGCCCACCAGTCCATTTCAAAAATTTTTTTATTTATATCACATTTACTCATGTTTGAAACTTCATTCTTAAATGCAAGTATAGTTTCTGCCAGCAGAGGAAGCACTAATCGAAACCTAGGTGATGCTCCATGCGAGTGGTTGAGCAAGACAGCAAGTGAGGGAATGGTGTTTACCAGAGTCTGTGTTGATCGGAGCAGGAGTAAAGTAAGCATTAACAGGCTGTAAATAGCAGTAAATGTATATGGTAGGCTGCTTTTAAACAACAATAAATGCTACAGCTCTTCAGTAGTGATGGCCAAGTGAAGCCTCAATGAAGCTCTGAGGGTTTCAAAGCTTACAGGCTTCATTCTAACTACGAACAGTGGCATCTGGTGGCCATCATGCATGCTCTTATATACTATTAAGATAGAGATAAAATAAGATATTACTATTTTATTGCTGTTTTACATAATTTTCCCTTTGTTTTGATCCACTGTGATTACGATGGGTTGTGCTCTGATTTATAAATGCCACATTTCCCAACTTTACTTTTGTTTCTTTGGGCTTCACCTTTCTATAACGGTGGTGTCCAAAACTCAGAACACAATACAGTATTATAAAATTACTGATCGAACAATAGAAAAAGGATTTCATGGGATCTCATGGACAGTTCTGTAGGGTAACTGACTAAGATGGGAATAACTAAAGTGAGTGAATACAAATTAATCACTTAACATGGGGGCAGCTGTGGCGCAGGTGTAGTGTGGCCGACTACTGATTCGAGGGTCAGTGGTTTGATTTCTGCTCTGTCTGCAGTTTGCATGTCAAAGTGTCCTAGAGCAAGACACTGAACCCCCAGTTGCTTCTGATCGGTCAGGCCAGCGCCGGTGCATGACAGCTCCGCCGCCATCAGTGTGTGAATGTGTGTGTGAATGGGTGGATAGCAGCATCTATAAAGCGCTTTGGTCATCTAGAGATGAGAAAAAAAGCGCTATCTAAGTGAACGCCATTTACCATAACATCTCAGTGCATGGCTAAAATGGTCATTGGTACAGTAACTTTCTATATGATAACCTTGCTATCACTCTTTCTGTATCAGAATGCTATATGCATGCCACATGCATTGTCACTGGTGAATGTTTGTACTTATGTGCACGAAGCTTGCTTGCTATTGCTATTATAGTCCCACCACCCTTAACACTGCATGCCATATTCAATGGGCAACAATGGTAGTATTATACATATATAAAAGGGATACTGCGATGCTGGCATGTATACAGTATATGTGGCAGAAACGTTGCCCCCTGACTATGGGCTCTCATCTCTTGTATGGTGATGCTACAATACCTGAAGAGTGCACCTGACATGGTTTCACTGACCACGTGACCAAAAAAGAGGTCAAAGGTCACCTTTTTTAAAAGGAAATGTGAAGGACACATTTATCTTCTATTAAAAACAACATGAGTATACTGATATAAAGTGTGAATTATTGTGGATTTAAAATGTTTCTACACAGACCCAGGAAGATGTATTTTTATGAAGATCCATCCTTCTACCCACCAAAACCTTTAAAATGGACCAAAAAAAACCCCCCTTCCTTTCCAACAAAAAACATTTTAAAAAATTAAAATTGGATCATTGTCCAGAGCTGCAGAAAAAATAAACCATCACAGAGAACAAAAATTTAACCAGCATCCCTATCAACATTGCAAATTTACAAGAAAAAAGTAGCACATTTATGAGGAAAAAAATGGGTAAGTTTGTGAAACTTTATTCATTTACAAGAAAAAAAAAAAGCTAATTTGAGAAAAATGCAAGTTTACGAGAAAAGTTTCAAATGTACAAGAAAATTTCAAATTTGGGAAAAAATGTTGCAAACTAGAGTGCATTCAGAGATCGCATACCTCCACCAAGGCTCCGTCCCTCCCTCCCATTGTCCTCCCCTCAGTCCCTTTGTCCATCCATATCGCCATCCATCTATACATTGCGAGATAGGGCCTTGGTGGTGGTATGCACTCACAGATCACCTCCAACATCTAATGTGTTCATCTTTTGGCCAAGGGCCACCTCTGGTGAAAATGTCATCCAAATCCATCAAGGAGTTTTTGTGTGAGCCAGCTAACAGACAGAGAAACAGCAGCAAAAACAATATGACTACATTTTAATAACAAGTCATAATTGTATTGACCATACATCGGGGCTGGGCAATTACACCTTAAATCAGCATCATGGTTTATTGAATCTTTCAGGTCAGTTTTCGTTTTTTTTTCCTCCTCTCTTCTCCCTTACAGTTTATTCACAAGGTTCATAATTATTAAGCAATATTACACAACAGTGCAGTATCACATCACTGCGGTGCAGAATAAACGAGCATAATAGAACAGGCCTACTGTGAGTTCACAAACAAAAAAATTAAACATTGTCCAGTGCTGAAGTTACTGTGTTTACATACTGTGTGGGTCATGTGGCTGCAACGACATCCTTGTTTGCCGGACGGAGTTACGTCTGCACACACGCTAAACCCCATCTTAAACTGCACACTTTGACATTATTTCATCTGAAGATGCCAAGAAAAAGCAGGCAATCACATACGTACATAATGTACATGTGGATGGAGACCACATTCCTTTTTGCTCCAAGCTGTTTTACATGGGAATAAGAGTGCGCCACTTCTGGGGTGCGGAGGTGCGTGGCCACGCTTGTAACTCGGCAGACACATCTTTAAGGGGCAGTACATAAAAAGCTCAATATTAATATGTAAAATAATTTTCAAAAAATTCCTGGCTCCAGATTGTGATCCAGATCACCACCAAAATCTAATAACCTATTCCCTGTGCCATTACACACCTTTCCTGAAAATTTCATCAAAATCCATTTGCAACTTTTGGAGTAATGTTGCTAACAGACAGACAGTACTCCAGTTTTCTCCCACAGGCCAAAAACATGCAGGTTAGGTTAACAGGCATCAACTGTCCTTAGGTATAAATGTGAGAGTGAATGGTTGTCTGTCTCTCTGTGTTGGCCCCACGATGGGCTGGCGATCTGTCCAGGGTGTACCTTGCCTCTCACCCAAAGATGCTGGGATAGGCTCCAGCCCCCCCGCCACGACCCGAAAAGGATTAAGCAGTAGAAGATGGATGGATGGATGGATGTTGCAAATTTATGACAAATTTAAACTGCAAAAAGTCAGAATTTTTCAGACAAAAGCAGCAAATTGACAAGAAAAAAGTGGCAAATTTCAGAAAATATATGAATTTCACTAAAGTTGAGCAATAGTCAAAATGAAAGGACATACAAGAGTAAAACTCTGTCATGACTGAAGAATAAAGTAATGCATTAAGTAAATGAGGTAAACTAGAGGGCACTCAGAGAGCTCCCTTGTCCTCCCCTCTGTCCGTTTGTCCATCCATATCGCCATCCATCTGTACATTGCAAGATAGGGCCTTGGTGGAGATATGCACTCACGGATCCCCTCCAACATCTAATGAGTTCATCTTTGGCCCAAGGGCCACCTCTGGTGAAAATTTCATCCAAATCCATCCAGTAGTTTTGGAGTATTGTTGCCAACACTCTGTGAGAAGATAAGAGCCTTGGCAGAGGTATGCATTTTGAGAGCATCACCAAAATCTAGTCATGTGTTCAGTGTGCCATTACACACCTTTCCTGAAAATTTGAATGAAAGGCGCTATATAAATGCAATCCATTATTATTATTATTATTATTAACAGACAGAAAAATAACCGCAAAAACAATATGACTACATTATATGACTACATTACAATAATAATGATAATAAACAACAAGTCCAGTTCTTGGTAATGTCATTGTTGTGCCATATTTTCTCCACTTGATGACGACTGTCTTCACTGTGTTCTATGCTATATATATATTTCGGCGCCACACCAGTCGGCTGCCTTTTGCAACAGCGGCTCGATTCCGAGTTTTTTTTTCCCCTTCCTCTCTCTTTTGATGCTCTGAGTGTTGCTATCCCTGTGCTGTTGCAATCCTGGAATTTCCCCGTTGTGGGACTAATAAAGGCTTATCTTATCTTATCTTAAGTCCGAGTCCATGGTCCTCAGCCGGAAAAAGGTGGATTGTCCTCTCCGGGTTGGGGACAGGCTCCTGCCCCAAGTGGAGGAGTTTAAGTATCCTGGGGTCTTGTTCACGAGTGAGGGGAAAATGGAGCGAGAGATCGACAGATGGATCGGAGCAGCATGTACAGTGATGCGGACGTTGTACCGGTCTGTTGTGGTGAAGAGGGAGCTTAGTTCTAAGGCAAAGCTGTCGATTTACCAGTCAATCTACGTTCCTACTCTCACCTATGGTCACGAGCTTTGGGTAATGACCGAAAGAACGAGATCACGGATACAAGCGGCTGAAATGAACTTTCTCCGTAGGATTGCTGGACTCACCCTCAGAGATAGGGTGAGGAGCTCAGTCATCCGGGAGAGGCTCAGAGTAGAACCGCTGCTCCTCCACATTGAAAGGAGTCAGTTGAGGTGGTATGGGCATCTGATTAGGATGCCTCCTGGACGCCTCCCACTTGAGGTGTTTCAGGCACGTCCCACTGGGAGGAGACCCCGGGGCAGACCCAGGACTCGGTGGAGAGACTATGTCTCCCAGCTGGTCTGGGAACGCCTTGGTATCCTCTCTGAAGAGCTGGAGCAGGTGGCTGGGGAGAGGGAAGTCTGGGCTTCTCTGCTTGAACTGCTGCCTCTGCGACCCGGACCTCCGGAAAAGCGGTAGAAGATGGATGGATGGATGGATAAATAACAACAAGACTGTCATAATTGGATTGGCCATACATTGGGGGTGGGCAATTCCACCTTAAAGTAACATCATGGTTTACTGCATCTTTCAGGTTGGTTTTCATTTTTTTCCCCCTCCTATCTTCTCCATTACAGTTTACTGACAAGGTTCATAATTATTAAGCAATATTACACAACAGTGCAGTATCATACCGCTTTTTTTGCAGTTATCAACTACAAATTCACATTGTTTGATGCAGCAAAGTTCAGCCTCCACCTCCTCCACCATCACCTCCTGTTCTTGTCTTCCTGTATCGGCGTCCTATGTCCCGCCCTTCCTTAATCCTGATTGGTTGCTTAGAAAGGTCTGACATTGACAAGTGCAGCTGTACAGTAGTCTGACAAGTTGAACTTTTTATAGCCCTGAGCACCGCGACAAAAAGCGGCCACCACTCAAACCATTTCAGCGCCGAGGGCGCTCAGTGCTTTAAACACTGGACTACATAGAGAATGAATAGAAAATAGTCACCCACAGCAGGAAAAATTAGTTTGGTGGACACACCCCCAATACTTCTTCTGCAGTGTTTGGCTTCTGGGTTGCCAAGGCGCATGGCCCTATGGCGTAACCACGCATGTAACTATGTGGGCACGTAAAGAAGCAGTACATGAAAAGCGCCAGATTAATATATAAAATATTCAAAAAATTCCTGCATCCACATTGTGATCCAAGTCACCACCAAAATCTAATCATCTGTTCCCCGTCCCATTACACACCTTTCCTGAAAATTTCATCAAAATCCGTTCAGAACTTTTTGAGTTATGTTGCTAACAGACAAACCAACCAAACCAACCAACTACCAGAAACATTACTTCTGTCCTCCCTTGGCAGAGCTAATAAATGCAAATTATGTGTTTAAAGCCAACATGCTATTATCAGCCCATGGTGCATTTGAGAACGTAGGAATACTGGAGAAATAACCCTCCTTGAAGGCTACACAAAGACAACGAATTACTGGCATTTGGAAACATCCACTTTTTAAGTAAATACTCCATATGACATCATGTAACGCCGACATTGTCACATGTAGGGCGCTGTTTGGGAAAAGGACCGATTATATAGAAGGCTCTCCATTCAAAATGTTGCCACAACATGTAGTTACATTTCTGGAGAGACACGTCAGGCCATTGCAGCCCAGCTGAACTATTGGAGGGGCGGAGGTTGGCCAGCAGGTGCTTGATATCACTGTTGTAGTATCATCAGGACTTTTTGACATATGGCAGTTGTCAGTGTAATTATTATTAACATCAATTCTTTCGCCCTCATAACAATTTGGACCATGAATATTATATTATGGGAACATTTTGGACTGTTGGCTTGCTTTTATTGCACTGTACTGATTTTAGCAAGTGTTAAGTGTCCTGTATTGACACGCTGCGCCGTCATAATATTGATACTTACTGTATATGTCGTCTTGTTATTTTTATCTTTATTTTTCATTTTTTCTTCAAATATTTAACATACCTATTGTTTCTTGTTATATTTGCTGTTTCTGTCTTTCTGCTGCTGTAACACCTGAATTTCCCCATGTGGATCAGAAAAGGGTCAGCACGGTGGAACAGTGGTTAGCACTGTGGCAGCACAGCAAGAAGGTCACGGCATCGATTCCACCCCTGACCATCATGGGTTCGATCCCACCCCCTGACCATCGGTGATCCTTCTGTGTGGAGTTTGTATGTTCTCCCCGTGTCTGCATGGGTTTACTCTGAGTACTCCGGTTTCCTCCCACAGGCCAAAAACATGCAAGTTAGGTTAACTGGCATCAACTGGGGATTCTAAATTGTCCTCAGGTATGAATGTGAGAGTGAATGGTTGTCTGTCTCTCTGTGTTGGCCCTGCGATGGGCTGGCGATCTGTCCAGGGTGTGCCCTGCCTCTCACCCAAAGATGCTGGGATAGGCTCCAGCCCCCCCGCAACCCGAAAAGGAATAAGCGGTAGAAGATGGAATGAAGGATGAT
Organism: Pholidichthys leucotaenia; assembly: GCA_020510985.1. Taxonomy (NCBI): domain Eukaryota; kingdom Metazoa; phylum Chordata; class Actinopteri; order Cichliformes; family Pholidichthyidae; genus Pholidichthys; species Pholidichthys leucotaenia. The sequence goes on along the minus strand of CM035843.1, from coordinate 43,169,396 downwards.
CTTATCTTTTCTCAATTATGTACTCAAGTAACTTTGTCAACAATTTTTGACCTCCAGGACTAAAACCTGGCTTGAACCAAAGTTGTTTTTTTTAAATAAAGCTCTAATCAAATAAACATGAATCCACAAATTTCCAGACAGTAAAGTGCCAACATAACTTCCCTAAAATTAACTTATAAAAACAATGGGCTCCTCTATCATCATAATGCTGACTAGTGCAAGTGAAAGTGCAAACCCATCTTTTTCACCTTTTGTAAAATAAGGAAAAAAATACCTTACTGATTACCTTAATGGAAGATAATATAAGAATTGCAAGGAGATGACAAGTAGACATTTATGCAGTATCACTGACATCACAAGCAAGGGGAGTTTCAGACATACACAGTCATGTGAAAAAATTAGATTCAAGATTCAAAGATTCAAAGGCTTTATTATCATGTGCACAGTTAAGAAATGCTACATTTCCTGAGCAATGAAATTCTTACTTTGTTCTCCGAACGAATGCCAAGTTAAAAGGTACAGAAACAACAATTCTAGGATACCTTGTATAAACCTGTGTAGTTTTTTTTTAACATATTTGGACATATGCATGCTTAATAATAATGTTAAAAATACTGGGAGATTCATGTAATACAACTAAACAATTAAAAATGAATTAAAGACTTTTTTCTGTAAAAAACTTTTTTTCTGTAAAATGTAATTCTAAACAAATAGTGAGGAATAAATTAGGACACCCCCCCATCTTTTTTTAGGACACCCCCACATTAATTCCCACTTAAAAAGGCTAAAATGAATGTTAAAAAAATGCAAATAAAAACAAAAACAAGGTTAGACATAGATATGTGAACATTTCTTAATAAAGAACTGAATATTTAAAGGGGTGTCCAAATTTTTTCACATGACTGTATGTAGTGTTCTGGACAGGGCTGCAGCCCCTCTTCAGGCTTTGTGTTCCAGTTTAACCCATTTATCATGTTTGGTGTGTATCCCCTCTGTGTTTATACAGCCCCGCCCGTCCTGTGCTGCCTGTTTGCCTTGCTGGTGCTCACCTGTTCTGTTTTGTCTTGATTGCTCCACTCTCTATACATGTGCGTTTTCAGTCTGTGTCCTTTGCTGTATCCTTATGTTAACACTACGTTATCCTCACTATTTTCATCACCATTCCGTTTGGAATTACTATTGTTTTTTCACGCCACACTGTCTGGTTCGTTATTGCATTTTATTTCTGCCCACATGCAGTGTTAATTTTATGTTTGTTAATAAAGAATGGTTTACCAGATTTGCTTGGCATGTGGGACCTCTCCTTCACCCCGCAGGGGTAAATATGACAGTAGGACGCAGCCAGTTAAGGACCCAGTGGGTGAGTCTGGTAGGAGGAGGGAAAAAGTGGAGCCAGGATGAGCTGGAGGTGGTAGCCATGGTCGAGGACATGGCGACCAACGCTCAGAGCTGCTGTTCCTGAGAGGATGAGGTGTTTTGCTGGGGTGGAGTTGCTAATCTGTTGGAGGCCAGACCAAGCATGCACTTCCACCCCCGGGTGCTGAATCTCTGCCTTCCTCCACTACCATCTCTGCTACCCTCCTCTTCGTCACCTATCGAGGCTGAGGATTGCAATTGGGCTCAACCAAAAAAGGACTCAGTGGGCAAAGGGAGGTCAGTAGCCGGCGTTCTCAATGTGGATGAGCAGTGGGCAGCCCAGTTCATCCAGGACTTTGTCTCGGAAGCCCGCGCCTCTCAAACGCAAGAGGAGGCCCTGGAGTGCCTAGATGCCGCAGCTGGGATTGTGGAGATGCACCCCAGTCTGCGGAGATACCCTGAGCTGGTGGGACTACTGGGCACCATTTCCAACCTCCATTGGACATATCACGGGTTGGTGAGGAAGTCATGTGGGACACCAGAGCTTGTGCTGACACAGAAATGTCCCCTTGCTCCCACAAGTTCCACACACCTCTCCTCCGCTCCAACTCCTCGCCGTTGTGCAACAGCTTTTCACCAGACGGTCACCGTAGCCACCCGGAGTGATCTGTCTGGTTCTCCAGTGGCAGGTTTAACAGCAGCTGCAGCCTCAGCGGCAATGGAGCTGGGGACAAGGCAAGTACTATTTTCTCATTTTTTAACATCCAATAGTGAGAGGTCTTGCCTTGCCCCAGTGAGGAGACTCAGATGTTGCCTCTTATTGCTGCTGAGCCCTCAAATTTTGTTTCTGCGGTCGCCCCCATGTGTACACCACCACTCACCTCTACTCCTTGTTTCCCCGAGGTCATCGCCACCTTAGTTGGGTCCATAACGGAGGAGGTGAGCTCAAGCGCTGCTACTGCTCCTCTCCACGTGCACACTCCAGCAGACTGTTTCACCTCACATGCATGCTCCAGCAGAGACTGTTTCACCTCACGTGCATGCTCCAGCAGAGACTGCTCTGCCTCACGTGCACACTCCTGCAGAGACCACTCCTCTGTAAGTTGTCATTCCAACAACGGCAGCACCGGGGTCCTCGCCAGCGGAAGAGCAAGAGTTAAGGCAAGTCCTCTTCTTTGTTGTTCTAATATCTGTATTAAAGAGGTCTTGTCTTAAGGTGCGTTCACACCAAACACGAACGGGCAAATTTTTCGCTCAGCATGATTACATTATAACTCAATGTAAACACGTGAACAGACATGAATCCCCCTTCTGAGTGAGATGCAGACAGGCGAAGTTTCCTTTAAAACTTCTGCAGGTGTGTTCAACCTGCTGTGGAAATTCCCAAAATAACGTCATGCTTATGTTTACGTTATCCAACTGAGAGCTCACCTGAAAATGTTGTCTCAAGCCTCCAAAAGTTCACAAGATGAGGGGTGTTTACGTTGCTAGCTTGCTAGCTTGTCCATGACATCCCGATTCAGCTGAAGGGTTCCCGGTCCTCCTGAGTCTCCAGGTGAGTGAGTCAAATTTTCATACTACTTTATTCTGCAATGGTGATACCTTTACTCCGGTGATGGCAAAATCTCAAAGCTAGCAGCTAGCTAGCTAGCTAGCCTGGGACACGAACGCGCAACTGCGCAAATTTGTGCGTACTCCCATCTTCCCACTCACTTTGTATGAATTCACACTGCCCGTTCGTGTTTGGTCTGAACGCACCTTTACTCTTGGTGAGGAGACCCAGTTGCAGTTTCCATCTGCTTCTGAGCTCTCCCCGCTGAGATCTTCTGCTGACTGTTATGGTGTGGTCGCTATTCCAACCTGTACCTCTTCCTCCCTGTCGGAGGTGGCTGCATCGGAGAGGGATTCCTGGGGATGTGGACCGGATGCGCTTCAGCCGTGTTATCCTAAGGTCAGCACGTCCCAGCCATCTCACTCGGAAATCAGCACGCTGAAACCATCCACACATGAGGTCGGCGCGCTTCAGTCATCTGCTCCAGAGGTCAGCGTGCCCCAGTCATCTCATCCAGAGGTCAGCGCTCCCCAGCTGTTTCATCTACAGGTCCGCGCTACCCAGCTGTTTCATCTAGAGGTCAGCACTCCCCAGCCGTCTCATTAAGAGGTCAGCACTCACCAGTCATCCCATCTGGAGGCCAACGTGCACAAAACATTGGTTGCTGGGGTTGGCGCGCCTCAGTCATCAGTTTTTGAGCAAAAGACTTGAATGTTATTACTAGGGATGGGCATTCGGTGAAATTTTCTTCACCGATCGCCGGGAGAATTAATGATTAATAATTGGTTAATCATTAACATTTTTAGGTAGGTAGACTACATTAGAACATCAGGTATCAGCACGGAGGGCACGGAGAGCCGCACAACTCAAATCTACCTCTCTCTCTCAAATCTCTCTCTCTCTGTTCTCGTGTTTGCTCGGCTCGGGAATCTCGCAAGCTGATTGGCCGAGACGTTTCACCCCGCAAGCTGATTGGCCGAGACGTTTTACCCAGCTCTCTCCCTGCCGAGCGGCCACCCAACAAACGAAGACCGCATTCATTGCTCTATCGCTCGTATTGCTTAGTCTAGCCGCGTGGAACGTTTTGCTGTTCTCTTGTGCCATTTTGTGCGAAATAGTCTTCCCGTCGAGGCACTACGCCGCCTCCTGCAGCTTCCCTCGACGTGTGTACACCGAATCTTCATGACCTTCTCAATAAAGTTTCTGAAAAAAAAAAAGAATCTTCACGACCGCCATTATTCAGCGCGCAACCACTGTTGGCGGTTTCTTCGCGTAATAAGGGTGTTCCATGGACCCTGTCGATGAGGTATATTTGTATGCTGCATTGCAGTGATTGCAGTACACCTGGTCATTTTTTAAATTGAAATGGTCCCACGCAACACTTCGCCATAACCGCTTCATGATTTGGCGATCGCCCTACGGAAGCCCGCATGTATCAACGGAGGCACGCCAGGGTACGGCGATGGTGTAATGTTGCCCCCTGGTGCCCAAATTTTGTCATTGCATTGTTTGAGGACGGCCGGATTGTTTTTAAAAAAAAAAAAAAAAAAAAACGGTTTGTCGACGAAAATGAACTTCCTCGGTGAAATTCTTAATGATCAATTATCGGTTAATCGGTAAATTATGCCCATCCCTAGTTATTACCCCCAGAGCTGAAGGCTCCCATGTTAGATCCTGGGTTGGGAGCCTCTGTTATTATCTTCTGACTTTAAAGTGCTGATGACACGTTTTTGACTTGATCTAATTTTTCAACATATAATACAATATGACAAAATAGGCTGGTCTGTGCAGTTCTAAGTCAAACAGGCTTTTTTTCAACGCGAATATCCAATGTTTTCATGAGCGCCACGTCACCGATTGCGTCAGTGGCTGGAAAACCCCACTGTCATGTAGTCACATCATCGGGAGAACACAGCGCGTGGCTGCCCATTGTACACACAGGATGAAAGTGGTTGAAAACATCCACAATGGTTCCAGCACATGTAGTCTGGAATTGGTTTGTGTTGTCCAATCTTCAGACGATTATAGCTCTGAAGAATGGGATGATAATGAAGAATCTGGGAGCATCAGACCATATAGGTTTGAGCCGTGCCAAGCAGGCATCGTGCCAAGCCAGTCACACTCAGAGAGTGACTGGTGGAGAGGCACACATGCAGCGACAAACACATGGTAGGGGAACACCAAATGTTATTGTTTTGTTACAGATATTGCAACAAATTATTTGTTCATAAATATAATTTATTTAAACCCAATTTTTCAATAAAATCATAGCAGTGTTTTCTCTGTGGCTCAGGCATCAGGTTTATTATGGATTATATTTTGAGTTCTTGTTGTTTTTGTTTTGTAAGTGTTTTATGTGCGTTTTGAGCCACTTTCAGGTAGGCACTGTCCAAGATTCGCCAGTCCGAACACACGCCCTCTCTCTTTGACAGTCAGCTGTTCATGGTTTGTGTGCATCATCTGCCGTGTTGTCAGCCAGTCAATGTTTCCAGCGCTATCACGACGTGTTAGCCGCTCCACACAGCCGTGGTTCTGTTGCGCCCCTTGAAGCGATGTCGGCCCTGGGGCGCAACCGTGGTTAACATGTCTCCTCTCCATGTTCGCTGGGCAATGTCGGCCCCGAACGCCAACTGTATGTGTTTCTGTTTATTTTTGTGGGTCTTCACCTTTTTGGGAACTGTTGTCATCATTCAACAATGACTTTTGGGTTTACACAACATCCTAAAAAATGTCAAAATCGTGTCATCAGCCCTTTAAGGGTTCTGTGTTAATTCCTGTGTTTAAGGGTTCTTTGTTATCAGTCCCCCAGTTTAAGATTTCTTTGTCATTTTCACCTAAGCTTAAAAGCTCCTGCAGTTATCTGTGGACCCATTCTACTCTCCGGTCTGGTGGTCCAGGGACTCTGGGAGACCACCCGACTGGTTATGTTTTGAGATTTGGAGGCCCATGAACTGGGTTAGGCCCCCCGACCTGCTTTGTTCTCCAGTCTGGGAGTCTAGGGACTCCGGTAGACCACCCAATGCGCTCTGTGCACTGGTCTGGGGCCCCATGGATGTGGATAGGGCCCCTGACCCACCATGTTCTCCAGTCCGGTGGCCCTGGGACTCTGGAAGACCACCTGACCCGTTTTGTGTTGGGCTTTGCTTGGGGATGGAGTTTGTTTCGGCCCGCCTGGCCTTTTCCCCCACCACACACCCTGTGAGGGTTTTTGAGTTTTCTTTTTTTTTTTCTTGAGGGTGCTACCCTAGGGTCGTCTGGGGCCAATCCTTAAAGGGGGTGGGGGTACTGCAGTGTTCTGGACTGGGCTGCAGCCCCTGTCCACGCTTTGTGTTCCAGTTTAACCCATTTATCATGTTTGTGACATAACGCACGGCTCAGGAGACGCACACACACAGGCTTAGAGTAGTTCAAAGAGTTTATTAACAGCAGGAGTGAATGAGTGCGTGTCTGCGGGATGTAAATGTGTTGGTGATGGTGTCTGCTCCAGGCACAGAGGCAGGTGACCGTACAGCCGAGCAACCCTATGGAGAGAGCACAGGGAGAGGGTGACGGGCATACACCAACACAGGAGGGATTTATGGCGAGAGAAGGACTTACTTGGTGGGTCAGGACAGCTGGCACAACAAGGGGGCGAAGCCCGGAAGACAGCCACCTGGAGAGCTCCGTACAGCAGCGAGGATTGGGCGATGGAGAGGAGATGTCCGCCGCTGGGGAATCCACCTGTGCACAGGGGAGAAGACTGAAGAAAAGAGGTAAGCGATCTTCTTACCAAAATGGTGACGCTGAAGGGAAGTATGCTCACAACGGTGAGGGACGAAGTCTGACGGCTTCAGGCCGAGCCTCCGGGCGAGACGGCCTTTATCCCTCGCCGCTGATGATTGTCAGGTGCGTGAGCAGGTGGCGCCGCTGATGAATGGCGCGGCGTGACAGTACTCCCCCCTCTAGCAGCGCCTCCTGGCGATGGCTTATCCGGGTGTGCTCGGTGGAAGTCCGCGATGAGCGATGGGTCCAACACAAACGACGGGGGCACCCATTGTCGATGCTCGGGCCCATAGCCCTCCCAGTCCACCAGGTATTGCAACCCACGACCTCGGCGCCGGGAGTCCAGGATGGAGGAGACGGACCAGGCCGGATGGCCACCAATCATCTGGGGCGCGGGTTGCGCTGCAGGAGGAGGGCAAAGGGGGTCAGTGACTGCCAGTTTCCCCTTCGACACATGGAAAGTGGAATGGATGCGGAGGGAGGGGGGAATAGCCACGCGCACAGCCACCGGGTTGATGATCCGGGTGATGGGAAAGGGACCCATGAATCGCTGTGCCAGCTTCCTCCTCTCGCCTTTTAATGTGACGTCCTGGGTAGACACATACACGAGTTGCCCAACTCTGTACGCCGGGGCAGGTCTTCTGTGCCGGTCCGCCACGGTCCTGTTGCGCTCCGCTGTGCGTAAAAGCACATGACGCGCGGCAGCCCAGGTGGAGCGGAACTGCCTAAGGTGCGCCCTAACAGAGGGGACAGTTACCTCGTTCTCCTGCGCTGGAAACAGCGGGGGGTCGTAACCCAGGGACGCCTTGAAGGGGGACATCCCCGTTGCAGAAGAGCGGGCGGTGTTGTGGGCATACTCCACCCAGGCGAGATGGTTGCTCCAGGACGTCGGCTTGGATCTAGTAACACAGCGGAGCGCAGCCTCCAGCTCCTGATTGGTCCTCTCACACTGCCCGTTAGACTGGGGGTGATGGCCGGAGGAGAGGCTCACCTTGGCTCCGATGGCGTTACAAAAGGATCTCCAAACCTCGGATGAAAATTGGGGACCCCGGTCCGAGACCACATCCACCGGAATCCCGTGCAGCCTGACCACGTGTTGGACGAGGAGGCCCGCCGTCTCCAGGGCAGTAGGGAGACCTCGCAGGGGGATGAAGTGCGCCGCCTTGGAGAAACGGTCCACGATGGTCAGGACGGTGTCAAAGGAGTTGGAAACGGGGAGTCCAGTGACGAAGTCCAGTGCGATGTGCGACCAGGGCCTGCCGGGGACGGGCAGAGGCTGGAGCAGACCCGCTGGGGGGGCATTTCCCGACTTGCTGGTGGCACAGATTGGGCAAGCCCGGGCGTAGCGGGCTGCATCCCTCCGCAGGCCTGGCCACCAAAAGGACCGTTGGAGGAGGCTGATCATCCGAGAGGTGCCGGGATGACAGGTGAGCCGGGAGGTGTGGAGCCAGTGGATGACCTCTCCTCGGACCGCAGATGGGACGAACAGTCTTCCCTCCGGTCCGCCGCCAGGATCAGGTTCCACCTCCTGCGCCTTCCGGATCTTGTCTTCAATGTCCCAAGAGATGGCACCGAGGACGCACGACCTGGGCAGGATAGTGTGGGGCGTCTCCTCAGCCTCCACGGGGGTGAACTGCCTAGAGAGGGCGTCAGGCAGGCCGTTTTTGGAGCCCGGCCTGAAGGTGATTGAGAAGCGGAACCTGGCGAAGAACAAAGACCAGCGCGCCTGGCGGGCATTCAGGCGCTTGGCAGATCGTAAGTACTCTAAGTTCTTGTGGTCCGTCAGGACCACAAACGGCAGGTCCGCCCCCTCTAGCCAGTGGCGCCACTCCTGTAAGGCGAGTTTAATGGCCAGGAGCTCTCTGTCCCCCACATCGTAGTTTCTCTCCGCCGGGGACAGGCGCCGGGAGAAGAAGGCGCACGGCCGTTTGGCGCCATCGTCAGGTGACCGCTGGGATAACACTGCTCCCACTCCCGTGTCCGATGCGTCCACCTCCACAATGCACTGCAGCGCGGGGTCGACCTGGCGAAGGACCCGGGAGGAGGAGAACTCCGCCTTCAGCGCCCTAAAGGCAGCAGCGACCTCTTCAGTCCACCGGAACGGGACCTTCGGGGACATGAGGCGGGTCAGCGGTCCGACGATCGAGCTGAAATTTGGGACAAAGCGGCGGTAAAAATTGGCGAAGCCAACAAACTGTTGCACCTGCTTCTGGGATGCGGGAGTAGGCCACTCCACCACCGCCTTCACCTTCTCTGGGTCTGGGAGCACCTGATCTTGAGCGATGATGAATCCCAGGAAGGATGTGGTCCTAGCGTAGAATTCGCATTTCTCAGCCTTCACGTACAGACGATTCTCCAGCAGTCTTTGGAGGACCCGCCTCACATGGACCTGGTGCTCGTCCCTGGACCTGGAGAAGATAAGGATGTCATCCAGGTAGACGAACACAAAAAGGCCGATGAAATCCCGGAGGACGTCATTAATGAGGCGCTGAAAGACGGCAGGAGCGTTGGTCAGCCCGAACGGCATGACGAGATACTCAAAGTGGCCGTTCGGGGTACGGAAGGCTGTCTTCTATTCATCTCCCTCCCGGATCCGGACGAGGTGGTAAGCGCTGCGTAAATCCAGCTTGGTAAACCAGGTCGCCCCCTGGAGGGAGTGAAAGGCAGTGTCCATGAGGGGCAGGGTGTAACGGTCCCTCTCAGTGATGTCATTTAGCGCTCGGTAGTCTATGCAGGGGCGGAGGGATCCGTCCTTCTTCCCGACAAAGAAAAACCCTGCCCCCACGGGTGACGACGATGGGCGAATAATCCCAGCGCTCAGTGATTCCTTCAGGTATGTATTCATGGTCTCCTTCTCCGGCGCCGACAGGCTGTAGAGCCGACCAGATGGCAGGGGAGCCCCCTGGCGGAGGTTGATGGCACAGTCATATGGTCGATGCGGGGGAAGAGACATAGCTTTCGATTTGCTAAATACCATACCCAGGTCGTGAAATTCTGGAGGCACCAGTGACAGGTCCGGAGGTGCTGTATCCGCCACAGGGGGAGCCGCGGATGGGGAGCAGGCAGCGGACTGAAGGCAGGTGCCCATACAGAAGGTACTCCATGCCGATACCCCAGCGGACCTCCAGTCCAGGACAGGGTTGTGGAGGCGTAGCCAGGGATACCCCAGGATGACGGGCGACACAGAGTTGGGCAGGACGTAAAATACCATCTCCTCCCGGTGGTTCCCTGAGATGATGACTGGGACAGGCATGGTTTGGTGAGAAACTCTCCCAAGGGAGGCACGGGAGAGATGGACCAGGGAGATGGGGTGTTTTAATGCCTGACAGCGGATGCCCAATCGGGTTGCCAGGCCTTGTGAAATGAAGCTGCCCTCTGCGCCCGAATCCACCAGTGCGTGGGTGAGGTGCCCAGTGGGATTGTGGCAAAAACGGATGGGCAGCTTTAATTGAGTGAGAGTGTCTAACCGGTTGGGATCCGCGAGGCTCCCTACAGCGATTCGCGGACCCCGCCGACTGGCTTTCCGCGGGCAACGCTCTACAGTGTGTTGGTCACCTCCGCAATACATGCAGAGGCCCAACTCACGGCGGCGTTGTTTCTCCGCAGGGGAAAGCTTGGTCCAGCCCGTCACCATCGGCTCCGACTCCTCGGGGCACGATGCTGGCGGCGCCGCCAGGGGGCGAGCTTGGAACAGGTGCGGCGAGACTCCACGAGGGCGAGAAGAAGAAGACTTCCGCCCCGAGGAGCGCTCGCGCAACCTGTTATCCAAACTTATCGCTAAGGATGTCAGCTCCGCTAGCGTCCCAGGGATATCCCGTCCAGCCAGTTCATCCCTCAGATCACTATTGAGGCTGCGGAGGAACAGGCCACAGAGGGAGCGTTCCTCCCAGCCCAATTCCTCCGCCGCTACCCGGAAGTCGACCGAGTAGTCCGCTGCCGACCGGCCTCCCTGCTGGAGAGCGAGAAGCCGATCGACCTGGACCGTCTCGGTTTGAGAATGGTCAAAGACCTCCAGAAAGCGCCTCACGAACTGGTCATAGGTGAGGGTGGCATAACTGGGCCTCGCCATTAAGGCGTAGGTCCAAGTTAACGCACGCCCCTCCAGAAGATTCCCTATGTAACCAATCCGACTGTGATCCGAGGGAAAATCTCCGGGCACACGGTGGAACACGGACTCACACTGCATAATGAACCCCCGCGCTCCGCCGAGCTTACCGCTAAAGCGGGCGGGGGTCGGAATCGGTGTGAGCCGAACCGGTGCCACTGGAGCCGGCTGGACGGCCGCTGGAACAGCAGGAGCCGCGCCACCCTGACGAGCCGGGGGGAACGGCTGTTGAGGATCTAAGCGGCCCAACCGGTTAGTTAAGTTTAATAATTGATTCAGGATAACCTGCTGTTGATAAGCAATCTGATCCACTCTAGCCTCGAGAGTGGTAAACCGGTGTGCGAGCCCGCCGTCCGCCGAGCCGCTCTGCTGAAGCCGTACTGACATAACGCACGGCTCAGGAGACGCACACACACAGGCTTAGAGTAGTTCAAAGAGTTTATTAACAGCAGGAGTGAATGAGTGCGTGTCTGCGGGATGTAAATGTGTTGGTGATGGTGTCTGCTCCAGGCACAGAGGCAGGTGACCGTACAGCCGAGCAACCCTATGGAGAGAGCACAGGGAGAGGGTGACGGGCATACACCAACACAGGAGGGATTTATGGCGAGAGAAGGACTTACTTGGTGGGTCAGGACAGCTGGCACAACAAGGGGGCGAAGCCCGGAAGACAGCCACCTGGAGAGCTCCGTACAGCAGCGAGGATTGGGCGATGGAGAGGAGATGTCCGCCGCTGGGGAATCCACCTGTGCACAGGGGAGAAGACTGAAGAAAAGAGGTAAGCGATCTTCTTACCAAAATGGTGACGCTGAAGGGAAGTATGCTCACAACGGTGAGGGACGAAGTCTGACGGCTTCAGGCCGAGCCTCCGGGCGAGACGGCCTTTATCCCTCGCCGCTGATGATTGTCAGGTGCGTGAGCAGGTGGCGCCGCTGATGAATGGCGCAGCGTGACAGTTTGGTGTGTATCCCCTCTGTGTTTGTACAGCCCCACCCATCCTGTGCTGCCTTTTTGCCTTGATGATGCTCACCTGCTCTGTTTTGTCTTTATTGCTCCCCTCTCTATAGATGTGCATTTTCAGTCTGTGTCCTTTGCTGCGTCCTTATGTTAACACTATGTTATCCTCACTATTTTCATCACCACGCTATTTGGAATTATGATTGTTTTTTCACTCCACACTGTCTGGTTCATTATTGCATTTTATTTCTGCCCATGTGCAGTGTCAATTTTCTGTTCGTTGATAAAGAATGGTTTGCCAGATTCGCCTGGTGAGTGGGTCCTCTCCTTTGCCCCATAGGGGCAAATATGACAATATAGACTATTTCTTAGTCTCACCATCACTGGTTTCAAAAATACAAATCTGCTATTATGGTAGGATTTGAATATCTGATCATGGACCATGCTACCTTATATAGGTGGTATCTGAATCCAAAATGACTACAAGATGAAGATTTTCTCAAGTATGTATAACCCATTATTTTAAAATTAGCACAACACAAACAACAGCTGGTGTTAAATGGGATGCCTTCAAAGCTTATTTAAGGGGGGATATACTGTAATAAGTTATACTTCATCCAAGTCTAGAGAACTGCACCAGAAAAGACAGTGACTAGAATCGAGAATACAAATACTTAAACAAGTGTTTAGAAAGAGAACTCTTGTTATAGAAAAATAACTAGCTCTTAAGAGCAAAATATAATAAGCTATCAGCATCTAGGGCATCTTCCAGTATATGTTTAGGCTCAATCAAAAATTCTATGAGAAAGGGGGGAAACCTGGCAAGCTTCTAGCCTGGCAGATCAAGCAACTGGAAAAAAGAAAAAAAAACATCACTTTGACTGTTAACGATAATGGTGATACAATAATAGACCCCGTTCAAGTAAATAATGACTTTAGAGAATATTATGAAAAATTATATAAATCCAAAGTGAAATATGATCAGCAAGCCACAAAGATATTTCTAGACAGGTTGAATATTCCATCCATCTCCCAGGAATTTGCAGAGGAACTGGAGGAGCACCTCAGAGAGGAAGAAATAGCCATGACTATTGATAGAAAACAGGTAAATCAGAAGGTCCAGATGGGTCCCCAATAGATCAGGGGTGTCCAATCATGTGCCATGGAGGGCCAAGACCCTGCAGGCTTTACCTCCAACCAGTGTCTTCAACAGCAAATTCCACTGAATTTCTTCCCACAGATTGCTGATAAGTGAAAACCTGTTGAAGAGACTCGGTAGAAGAGAAAACCTATAGGGGTCTTGGCCCTCCATGGCACATGATTGGACACCCCTGCAATAGATCTATATAAAAAATTTTAAAACAAAGCTAATTAAACCACTATTGGAAATATTCTTAGATCTTTTACAAAGCTGTTCTTCTTCTTCTGGCTGCTCCCTTTAGGGGTTGCCACAGCGGATCATCTGCCTCCATCTCACCCTGTCCTTTGCATCTTCCTCTGTAACACCAACCCTGTCAATGTCCTCCTTCACTACATCCATGAATCTTCTCTGTGGTCTTCCTCTTTTCCTCCTGCCTGGCAGGTCCATCTTCAACATCCTTTGTCCAGTACATCCACTATCCCTCCTCTGCACATATCCAAACCATCTCGGCCTTGCCTCTCTTACTTTGTCTCCAAATGTCTCAATCTGAGTTGTCCCTCTGATATACTCATTTCTCATCCTGTCCCTCCTAGTCACTCCTGATGAAAATCTTAGCATTTTTAACTCTGCCACCTCCAGCTCCACCTCCTGTCTTTTTGTCAGTGCCACCGTCTCCAAACCGTACATCATAACAGGTCTCACTACCACTACCGCTACCCTTCTGTCACGAATACCCCTGACACTTGTCTCCAACCACTCCACCCTGCCTGCACTCTCTTCTTCACCTCTCCTGTGCATTTTCCATTGCTTTGGATGGTTGACCCCAGGTATTTAAACTCATCTACTTTCACTACCTCTACTCTTGCATCTTCACTGTTACACCTGCCTCCCTCTCATTCACACTCATGTATTCTGTCTTAATTCTACTAACTTTCATTTCGCTTCTCTCCAGAGCATACCTCCACCTCTCCAGGTTCTCTTCCACCTGCTCCCAACTCTCACTACAGATCACAATGTCGTCTCCAAACATCATGGCTCATGGAGACTCCTGCCTGACTTCATCTGTCAGCCTGTCCATCCCCAAGACAAACAAGAAGGGGCTAAGACCCAATGCCTGATGTAACCTCACCCCTACCTTGAACCCGGTACTCCTACAGCACACCTCACCACTGTCTCGTTGTCCTCATACATGTCCTGCACCACCCTCACATACTTCTCTGCCACTCCTGTCTTTCTCATACAGTACCACACTTCTTGGCACCCTATCATATGCTTTCACTAGATCCACAAAGACACAGTGCAACTCCTTCTGACCTTCTCTATACTTCTCAATCAACACTCTTAGAGCAAACATTGCATCTGTAGTACTCTTTCTTGGCATGAAACCATATCGCTGCACACTGATTGTCACCTCTCCTCTTAACCTGGCTTCAACAACTCTTTCCCATATCTTCATAGTGTGGCTGATTAACTTAATGCCTCTGTAGTTACTACAGCTCTGAGCATCACCCTTGTTCTTGAAAATTAGTACCAAAACACTTCTCCACTCCTTAGGCATCCTGCCACTCTCCAAGATTGTGTTAAACAATCTGGTTAAAAAGTCCACTGCCATCTCTACTAAATATCTCCATACCTTCACAGATATGTCATCTGGACCAACCGCCTTTCCATTCTTCATCCTCTTCAAAGCTGCCCTCACTTCCACCTTGCTAATCCTCGGGACTTCCTTGTTCACCATCTTTCCTTCATCCATCCTCCTCTCTCTCTCATTTTCTTTATTCATCAGCTCTTCAAAGTACTACTTCCACCTTCTGAACACACTCTCGTCATTTGTTAAGACATGACCATTTCTGTCCTTAATCAACCAAACCTGCTGTACATCATTTCCAGCTCAATCTCTCTGTCTAGCCAATCGATACAAGTCCTTTTCTCCTTCCTTAGTGTTTAGCCTCTCATACAACTCACTATATGCCTTTTCCTTTGCCACTTCTCTCTTTGCCATCCGCCTAGATTCCAAATAGCCCTGTCTACTTTCTTCACCCCCCGTCTATCCCACTTTTCTTTGCTAACCTCTTCCTTTGAATACTTTCCTGTACCTCCTCATTCCACCACCAAGTCTTCTTGTCTTCCTTCCCCTGTCCACTGAATATACCACATACAGTACCTTTTCTACCCGTTTCCCTCAATACTTTTCCTGTACTTTCCCAGTCATCTGGTAATTCTTCCCTACAACCCAGAGCCTGTATCAACTCCTTCCTGAACTCTGTGTGACCTTCTTCCTTCTGTAACTTCACCACTTAATCTTTGGCTCTGCTTTCACTTTCTTCCTCTTCTTGTTTTCCAAAGTCATCCTACAGACTACCATCCAATGCTGTCTAGCTACATTCTCTCCTGCCACCACCTTGCAGTCTCCTATCTCTTTCAGATTTCTTCTGCTCCATAAGATGTAGTCCACCTGTGTGCACCTTCCTCCACTCTTGTAAGTCACTCTATGTTCCTCTGTCTTCTTGAAGTACATGTTCACCAGTCATTTCCATCCTTTAGCAAAATCCACAACCATCTGTCCTTCCACATTTCTCTCCTTTAGACCTTACCTACCCAGGACCTCCTCATCACCTCTGTTCCCTTCACCTACATGTCCATTAAAGTCTACTCCAATCACCACTCTCTCCCCCTAGGAACACCATCTACCACTTCATCCAACTTACTCCAGGATTCCTCTCTTCTATCTGACATCCAACTTGTGGGGCATACACACTGACAACATTCAACATCACACCTTTGACTTCTAGCTTCAACCTCATGATTCTGTGTTTACCTCCTGAACACTCTTCACATACTCATCCTTCAAGATTACTCCAACTCCATTTCTCTTCCTATCTACACCATGGTAGAACAGTTTAAATCCGCCTCCAATGCTCCTGGCCTTGCTTCCCTACAATCTGGTTTCTTCTTTTAGATTTGATTGGCGGTTGGCAACCAGCTTACAGGTGCATTACCACCAGTGACTCGATTATCATCACTCCATATCTTTGTATAAGGAGTTCTTATAAGGAGTTCTGAACAACTCCTCATGTGCGAAAAAAATTATCCGTCCTTGGACTGGAGAGCAGTGCTGATATCTTGAACACACAGTATATCTACCTTTCTTCTCTCCATCATATCAGCCAACGCTCTGCCTTTACCAGTCATAGTCCCTACATTTAACGTCCCTACTCTCACCTCCCCACCTCTACCTTTCCTTTTCTCTCTCTCCCTCTTAACACACCTTCCCCCTCTCCTCCTCCTTGATCTTCGACCAACAGTGGCCCAATTTCCACTGGCACCCTGTCAGTTAACGGCACCGGTGGTGGTCGTTGTTAACTCGGGCCTCAACTGATCCAGTATGAAAGTCTCATTCTTCATGATCCGCATGTTTGATTTGGCAAAGGTTTTACATCGGATGCCCTTCCTGATACAACCCTCCCCATTTACCCGGGCTTGGGACCAGCACTAGGAGTACACTGGTTTGTGCACCCCCCCTGTGGCTGGGCTAAGCATTCCAAAATGATAGCCTACCATAATCAATGACTGGAGTATTAATACCAAAGCCAGGAAAACCCAGTAATACAGTATCTCACAAAAGTGAGTATGTCCCTCACATTTTTGTAAATATTTTATTATATCTTTTCACGGGACAACACTGAAGATATGGCACTCTGATACAATGTAAAGTAGTCAGTGTACAGCTTGTATAACAGTGTAAATTTGCAGTCCCCTCAAAATTACTCAACACACAGCCATTAATGTCTAAACCACTGGCAACAAAAGTGAGTACACCCCTAAGTGAAAATGTCCAAATTGTGCCCAATTAGCCATTTTCCCTCCCTGGTGTCATGTGACTCATTAGTGTTACAAGGTTTCAGGTGTGTTAAATTTGGTGTTATCGCTCTCACACACTCTCATACTGGTCACTGGAAGTTCAACATGGCACCTCTGGGCAAAGAACTCTCTGAGGATCTGAAAAAAAGAATTGTTGCTCTACATAAAGGTGGCCTAGGCTATAAGAAGATTGCCAACACCCTGAAACTGAGCTGCAGCACGGTGGCCAAGACCATACAGCGGTTTAACAGGACAGGTTCCACTCAGAACAGGCCTCGCCATGGTCGATCAAAGAAGTTGAGTGCAGGTGCTCAGCGTCATATCCAGAGGTCGTCTTTTGAAAATAGATATATAAGTGCTGCCAGCATTGCTGCAGAAGTTGAAGGGGTGGAAAGTCAGCCTGTCAGTGCTCAGACCATACACCGCACACTGCATCAAATTGGTCAGCATGACTGTTGCCCCAGAAGGAAGTCCCTTTTAAAGATGATGCACAAGAAAGCCCGCAAACAGTTTGCTGAAGACAAGCAGACTAAGGACATGGATTACTGAAACCATGTCCTGTGGTCTGATGAGACCAAGATAAACTTTTTTGGTTCAGATGGTGTCAAGCATGTGTGGTGGCAAATGAGTGAGGAGTACAAAGACAAGTGTGTCTTCTCTATAGTCAAGCATGGTGGTGGGAGTATCATGGTTTGGGGCTGCATGAGTGCTGCTGGCACTGGGGAGCTACAGTTCATTGAGGGAACTATGAATGCCAACATATACTGTGACATACTGAAGCAGGGCCTGATCCCCTCCCTTCAGAAACTGGGCCGCAAGGCAGTATTCCAACATGATAACAATCCCAAATACACCTCCAAGATGACCACTGCCTTGCTAAAGAAACTGAGGGGAAAGGTGATGGACTGGCCAAACATGTCTCCAGACTTAAACCCTATTGAGCATCTGTGGGGCATCCCCAAACGGAAGGTGGAGGAGCGCAAGGTCTCTTAACATCCACCAGCTCTGTGATGTCATCATGGAGGAGTAGAAGAGGATTCCAGTGGCAACCTGTGAAGTGCTAGTGAACTCCATGCCCAAGAGAGTTAAGGCAGTGCTGGAAAATAATGGTGACCACACAAAATATTGACACTTTGGGCACAATTTGGACATTTTCACTTAGGGGTGTACTCACTTTTGCTGCCAGCGGTTTAGACATTAATGGCTGTGTGTTGAGTTATTTTGAGGGGACAGCAAATTTACACTGTTATACAAGCTGTACACTGACTACTTTACATTGTTTCAAAGTGTGGTATCTTCAGTGTTGTCCCATGAAAAGATGTAATAAAATATTTACAAAAATGTGAGGGGTGCACTCACTTTTGTGAGATACTGTAGGTGTGAAATTATGAGGCCAATAAGTTTATTAAATTATGACCTCAAAATTCTATGTAAAACTTTTCCAAATCGTCTACAAGGATCATTACCTAGTGTAATACATAGAGATCAAAACAGGTTCATCCTACGCTGCCAAGGGTTCCACAATGTTAGGAAACAATTTAGAGGATGCTTCAGATGGGGCTCTCCTATCTTTAGATGCTGAAAAAGCTTTTGATAAGGTAGAGTAGCCTTACCTTTTTAGTGTTTTGGATGGACTAAATTTATAAAATGGGTTCAGTTGATGTATTTAAATCCCACAGCAAAAATATTAACAAATAAAAACATATCAGAACCAGTCACAAATAAAAGAGGATGTGTCACGGATGCCCCTTATCTCCACTTTTATTTACCCTAGCAATGGAACCACTTGCTGTCGCCACACAGATGCAGGCAGAATCAAGGGATAAACAATTAACCAGATAAAATGTAAACTCTCCCTATATGCAGATGACGTGATCTTGTTTGTTTCACATATTAACAGAACTATCCCGGTCCTGCTACAGTTAATCAGCATGTTTGACGGGATCTCAGGATATACAATCAACTATACAAAATCTTTACTCCTACTACTTAACAAGAAAGAAAGGGAAATCCCACCTCCTGTAACCTGCCAGTTTACACTGATAGAAAAATTTACATACTTGGGAATACAAACTGGATCAAAACTGGCCCTGACAGTTAAAATTAATTATGACTCTTTAATGGAGGAAATAACAAATTCAGTTAATAGATCGATGTCCCTGCCTTTATCTTTAAGAGTAGAGCATAAATATTATAATATGAATATTCTTCCTAAAATACTGTATATATATATATATACAGTATTTCACAACGTTCCACTACCTCCACCTGGTGACTTTTTTCTGAAAACTAAAAAGTTATTTTTAGGATTTATTTGGGGAAGTAATCAAGCTAGAGTCGGACAATTCCTTTACCTTATA
This sequence comes from Pholidichthys leucotaenia, assembly GCA_020510985.1. Classification (NCBI taxonomy): domain Eukaryota; kingdom Metazoa; phylum Chordata; class Actinopteri; order Cichliformes; family Pholidichthyidae; genus Pholidichthys; species Pholidichthys leucotaenia. Next base: position 43,150,305 of record CM035843.1, on the reverse strand, counting down.
ACGAGGGGGGTTTAAATAATCCAAATATAATCTGGTATTACTGGGCTGCACAATTTAGAACTATTAAGTTTTACTTTGAGAAAAGGGATGTCCCACAATGGAGAAGAAAAGGAATCAGTGGGTTTAAGCCTACCTTTATATTTGCACTCAGATAAAAAAAAAAAAAAAAAATTAATTTGTTAAAGCACACCACCAATCCAACTGTTTCAAAAAATGATCAAAGTATGGATTGAAGTGAAAAAAAATTATTAAGGAACCTACATATTGTCTCAGTACAGTCCGATTTTGGGAAATCAACAGTTCACCCCAGGGAGAGCAGTGTATTTAAAACATGGGCATCAAAGGGATTGGAAAAAATCCAGGACTTATACCAGTCTGGATCTGACATTATGTCATTTGACGAAAGAAAACGCAAATATGACATAGATAAAAAGTATTTTTTAAGTTCCTCCAACTTAGAAACTTCACCACATCAAATAAAAAAAAAATCTTACTAAAAAAAAAAACTTTAAAATCTAACCTGGAAAAAGACATCTTGAGCATAGGAGCTATATCAGACCTATACAATTTATTAGTGTCAAACTTGATGGAAAAGTCTGACAGCAAACGGGGTAGATGGAGTGAGGATTTGGGAAGAGCGTTCTTCCCAGATGATTGGCCATTAATTTGTAGTAAAGCTCACAATCAACACAAGATTAAGACTGCTACAATACAAACGGACATACTGGTTGAGCCAGATGTCAATAACGTTTCCTTTGGAAAAATTACACATATTAGAAAACAACGGCAAGATATATTTGAAAATGTTTGGGGGCCATTTAACTTGATTGTCAATAATTTAAAACAGCTAGACAGAAAATTCACAGCTATTGCAGTCTCTGAAACTTGGCTTAACGAAGAGCAGGCTCCCCTTATGGCAATAGAGGGATATCAGATGTTTTATATTAACAGAACTCAAAAGAAGGGTGGCGGTGTTGCACTATATATTGATGACCTGTACAGGTGTAAGCTTGTAAATGAAATGTCCTCAGCACTACCAGGGATTTTGGAATGTGTTACTGTTGAGATTGACCTAGACAAAACAAAAAATCTAATCATAAGCTGCATATATAGAATGCCGGGAACTTGCATTGAGACATTCAGAGATAAATTAGTCGAGCTGTACAATAATATTACTAGTAAGAAAATGGTAGCAGTTTGTGGAGATTTCAATATTGACTTACTGAATCCTCATCAACAAAATGTAGTTACAGAGTTCATGAACTTTATGTACAGCATGAGTCTATATCCCACAATAACACATCCCAGTAGAATCACAGTTTACTCTGCTACACTTATTGATAACCTGTTTGTCAATGTTTTCGATAAGAAAATAGAAAGTGGATTATTGATAAATGATATAAGTGACCACTTGCCAACCTTTGCACTTATCCATGGCCACACGGGGCCCAACGCAGAAAAAACTTCAAAATCGTTCAGACACAAATCACCAAATGCAATCAGTTCTCTTAAAGAGGACTTGCTGAAGCAAGACTGGACAGAAGTCTATGTATCAGATGTAAATGAAGCCTATGACACATTTATAAACATTGTAACCACTCTTTATGAAAAAAACTGCCCATTAGTAATAAAAAAGCTTAAACACAAATTTGCTAATAAGCCATGGTTAACCAAAGGACTACAAAAGGCGTGTAAAAAGAAAAATTTATTATATAAAGCTTTCCTAAAGAAAAGAACAAAAGAAGCAGAGCAGCGGTATAAAACATACAAAAATAAGTTAACATATATAATAAGATGTAGTAAAAGAGACTATTACAGTAAAGAACTGGAGAAAAACAGAGACAGTATTAAAAATACATGGACAATACTCAACAGTATCCTTGGAAATAAAAGCAGAAATACAAGCTACCCAACTAATATTCCAAAAAATAATAAAACGACTCAGAGTGTGAATATTGCTTCACCTGCAGATGAATTTAATAATTTTTTTGTTAACATTGGACCTAAACTGGCCCGAGAAATACCCACTACGGTGCCAACAGGTGATACAATATGCAATAACACTGCTGTAAAAGACTCCATCTTCATAAAGAACACAGACGAAAGAGAGGTCATTGAAATTGTTAAATCGTTCAAAAGTAAAACATCTACTGACTGTGATGGTATTGACATGCTACTAGTCAAAACTGTTATCGAATGCATAGTAAAACCACTGACGTATATCTGCAACCTGTCTCTCCAATCAGGTATATTTCCCAATGCAATAAAAATAGCTAAAGTAATTCCGATATACAAGACGGGCGACAGAGGGGAACTCTCAAACTATAGACCAATTTCACTATTACCGCAATTTTCCAAGATACTTGAAAAAATATTCTATGAGAGAATTGACAACTTCATACTGAAGAATGATTTATTATGTGAGCAGCAATATGGGTTCAGACACAAGAGGACAACTGCATATGCCCTAATGGAATTTACAGAAAAAATATCAACAGCCACTGAAAATAAAGAGTACTCAGTTGGAGTATTCCTAGATCTTAAAAAAGCATTTGATACAGTAGATCATAATTTATTATTAAAGAAACTACAAAATTCTGGTATTAGAGGGGTAGCACTGTCCTGGTTAAGTAGTTACTTAAAGAATAGATATCAGTATGTATGTATTAGCAACAAAAACTCAGAGTTGCTGAAGGTCACCTGTGGAGTCCCACAGGGTTCAGTTTTGGGACCATTATCATTCAATATGTATATAAACGATATATGTAAAGTTTCAGAAAAAATGGACTTAATATTGTTTGCCGATGACACTAATCTGCTATGCAGTGGAAACAATTTGGAACAACTTCTGGATACACTCGGGAAGGAATTAGGAAAGCTTAAACTGTGGTTTGATTCAAACAAATTAACGCTCAATTTAAGTAAGACAAAATTTATAGTCTTTAACAACCACCACAACAATCCAGTACCCAAACTCAGTGTAAATGGTGTAGAGATTGAAAGGGTATCTGAAACTAAATTCCTTGGAGTAATAATTGATAACAAACTGTGTTGGAAGTCACATATTAATTATATTAAAGGTAAAGTTTCCAAATCAATTGCAATATTACACAGAGTGAAATATTTGCTGAATCAACCCACACTATACACCTTGTATCATTCATTAATACTCCCATACATGACATATTGTAATGAAGTATGGGGAAATACATACAAAACAAACATATATCCACTCTTTATGCTTCAAAAGAGAGCTATTAGAATAATAAACAAAGCAGCTTACAGGGAACCAACAAACCCACTTTTTCTTAAACAAAAAACTCTCAAGTTGAAAGATCTGGCTGACTTTAAAACCGCAATAATAATGTTCAAAGTGAAGAATTTATCACTGCCCGCAAATATCCAAAAGTTGTTCCAAACAAGGGAGAAACGATATCACTTCAGAGGAACATGTATATTTCAAAAGCCTACAGTGAGAACAACCACCAAGCAACACTGTATTTCAGTGCAAGGAGTCAGATTATGGAACGATTATGGACCTGAATTAAAATCATGTATAACGCTTGGACAATTTAAACAAAAACTAAAGGAAGAAATACTCCAAACATATTTACAAGACGACATGTAAACTCACATAAGGATTGACATATCCAGCCTGTTTTGTGTTGTAGCTTAGTTTTTTTTTTTTTTCTCTCTCTGTGACATTCTGTCTTAGATTTGTTTTGAATAGTAACCGCTTAACTTAGCTTAGCTTAGTTTTCTTTTTTTTCTCTCAGTCACACTTTGTCTTAGCTTTGTTTTAAATTGTAATCACTCTTGTCTTGTTTACTCTTTTTTCTCTTTTGAATTCTTGGATGGAATATGGGTGGGCAATATAAGCTGCGGCTTCAGCCATCACCCATTTCGGATAACTCACGTGGAATTGTTTAGTAGAAGGAGTCTTTGTCTAATTTGACCTTGTTGTTATATTATACAGTTTCTTTTAACCTGTACTGTATTATCCGAAATAAATAAATTCATTCATTCATTCATTCATAATATGGAATTTGCAGATGAAGAAAACTGAATAACTACTGATGTAAACCTCACAACATGGCTAATGTGAGCTCCAAAAGTAGTACAGCGGCAAAGGTTGAAATTTCACCAGAATCGTTCAGTTTTTGCAGAAAACATGAAACTTTGCACAAGTATAGCATAGCACCTAGGGAACATAAAAAAATGGCACCCCCTTCAAGGCCGCAATATTGAACTCTAATATGGCCGCCAAAATATAGGAATTCTGCCTATATCAGTGATCCTGCTGCCCTAAAGGCAGAGAATGATGCATCTATAACTTTGCTTTCAGCATTTTAGAACATCATGGGAGAGTAAGGTGTATGAAAAATGGCAGCCATATTGAATTTCAGGATGGCCGCCATGTTTTTACTCTGCTTCTGCGCTAGTTGAGAAACTTCCTACATCAATAGTGCTGATACCATTATTTCAAGATGCTTCATATTCATTTGCCATGATAACACACTGCATGAAGACTAACCAAGCTGCTATGCAATTGCTCAACCCAGGACAAACTCCGGTCCCAACGATGGACCAGCCCCTGTATGCCATAGGGAAGCACATCCAGTGGAAATTTCCAGAACTCTATGGTGAAGACAAATATGTGTTGATGCTTGGTGCACTTCACATAGAAATGGCCAGCCTGAAGGTGATCAGAGATTTGCTTGAGGGGAGTGGCTGGAGTAATGCTATCACCCAAGCAAATGTTGCTAGTGAAAGGACACCCGACAGCTTTGTTCATGCATCACACATAGCAAAGACCAGGAGAGCTCATCAAGTCACTGCTGCCTCTCTGTATATTCTTCAGTGACGTGCATTTATACAGGACAGAAAATCAAACGATGATGGTGATCCTGTCTCTGGATTGGACTTTACAGTGTGGTGTGAGAAGATGTGTGTTACATATCCTACATTCGGCTTTTGGAGCATGGTAATCGACCTGGAGTTGACATTGCTGGCCTTCATCATAGCTCTTTGGTCAACTGATTTTGTGTTGTATGTAGAATCCTTGGCTCAACTTGCTTCATGGTTTTTTTGGGACCCGGGGTGAGAAACATTAACATACGAGACATACAGCACGTACGCATATCAACATACACTACACAGAGCATGGCTTAAGCCTTATTCATGCTGCATTTCCCCTCTAGTCCGCTTCGGTCCGTGTGCGCTTTGGATGAGCCTGGCACGCACGTGGCACTGTTCATGTTCACTTTTTTCATCTACCCAAGCCAAGCGGTTGACGCATGTGCACTACCATCATTTGTAGTTTCACTCTCACCCGATAGGTAGTGCCAATGCGCTGACACAACAGGATTTTAACCAACAAAGAAACGCTACTTGCTTTCTGCTGCTTGACTTCCCGGTTTTCACTCCTTTTCCACGAAGATGTTGTTGCTGCTGAAGTATTTATGTATGATTAATGTATGTTTATTCTCGTCTTCCGCTTCCTCGTTGTCTTCTTTGTCTACTATGTCTTGGTATGCTGTGCCGATATCGCCACCTCGTGAATGGGACATTCAGTGTTGCACATGCACTTTTCAATGCATTCAGGTCGTGGGCAGGTGGCACGGTCACAAAATTTGGGCTTCAAGCAATCGTCCGCGGTCAAGCACTGCTGACACTAGCGGAGTGGAGATGATGACGTAAATTTCATCACACGAAGTTTCCGTTTACACATACACAGACAGCAGAGGTGCAGCATGAATCCAGCTTTAATACAATACTTTCGTACCCCGGCATTCTCAGGTGTGAAACCTGTCACAGCAGGGGCGAAGGCACCTCTTTGTTTAGTTAAATACCCCCTACTACACACATTTTCAAATCACATGTGATCTCAAGCACACCTGATGCAGCCAAATCAAGAGCTTCGCTAGTTGCATCATGTATGCTTGAGATAGAACACCTCAAATACCTGAACTGTTAATGGTGACATTTGACTGCATGTTAGAAATATGGCTAAGCCAAGAGAATTGTCCAAAAAGTTCAGAGAAGACATCATTGCCTTGCACAAACAGGGAAAAGGATACAAAAGGATAGCAACGGCACTGAATGTTCTTAGAGATACAGTTGGAAGCACAGTTTGCAAGTTTAAAGTGAAAGGAACAGTGGCTACACTACCTGGACATGGCAGAAAGAGGACGCTATCAATGGCTGCCACCAGTGTCCTGGGGAGGCAGGTGGTCAAAAACCCTCAACTGACTGTAAAAGACCTGCAGAAAAACTAGGTGGCAGCAGGCACTGAGGTTTCATTTTCCACAGTAAGGCACATACTAAATGCTGAAGGGCTCCATGCCTGAACTCCAAGATGTTCTGAGCCAAAAGCATAAGAAAAGTCAGTTCCAATTTACTCAGAACTATATAAATAAGCCAAAGAGGTTTGGGGATTCTGTTCTGTGGAGTGTTAAAAAAAACTGGAACTTTCAGACCTATGGATCAGCTATATGTCTCGAGGAGGGAGAATGAAGCATATGTTGAAAAGAACTCCCTGTCCACAGTGAAGCATGGCAGAGGCTCGGTGATGCTCTGGGGCTGTTTTGCTTCCTCTGGCACTGGAAACCTGCAGTGTGTGGTGAGCAAGATGGATTCAATCAAGTATCAGGAAATCCTGGGAAAGAATGTCATGTTGCCTGTGAGAAAGCTGAAGCTTGGCCATCATTGGACCTTCCAAGAGGACAATGATCCCAAGCATACCTCAAAGTCCACCAAGACTTGGTTTCAGAAGAAGTCCTGGAAGATACTAGAGTGGCCATCATAGTCACCTGACTTGAATCTCCGGTGGGATTTGAAAAAGGTGGTGGCAGCGCAGTGGCGGAGTGGTTAGCACTGCGGCAGCACAGCAACTCACCCTTGGCCGGGGGATCCTGGGTTCAATCCCAGCCCCCGACCAACAGTGATCTGTGAGGAGTTTGCATGTTCTCCCCGTGTCTGCGTGGGTTTACTCCGGGATTTCTCTGGTTTTCTCCCACATGCCAAAAACATGCAAGTTAGGTTAATTGGCATCAAAACCGGGGAGTCTAAATTGTCCTTAGGTATGACTGTGAGAGTGAATTGGTGTCCGTCTCTCTGTGTTGGCCCTGCGATGGACTGGCGATCCGTCCAGGGTGTACCCTGCCTCTCACCCAAAGATGCTGGGATAGGCTCCAGCCCACCCCCGCGACCCGAAAAGGATTAAGCGGAAGAAGATGGATGGATGGATGGATGGGTTGCAGCACACAAACCCAAGAATATTAGTGAACAGGAGGTCTTTGCCCATGAGAAATGGGCTGATATTCCTCAGGAAGGCTGTCAAAAGCTGGTGTCTGACTATGCATCACATTTGCAGCAGATCATAACAGCAAAGGGGTGTTAAAGATGCTTGTCATGAAGGGGCTGTATAATTTTGAGAGTGAAGTAGTCATTAAAAGTGGCATTTTGTGTTGAATTTGGAGAAACCTCTTGAAATATTAGTTGTGTTGTGCCATTTAAATTGTTCTTGTTCGATTTGTTTGTGGGCAGCTTGGTGGAGCAGTAGTTAGCACTGTGACAGCACAGCAAGGCCACGGGATCGATTCCACCCCTGACCATCAGTGACCCTTCTGTGTGGAGTTTGCATGTTCTCCCTGTATTTGCGTGGGTTTACTCTGGGTACTCCAGTTTCCTTCCACAGGCCAAAGACATGTTAGGTTAGGTTAATTGGCATCAACTGGGGATTCTAAATTGTCCTACCCTGCCTCTCGCACATAGACACTGGGATAGGCTCCAGCCCCCCCCACGACCAGCAAAGGATTAAGTGGTAGAAGATGGATGGATGGATGGATGGATGGATGATTTGTTTGTTGCAAAAAGCTGCTAATTTGTACATTTGGTCAATAAACCTAAGTTGCAGTGGGGGTTGAATTATTTTGATTGAAGCTGTAGGTTAGCATCTTGAAACTGTCATTGTAAACGCTTCTCCCCAAGATAAATTTCACTTACCATGTTCAAAATTTTTTCCCATTTCATTCCACGTTATTACACATATAGTGGTGTGAAAAAGTGTTTGCCCTCTTCCTGATTTCTCTTTTTTTTTGTATGTTTGTCACACTTAAATGTTTCAGATCATCAAACAAATTTAAAATATTAGACAACAATAACACAAGTAAATACAAAATGCAGTTTTTAAATGAAGGTGTTTATTATTAAGGGAAACAAAAATTCAAACCTACATGGCCCTGTGTGAAAAAGTGATTGCCCCTAAACCTAATAACTGGTTGGGCCACCCTTAGCAGCAACAACTGCAATCAAGTGTTTGCGATAACTGGCAATGAGTCTTTTACAGCGCTGTGAAGGAATTTTGGCCCCCTCATCTTTGCAGAATTGTTGTAATTCAGCCACATTGGAAGGTTTTTGAGCATGAACCACCTTTTTAACGTCATGCCACAGCATCTGAATCGGATTCAGGTCAGGACTTTGACTAGGCCACTCCAAAGTCTTTATTTTGCTTTTCTTAAGCCATTCAGAGGTGGACTTGCTGGTGTGTTTTGGATCATTGTCCTGCTGCAGAACCCAAGGGCACTTCAACTTGACATCATGAAAAGATGGCCGGACATTCTCCTTCAGGATTTTTTGGTAGACAGCAGAATTCGAGGTTCCATTTACCACAGCAAGTCTTCCAGGTCCTAAAGCAGCAAAACAGCCCCACACCATCACACTACCACCATATTTTACTGCTAGTAGGTGACTGCAAAGGACTGCTGGTTCCTTTTCTAAAATGCTGTGTTACCTTTATGCCGGATATAATGGGACACACACCTTCCAAAAAGTTCAACTTTTGTCTTGTCAGTCCACAGAGTATTTTACCAAAAGTCTTGGGGATCATGAAGATGTTTTCTGGCAAAACTGATAAGAGCCTTTATCTTCTTTTTGCTCAGCAGTGGTTTTCATCTTGGAACTCTGCCATGCAGGCCATTTTTGCCCAGTCTCTTTCTTATGGTAGAGTCATGAACACTGACCTTAACGGAGGCAAGTGAGGCCTGCAGGTCTTTGGATGTTGTTGTGGGGTCTTTTGTGACCTCTTGGATGAGTCGTCGCTACGCTCTTGGGGTGATTTGGGTCGGCCGGCCACTCCTGGGAAGGTTCACCACTATTCCATGTTTTTGCCATTTGTGGATAATGGCACTCACTGTGGTTCGCTGGAGTCCCAAAGCTTTAGAAAGGGCTTTATAACCTTTTCCAGACTGATAGATCTCAATGACTTTGTTTCTCATTTGTTCCTGAATTTCTTTGGATCGCAGCATGATGTCTAGCTTTTGAGGATCTTTTGGTCTACTTCACTTTGTCAGGCAGGTCCTATTTAAAGTGATTTCTTGATTGAGAACAGGTGTGGCAGTAATCAGGCCTGGGTGTGGCTACAGAAATTGAACTCAGCTTTCCAAAGATGTGATAAACCACAGTTAATTTATGTTTTAACAGGGGGGACAACCACTTTTTCCCACAGGGCCATGAAGGTTTAGAATTTTTTTAACCTTAATAATAAACACCTTCATTTAAAAATTGCATTTTGTGTTTACTTGTGTTATCTTTGTCTAATATTTAAATTTGTTTGATGATGTGAAACATTTAAGTGTGAAAAACACACAAAAAAATGAGAAATCAGGAAGGGGGCAAACACTTTTTCACATCACTATGACTTTATTTGTGGACTTAAATGTTTTGATTTCTATGTGTGGATTTCTTGAGTTAAAAGCAATGTCTGGTGAAAACTTCACACGAATAAGCTCAGTGGAAATACATGAGCAGAAAAAATGCTGACACATTCACAACCTACATTTCCCCCAGTGTATACTTGAGTACTGAATATCAAACAGCAATATGGAGCACCTCAGACATTTTTGATGATTATGATTTATACCTTATGAAAACCAAAAATCTAGTATCTCATAATATTAGAATATTTCATTTCAAGTATGAGGAAATAATTATTCAAACAGTATAAATACCACATTTCTCCCCGAACAGTTCCTTACATACAACCACAATCATGAGAAAGACTTGATTTAACAGATATCCACAAAACAATCATCAACACAATCCACAAAGAAGGTAAGCCACAGAAGGTCCTCCTTTCTGAAGAAAGCAATTTTTGAATCTCATCTGGACTTTAAAGGAAGAGTGGTGAAGCACAGAATCCAAGATATTTAAAGTCCAGCATGAAGTATCCTCAGTCTGTGACAATTTGGGGAGCCATGTCATTTGCAAGTGTTGGTCCACTGTTTTATCAAGTCTAAACCAAAGCTGCTATCTACCAGGAAATTTTAGAGCACTTTGTGCTTCCATCTGTAGAAAAGCTTTATGGAGATTCCAATTTCATTTTCCAGCAGGACTTGGCACCAGTCCACAGTTAAATTGTTTGCTGACCATAAAATTACTGTGCTTAACTGGCCAACCAACTCACCTGACCTGAACCCCATAGGTTCTCTACGGAGTATGGGCCAGAGAAAGAGGAGAAACACCTGACCCGACAATACAGATGAGCTGAAAATTCTTATCAAAGAAACCTGGGCTTCAATAACACCTCAGTAGTGTGCCACAAGCTGATTGCCTTCATGCTACACTACACTGATGCAATGATTGTCTGTTGCACAGACAAGTCCTGGGGCTGTTAAAAGATTTTTTTTTTTTCTTTCGGTTGGTTGAATAAATCACGCTGGTGCAGCCACAATGGAATGAAAATAAACCTCTGGACACTTCGAACATCAGCAACACCGCTTCAGGGTGAAGTAAAACTTTTCCCCAAAGCGGCATTGTTGACATGCAGAAAAAAAGGAGGCAGATTATCCGCATCGCTGCACCGTTATTTTTTTTAAAGATGGCAGCAGTCTGAAACGGCCTTAAAACTAAATTACTTTCTCACAATCACACAAAGACGTTCCAAGCACGGAGCGCCGTTTCCCGCGCCATGTTCTTTTTCCCCATTTCTATGGTAACATGTAACTTCCACTGGCAGCGTAACGGATGCCAAATATCGCGATATTCATTTTTACACTAGTATCAAAATTTATACCAGTATTATCGTGAACGATACAATATGGCACACCCCTGCTGGATACATTTTATTTTGGAAGGGATTATCACGGAAAAAAAATCACCTAGGGCACCAAAATGAGTACTGCCAGCCCTGATCTTCAGGAATATCAAATAATTTGAAATGCTAGGTTTCTGATTTTAATAAGTTATAAATAATAGCAATCAAAATTAAAACAAAAAAGGTTTGGAATTTTCCTTTATACTTGTGAAGAATATTTTTTTTTTGCTTGTATTTTGTATACTTTATTAATCCCCAGAGGGAAAATCAAGACATCCACCTGGATGGAAGAGGCAGCTACGGTATGGTGCCAATCCCTTCACCATTCACACACACATTAACACCTAGGGCCACTTCAGAATCTCCAATTAACCTAACTTGCATGTTTTTTTTGGGGGGGGGGGAGCTGTGGAAGGAAACCAGAGTACCCAGGGTAAACCCACACAGACACGGAGAGAACATGCAAACTCCACATAGAAGGGACACTGATGGTCAGGGGGTGGGATCAAACCCACGATGGTCAGGGGTGGAACTGGTCCCGTGACCTTCTTACTGTGCTGCCACAGTGCTAACCACTGTTCCACAAAGCTGCCCTGAGGAAATGAATGAATGTTTACTTTTGGAATTAAATTTTGAAAAATAAATCTAATTCTGTATTCTATTTTTTTTAGGTGCATCTATACTTTTATTTTAGGACAGTTTCTGGGTACCCTATCCAATCTCTGCTGATAACTTACTAATAACACATTTAAAGCTTTAAAACCAAGTCTTAAAAAAGCTTAAAATGGTTTTGGTTAAACTTAACACTACAGGTTTGTGATGTGATAAAGGGGAGGCGAATTTTGCACTGTGAGCTCCTAACTCCACTCAAGGATGAACGTTTAACAAACTAGAAAAGCACTCGGAGACTACATACCTCTGCCAAGGCTCCTTCCATCTCTCATGGATCACCTCCAAAATGTAATGGGTTTGTGTGTAGGCGTAGAGCCACTTGTGGTGAAAAGTGCATCAAAGTCTGTCCATTAGTTTTGGAGTATTGAAAAGAAAAGAGCCTTGGTGGAGGTATGCATTCTCAGGTCACCAAAATGTAACGGGTTCCTCTCTAGCCCAAGAACCACCTCTGGTGAAAATTTCATCCAAATCCATCCAGTAGTTTCTGTGTGATACTGCTGCACAAATACAAACAATGCCCTTGGTGGAGGTATGCACTCTCAGATCATCACCAAAAAAATCTAATCATCTGTTCCCTGTGCCATTACACACCTTTCCTGAAAATTTCATCAAAATCCGTTAATAACTTTTTGCATTATGTTGGTAACAGACAAACCAACACCACTAAAAACATTACCTCCTCCCTTGGCGGAGGTAATAACACAAGTGTGACCTTCAAACTAATCTCTGGATACTTAAAAAATAAAAACATTTTTTTTCTGCATAAAAATCAAATTTATGGTTGAAAACAGGAACAGTTCCAACGACTCAACTTATGTCAGCTAAACAGAACTTCTAGAAAAGCAGATGCTAAAACACTCACCAATGTGTTCTGTTTCCTCACCGTTTTTCCATAGGTGTTCTCCAGCAAAGCTTATAAATTTGGGCTAGAAGCGAAATAGCAACCTTTTTCAGAGAGAAAAACAGAATTTCTAATGTAACTGTTGACGGAAATGACGACATTTTTACAGACGTGTGGGCCTGTTGAATAGAGCCTAAGTCCCGCCCCCTCTACTTCCGCATATGGGACCTTAAATCGAAAAAAAAAATTCTCCATTGAAATGAATGGCAAGAGGGAAATTACCTTTTGATCCGGATCAAATTTTGCCACGAGTTACACACGTGATGTTTGTCAATTGAAAAAAATTATTTTCCACATAATTAAAGTTGTCGGTTATCGTATAATAACAGAGTAATATTTAGTTTTTGTTTAAACGATTAGTGGACAACAGCTCCCATCATCCCACGTCACTAAACACGATCATGGCAGGAGATTAGTAAAACCTCATCTCCTGTTTCCTGACTGATGAAAGAAGAACAGAATCCAACGTGGAGAAAAACAACACAAAAGTATGTTTTGTATTGTGAGAGCTGGGCTTGCTTTGTGATGACGTTGTGGATGGACACACATACGGGACCTGTTTTGTGACTCACATTTTAGGTCAGAACAAGGGAGAGCAGCTCCCTTAGTGATTACAGGGAGCTGCAAGAATCTTAGCTTTGGTATGCAAGGCTTGAGACTGTGGGGGGTTTAATTAAAGGATTAAAGAGGGGATGCATTGGAGACAGTGGAAGTGATATCATGGAGAGAAAATGCATTGTGACTTTCTTTATAATGCAAGGTGGTCTGTGAGACATGTGACCTGTGGAGTGTAAGAGTCCTGATATTTACGGACGAGAGTTTACTGTGTGGATCTCTTTTTCTGCTTTGAGATGATGGTGTTGTGAATAAAGCTGACTTGAGAGAGAACTCTGCCTCGTCATTTTCACATCACCACACTGGTGACCCCAGACGTATCATGCAAGAGGAGAATTCCCCTGGGCCAGCCTCGTCAGGAGCCCCCAGCCAAGCGAATGCCACCACAGTCCAACTACCGGACTTCTGGCAGAACAATCGGCGCTCCCGGTTCAACGCGGTTGAGGCGCATTTCAACCTCCGGGCGCTGTCCCTCGAGCTGCGCTGGGATTATCTGATCACGTGATGGTTCACCTCATTCCCACATACAGACAGAGATTGAAGCTCACTAAACCTGTTGTGAGCACTACGAAGATACGGACCAGTGATGCTGATGAGAAGCTGGAAACGTGCATGGAAATATCTGACTGGGGCATGCTTAAAGGAGCCACGCATGATCTGGATGAGTACACGGACACTGTGAACTCATATATCCACTTTTGTGAAGAGAACATTCTTCCATCACGCACCAGGGTGAGTTACTCTAATGACAAACCCTGGTTCACAGCTAAGCTCAGACAGATCAGGAAGGAGAAGGAAGCAGCGCTGAAAAGTGGAGACAGGGACTGCTACAGGGAGGTTAAATACCGGTTTAACAGAGAGCTGAAGAGGGCTAAATCTGTGTACTCAGAGAGACTCCAGCAGCAGTTCACTGCTAATGATTCGGCGTCCGTGTGGAGAGGACTGAGGCAAATCACCAACTATCGACCTAAGGCTCCTAAAGGTCAGGATGACAAAGCCCTTTGTCAGAGACTGTCCCAACACTATGCCCGTTTTGACACCTCGTCATCTGTGTCCAACTCCCCCCCTCCCTCCAGCTCCACAGCCTCCACATTCCCTACTTCATTTAAGGCACCCCCCCCTCCTCCCCCCCTCCCCTTATCATCAGTGAGCAGGATGAGCTCAAACAGTTCTCCAGACTGAACCCGCGCAAGGCCCCCGGCCCAGACGGCGTGTCTCCCTCCACCCTGAGACTCTGTGCGAAACAGCTGGCTCCTGTATTCACAGACATTTTTAACACCTCCCTTAAGTTATGCCACGTGCCATCCTGCCTCAAATCCTCCACCATCATCCCTGTCCCCAAGAAGCCACGGATCACTGGACTTAATGACTACAGACCTGTAGCGCTCACCTCTGTAGTCATGAAGTCCTTTGAGCGCCTGGTCCTGTCCCACCTCAAGTCCATCACCATCCCTCTCCTGGACCCGCTGCAGTTTGCCTACCGAGCCAACAGGTCTGTGGACGATGCAGTCAACCTGGCCCTCCACTCCATCCTGCAGCACCTGGACTCCCCGGGAACCTACGCCAGGATCCTGTTTGTGGACTTCAGCTCCGCATTCAACACCATCCGCCCCGCTCTGCTCCGGGACAAGCTGTCCCTGCTCAACGTGCCTGACTCCCTCTGCAGGTGGATCATCGACTTCCTGACGGACCGGAGGCAGCATGTGCGGCTGGGAAAGACTGTCTCAGACTATACTAGCATCAGCACCGGATCACCCCAGGGCTGTGTACTTTCCCCCCTACTCTTCTCCCTTTACACCAACTCCTGCACCTCCAGCCACCAGTCTGTCAAGTTGATCAAGTTTGCGGACGACACCACCCTCATCGGGCTCATCTCCAACGGCGACGAGTCCGCCTACAGGAGAGAGGTGGCCCAGCTGGCGTCCTGGTGCAGCAATAACAACCTGCAGCTGAACGCTCTGAAGACAGTGGAGATGATTGTAGACTTCAGGAAAGTCACTACTCCTCTGCCCCCCCTCACCCTCTCAGGCTCTCCCATCACCACTGCTGATTCCTTCCGCTTCCTAGGCACTACCATCACCCGGGACCTCAAATGGGAGCTGACCATCAGCTCACTCATCAAAAAAGCCCAGCAGAGGATGTTCTTCCTGCGGCAGCTGAGGAAGCTCAAGCTACCCACCAAGATGTTAGTGCAGTTCTACACAGCCATCATCGAGTCCATCCTCACCACCTCCATAACCGTGTGGTACGCAGGAGCCACTGCCAGGGACAGACTAAGGCTGCAGCGCGTCGTGCGCACTGCTGAGAAGGTGGTTGGCTGCAAGCTCCCATCTCTCCAGGATCTGTACATCTCCAGGACCCGGAGGCGTGCTGGCCGGATCATAGCCGATCCCTCACACCCTGGTCACGTACTGTTTGCCCCCCTCCCCTCTGGTAGAAGACTTCGGTCCATCCAGACTAAAACCTCCCGTCACATGAACAGCTTCTTCCCCTCTGCCATTAGACTGCTGAACACTAAGTGACTCTCGTGCACCATGTACAGCAGCTCAACCAGACTCATGTCAATCATCACTGTTTTCTTCCTGCATTACCGACTGCACTATATAGTTCTCCACAGTATCTGCTGCTGGCTAATATATATTTTAACTGTTGACCAGTATCACTTAATCTTATCCTACACTTTATTACATGTATAGTTTATTTCTCTTATCTTATCATGTTTAATGTTGCAGCATTGTACCGAGACAAATTCCTAGTTTGTGTACTACATGAACAATGGCAATAAACCTGATTCTGATTCTGATTCTGATATCGGTAGACGCCACAAAATTCTACCACGTAGTCGCAAAGCTGGACAACAACACAGCCCAGCATATGGAGAGCCTGATCGACCAGCCGCCGGACAGCGACAAATACGGCACGCTGAAGGCTGCACTCATCCAGCAATTCACCCCCTTGGCGGAGGAGCGAGCAGAGAGGCTCCTGGCGCTGACGGAGTTGGAAAATGACATGCCCGCGAACCTGATGGAGAAGTTGTTGAGGTTGAAAGACTCTGACAACAATCACTTCATTTTCACCCACCTTTTCCTCAGGACTCTACCGTCAGCAGCGAGAGCGACCCTGGCCAGTTCGCCACTGTTAGCCCAACGGGACTACCGCGCGCTGGGCCGAGAGGCGCAGCGGATTGTCAACGCCACCAAGCGGTGCGAAGCCACGGCCACGGCAGCGGAACTCGGCGCGACGACCGGAGACGACAGGGGGCCAGAGGCAGCGGTGCCAGACTCACCGACGACGGCGGCGGCAGGGGCCAGGGAACGCGGATCGGACGTCCTTTGTTTCTATCATCGCCATTTCGCAGAGATGGCACGCAAATGTGTACCACCGTGCCAGTTCAGGCGTTCGGGAAATGCCAAGACCGGGGGTCGGTAGCAGCCGCGGCCCTCGGGGAAGAGAACAAGCTGCTCTACTTGTCGGACGCACGCTCGGGGAGGCAGTTCCTCGTCGACACAGGTTCCTAGTTGAGTTTCATCACACCTTCCTACGCGGACAGACTAGCTGGTTCCGGAGGTCCCCGGGTGACGGCAGCGAACAGCTCGGAGATTAAGACCTTTGGTGAGAAGACTCTGCTTCTGTCTCTACACGGCCTTGCATTTGAGTGGACTTTTGTTGTAGCAGCAGTAAATTTCAATATGTTGGGGGCTGATTTTTTGTGCTCACATGGTTTGTTGGTTGATCTCAGTAACAGGCGCCTGGTTAATGCACTTTCTTTTAATTCTATCCCCTGTACAGCGCGAGTGACCCCGCCAACAGCACAAGCCAATGTCACAGCTGCAAGCGGTAAGTTCCACACACTGCTCACTCAGTTCCCAGCACTCACGGTCCCCACATTTTCGGCAACAGTCGCTAAACACGGGGTGGAGCATTTTATTACCACTACCGGACCGCCCGTTTTTGCAAAAGCTCGGCGCTTGGACACAGTTAAACTGGCCATAGCGCGCGAGGAGTTTGCCAACCTGGAGAGGTTGGGCATTATCCGACGTTCAAACAGTCCTTGGGCTTCCCCGCTACACATGGTCCCGAAAGCTGACGGAGCATGGCGACTTTGCGGGGATTTCCGCAGGTTAAACAACGCTACAGTGCACGACCGCTACCCAATCCCACATATCCAAGATTTTTTCAGTTTATTTGGCGGGGGCGCGCGTTTTTTCTAAAGTAGACTTGGTCCGCGGTTACCACCAAGTCCCAGTGCGCGCTGAGGACATACCCAAAACAGCGGTAATAACTCCGTTTGGCCTATTCGAGTTTTTATGCATGCCATTCGGACTTAAAGGGGCTGCTCAGACGTTCCAACGTATGATGGACGCGGTGCTTCGCGATCTCCCTTTCGTGTTCGTTTACTTGGACGATATTTTAGTAGCCAACGCGTCCGAAGACGAACACGAAAAACACCTGGCCACAGTTTTCCGAAGGTTGGGAGATCACGGGTTAATAATCAACCCAGCGAAGTGTCAGTTCGGGGTGGCGCACATCGATTTTTTGGGACACCGCGTCTCCCCCGAAGGAGCAGTTCCGCTTCCTGACAAAGTGCGCGCGGTAGCAGATTTTCCCCGGCCGCAGACGGTCAGGGCGTTGCAGGAGTTTTTGGGAATGGTGAATTTTTATAACCGTTTTCTCCCCCGCGCGGCGCAACTCATGTAGCCGCTGTATGCCGCGCTCAAAAAAAAGAAACCCGCGGATAAGATCGAGTGGCCCCCGGAGTGGGACCAAGCATTCTCGGAGGTGAAAGCAGCCTTGGCAAGGGCTGCGTTGTTGGCACACCCAGACCCAACGGCCCGCATAGCGCTCACCACTGACGCATCAGAGGTGGCCATAGGGGTGGTCGTGGAACAACATGTAGCCGGGGTTTGGCAGCCCCTCGCATTTTTCAGCAGGACCTTGCGCGATAGCGAACGTAAATACAGCGCGTTCGACAGGGAGCTGCTCGCTCTCCATTTGGCCATCCGCCACTTTCAGTTCTGACTAGAAGGACGCTCTTTCACCGCGTTCGTTGACCACAAACCGCTAACATTCGCAATGGCCAAGGTTTCTGAACCGTGGTCAGGCCGGCAGCAGAGACAGCTGGCCGCGATATCAGAGTTTACCACTGATATTCAGCATGTGGCGGGCAAACTCAATGTAGTGGCAGATTGCCTCTCGCGCGCCGTGGCAGCCCCAGTCAGCGTAGGGGTAGATTATGCAGCCATGGCCGCGGAGCAGGTTGGTGACGCGGATGTGCGCGCGCTTCAGTCTGGACCAACAGGGTTAAGGCTGGAGAACAGGGTGCTGCAAGACGGCATGCCCTCCCTAATCTGCGATGTCTCCACGGGACGGCCGCGTCCAGTAGTACCGGCCGCGTGGCGCCGCCGCGTTTTTGACTCAGTTCATTCCTTGGCGCACCCTGGAGTGCGCGCATTGGTCAAAATGGTAGGAGAGAAATTTGTGTGGGCGAGCCTCCGCAAACAAGTTAAAGAGTGGGCAGCAGCCTGCACGGCGTGTCAACGAGCCAAAGTACACAGGCACACGAGGGCTCCTTTGGAGCCGTTTCACATTCCGGCCAAGAGGTTCGATCACGTTCATGTGGACCTTGTGGGCCCCCTCCCGCTGTCACAAGGGTGCACACACCTTCTGCCAATGGTGGACCGCACCACGCACTGGCCTGAAGTGGTCCCACTGGCATCAACCATGGCCGAGGAAGTGGCGCGCGCGTTTTTAACAGCTTGGGTGGTGCGCTTCGGCGTTCCGTCGGACATTACGTCTGACAGAGGCCCTCAATTTGTGTCCAAGCTTTGGTCGACAATGGCCCACAGCCTGGGTGTCACAATTCACCGCACAACCGCATACAATCCGCAGGCTAACGGGTTATGCAAACGTTTTCATAGGTCATTGAAAGCGGCTCTCAGGGCATCACTGACGGATGCAAATTGGGTTGACAAGTTACCGTGAGTATTATTGGGGTTGCGTTCTGCGCCTAAAGAGGACTTAGAAGCCTCCCCAGCGGAGCTCATGTTTGCGCAGCCACTCCGGCTGCCTGGGGAGTTTCTCCCAGATAACCCTGTGCCAGACGCTTCCCCGTCTCAGCTGTTAAGATAAGATAAGATAAGATAAGCCTTTATTAGTCCCACAACGGGGAAATTCCAGGATTGCAACAGCACAGGGATAGCAACACTCAGAGCAACAATCAGAAGGCAAGAAAAAACAAGCAAGCAAGAGCAGCTAATATACATATGTACATATTACTATAAAATATATATATACACACACACACACACACACAGACACACAGTGCAGAGCATTGTAGCTGGATGGAATAAATATATGAATATATGAACACACAGTGCAGAGCATTGTAGCTAGATGGAATAAATATGTAAATATATAAACACCCACAGTATGGAGCATTGCAGCTAGGTGGAATAAATATGCAAGTATATAAACACACACAGTGCGGAGCAATGTAGCTAGATGGAATAATATGTAGATATATAAAAACAGTGCGGAGCATTGTAGCTAGATGGAATAAATATATAGATATATAAATATAAACACACCCAGTGCTGAGCATTGTAGCTAGATGGAATAAATATGTAAATATATAAACACACACAGTGCAGAGCATTGTTGCTAGGTGGGATGAAACAGCATAACCGTCTATTTAGTTATCCTACATGGTATGATTATGTGCCCATACATATTCTCACCCTCCATAGCGACCGGTATGTTCCTAGTTGTATGCCGGAGAGGACCATTGTGTAAGTCTATTGCATCTTTTGCATTCAAAAAAAAAAAAAATAAAATTAAAAAAAAAAAAACAAAACAAAAAACTATTAGTTTGTTACGTCTTTTTGCTATCTCTGCGAGCAGCCCTGCTTAGGTTGTACAGTCTGACAGCCGTTGGTAGGAAGGACCTACGAAACCTCTCGGTTGTGCACCTGGGATGATGTAGTCTGCTGCTAAATGAGCTCCTCAGTGCATCCAGTATGTCCTGCATAGGGTGGAACTCGGACTCCAGCAGAGATGACAGTTTAGCCACCGTCCTTCTCTCTCCTATCTCCTCCATCGGATCAAGGCGTTGCCCCAGGACAGAGCTAGCTTTCTTAATCAGTTTGTTCAGTCTCTTCCTATTGGCTGCAGTAATGCCACTGCCCCAGCAGACCACTCCAAAAGTGATGGCTGATGCCACCACCGTGTCATAGAATGACTTCAGCAGCGCCCCTTGTACACCAAAAGACCTGAGTCTCCTCAGCAGGTGATTCTAGATTCTAGATCAAGAATCAGGTGATTCTTGATTCTATGTTGCAGAGCAACATAGAATCAAGCACGCTACCCGGCCCCGCGCACCACAGTTTTCCGCGCGTTTTTGTGCCTAAAACTTTGAAGAACACAGAGTTTGTTTTTGTTAGACACGATGCGCATCGAACCCCGCTGCGACTGCCTTATGACGGACCATTCAGAGTGCTAGAAACAGGGGACAAGCAGTTTTTGCTAGATTTGGGGGGTAGGAAAGAGAAAATTGGCATAAACAGACTCAAACCCGCTTTTGTGGTGGCAGATGAGCAGGTGCTGTTGGCGAGGGCCCCGCGGCGAGGTAGACCACCGCGGGAGGCTTCACAGAGTAATGTTTCCCCAGAACACCCACAGGTGCTGACAAAAGGTTTCCACCCACAGACGGCAAACCCCCAGGACAGCGCCGCAGAGACGTTGAATCCCAGCTACAGCAGATATGGCAGGAGGCTGAAGCCTATACAGCATGTGGACTGATGTGTATTGATATTATCACGGCATGCATGTGGTTATTCTCTTGTTGTTCTGTTTGTCTAAAATGTTGGGGGGGCTTTGTGTGGTGGACACACATACGGGACCTGTTTTGTGACTCACATTTTAGGTCAGAACAAGGGCAGAGCAGCTCCCTTAGTGATTACAGGGAGCTGAAAGAATCTTAGCTTTGGTATGCAAGGCTTGAGACTGTGGGGGGTTTAATTAAAGGATTAAAGAGGGGATGCATTGGAGACAGTGGAAGTGATATCATGGAGAGAAAATGCATTGTGACTTTCTTTATAATGCAAGGTGGTCTGTGAGACATGTGACCTGTGAAGTGTAAGAGTCCTGATATTTAAGGACGAGAGTTTACTGTGTGGATCTCTTTTTCTGCTTTGAGATGATGGTGTTGTGAATAAAGCTGACTTGAGAGAGAACTCTGCCTCGTCATTTTCACATCACCACAACGTAAGCTTGGTCCATCTGTGTTTGTAGTTTTTTAATTTAGGTTTATCGTAACCTTATACCTTAACAGTTAGACAACAACCTACACCGTTATTTACGTGGAAAATTATCTTTTTCTTTTTGGAATATACATCTTCTTGGATACATTTAGGGCTTTGGGGCGGGGGGGGGGGTCGCACTGTGTCAGTGAAGGGGATACCTCTGCTGCGCGGTAGGGCTGCCCTCACCTCAATTTTAATTGCATTTTAGACACTGAGGGCTTGGGGGGATGGGGGCCCCGTTGCCTATCGCAATGGCTAGTGGTGCTCCAACCACCATCCCCCCAATTTTAATTGCACTATGGCACACATTTACACACAGTCACATCATACAACCGACATACATGTTTTGTACAAGGGGGAGGGGGTGGGGGTCTTCCCCCACCCCTGTTGCCCTTCTCCTGCTGGGGGCCTGGGACCAGTCATGTTTTCTAAATCCCTGAGTACTAGTGAATATATACATAGATACAAGCAAGGAAGTGAGAGAGGGACTGAATAAGAGAGTAAGAGAGAGTGAGGGACTGATGAATGGGGATGGTGATGGTGGGTCGGTTTTGTGCGGCACTTTGCGTGTCGGGTGGCATCTCGGGCCGTCTGCAGTGATCTGCTGATCAGTCGCTCAGGTGAGCGCTGGGGGTGGGGGTCTGCTTCTGTGGTCGCAGCCGCCCTGGGGTGGGTCGACGGTGGGGTGGCTGCTGGCCTGAGCTGGCGGTCTCCCCGGTTGCTGCCAGGTGCTGGTATGCGTTCAGGTTCGCTGCATCTGTATCGCAGTCGCCCTAAGAAGTAAGGGTGAATGAGGGTGGGTAAGTGTGAGGGGGAGAGCACGAATGGATGTGAGTAGGTCAGAGTGTGAGTGAGAGTGTGTGCGTGGGTGAACGTGAGTGGGTGTGGGTGACCCTGAGGGCGAGTGGGGGTGAGAGTGAACAAGTACAGGAGTGAGAGAGAATGGTGGGTCCGAGAGTGTGAGAGTGGGTGAGTGAGAGTGAGGTAGTGCATGTGGGTGCGTATGAGAGCATGAGGGTGTGAAGGTGTGGGGATGGGTGTGTCTGCGAGTGCCTCTCCACTATGTGGGCTCTCCTGGGGAGAGGGGGACTTCTTTGGGCATGGGGGTCCCCGGGGTGTGCGGAGGTGGCGCTGGGGGGGGGGGGGGTGTGCTGGTGGGTGCGGGTTGGTCTCTGGCCCGGGGGGTGGAGGCGCTGGCCTCCTGGTGCCTGGGGCCCGGGTACTGGTGTTGGCCCCACTGCGGGGGTGGGTGATTGGCAGGCTCGGGGGTGTGGGCCGGCTGTGCCGGCCGCCTGGCAGTCTGGCCTTCCTTGATAATCCTTCCGGGGGCGGATGTCTGGCTTTCCTGGGGCTTGCTGACCTTGGGCATTTGTGCCTTGTGGGGGTTGGCGGTGCTGCCTTGCCTGCTCTGGGTTCCCGGGGGGAAGTTGCTGCGACCGGCCCCCTCTTCATATGTTTCTTGACAAACCACTCACACGCACACACTTATTTTGCGTGCGCTCTCATATACACGCACACAGATGCACACGCATAAATTTCTCTCCTTTAACAGGTGCGGATACCAGACTCGTGTTGAGACATCTTCGGTGGAAGAAGCAGTTTGTCTTCTGTTTGTTTTAGCTGTTGGTTTGTTTGTCTTTTTGTTTGTACACCTCCCTTTTCTTTCCCCCACATACTTCCTTTCCCTATTCCCCATCCTGTTGGGTCCTCCATGGGTAAAATAATTTAAATAAAGTATTAAAAGTTATTACAGGAGATGTTTACAACAATATACAGTACATAGTTAGGTACTGTATAAAGCTCCTTTTGGTAAAGTAAATTTGTTTTGGCACAAAAAGGATAACAGACCTCTATTCTGCTTACCTAGCTGCCTGACAGGACAAGGGGAAAAAAAAAGAAAATTATCTTTTAAATTGACAAACATCATATGTGTAACGCGTGGCAAAATCTGATCGTGAACAAAAGAAAATTTCTCTCTTGCCATTCATTTCTATGGAGAATTTTTCTGATTTAAGGTCCTATATGCGCAAGTAAAGGAGGCCCCTCTCTCTATCTCCCTCTCTCTCTGTCTCTCTCTCTCTCTTACACATGTGTGAGCGTTTGTGGGAGCAGGTGTGTGGAGTGGCGTCGAGTGAGTACTCTAAACTTTGTTTTCTAGCTTTTTTCTGTCTTGTGTGTTGAGGTGTGTGTGTTTGTTATATAGCGGTTTGTGTGTGTGTGTGTGTGTGAGTTTTGGAGTGAGTGTGTTATGGGTCGAGCCGTCAGCGACTCAACCGGCAACCCCACCCTTCTGAGGGCATGGAGGGTGAAACTGGGCATCCTGGCAGAACTAAAAACAATATCTGTCACAGGTCTGTGGTGGACCACTCACAGTTACACGGGGTGAGACTGGACATCCTGGCAGATAAGCACACCTGTCACAAGGTCTGTGGTGGACTTTTGCCAGTCGGTGCATCATGACATGCACTACACAAAGAGTAGAGATAAACAAGCAGTACTCAAATACTTTACAAGCAGTTTTGTGAAATGGTCAGTCAGAAAGCAACTCATACCGGCTCGGACGTCGCCCTGGTTAATAAGGTAAGGAGTTCCTGGCAGCGGAAGGTGAAGGACAGAGCTGCGTGGAGGAATCTGATCAGACCTAAATGAAACAGTCATTGTTGCCCCCGACAGACTGCTATGATGATGATGATGATGATGTGTCGGGGGACGGTAGCTTCTGCGGCCTGTTTTTTTCCGGCTGGCATCATGCCGGTAGTTGACGGTGGTGTGGAGTTTGAGCGTTTGACCCGGAGGCATGGTGTGAGAATCCTCCTGACAGTTTCCTGTTCTGTGGAGGAGGCCAGCCTCACAGCGGAACAGGTCCTTTCATTAAAAACGATCAGTTGATAAGAGTTATCCCGTTTTGGCTAAGTTGTTTCCCCCATAAGAATGGCCTCTCTGGGTAGTAAATCACCCCTGCTAAAGCATGTCGTGTGTCACAGGAGGCAATATTTTATGGTGTTAAATGACAGCTCAGCAGAACTGAACGTGTCTTTTAACTTCAGGAATGATGGCTTTAGTTATTTAGTCTTTGCAGCATCTGAAACTATTAAGTGTTTTGCGTGTGGTGCAGAAGGCCATCTTATCAGATCATGTCCTGAAAAAGTGAACATGAATAATACCGGGATCAAAAAAGGTGACGCTGGTGTTTCTGGTGGTCCAGAGGATAGCGCTACATGTGACGCGACGAATGCCGCTGCCGCATCCGTTTCTGCCAGGGCGGCACCACCTTGCACCGCATCCACACCACTGGCATTGATGGGGGCACGGCGGCAGCAGTGGGGGGAGGCATCGGCAGGCACAGTGGTTGCTTCTCCAAACAGTGATATTGGGATTTTCTGTCTGGCAGCGACTCTGATCATTGTGACGAGCCTGTCAGCCAGAGTAAAAAAGTGAAGGACAAAAAGAGTATAGTTAAAGCAAAAAACGTGCATGAACAGACTTTGCAGGCAGAGGAGAAGCAGAGTGGGGCTGTGACAGACACACCAAGTAAACACTGCATGACAAACACTGCAGTTGATGAAGAATTGCAGGAAAATGAATTTGTTGAAGAGGATCCTTTTAAAGCTGTACAAAAAAGAAAAAGTGCTGAAAACTTGCAGAGCTCTGCTAAATCTTGTAGGGTGGGGAGTTTGGAAGTGCTGGATGAGAGTGCTTCTGATGACAGTGAAGCCGAGTCTGAGCTGATGCAGACACAGGAGGAGCAAAGCTCCTACTCCTTTACGAAGATCAGGAAGTTTCTTCAAGTGACTAAGGAGAGTAGAGCTGTGAAAGTAGAAAATTACTTTCTAGATCTGGAATTATTTGTTGCATCAGCCCGCAAGTTTATGAAACTAAATGTCATGACTGTAATTAATAATCAGCCCACATGTGTGATGCAGCAACAAGAAGGGACAATCAAACAACAACACACGTTTGAGAGTTTTATTAAATAGCAAAATCTTCACACAGCTACAGAAACAGTCACTCGGCAGAGGAAGGAGACTGTGGAGAGAAGACGAGAGCTTTGTAAGGAGGAATGGAGTAAGGGAAAATGGGCTAGCCAAATTGTCACTTACGGGAGCTCCGAGGGAGAACCAGCAGGACCCCAGCGGGGAATAGACGAACCAGCAGGGTGAGGGGAGTGGAGTTGGTGGTGCCTGACCGGGTGGAGGTAGTGCCGTGGATAGTGGTGATGTGGCAGGAGAGCGCGCGCAGTTCCAGTGACACACCCGCACGATGGCAGCAACCTGAAGAGGGGAAAAAGCACACAGGTTAATAATTTCTTTACCAGTGTGGTACATATACTCGCTGTCTTAGTAGGCAGTATACCCAGACGAGCCAGCGTTGAATCACTGAAGGATGCCTCCTTATGAATGCTGGCTGATGAGAGGGCGCAGGTGTGTCCTCTCACTCAGGCTCAATTCAGTTCAATTCAACTTTATTTATATAGCGCCATTTCACAACAACAGTCATCTCATAGTACTTTCAACTGGAGGGGAAACCCCCACAATTGCAGAAAGACCCCAGCAATCAGGCAATCCCCTGTGAGCAAGCGCTTGGTGACGGTGGAGAGGAAAAACTCCCTTTTAACAGGAAGAAACCTCCAGCAGAACCAGGCTCAGGGAGGGGCAGTCATCTGCTGCGACTGGCTGGGGAGTGAGGAGATAGAGAAGAAGAAAAGAACAGACATGTAGAGAGCAAACAGTATGATGGGGACTCAATCTTATCAACCTCTTATCAATCTCTGAGAGAACAAATAGATGTTAATGACCAGCAAAAAAATATATATATTGTGGGCCTCAGGTTATTTCACACCTTAGACAGAGACAATGAATACACATGGGAGAACAGTGGGAGTGGGGGTTGAATGAAGTGTAGTGTAGATGTCCTGCTGTTATGAGGAAGTGCCTTGAATCTTGTGAAGTGTAACTTGATGTAGAGAGAAGGATGTTTAATGTGACGAGTCATTCTGTTCTGTGCTCGTGAGATGTGAGTGTGCAATAAATCATTTGAAATGAATCTGCCTGTGATTTCACACACTCCACACTGGTGACCCAAGACGTATTATGGAACACGAGGCAAGATCCCCGGAGCTGGCCCGGTCAGGAAGCTACAGCGAGGCGGCAGCCATCCCACAGACAGCCCGGACTGGAACCTCCAGCCACGCATGTGCGGTTGCAGTCAAGCTACCGGATTTCTGGCAGCACAACCCACGCTCTTGGTTCCATCTCACCGAGGCCCAGTTCGCCCTCCGGGGAGTAACGGCAGATGACACCAGATTCTACCATGTGGTCGCAGCGCTCGATGTCCGCACAGCTCAACAGGTAGCGAGCCTGCTCGATCAGTCACCAGCCAGTAACAGATACGAGGCGCTCAAGGCTGCGCTCATCCACCGCTACACGCTCTCGGACTGTGAGAAAGCGGAGAGGCTCCTGACGCGGACCGAGCTAGGAGATGGTTCGGCCGTAGACCTGATGGAGAAGATGCTGGCGTTAAGGGGCACGGACGACGAGCACTTTCTGTTTGCCCACCTCTTCCTCCGGAACCTTCCGACAGTAGCGAGAGCGGTTCTGGCCAATTCGCCGCGGCTGGCCGCGCGAGACTACCATGCGCTAGCCCAGGAGGCAGACCGGATCATCATCACCACCAGGGCGATCACAGTCAATGCGGCAGCGACGGAGCCCAGCGAGACGACCAGAGGAGGCGAGGAGCAACCGACGGTAGCAGCAGCGGGGGCCAAGGAGCGCCAGAGAGACACGCTCTGTTCCTACCACCGCCGCTTCGGAGAGAACGCACACAGATGTGCACCACCGTGCCAATTCCAGCGCTCGGGAAAACGCCAAGGCCGGGGGTCGGTAGCAGCAGCGACCCTCGGTGAAGAGAACAAGCTGCTCTACCTAACGGACGCATGCTCGGGGAGGCGTTTCCTCGTGGACACCGGAGCCCAGGAGGGCTTCATCCGGCCGACCTACGCTGACCGGCTGGCAGGATCTAGCGGCCCCGGGATGTTGGCAGCAAACGGCTCGGATATTAAGACCTTTGGTGAGAGGACTCTGCTCTTATCTCTACACGACCGTACATATGAGTGGACTTTTGTCATAGCAGCACTGAATTACCATATACTGGGGGCCGATTTTCTGTGTGCACATGGTTTACTGGTTGATGTTGCTAACAGGCGCCTGGTTAATGCAATGTCTTTTGACTCTCTCCCCTGTATAGCTCGAGTGACCCAGCCAACAGCACAAGCCAACGTCACAGCTACAGGCGGTAAGTTCCACACACTGCTCACTCAGTTCCCAGCACTCACAGTCCCGACGTTTTCCGCGGCCATCTCTAAACACGGGGTGGAGCACTTTATCCCCACCACCGGTCCGCCCGTTTTTGCAAGACCTCGGCGCTTGGACGCAGCTAAACTGGCCATAGCGCGCGAGGAGTTTGCCAACCTGGAAAGGTTGGGCATCATCAGGCGCTCAAACAGCCCATGGGCATCCCCGCTACACATGGTCCCTAAGGCTGAGGGATCGTGGCGACCGTGAGGTGATTTCTGCAGGTTGAACAACGCCACGGCGCACGACCGCTACCCGATTCCCCACATACAGGATTTTTCCGTTCACCTCACCGGGGCACACATTTTTTCCAAAATAGACCTGGTCCGCGGTTACCACCAAGTCCCAGTGCGTGCTGAGGACGTACCCAAAACAGCGGTAATAACTCCGTTCGGTCTATTCCAGTTCCTGCGCATGCCATTCGGGTTAAAAGGAGCGGCACAGACGTTCCAGCGCATGATGGATGCAGTGCTGCGCGATCTCCCATTAAGTGTTCGTCTACCTGGACGATATCCTGGTAGCCAGCGCGTCAGAAGACGAACACGAAACCCACCTCACGACGGTTTTCCGGAGGTTGGAGGAGCACGGGTTAATAATCAACCCGGCGAAATGCCAGTTCGGCGTAACAGAGATTGATTTTTTGGGGCACCGCGTCTCTCCAGAAGGAGCGATCCTGCTGCCCGACAAAGTGCGTGCCGTGGCAGATTTTCCCCGGCCTCAAACGGTCAGGGCGCTGCAAGAATTTTTGGGAATGGTGAACTTTTATAACCGTTTCCTTCCCCGCGCGGTGCAGCTCATGCAACCATTGTACGCCGCGCTCAAAAAACAGAAACCCACGGATAGGGTCGAATGGACCCCGGAGCGAGAGCGGGCGTTCTCAGAAGTTAAAGCAGCCCTGGCAAACGCCACACTGCTGGCACATCCAGACCCGACGGCCCGCATAGTGCTCACCACCGACGCTTCAGACGTGGCTTTAGGGGCTGTCATGGAGCAGCGCGTCGCCGGGGCTTGGCAGCCGCTCACCTTTTTCAGCAGAACTTTGCACGACAGCGAACGTAAGTACAGCGCGTTCGACAGAGAGTTGCTGGCTCTCCACCTGGCCATTCGTCACTTTCAGTTCTGGCTGGAAGGGCACAGCTTCACCGCGTTCATGGACCACAAACCGCTAACATTTGCGATGGCCAAGGTTTCAGAACCGTGGTCGGGCCGGCAGCAGAGACAGCTGGCCGCGATCTCAGAGTTTACTACCGATATTCAGCATGTGTCGGGTAAACTGAATGTAGTGGCGGACTGCCTCTCGCGCGCCGTGGTGGCCCCGGTCTGCGTGGGGATAGATTACGTAGCCATGGCTGCGGAGCAGATTAGCGATGCAGACGTGCGCGCGCTCCAATCTGGACCAACAGGGTTAAGGCTGGAGAGCAGGGTACTGCAAGACGGTGCCCCCCCCCCCTAATCTGCGATGTCTCCACGGGTCGCCCGCGTTCCGTGGTTCCGGCCGCGTGGCGCCGCCGCGTGTTTGAGTCGGTTCACACTCCGGCGCACCCAGGAGTGCGCGCGTCGGTCAAAATGGTGGGAGAGAAGTTTGTGTGGCCGAGCCTATGCAAACAAGTGAAAGAGTGGGCTGCAGCCTGCGTGGCGTGCCAACGAGCCAAGGTACACAGACACACGAAGGCTCCCTTGGAGCCGTTTCGTATTCCGGCTAAGAGGTTCGACCATGTTCACGTGGACCTCGTGGGCCCCTTCCCGCCATCACAGGGGTGCACACACCTCCTGACAATGGTGGACCGCACCACGCACTGGCCAGAAGCGGTTCCGCTGGCGGCAACCACGTCCGCAGACGTAGCGCGCGCTTTTTTAACAGCATGGGTGGCGCGCTTTGGAGTCCCATCGGACATTACGTCCGACAGGGGCCCCCAATTTGTTTCCGAACTCTGGTCTGCGATGGCCCGCAGCCTGGGTATTACAATTCACCGCACAACTGCGTACAACCCACAGGCCAATGGGTTATGCGAGCGTTTTCATAGATCACTGAAAGCAGCACTCAGGGCTTCATTGACGGATGCAAATTGGGTAGACAGGCTGCCGTGGGCTTTATTGGGGTTGCGCTCCGCGCCGAAAGAGGATCTAGAAGCTTCCCCGGCAGAGCTCGTTTTTACGCAGCCACTACGGCTGCCCGGGGAATTTCTACCAGATAATCCCGCTCTGGGTAGCTCCTCGTATCAGCTTTTGCAGCGTAGCGCAAACACAGGCACGCTGCCGGGCCCTGCCCGCCACAGTTTTCCGCGTGTTTTTGTGCCTAAAACTTTGAAGAGCGCGGAGTTTGTGTTTGTCAGACACGATGCCCACCGCCCTCCATTGCACCCACCCTATGATGGACCGTTCAGAGTGTTGGAAACAGGGGATAAGCATTTTTTGCTAGACTTGGGGGTAGGAGGGAAAAAATTGGCATAGACAGACTCAAACCTGCTTTCGTTGTGGCGGACGAGCAAGTGCTGTTGGCTAGGTTCCCTTGGTGTGGAAGACCCCCACAGAGAGCTCCCCAGGGAAACGATTCATCAGAGCAGCCACACGGGCAGAGTGAACCCCCCCCCTCCCCTCTCCACGGCTCACCCGCAGTCAGAGACACTTCCAGTAGTCTCCCACCAGCACAGCAGCGCCAAGGAGGTGATAAAACCCAGTTGCAGCAGATTTGGGAGGAGGCTGAAGCCGAAACAGCGTGTGGACTGATGTTCTATTGTTCTATCTAAGTTGCTGGGGGGGGGCAGTGTGGGCCTCAGGTTATTTCACACCTTAGACAGAGACAATGAATACACATGGGAGAACAGTGGGAGTGGGGGTTGAATGAAGTGTGGTGTAGATGTCCTGCTGTTATGAGGAAGTGCCTTGAATCTTGTGAAGTGTAACTTGATGTAGAGAGAAGGATGTTTAATGTGACTAGTCAGTCTGTTCTGTGCTCGTGAGATGTGAGTGTGCAATAAATCATTTGAAATGAATCTGCCTGTGATTTCACACACTCCACAATATTTCATTGAGAGTGAAGAAAGGAGTGAAGGCCAGTGCATTACTGGAGGTCCCCCGGCTGTCTAAATTATTAGCAGCATAACTAAGGGAGGGTTTAGAGACACATGATCCCTCCCTAATTGTAGGCTATATCAAAAAGGAAGGTCTTAACCCTATTCTTAAAAACAGAGATCGAGTCTGACTCCCGAATCCAGATTGGCAGCTGGTTCCACAGGAGAGGAGCTTGATAACTGAAGGCTCTGCCTCCCATTGTACTTTTGAAGATTCTAGGTATTACAAGTAATCCAGCATTTTGGGAGTGTAGTACTCAGTTAGGATAATAGGGTAGTATCAGATCTTTTAATTAAAAAGGGGCCTAATTGTTTAGAGCTTTGTAAGTGAGAAGAAGGATTTTAAACTTAATTCTAAACTCTATGGGTAGCCAATGAAGGGAGGCCAGATCCGGAGAGATATGATCTCTCTTTCTAGTGCCTGTTAAAACTCTTGCTGCAGCATTTTGGATCAACTGAAGACTTTTTAAAGATGTTTTAGGGCAACCTGATAATAAAGAGTTACAATAATCTAATCTAGAGCTAACAAAAGCGTGGATCAGTTTCTCAGCATCACTCTGAGACAAGATGCTCCTAATCTTGGCAATATTACACAAATGATAGAAGGCAGTATTAGAAACAAATTTAATTTGTGAATTGAAAAACAGATCTTGATCAAAAATTACCCCAATGTTCCTCACAGAACTATTGAGAGAAAGAGTAACCGCATCCAAACTAAGAGTTTGATTTGGAAAGGTATTTCTAAGGTTTTTCGGACCAACAAAATGACTTCACTCTTTTCTGAATTTAATAGCAGGAAATTACAAGTCATCCAAGCTTTGATTTCCCTAAGACAGGCTTCTAACTTGGCTAATTGATTACTATCATCTGGCTTTATTGACAGGTATAATTGTGTCATCTGCATAGCAATGAAAATGTATACAGTGCTTTCTAATAATGTTACCTAACGGAAGCATATATAAACTAAAAAGAGTAGGGCCTAGCACAGATCCCTGTGGAACTCCATGACTAAGCTTTGAGTTGAAAGAAAACTCATTATTGACATGAACAAACTGGAACCTATCAGATAAATAAGATCTAAACCACTGCAAGGAAGTTCCATTAAGTCCAACATAGTGTTCTAATCTATCAAGTAAAATGAGATGAGATGAGATGAGATTCAACTTTATTGTCATTACACATGTATGAATACAAGGTAACGAAACGTGACTTGGCATTTGGGCACGCTCTGCAGAGCGCATCCGAGGTTGGGGCAGCCGCTAGGCGCCAGTCAAAAATATTATGATCGATAGTATCAAAAGCTGCACTAAGGTCTAAAAGGACAAGTACAGAAACAAGTCCATTATCAGATGCGATAAGGAGGTCATTAGTGACCAGATTGAAACTCTTCAAATAAACCATTTCCCTGCAAATGGTCAAATAATTGCATAGCAACAACTCTTTCTAAGATTTTTGAAATGAAAGGCAGATTAAAGATTGTTCTATAGTTAGCAAAAACTCCTGGATCCAGCATTGGCTTTTTGAGTAAGGGTTTAATTACAACAGTTTTAAAAGCCTGCGGTACATGGCCTAATGCTTATGAAGAATTGATTATTTGAAGAATAGAGCTATCAATAAATGGGAAGACTTCTTTAAATAACCTGGTAGGAATAGGGTCTAAAAGACAACTTGAAGGCTTGGATGAGGAAATTATTTTATCTAACTCTAAAAGGTCAATTGGAGTAAACTCATCCAAACAGATATCAGTTGAAGGAGTTGTAGTAGTTATTGTATTTAATTTAACGGTGGGAAGAATCGGACTGATTTTATCTCTGATAGATGAAATTTTATTATTGAAAGAGTTCATAAAGTCCTGACTAGTAAGCTCTAAGGGAATGCTAGGATTGACAGAGTCCTGACTCTTTGTCAGCCTGGCTACAGTGCTGAAGAGAAACCTGGGATTATTCTTGTTCTCTTCTATTAATGCAGAATAATAACTTGTTCTAGCTTTTGTAAGAGATTTTTTATAAATTAAAAGATGATCTCTCCAAGCTAAATATGTCATGAATCTGGGTTTGGTTGTTCCAAACCCAGTTCTGACTTATTGTTATTTCAGGCACGTCAGGGAGCTGTTTGGATCCTTCGCTCCCTGACAGCTCGGGCACGCCCCCTCCTCCTGTCAAGTGCCATCAGCTGTGCTTCATTACGGTTGTTCACACATACACACACACACATGCACACACTCCATTCATTCCCATTCACACTCTCATACACACTCTCTCACACACCAGGTTCAATTATGTTCAGCCCACGCTTCCTCACACCAGCAATCTTTTTCCTCGTTAGCATCAGGATTATTTAATTGCTGCGTTTGTGGAAAGAGATTGTTGGAGCATTCACCCTCATTCATGGCAGCGTGTTTCTCCATGAATGTTGTGCTACTCCCTTCGCGTATTCAGCCTGACATTTTCAGATGGTTAATCCCTGGATGTTTAAGGCGGATTCTGCTTTATTCCTTCATCCACCAGACTGCTCAGATTAGCCCCAGATCGCTCCAGTTCTGTAAGTTATATTTGCCTTTCTTCCTGTGTCGACAGCTGCCCTGCGGCACTAGGCATTCCTGTCGCCGGGCTGTTGAGCATCCAGGAGGCGCCCTGTATGTCTGGTGGCCTAATCTCATCTGTACAACTTCCTGTATTCGTGCGGTCTAGCTGGACTTGTTATTTTCGTGGTTTAAGTTAATAAAATGGCACTTTCTACGCTCGCTATTAGGTTTTCCATTCCTTCCCTCATGCGCCGTGTTATGGCGCACGAGGAATCATGACAGAATGCTCCGACCACAGAAAAAAACCAGCGGAATAGACTTGTGTTTTTTCTTTTCCTTTCACCTTCTTTTCCTCTTCCTCCCCGAGTTTCTCATCATGTACGCGTGGAGTTTCTTCACCTGCACTCTGTAGACAGTCCAAGTTTCTGCACCGTACAATAGAGTAGCCAGTACTGTCACTCTGTACACTTTGCATTTCACATGGATAGACACATGTCGATTGTTCCACAGTCTCTCCCTCAAGTTTCCAAAAACAGCGCTCGCTCTTCCCATTCTGAGAGATAGTTCATCCTCCAGCCTAGCATTCTCTGAAACAGTACTCCCTAGATACTTGAAAGTCTTGCACTTGACTAGTGGCTCTGTACCAATGCTGATCTCTTCTGGTAGTGATGTTGATAATTGGAACTTTGGTGGTTGATAAAGGCACTCTGTCTTCTTGATGTTGATTTTGAGGCTGAATTGGCTAGCTGCTCTTGCAAATTTCTCCACTAATGATTGCATATCTTCCACACTGTGTGCAACTAGAGCACTGTCGTCGGCAAAGAGCCTTTCTCTTACTACCTTTATCGATGTCTTACTCTTGGCTTTAAACTGTGCCACATTGATCAAGTCTGCTTCTTTCCTTGTTTGAATGTATACTCCTTCTGAAGTGTCTTTGAAAGGCACCTCAAGCATGGCTGATAGATATAGTGAGAAGAGTGTAGGTGCCAGCACACACCCTTGTTTCATCCCGTTGCTTACTGAAAAGTCTTTAGATACTGAACCACTCATTTCCACATTTGCTTGCATACCTGTATGGAGTGCCGATCAGGCTGACAAACTTCTCTGTACAGCCATATTTCTTGAGTATCTGCAAAGTCCTTGTTGCGAAACAGTATCGAAGGCTTTACTGAAGTCTATGAAGACTACATAAAGCGGCATGTTCTG
This sequence comes from Pholidichthys leucotaenia, assembly GCA_020510985.1. Taxonomy (NCBI): domain Eukaryota; kingdom Metazoa; phylum Chordata; class Actinopteri; order Cichliformes; family Pholidichthyidae; genus Pholidichthys; species Pholidichthys leucotaenia. Next base: position 43,115,571 of record CM035843.1, on the reverse strand, counting down.
TTCAATACACTTTTCTTGAACCTGTTTCAAGCAGAAAATCATGTCCATTGTGCTTCTTCCACTTCTAAAGCTACACTGGGTTTCCGGTAGTACATTCTGCGAGATGTGTTCATTGAGTCTGTTCGGTAGTACACGTGAGAGAATCTTACCAACAGTGGCTAGCAGTGATATACCTCAGTAATATTCACAATCTTTCCTGTCACCTTTCTTGAACAAAGGCACAATACTTGCATCCTTCCAGTCTTGAGGTACTTTCTGGACATCCCATATCTCTTGGATGAGCTTGTGCAGGCAGTTGGGCAGCTGAACACCACCAAATTTCCACACTTCTGCTGGAATTCCATCCCTTCCTGGAGCTTTAACATCCTGTGTTGTCCTGATAGCTGCCATTAGTTCATCAAAATTTGGTGGTTCATCCAGACTTGATACAGCTGGTTGCTGCACTAGAGCCTCTTGAGCCTCTTCAGTGAGATCTCCAGGGTTGTTTAGTAGTTGGTCAAAGTGGTCTGCAAATCTGTCCAGGATCTTGTCTTTCTCCTGCAAAACTGTTTCACCGTTTCAATAATGATAGCAATGAATACAATTAAGAATATAAAGCATGGATCAGGTCTGACCCAGTCCAGATCACCACAGGGTGGAGAGGCAATGAGCAAGGGTGGGTATTCCTATATCCCCCTGCCTTGCTGCGTCGACATTGGAGTTCTTCCCGGTGGATGAAAGGGTAGTTTCCCTGCACCTTCGGGTTGGGAAATGGGTCCTGACCATCATTTGTGCCTATGCACCAAGTAATGGTTCAGAGTACCCACCCTTTTGGGGAGTCTCTGACTGGGGTGCTGGAGAGTGCTCTTCTTGGAGACTCCATTGTCCTACTGGGGGACTTCAATACACATGTGGGCAATGACAGTGAAACCTTGGAGGGATGTGATTGGGAGGAACGGCCTGCCCAATCTGAATTCGAGTGGTGTTCAGTTATTGGACTTCTGTGCCAACCACAATTTGTCCATAACAAACACCATGTTCAAGCATAAGGGTGTCCATATGTGCACCTGGCACCAGGACACCCTAGGTTGCAGGTTGATGATCGATTTTGTTATCGTGTCATCATACCTGTGACCACATGTCTTGGACACTCCGGTAAAGAGAGGTGCAGAGCTATCAACTGATCACCACCTGGTGGTGAGTTGGCTCTGATGGCAGGGGCGGACGCCACTCAGACCCGGTAGACTCAAACGTATAGTGAGGGTGTGCTGGGAATGTCTGGCTGAGACCCCTGTCCAGGAGGTCTTCAACTCCCACCAACGGAAGAACTTCAACCACATTCCAGCGAGTCTGGAGATACTCAAGTTTTAATGGGCCATGTTCTCCACTTCCATTGTTGAAGCGGCTGCCCAGAGCTGCGGCCGCAAGGTTGTTGGTGCATCTCGTGGTGGCAACCCCTGAACCAAGTGGTAGACACCAGTGTTGAGGGGGGCATCAAGCTGAAGAAGGAGTCCTATTGAGCTTGGTTGACTTGTGGGACTCCTGAAGTAGCTGAGGTGTACCGGCAGGCCAAGCAGGGTGCAGCTCAGGTGGTTGCTGAAGCAAAAACTCGGGTGTGGGAGGAGTTTGGTGAGGACATGGAACAAGACTTTCAGTCGACTTTGAAAAGATTCTAGCAAACTGTCCGGCGACTCAGGTGGGGAAAGCAGCTCCCTGTCCACACTGTGTATGGTGCGGATGGGGCACTACTGACTTTGACTGGGGACATCGTTGAGCAGTGGAAGGAATACTTTGAGGATCTCCTCAATCCCACTGACAAGCTTTCAACAGAGGAAGCAGTGTTTGAGGATGAGCAGGACAACTCACCCATCACAGGGACTGAGGTCGCCAAAGTGATTAAAAATCTCTTTGGTGGCTGGGCCCCAGGGGTGGATGAGATTCGCCCTGAGTACCTCATGGCCCTGGATGTTGTAGGGCTGTCATGGCTGACACACCTCTGCAATGTTGCGTTGTGGTTGGGAACAGTGCCTTTGGCATGGCAAACCAGGGTGGTGGTTCCTCTTTTTAAAAAGGGGGACCGGAGGGTGTGTTCCAACTTTAGGGGGATCATACTTCTCAGCCTTCCTGGTAAGGTCTATGCCAGGGTACTGGAGAGGAGAGTCCAACCACTGGTCAAACATCGGATTCAGGAGGAGCAATGAGGTTTTTGTTCTGACTGTGGCACATCGGACCAACTCTTTGCCCTCTCAAAAATCCTCGATGGTTCGTGAGAGTTTGCCCAACCAGTCCACATGTGTTTTGTGGACTTGGAGAAAGCATTCGACTGTGTCCCTCGTGGTCTCTTGTGGGGGGTGCTGCGGGAGTATGGGGTACCGGGATCGTTGTTACGGGCTATCTGTTCCCTATACGACCGTTGAAAGAGTTTGGTTTGTATCACCACCACCCAGTCAAACTTGTTTCCAGTGAGAGTTGGACTCTCACTGGAAAGCCAGGGCTGCCCTTTGTCACCGATCCTGTTCATAACTTTTATGGACAGGATATCTAGGTGCAGCCAAGGACAGGAGGGTGTCATGCTTGGTGACCACAGTAGCTCATCTCTGCTGTTTGCAGATGATGTTGTCCTGTTGGCTTCATCAAGCAATGACCTACAGGCCTTGCTGAGACGGTTTACTACTGAGTGTGAAGCGGCTGGGATGAGAATCAGCACCTCTAAGTCCGAGTCCATGGTCCTGAGCCGGAAAAAGATAGATTGTCTTCTCCGGGTTGGGGACAAACTCCTGCCCAAGAGAAGGAGTTTAACAGAAGTATCTCCAGAAGTACATTGGGAGACACAGCCTTCTGCTATCAAGCTCCTTCCCTGTGGAACCAGTTACCACTCTGGGTCCGGGAGTCAGACTCGGTCTCTGTTTTTAAGAACAGAGTAAAATCCTTCCTTTTCAATATAGCCTACGATTAGGGAGGGGTTTCGTGTCTCTTAACCCCGCTTCTGTTCTGCTGTTAATAGATTCAGACTGCTGGATGACTGCCAATAATGTACTTGGTTTTTCACTGTTTCATGTTTCTTATGTCTGCTCTTTTCATCCTCTCTATCCCCTGACCCCCAGCCAGTCGCAGCAGATGACTGCCCCTCCATCAGCCTGATTCTGTTAGAGGTGTCTACCTGTTAAATGGGAGTTTTTCCTCTCCACCGTCGCTAAGTGCTTGCTCACAGGGGATCGTCTGATTGCTGTGTCTTTATGAAATTGTAAGGTTTTCTCTGCATTTTGTAGCACTATGAGATGACCTTTGTTGTGATGTGGTGCTATATAAATAAAGCTGAATTGAATTGAATTGAATTGAATTAAGTATCTTGGGGTCTCATTGATGAGTAAGGGGAGAATGGAGCGAGAGACTGACAGACGAATCGGAGCAGCATCTGCAGTGATGCAGTTGTTGTACCGGTCTGTCGTGGTGAAGAGGGAGCTGAGCTTTAAGGCAAAGCTGTTGATTTACTGGTCAATCTACATTCCTACCTTCACCTATGGTTATGAGCTTTGGGTAACGACTGAAAGAATGAGATTGCAGATACAAGCGGCTGAAACGAGCTTTTTCCGTAGGATTACTGGACTCACCCTTAGAGATAGGGTGAGGGGCTCAGTCATCTGGGAGAGGCTCAGAGTAGAACCGCTGCTCCTCCACATTGAAAGGAGTCAGTTGAGGTGGTATGGGCATCTGATTAGGATGCCTCCTGGACGCCTCCCACTTGAGGTGTTTCAGGCACGTCCCACTGGGAGGAGACCCCGGGGCAGACCCAGGACTCGGTGGAGAGACTGTCTCCCAGCTGGTCTGGGAACGCCTTGGTGTCCTCTCTGAAGAGGTGAGGCAGGCAGCTGGGGAGAGGAAAATCTGGGCTTCTCTGCTTGACTGCTGCCTTCGCGACCCTCCGAGATCTCCGGAAAAGCAGTAGAAGATGGATGGATGGATGGATGGATGGATGGATTTATTATTTCATTTTTTTAGTCAAACATTTTAAATCTGGGGTGTATCTCCCCCATTAGTTTCATATTAATTTATAATTTGTGTAGCAAATTAAATATATTTCTTTCCATTAAATTTGCACATTTGTTTTATAGGTCTGCTACCTTTTACTGCAAATTTTTATGATAAATTTGTGTGATAAAATTGAAAGTTTTTTTTTGTATACTTTATTGATCCCCAGAGGGGAAATTGAGGGCATCCACCTGGATGGATGAAGCAGCCACGGTACGGCGCTATCCCTTTACCATTCGCACACGCATTCACACCTAGGGCCACTTTCAGAGTCTCCAATTAACCTAACCTGCATGTTTTTGGCTTGTGGGAGGAAACCGGAGAACTCCTGGAGTAAACCCACACAGACGTGGGGAGAACATGCAAACTCCACACAGATCACTGTTGGTCAGGGGCTGGGATCGAACCAGGCCATGGCCAAGGGTGAGTTGCTGTACTGCCGCAGTGCTAACCACTGCGCCACAGCGCTGCCCAACTTCTTTGGGCGATTGAGACAATTGAGACTAACTTTTGAAAGTTAGTCTCAAATTTACAGGTTTTTCTTTCCCTATCAATTTGTAGAATTTCTTAATGTTACATATTTTTCACTAAATTTGTGATGTTTTTCATTATTTTCTTCCCTATTAATTTGCAGCTATTTTCTTTATGTCAGAAAAACGCCTTGACTAAGGCCAGAGAGGACATCAATCGCAGGCAGTAAGTTTGCACATTTATTAACTGAAAGACAAAAGAAACAAAAATACACAAAAACGTACACTTACAGATAACACAGATGTGACAACAATGTCTGGACTCGCAAGACCTCTGCAGCAAAACAACTACAGTGGTCTGCTTAAATAGCACTTGTGCAGATGGCAATTAGGTGTGGGTACATGAGTAAGAACGTAATCAAAACAACGAGTGACAGCTGTGCAGGCCATGAAACAGTTTGACAGCCGGAAGCTGCACAGCACTGTCAAAATAAAAGTACAGGCTGGAACTCAATAATACAAAATAAGATAACACAATCACCAAAAGATAAACAATGCCATAACTAAACAAGACTATAAGAAAACAACTAAGAATATAACAGCTCATCAATAAACAGACACCAGAAACTAAAGATGATAATAAACAGAGAGACAAATGAACAGAAAAGGACTAAACCAAGGCTGGAAGTGAGCACGGCCCCATCTGTGTTCAGAATCATGACACCTTAACATTGTGACTTTCCCCCCTGAAGATCAGTGACTGTTTTTTACTCAAAAAAAAAAAAAAATTTTTTTTTTCCTTTTTTTTTTTTAAATTAAATTTGTGACTTTTGTAAATTTAGAACCTTTTAGAAAATATTTTTACCACCCCCCACCACCACATACACACACAAAGTCCGAAACAACACACAGTCACCTGGGGCCAACCACAGTCCAAGGTCCAAAAACAGGAACATGGCAGGTCGGGTGGTCTTCCTTTGTCCCAGAATCACCAAACTGGAGAAAAGGACGGATCCGGGGGCCTGCCCAAGTCCAAGGATCTCCAGACCACAGTACATAGTGGGTCTGGTGGCCTACCAAAGTCCCTAAGCCACCAGACTACAAAACAAGGAGAGTGAGGGGCGCTGAACTCGGGGTGCAGCAACAAAGGAGTTCCCAAGTCTAAGAACTGGAACAAGGGAGCTTTCAGTCCTGGAGGCAATAATAATGGGGCTTTTAGCTCAGAATTAAATTAATTAAATTAATTAATTAATTAATTAATTAAATCACCCTTATTGTCATTCAACCGTACAACCAATCATGCACAGTAGAACGAGATTGTGCTTTACCTATCTACAGCGTTAATCACACACACCCCAAGTGTAGAATCAGAGGGCGGCTGCCATGCAAGGCGCCGCCACAGATTTCCTTCCTCTATTCCGTTATTGCTGAGCACCAAGCTGGACGGCAGGAAGTTCCACTTTTATATGGTCTTTGGCATGACCCGGCTGGGATTTGAACCCCTGCCTCCCGGGTGTGGGGTGGATGCTCTACCAACTGAGCCACCACTCCGGTGAAGCAGGCAATGGCGGCACACTGACCTCTGGAACGGCAGATGCAGACCGCCCGGTCTCTGGGACAGCAGGTGGTGATCACCCCAGCCTCTTGGACGATGGATGGAACAGACAGCATGACGGGTGGAGTGGAAAGCTCGACCTCTGAGATGACAGGTGGAGTGGACTGCTCAACCTCTTGGACAATAAGTGGAGCGGACTGTTCGACGTCCTGGATGACAGGTGGAGCAGACTGCTCAACCTCTTGGATGACTGGTGGAGTGGACTGCTCGACCTCTGGGACAACGGGTGGAGCAGACTGCTCGACCTCTGTTGTTTTGGTTATAAATTTTTTAAAATCATTTTACATGTTCAAAAAGAAAGAAAGAAAGAAAGAAAGAAAGAAAGAAAGAAAGAAAGAAAGAAAGAAAGAGAGGTCCCCTGACCTCCTGGACGACAGGTAGAATGGACTGCTCGACCTCTTGGATGATGGGTGGAGCAGACTGCTCGACCTCTTGGACCACAGGTGGAGCGGACTGCTCAACCTCGTGGACGATGGGTGGAGTGGACTGCTTGACCTCTGGAACAATATTTTTGTTTTTTTTAAATCACTTTACTTGTCCAAAAAGAAAGAAAGAAAGAAAGAAAGAGGTCCCCTGACCTCCTGGATGATGGGGATAGCAGACTGGTCGACCTCTTGGACGATGGGTGGAGTGGACTGCTTGACCTCTGGAACAATATTTTTTTTTTTTTTAAAATCACTTTACATGTTCAAAAAGAAAGAAAGAAAGAAAGAGGTCCCCTGACCTCCTGAATGATGGGGGTAGCAGACTGGTCGACCTCTTGGACGATGGGTGGAGTGGACTGCTCGACCTCTGTTGTTTTGGTTATAAATTTTTTTAAAATCATTTTACATGTTCAGAAAGAAAGAAAGAAAGAGGTCCCCTGACCTCCTCGACGACGTATGGAGCGGACTGCTTGACCTCTTGGATGATGGGTGGAGCGGACTGTTTGACCTCTTGGACGGTGGGTGGAGTGGACTGCTTGATCTCTGGAACAATATTTTTTTTTAAATCACTTTACATGTTTGAAAAGAAAGAAAGAAAGAAAGAAAGAAAGAAAGAAAGAAAGAAAGAAAGAAAGAAAGAGGTCCCCTGACCTCCTGGATGATGGGTGGAGCAGACTGCTTGACCTCTGGAACAATAATAGGTGGAGGTCCCTTGACCTCTGGAATGGCAGGTGGCTGAGGTAGAGCGTGGTCCTCGGAAACAGCTGGAGCTGTGGCATGCACCTCCATACCAGATGCAAGCACCTTGGACTTGAAGGAAAAAACACATGTTGGTGCTATGTCCACACTCAAACAACCAGCAGAAAAGCTTGGTGGGGAGAGCTCAGAAGCAGATGGGAGCTGCAACTGCGTCTCCTTGCCAGGAGTTATAGAAGCAATGAAAGGTATTTGCCTTAACTCCTGCTCTTCTTCGTAATACGTCAAACAGGTTCATTTTGTCTTCTTTAATTATTTATCCCACACAGATCAATACCTACTTTGGACATCGGAACACCCCACAGCACACAAGCTATCAGTCGTCAGGACATTATATGAACGAGCCACCATCATCACGGAACAAGAAGACAGACAGGAAGAGGAAAACCACATAAAACATGCACTTATACGCTGCCAATATCCAGTATGGGCCATAAACAAAGGGAAACAGCAAGTCAAAAACAAAGAAAATAAACAGGACACAAGACATAGAACAAAAGCTGAAATCAAAAACAAGGACACCATAACTATACCATACATACGAGGGATCACGGAACCAATTCAAAGGATCATGAAAAAATACAAAATAAACACAGCAGTCAAACCACACAAAAAATTAAGACAGTTATTAGTACACCCCAAGGACAGAATAGAACAAGACAATAAATGCAATGTATTATATGAAATATCATGCAGATCATGCAACAAAACCTACATTGGAGAAACCGGAAGATTATTCACCACAAGAAAAAAAGAACACCAAAAGGAATGTGAGAAGGAAACGCAAGGACGACTCACAAGATCACAAAAAGAAAAAGCAGAACAAGAAACATTAAAATCAGCTATATCGGACCACTGCAAAAGAAATAATCACATCATGGACTGGGACAACACAAAAATTATTGGATCGGAGAGCAACAGACACAAACGTTGGATCAAGGAGGCAATAGGGATCAGAAAGCGGGGAAAAGACACCATGAACCGAGATGAGGGGGCCTTTATGCTTTCTCACACCTGGGACCACATTCTCCAGAGACCATCTGACGGCGGGAGGCGGGGCCGGCTCGGTGGATCTGACAGATCTGCTGAGCTGGCCCCGCCTACGAAAATCAGCTGATAAATGTCACCTGGCAGCAATCAGCTGACTCTTCTGATGAAGGCTGCAGTGCAGTTGAAACATGTAAAGAAGGTAAAGACATCTTTCTATTTTACTTTTGTCTTTCAAAGGAAAAAAAAAAAAAAAAGGATAAATCCTGCTCTTCTGTTGATGAGGACCTCGGTGATTCTGTTGCTGGAAAGGTGACCTCCCTCTCTGGAGACGCTGGAGAAACAGTCGATAAAGCAGTCTGAGGTGCAGCAGCGGGCGTGGGTACCAGCATAGAAAACTTACTGCAGCTGTGGTTTGAGCTGGTGAAACAGCTGTCATAGAAGCCGGCAGTGTTGCTGCTGCAGGAGCCAATGCTGGAGAGCCCTCTGGAGCTGGGACACTCCGTGGGGCTGGAGCGGGTGAGGAGACGTGCATAACGAAGCCAGGGAATGTCTCACAGACAGCACTGGGTCCTGCAATGCCGAAACCAGGGGACGCTCTGTCGTCGGCGCAGGGTTAGGTGTACAGTGAACGCTCTCCTTCCGTCCGGGACGTGGCTGCGGAGCTGGAGAGAGGCAGGCTGGAGCTGGTGATGCTGGAGTTGGGGGGGGGGGGGGTGCCGTGGAGCTGGAACCGGAGCTTCTGGGATGGCAGTCTCCTCCATTATCAATCGGTTCCCACCCAGGATAGGAAAACACACTGAAAAAACAGAAGGGGAAACAGCGATTGCTGGAGCGGAGCAGTGAGAGGAGCACCGCCTCCTTTTTTTTTTTTTCGTTACTTATTTGTACCCGTAGGTAGACTTGGTTTGCAGTCTGGTGACAAGCCACCGGCTGCTGGTCGCTGCGTGCGCGAGCGCCCTAAACCTACATGTTTTTTCCTTGAATCCTCCTTCCACCCCGGGTCCCCAAACGCCAACCCACTGCTGAGGAACTTACTCCGCTCTGCCAGAGTGAGGGTTGGTGGACAATTGGCTGGCTCCGGTGAGGAGGAGATGGCGGGTAGTCATAGGAGAGTGGGAATAGGGAGCTCCTGCACCCAGGGATGGGAACGGATGTTCATGTTCACCTTCATCAGCGCTGTAGCAGCCTCCCAATGCTCCACAGTAAGATAAGATAAGATAAGATAAGATAAGCCTTTATTAGTCCCACAATGGGGAAATTCCAGGATTGCAACAGCACAGGGATAGCAACACTCAGAGCAATAATTAAGAAGATACGAAAAATATAAATAAGAGCAGTGGATATACATACGTACACATAAATATATAAATATATATACAAAGTGCGGAGCATTGTAGCAAGATGGAATAAACAGCATAACCGTCTACTTAGTTATCCTACATAGTATGAATATGTACCCATACACATTGTCACCCTCCGTAGCAACTGATATTGTCCTAGTTGTATACTGGAGGGGACCATTTGTGTAAGTCTGTTGCGTCTTTTGCATTCAATACTACTAGGTCGTCACGTTTTTTTGCTATCTCTGCGAGCAGCCCTGCTTAGGTTATACAGTCTGACAGCTGTAGGTAGGAAGGACCTGCGAAACCTCTTGGTTGCGCACCTAGGATGATGTAGTCTACTGCTAAATGAGCTCCTCAGTGCGTTCAATATGTTCTGCATAGGGTGGGACTCGGACTCCAGCAGAGATGACAGTTTAGCCACCATCCTTCTCTCTCCTGTCTCCTCCACTGGGTCAAGGCGTTGCCCCAGGACAAAGCTAGCTTTCTTGATCAGTTTGTTCAGTCTCTTCCTATTGGCTGCTGTAATGCCGTTGCCCCAGCAGACCACTCCAAAAGTGATGGCTGATGCCACCACTGTGTCGTAGAATGTCTTCAGCAGCGCCCCTTGTACACCAAAAGACCTGAGCCTCCTCAGTAGGAACAGCCTGCACTGTCCCTTCTTGTAGAGTGCGTCGGTATTGTGTGACCAGTCTAGTTTATTGTTCAGATGAACACCAAGGTACTTGTAGGATGTCACCATCTCAATGTCTGTTCCCTGTATGTTTACTGGTGCTGTGAGGGGTTGTCCTTGCCTGTGGCAGTCCACCACCAACTCCTTAGTTTTCCTCGCGTTGATCTGGAGGCAGTTCCGATGGCACCAGTCCACGAAGTCCTGGATAAGTCCTCTGTACTCAGCTTCATCTCCGTTAGAGATGAAGCTGACGATCGCAGAGTCGTCAGAGAACTTCTGTAGATGGCAGTGTGTTGTGTTGTGTGAGAAGTCCGCAGTATAAAGGGTGAACAGGAAGGGAGCCAAAACCGTTCCCTGGGGGGGCCCCGTGCTGCCGATGATTGTGTCGGACACACAATCTCGGGTTCTCACAAACTGTGGCCAGTTAGTGAGGTAGTCCAGGATCCATGATGACAGGTGCTGGTCCACCCCTGCGCACAGCAGCTTGTCCTTCAGAATCATTGGTTGAATGTGTTGAAAGCACTGGAGAAGTCAAAGAACATGATCCTCACCGCATTCCCGGGCTTCTCCAGGTGGGACAGAGAACGGTGAAGGAGGAAGATCACTGTATCCTCCACCCCAATGCCATGCTGACAGGCGAACTGGAGTAGATCCATCGCTGGTCCCACCAGGGGGCGGAGGTGAGCAAGGAGCAGTCTCTCCAGGGTCTTCATCATGTGAGACGTCAGGGCCACTGGTCTGTAGCTGTTCAGATCTTTGGGGTGAGAAGTCTTTGGTACAGGTGCCACACAAGATGTTTTCCACAACTGTGGTACCCTCCCCAGCTTCAGGCTCAGGTTGAAGATATGCTCCACAATCCCACATAGCTGGTCTGCACAGGACTTGAGGAGCTTCGTGCTGATGCCGTCCGTTCCCGCGGCCTTCCTCGCCTTGATCTTCCTCAGCTCCGTCCTCACCTGGGTCTTAGTGAGGGTCAGGTTGGGGGGCTGTGTGCTGGGAGTGGGGGGGTGTTGGTGGAGTGGGGTGTGGACAGCAGGTCTCGATGACTTTAGAGGCAGCAGTAGTTGTTGTGCAGTCGGGGGGGGGGGCAACTGGTCAAACCTATTAAAAAACAGGTTCAGATTGTTCGCCCACTCCCTGCCCCCCGTGGCCTGGGGGGAGGTATTCTGGATCCCAGAGATGGTTTTAAGGTTTCTCCAGACCCCGCCGATGTCGCTCCGTTGCAGCTTGTCCTCCATCTTCTTCCTGAAGCTGTCCTTGCCTTCTCTGATCTTCCTCTTCAGCTCCCTCTGAACGGACTTCAGCATCTCCCTGTTCCCCGACCTGAAGATCCTCTTCTTCTCTCTCAGAAGTGTTTTTATCTCAGGGTTGATCCAGGGTTTGTTGTTCGAGCAACACCGTATGGTCTTGGTTGGTACGGTGTTGTCCACACAGAAGCTGATGTAGTGTCCTCAGGATTAGAGCAGCGTCGCACAGCAGCTGCACAGTCCAGTACCTGGATGACCACACAAAGCTGCTCTGTTCTCCACTTCCTCTCACCGGTCTTGCCCGCTGAGTCCTTAACTGATGGCACTCTACTGTCAGGTTTGCATGCAGGGCGACGTTTAGGCATATTTACTGACAACAGAAAACAGCTCGAGGGCTGAAAAGCATTAAGCAGAACTGAAACATGATGATCAAGCAGTGGAGAGGTATACAGGTAATGACGAGAGCACCGTACTGAAGGTATGGTGTGAGCAGAATATATAAAGCAGGGAATGACTACACACTGTTGCACAGCCATGAAAGATTAACAAGTAAATGAAGGAACAGAATGAACTGAGAGAACTGTCACATAATATAAAGGGCAAGACAGGATCATGACAAATAATAGGGTGCAGGATAAACATAACCAAGAGTGAATATAACTGAGGGCAAGGAAAAACATACTACTACTACTACTACTACTACTACTACTACTACTACTACTACTAATAATAATAATAATAATAATAATAATAATAATAATAATAATAATGAGTCCAAACAAGGACATAAGGTGTGGACAGGGTCTAACCCTGTCCAGATCATGACAACCTCATGTTCTTCAATATTATTGAAATGTGTGTTCACTTCTCAACAGCAATTTCCATCCTTTTAGTAAAATCCACAACCATCTGTCATTCCACATGTCTCCGCTTAACACCATACTTACCAAAGACCACCTCATTACCTCTATTCTTTTCACCTACATGCCCATTAAAGTCTGCTCAATCATTTCTCGCTCCTCCCTGGGAACACCCTCTAACACTTCATCCAACTTACAACACACCTTCGATTTCTAGCTTCAGACTCACGTTTCTGCCTGATTTTTTCTTTACCTCCTGAACATGCTTCACATACTCTTCCTTCAAGATTATTTCTTCTCCATTTCTTTTCCTGTCAATACCATTGTAGAATAATTTAAATCTAGTGCACCATTCTTCCCTTCCACCTGGTTTCTTGGACTTACTGTATATTGCCCTTCCATTTCTCCATTATATCAGCCAACTTTCTCCCTTTACCAGTCAAAGTTCCAACATTTAAAGTCCCTACTCTCACCTCCACACCTTTTCTCTCCCTGCCTCTGAACACACATTCCCCCTCTCCTCCATTTTCCACAGGCAACCTGTTGGTTAACAGCACCAGTAGTGGTCGTTGTTAACCCAGGCCTTGACCGATCCAGTCTAGAGGTCTCATTAATCACGATCCACATATTTGATTTGGCTTTTATGCTGGATGTGCTTGCTTACACAACCCTCCCCATTTACAATGGGCTTGGGCTTGTGTGTCCCCCTGTGGTTGGGTTCAGCCTACATCATGACAGTTGTCTGATTTGCACTAGTAATGCATAGAGGAACGCCATTTCAATTCTTCTGTATGTCCTGTACATATAGTAGTATTGACAAATAAAATCTTGAATCTTGAATAACTGGAATCAATTTTTAACTTCATTTTAGTTCATTACACACACACACACACACACACACACACACACACACACACACACACACACACACACACATATATATATATATATATATATATATATATATATATATTTTTGTGTGTGTGTGTGTGGATGGTGATGGGGTGTTCATTACATTCAAAGCTTGTGTTATCCAACATGAAAATACACTCTAGTTTATAAGGAGCTGGGGAAAAAACTCCAGATTTTCTTTTTTAAAAAAATGTATAAACAAAGTAACAATCTGACTTGTTCTATAAGGTCTTTCTGCTCAAAAACACCAGGAATCTGTTAATGAAGATCTCCACTGGTCATTTTTACAAACTAAACTGTTGTGAAGTCTGTGGCCAGAGGGTGGCACTAAAAGGACAGTTAAGGAACAATGCCTGTCAGAATGTATTTGGTATGCTGGGACCGTAAAATCTTAAAAGAAGAATAAAATATTTTTGGGTTTTCTCAGTCCTACTAGAACTAATTTTCTTCATTTCCCCAAAATAGTCTCACAAATACATACTGGAGGTAATTTCCACAACATGTTCACACATCTGTCATAGAACTGCAACAGCGCCGTTGGTGCCAAAAATATGACCCATTTGTATGAGTTTATTTGTAGAACACATTCTCATCCAAACACAACTCTGAGTACTTTACAATGATAAAAACAAGGAGATTTAACTTGCAAACAAATGCAATCCATCATTTTACACAATCACACAGATATTTTATACTAAAAGAGTTAAGATTCTGATTTTTGTCTTCACTCGAATTTGAATTAATCTCTAAAATGATTAAATTGTTTATCAATCAGCAGAGTAAAACTATAATACTATTTAAAATATTATTTTATAGGCACAGTCTCCACTTTAGCAACTGTATCATTCATATTTACGTATAGTGATGCAATTGAAAATAAAACAAGCAAAGAACAAGGAAAGAAAAAGATAAAGTTTAACTGTGCTCTTCTCAAGACTAAGATGATGGGTACATATCAAATGAAAAAGGTTGGAAGCAGGAAATTAAATAAAATTATGTGGGATTCATTATCCCTATATGTGTTTTCCCACAGAAGTCATTACAAATATGCTGAAGAGCCCCAAATTGTTTATTAATTTTTAGCAATGGCAATACTGTTTAATTTCATTATTATATCATGTTGTAAATGGTAGCAATAAGATCCCATTTAACGTTTAAAGAGGCTGAATGGGGAATCTTATAAACAAACATAATTGTGGTTACCCGTTTTATTCAATAAAGCCTAATCAAGATGAGAAATGACATCATCTTGAGTAAAGGAAGCTGCACGGAGATGATGTGCCAACAAATGGCAATGTTACAGTACATTACTATATACATTAGATGGCGTTAGTGCCCTTGTTTTTTGATGGTTAAAACCTTGTCAAATCTGAAGCTTTTCAGCTCAGTTTGACTGACATCTGTACTTAGCAAAGCTGACAGTTTGAAACGTTGCCATTTTGAACCATTTTTCTTGGAGTATTTTAACTGTTTAAAAATGTCAAGAGCTTTAGAGTCGTTAACACTAAATTTAAATGGAGATAGATGCCATGCTTATGTAATGATTTACTGGCTTGAGTAATGTAGAACTGCTGCCCCCAGTAAGAGAAAATACTGAAGAGACCACAGACTTAAACTGTCAAATGACTACTGCAAAACAATAAAACCTCCAGTGACTTCTGAGATCAATACCCATGTACCTGTTTGTGAATGCTCATGCGCAACTGCACAGCTGATCGATATAAGAGGCACCAGCATCATTTTTGGTTCTGAATTTGATTTGTCAGAATTAGCTTTTCTCATCATACCGCCAGACTCAGACCGAGTTTACTATTGCACAAGCCCAATATCATCATCTTAAATGAAGATGCAAAGCACTAACAGCCTTAAATCCCACAGCCAAACTGCCTTCAAGTGTACTAAGAGATTACCCTGGATTACCCCTGGTATTGTGCATTCTATAGGCTCTCCCTTATGAGGTGTATGGCATGCAGAGTGCTTTGACTATGTGCATGCATTTTGATATGCACAAAGGGATGTGCTTTAAAATGGCAGATCCTGATAATCCTATTTTGCTAGGCAATTCTGTGAAGGCGTACAGTATTAAATCATCACAAGTACAATGTCATAAAATATTCAGAAAGCTTTACAAATGAGGAAAATGCAGAAGCACACATGGAAACAATGACTTTAGACCCCTCCTGTTTATGCATTTAAAAGCCCCCATGTTGCACATTATTCCTGAATATTAATTTTAAGTTTCAGCATCCTTAAGGATATACAGCAAACATATAAGACAGACATAAGATGTAGTTTGAAAGACCAAAAACGATTTCTGTATTGTTTTACATCTCCTCAAAAGAAGCAGACTTGAAAATTGTGTCATCAGCCTGTTCATTAATATTAATAAGACCTTAATCTGATTGGGTTAAGGTTTTTTGACTGGGCCAGTCAGGATCATAATTGCCAAGGTCGCTTATTATAAGCGACTCTGGACTTGTTGTTCTCTAAAGTCGCTTGCAAATCTCGTCAGTCACGGATTGTGGGTTTTTGGGCTTGTTTTTTAACGTGTCGTTGCTTATTTGAGCTTGCTTTGCTGTCTGTGTGACAGCTCTCCCAGCTCCCCACAAAACACATGCGAGATAGTTTGTTTACAGGACCCATCCAGACCTCCATTTCCTGGTTATTGCACCCACCCCACTGATCTCTATAGAAAAACTAGACAGATCATTGACTGCCAGAAGTGAAGCCACCTGGCCACCATATTAGCACTCCCAAAACACTAGTACAGCCAAATCGATGGCTGCTGAACATGTCAACTCGATTTCTATAGTTCACCGGTTGTGCAAGATTATAAGCTGTGTCTCCATACCAAGAAGTTCAAAATCTGTAAATTTTGGGGGACATTATTGAGGTAAAAGTGGCCGGCCATTGGCCCAACTCCACTCGGCTCTGTATTCGCTAACAGGGCGTGAGCCATCCAGGTTTTTTTTTTTATACAGCTCAGTGCATTGGGACCTTAAATCGAAAAAAAATCTCCATTGAAATGAATGGCAAGAGCAAAATTATGTATTGATCCTAGTCAAATTTTGCAACGAGTTACACATGTTTGTCAATTTAAAAGATAATTTTCCACGTAATTAAAGTTGTTGGCTGTTGTATAATAACAGAATAATATTTTGTTTTTGTTTAAATGACTAGCGGACAGCAACTCCCATCATCCCACACCACTAAACTGTAATCGTGTTCAGTGCTGTTACTTATGCAGGATGCACGTCTTTTCTTTTGATCAGTTTAAAAAATTAATTTATTCATAGCTTTTATGTTGACTGTGTTTACTATAAATTTGCTGTTGCTTTTGCAGAATGCATATGTATTTTCCTTTAATTAGAGTTTACAAAATTCTGTTATTCAATGCTGACTGTGTTTATAGTCAGTTCACTGCAAACAAAAATAAATCTATATATCGATATATGTTTTCAAGCAGCCTCTCTTTTGCATAATGTGGTAGTAGGACTGTGTGGTATAACCAAAATTTCATATCATGATATAAGTATCTTATCTGACAATAACGATATACAGTATATCACGATATACATTTCCATTAAATTCTATCCACCTTATTTCTGGGGGTGCTGCTGTAGGAACGATTATGGGCGGAGCTTCCGGTTTCAGCTGACGTAGTGTTAAATCAGTCAATAAGAGTGGAGTAGCAGGAGCATTTAAAATAGCGTTTTTAAAAGTTTTTCATATTCATTTTAATGTATAGTCCACATGCGTGTTTTGCACTCAAGTGGCAACTAATTTCAACTCTTCTAGTTTTTGTATTTTTTGAATGTTTTCGCGTAGTTCTGGTACTTGTTGCTGGTGTTCGTGGTTGTGCCAGACTGGCTAAATGGAGGCTTCTCACCAGACGACAGACGACATCCAAGCACGGTGTTGTGGTGTACATCTGCTCTAAGGTAAAGTTGATTATATCCAACATATTTTAACAAAATGCAGCCGACTTTATTGCAGCGGAGACGTACTGGTTGGAATGCGCACCGCGTCATTTTGAGTACAGGCAACGAGAAGTCATAAATCATGGCTCTTTCTTTGCTTGGTAGTGGCAAAGTCCCAGGAAAACCCCCATGAGTGTCTGGTATCATTGGAAAGCTTAGAAATCATACTTTCTAAAAATACCTATGTTTTTGCGGAAGCTGTAACTCACGACCGATCGAACGCGAGTTTCCAACCTAGCCAAAATATAAACAAATCATCTTTTTTTCTGAGTCAGGTCTTGTGCACTTCCTACAAATTAAACATAATTTTGAAGATCTTTCAATACAGAATATGGAAATAACGTTACATCAGTTTTGAAAATGTCCTCAAAGTGACTCATTTTGCCAGCACGGGTCATTTGTTTACAGTGTTATCATCTTAGCAGCGGTGCTAATTAGTGGAGCTTCTGTGTATGAGGCCACTTTTTAAGGTCATCTTTCCATCCCTCGATAGTCGTGGGAAGTGGTATGATTATATTACTGTTTTGAGGTGCAAGAGGCCGTGTTCCCACATTTCTGATGCCGAAACCATTGTTTTTTAATAAGGAAAAGTGTCCTGTTTTCGTGACAACCATATGTTCTAAGCTAATACTGGAAGTTGCTACCATAATAAGCGACTTTCGCATTACGAGTGCGCATGTGTGGACTATGTGAATTCAAAGTTCACAACTACCAAACATTCCGCTAGCTGCCTTGCTTTTGTATAAAGACAGTACGGTCACACCTGAACAACTGCCGTTTAAAGTCTGCTTCAAGCTTTAAATCTCCGTTATGCCAGGTGCACATTGTGCCGTAGTGAAGTGTGGGAACGGCATGTATCATCTAGAGCGGTGGAAAAAGGTGATCAAGATGGTGGAGTGAGTGGTCTCAGTCTTGCAGGCTCAGCTTAAATAAATTTTTTTAGTTGTGGTTCAGCCGGTCTGGATTCGGGGGTCAGACTCGATCTCTTTTTTTAAGAGTTGTTTTGCACTCGTTGTGAGAATTGGACTTTTGGGACTGCTCTCATTTGTGAGTGAACTGATTGACGTTTCTTTTTGTGGTTCGCTGCTACGCTTAACCCGAAGCGTTGGCTAGGCTAATGCTATAGCTAACACCATAGCTAGTCGTAGCACCTAGCACTGACATGGAGAAGCGACTCTCTCCCCGGTGATTGGGGCTTGCCGGAGGAACAAGCCAAGTCAGCAGTTGGACGGGAGCCAGATCGGAGCTCAAGTGCAGCGGTGGTGGGAGACGGGGACCAGTGGAGGACCACCGGGGCCCCAGCCAGAGTCGGAGCCCAGTTGCAGCGGCGGGGCTCGGCGGAGGAACTACTGAGGCAGACGGCGGTAGGTGGCGGGGCTCAGCGGAGGATCTACCGGGACCCCAGCTGGACAGAAGCAGGATCGGAGCTCGGCTACAGCGGCGGTGGGCGGTGGGACTCGGTGGAGGAGCTTCCGGTACCCCGGCTGGACAGGAGCTCGGTTACGGCGGCGGTAAGCAGCAGGACTAGCAGCGGAGGGGGCTAGCTGAGGCCCAGCTGGATTCGAGGTCAGTCGGATCGGATACCGGCGACACCAGCAGAGATTGTTTTACTATCCACAGGTCAGTAAGAATGCCACCAAAGAAGGAGGAAATGGAAGAGATCAAAAAGTCTCTGACCTTCTTGTCAGAAGAACTGACCAAAGTGGTTAGTCAACAGGCTAAAATAATAGGGCTAATGGAAGAAGTCCGAGAATTAAAATTAACAATTAAGGAAAAAGACAAAAAAATTGCAGACTTGGAGCGACGCGTCGAGGATCTTGAACAATATTCTCGTATGGATGATTTAATTATAAGTGGACTAGACATTAAATATCAATCATATGCTCATGCTACAGCAGGATTGAGAGGAGAGGAGGCTCCCGCAAGTGGATCAGTCTCCCTGGAAAACCAGGTGCTTCAGTTCCTTGATAGTAGAAATATAAAGGTCGAAGCAAATGCAATTTCAGCCTGTCATGCTTTACCCAGAAAAGATAATAAAACAAAGAAATCAATTGTGATGCGCTTTCTGAACAGAAGGGTAAAGAATGACATACTGAGGCAGGCCAGAAAGCTACGGGGAACAGAGGTTTACCTAAATGAACATCTAACAAAAACTAATGCTGAAATAGCACGGCAAGCACGGATGCTGAAAAGACAAAATAAGATACAGGCAACATGGACAAGAAATTGTAGAGTTTGGATCAAACTAAATGGAACACCTGAGCAAGCAAAGAGTATAATGATCAGAGATGTTACTGACTTAGATAAATACAGATGAACACTGATTAAGAAAATTAAGAGACTATAAAAATCCATATCCACACACACGGCAAGAATAGTTCTTTTGACATACCATGTCAATGTACTTTAAAAAAACAAAACAAAAAAACAACAACAACAAAAAATAAACAAAACAAACAAAAAAACTTATGACTGACTTGAGTAGACATCAGTTATCCCCAGCTGGAGGAAGTCATTTGACACAGAGTGAGGAAATTCAAACTCTGAAAATATGGCATTATGCTGAACATAAACTACAAGAGATGGAAAATGATATTGATCCTGATAACCACTTTTTCAATAATATTCATAATCATTGTGAATATTACACTGAAAAGCAATTCAAAAGTCAAGTGCAACTAGATGGTAAACTATCAATAATACACTTCAACAGCAGAAGTCTTAAAAACTTTCCACAGATTCAGGACTATTTAAAACAGCTAGACAGAAAATTTACAGCTATCACAGTCTCTAAAACTTGGCTTAATGAAGAGCAGGCTCCCCTGATGGCAATAGAGGGATATCAGATGTTTCCTATTAACAGATCTCAAAAAAAGGGTGGTGGTGTTGCCCTGTATATTGATGACCTGTATAGGTGTAAGCTTGTAAATGGAATGTCCTTTGCACTACCAGGGATTTTGGAATGTGTTACTGTTGAGATTGATCAAGATAAAACAAAAAATCTAATTATAAGTTGTATATATAGAACGCCGGGAACTTGCATTGAGACATTCAGAGATAAATTAGTCAAGCTGTACAATAATATTACTAGTAAGAAAATGGTAGTAATTTGTGGAGATTTCAATATTGATTTACTAAATCCATATCAACAAAATGTAATTACAGAGTTCATGAATTCTATGTACAGCATGAGTCTATATCCCACAATAAATATCCCGGTAGAATCACAGTTCACACTGCTACACTTATTGACAACCTGTTTGTTAATATTATTGATAAGAAAATAGAAAGTGGATTATTGATAAATGATATAAGTGACCATTTGCTAACCTTTGCACTTATCCATGGCCACATGGGGGCCAATACAGAAAAAATTTTAAAATTGTTCAGATACAAATCACAAAATGCAATCAGTTCTTTTAAATCAGAATCAGAATCAGAATCAGCTTTATTGGCCAAGTATGCACAACACATACAAGGAATTTGACTTTGGCTAAAAACTTGCTCTCGTTGTTCAGGTGGAGGATTTAAATAAGGATTCAATGACAACAGAGTATGTACAGTAAATTACAGTCTGTCCACGTTTCTATAAAAGGATGCAAATATATACAGGAATATATGCAGTTATATACTCAGACTAACCACACTTTGCAGAAATATATGAAAAAATATACAGTCACACAGTATTTCAATGTGAACTCAGATTCAGTGATATAATGTGAATGAAGTAAAAAGCAGATCGTGGGTTCGATCCCAGCCCCCGACCACCAGTGAGCTGTGTGGAGTTTGCATGTTCTCCCCGTGTTGCGTGGGTTTACTCCGGGATTTCTCCAGTTTCTTCCCGCATACCAAAAACATGTAGGTTTAGGGCGCTCGCGCACGCAGCGACCGGCAGCCGGTGGCTTGTCACCAGACTGCAAACCAAATCTACCTACAGGTACAAATAAGTAACAACAAAAAAAAAAAAAAGTGTGAGAGTTATGTGCAATGTAATAATGGATGAAAAGTCATGAGTACAGCAACAGATAGGACTAGGTGAATGTTAGGAGTTCATCACAGTGATGGCTTGAGGAAAGAAACTGTTCCTGTGACGGGTGGTTTTGACCTTCAGTGATCTGTAACAACGACCAGAAGATAGAAGTTCAAACAGTTTGTGGCCGGGGTGTGATGGGTCAGCACAGATGTTTCCCGCCCGTTTCCTGGTTATGGACCAATATAAGTTCTCAATGGAGGGTAGGTCGGTACCAATGATCCTCTCCGCAGACTTAACGATCCGCTGCAGTCTGGTCTTGTCCTGTTTAGTGGCAGATCCAAACCAGACAGTGATGGAAAAGCAGAGGACAGATTGGATGATGGCGGTGTAGAAGACAACCATCAGCTCCTGAGGCAAATCAAACTTCTTGAGCTGACGCAGAAAAAACAACCTCTGCTGGGCCTTTTTCCGGACAGTGTCTATATGGGAGGACCACTTCAGGTTTCGGGACATTGTGGTACCCAGAAACTTGAAGGAGTCCACAGTGGACACTGTGCTGTTGAGGATGGTGAGTGGGGGGAATGAAGGGGGGTGTCGCCTGAAATCCACAGTCATCTCCACCGTTTTGGCTGGGTTAAGTTCAAGATGGTTCTGGCTGCACCAGAGGATCAGCTGCTCCACCTCCCGCTTGTATGCAGACTCATCATCATCCCAGATCAAACCGATGACTGTGGTGTCGTCCGCAAACTTCAGGAGCTTCACCGAAGGGTCCTCTGAGGTGCAGTCAAAGAAGACTTGCTGAAGCAAGACTGGACAAAAGTCTATGTATCAGATGTAAATGAAGCCTGTGACACATTTATAAACATTGTAACCACTCTTTATGAAAAAAAATGTCCATTAGTAAAGAAAAAGCTTAAACATAAATTTGCCGATAAGCCATGGTTAACCAAAGGATTACAAAAGGCGTGTAAAAAGAAAAAATTATTACATAAAGCTTTCCTAAAGAAAAGGACAAAAGAAGCAGAGCAGCGGTATAAAACATACAAAAATAAGTTAACATATATAATAAGATGTAGTAAAAGAGACTATTACAGTAAAGAACTGGAGAAAAACAGAGACAATATTAAATACATGGACAATACTTAACAATATTCTTGGAAATAAAAACAGAAATACAAGCTACCCAACCAATTTTTCAAAAAATAATAAAACGATTCGGAGTGTGAATGCAGCTTCACCTGCAGATGAATTTAATAACTTTTTTGTTAACATTGGTCCTAATTTGGCTTGAGAAATACCCATTACGGCACCCACAGGTGATGCAATAAGCAAAAACACTGCTATAAAAGACTCCATTTTCATAAAGAACACAGACGAGAGAGAGGTCATTGAAATTGTTAAATCGTTTAAAAGTAAAACATCTACGGACTGTGATGGTATTGACATGCTCTTAGTCAAAACTATTATTGAATGCTTAGTGAAACCACTGACGTATATCTGTAACCTGTCTCTCCAAACAGGTATATTTCTCAATGCAATGAAAATAGCTAAAGTAATTCCGATATACAAGACGGGTGAACTTTCAAACTATAGACCAATTTCACTATTGCCGCAATTTTCCAAGATACTTGAAAAAATATTCTATGAGAGAACTGACAACTTCATACTGAAGAATAATTTATTTTGTGAGTAGCAATATGGGTTCAAACACAAGAGGACAACTGCATTTGCTCTAATGGAATTTATAGAAAAAATATCAACTGCCGTTGAAAATAAAGAGTATTCAGTTGGGGTATTCCTGGATCTTAAAAAAGCATTTGATACAGTGGATCACAATTTATTATTAAAGAAACTACAAAATTGTGGTATTAGTGGGGTAGCACTGTCCTGGTTATGTAGTTACTTAAAGAATAGATATCAGTATGTATGTGTTGGTAACAAAAACTCACAGTTACTGAAGGTTACTTGTGGAGTCCCACAGGGTTCAGTTTTGGGGCCATTGTTATTCAATATGTATATAAATGATATATGTAAAGTCTCGGAAAAAATGGATTTAATATTGTTTGCCGATGACACTAATCTATTATGCAGTGGAAGCAATTTGGAACAACTTTTGGATACACTCGGAAAGGAATAAGGAAAGCTTAAACTGTGGTTTGATTCAAACAAATTAACGCTCAATTTAAGTGAGACAAAATTTATAGTTTTTAACAACCATCACAACAACTTAGTATCTAAACTCAGTGTAAATGGTGTAGAGATTGAAAGGGTATCTGAAGCTAAATTTCTTTGTGTAATAATTGATAATAAACTGTGTTGGAAGTCACATATTAATTATATTAAAGGTAAAATATCTAAATCAATCACAATACTACACAGAGCGAAATATTTGCTGAATCAACCCACATTATAAACTTTGTATCATTCATTAATGCTCCCATACATGACATATTGTACTGAAGTATGGGGAAATGCATATAAAACAAACATGTATCCAGTCTTTATGCTTCAGAAGAGAGCTATTAGAATAATAAACAAAGCTGCTTACAGGGAACCAACAAACCCACTTTTTCTTAAATTAAAAGCTCTCAAGTTGAAAGATCTGGTTGACTTTAAAATTGCAGTAATAATGTTTAAAGTGAAGACTCTATCACTGCCTGCAAATATCCAAAAGCTGTTCCAAATAAGGGAGAAACAATATCATTTCAGAGGAACATGTATATTTCAAAAACCTTCAGTGAGAACTACCACCAAGCAACAATGTGTTTCAGTGCAAGGAGTCAGATTATGGAACGATTTTGGACCTGAATTAAAATCATGTACAACGCTTGGACAATTTAAACAAAAACTAAAGGAAGAAATACTCCAAACATATATACAAGATGACATGTAAAATCACCTAAGGATTGTCATATCCAGTCTGTGATGTGTTGTTGCTTAGTTTTCTTTTGTCACGTTTTGTCTTAGCTTTGTTCCAAATTGTAATCGCTCTTGTTTTGTTTTTCTTTTGAATTTTTGGATGGAATATGGGTGGGCAATATAAGCTGCGGCTTCAGCCATCACCCATTTCGGATAACTTATGTTGAACTGTATAATCAGAGGAGTTATTGTTTAATTTGACCTTGTTGGATTTTTTCCCCTTTGTTATATTATTCTGTTTCTTTTTAATCTTTACTTTTAATCTATCCGAAATAAAGATTCATTCATTCATTCATTCATTCATTCAAACAGCTCTGTCATCAGTCATCAGTCTCTGACAGATGTTGTTTCCTCTCAGCACCCTGAGGAAATGTAGTCTCTGCTGGGCCTTTTTCAGCAGCTCAGTTGTGTTCACCCCCCATGTCATGTCCTCCTGAATGTGGACCCCCAGGAAGCGGAAATCCTCGACCCTCTCCACACCCGTGCCACTAATAGTCAGAGGTTGAATGTCTGTTTTATTTCTTCTGAAGTCTATGATGACCTCCTTTGTTTTTGTGACATTTAGAAGAAGGTTGTTGTCTCCACACCACTCTATCACCTGCTGCACCTCACCCCTAAAACCGGTCTCATCAACCTCCGAGATGAGCCCCACCACTGTGGTGTCGTCGGCAAACTTGATGATGCTGTTGCTGTGGTGTATGGGGGTGCAGTCATAGGTGTAAAGGCTGTACAGTAGGGGGCTCAGCACACAGCCTTGTGGGGAGCTGGTGCTGAGGCTGATGGTGGTGGACATGTGAGGTCCCACTTTGACCCTCTGGCTGCGATCCGAGAGGAAGCTTTGGATCCAAGTACAAGTGAAATATGGAAGTCCTAGTTCCCTAAGTTTGGGCACCAGTCTGCCGGGAAGGATGGTGTTAAAGGCGGAGCTGTAGTCCACAAATAGCATCTACACATAGCTCCCCGGCTGCTCCAGGTGGAACAGGGCAGCGTGGAGGGCTGTGGCAACAGCATCCTCAGTGGATCTGTTGGCCCTATAAGCGAACTGGTGGGGGTCCAAACACTGTGGGAGAAGTGATATGATGTGGGCTCTGACAAGCTTCTCAAAACACTTCATCACCACTGGAGTTAGAGCCACTGGCCGGTAATCATTAAGACTGGTAACATTGTGTTTTTTGAGTATAGGAATTATGGTGGAGGATTTTAAACAGTGTGGGACAGTGGACTGTGACGGGGACCAGTTAAAAATCCTAGTAAAGATTCCAGTCAGCTGGTATGCACAGTCCTTCAGCACACGGCCGGAGACACCGTCAGATCCAGTGGCCTTCCTTGGATTGACCGCTCCCAGAACTCTCCTCACCTCATACTCCTCCACAATGAGGCTTGGGCTACTGGGAGCTGTAGGCTCCGTTGTTGTTTCTATCTCTGGAGGCTCCACCTCAAAACGAGCAAAGAAGATATTCAGGTCCTCTGCCAGCGAGGGGCTCCCTTCAGCCGCTCCAGGGTTGGCTCTAAAATTAGTGAGCTGCTGCACCCCCTCCCACACCTGTCTGCTGTTATTACTATCCAGGTGGTCCTCAATGCTCCTCCTGTATTCCCTCTTGGCCTTCCTGATGCCTCTTTTCAGGTTAGCCCGGGCTGAGCTATAACGAGCCATGTCGCCTGACCTGAAGGCAGCTCTCCTCTCCCTCAACAGTTGCTGGACCTCCCGGGTCATCTAGGGCTTTCTGTTAGGATAAATCCTGATGTCTTTCTCAACTGTGACAGTGTCCATGCAGGTTTTAATATAACACAGCACACTATCCATAAATATGTCCAGGTCTGGGTGTTCAAAAACGTCCCACTTTGTCCTATTGAAGCAGTCCTGCAGCTGCTGAGTTGCACCATCGGGCCATGTTTTAACTGTTTTTGTAATAATAGGAGCAGTTTTCCTGAGTGGTGCATATGCTGGGATTACAAGCAGGGACATGTGATCAGACTGGCCCAGATGTGAAAATGGGGTGACCCTAAAGCCCTGCTTGACATTGGAATAGAGTTTATCAAGTGTATTTGCTCCCCTAGTAGCACAGTTAACATGCTGATGGAACTTGGGGAGCACCTTTTTCAAGTCCACATGATTAAAATCCCCTGCTACAATATGCACAGCCTCAGGATGTAAACTCTGCTGTTTGCTCAGACTGTCATGTAAACATCCGTTAGCCGCGTTAGCATTAGCATCAGGTGGAATGTATACAGCGGTTACCATGACGACGGTGAATTCTCTCGGTAGGTAGAAGGGTCTACATTTTCGTTCGTTGGCCTCCGTCGGTCTATGATGACCATGGAAGAGAATCCTAAATGTCTACTCTGCTGGAACAGCACCGCCTGTGGCTGAACAGGCCAATGCGCGAATGGCAGTCCCTGTCACACAGGTCGCACTTGTGGGTGGTCTCCGTGCTGCTGGGTCTGTGGCGGTTCTTCCTGCGGGTCCTTTTTTCATCTGCTGCAGCAGTCAGTCTTTCTTCACCCGCCTTGAGCTGTCTGGTCAGGGTGCCTCTCCATTTGGAGCGGTCCGTTGCAAGGTCCTCCCAGCGCTCTGTGTTGATCTCCAGGGCCTTCATGTCTCTCTTGCAGACGTCTCTAAAGCGCAGCTGTGGGCGGCCAACGTCTCTCCTGCCAGTTGCCAGTTCTCCATAGAGGACGTCTTTGGGGATTCTGCCATCCTCGATACGATGAACGTGGCCTAGCCAGCAGAGCCTGCGCTGCCTGAGTAGAGTGAACATGGAGGGAAGGCCGGCGTGGGACAGAACTTCTGTGTTGGGCACTTTGTCCTGCCAGGATATGTCCAGGATGTGGCGAATGCAGCGCAAGTGGAAGGAGTTCAGTCTCTTTTCCTGCTGGGCGTATGTTGTCCACGTCTCACTCCCATAGAGCAGTGTGCTGATGATGCAGGCGTTGTACACTGCCATCTTCGTCTTGACAGAGAGTTTGGGATTCTCCCACACTCGTGTGGTGAGGCGAGCGAGTGTGAAGGCTGATTTTCCAATCCTCTTGTTGATCTCTGTATCAAGGGAGAGGTTGTTGCTGATCGTGGACCCCAGGTACGTGAACTGATTCACGACCTCCAGCTCGTAGTCGTCGATGGTGATGGTTGGTGGTGCTTCCGTGCCTTGCGCCAAGACGTTAGTCTTCTTCAGGCTGATGGTAAGCCCGAAGTCCTTGCATGCCTGGGAGAAGCGGTCCATCAGGGTCTGAAGCTCCTGCTGTGTGTGGGTTGCGACTGCAGCGTTGTCTGCGAACAGCATGTCTCTGATTAGAGCCTCGCGTACTTTGGTTCTGGCTTTCAGGCGGGCGAGGTTGAAAAGCCTGCCATCAGATCTTGTGTGCAGGTAGATTCCCTCTGTTGCTGTGCTGAAGGCATGCCTCAGGAGCATAGCAAAGAAAATCCCAAAGAGGGTTGGCGCAAGTACACAGCCCTGTTTCACTCCACTGCATATGTTGAATGGCTCTGAGACTTTGCCGTCGTGCTGCACTATCCCCTGCATGTTGGTGTGAAACGATTCGATGAGACTTTGCAACTTTGGTGGGCATCCTATCTTTGGCAGGATCTTGAAAAGGCCCTCTCTGCTGACCAGATCGAATGCTTTGGTGAGGTCGATGAAGGTGACGTACAGGGGCATGTTCTGTTCTCTGCATTTCTCCTGGAGTTGGCGGATGGAGAATATCATGTCTACCGTCGATCGCTCAGCGCGGAAGCCACACTGAGACTCGAGGTAGACACGTTCGGCAAGCTTCTGTAGACGAACGAGAGCAACTCGTGCGTAGACTTTGCCAACAACGCTGAGGAGGGAGATGCCCCTGTAGTTGTTGCAGTCGCTTCTCTCCCCTTTGTTTTTGTAGAGGGTGATGATCTTGGCGTCCCTCATGTCCTGTGGTACGGCACCTTCCTTCCAACACTGGCAGAGGACGTCATGCAATGGCAGCAGTAGGGCGGTCTTGCAGTGCTTGATCAGGTCAGGGGGTATGCCGTTTTTGCCAGGTGCCTTGCCAGCAGCCAAGCTATCAATGGCCTTGCTGAGTTCGTCGATGGTTGGCTCGGCGTCAAGTTCGTCCATGGATGGCAGGCAGTCGATGGCATCAAGGGCTGAAGGTGTCACGGTGTTCTGTCTGGAGTAGAGGTCGGAGTAGTGTTCCACCCATCTCTCCATCTGCTTGTTCTTTTCCGTGATCATCTCCCCAGTGAAGGATTTGAGGGGGGCCGTCTTGCTCTGAGCCGGACCAAGTGCTTTCTTGATGCCATCGTACATACCACGGATGTTCCCTGTTATGGCAGCGGTTTGAATGTCTTGGCTGAGCTGAGTCCAGTACTCGTTGGCACAGCGCCGAGCAGTCTGCTGAACTTTGCTTCTCGCAGCCCTGAGAATCTGGAGATTCTTCTCGTTTGGGTACTTCTTGTACTCAGCAAGTGCTGAGCGCTTGGCTTCAATGACGGGGGTCATCTCGGTCAACTTGGCATCAAACCAGTCCTGTGACTTCGAGGTCTTCCTCCCGAAGGTAGCCAAGGCTGTGCGGTGGATGGTGTTTCGCAGCTCTTCCCACTTCTGCTTTGCAGATTCTCCTTCTTGTGGTACACCAAGTTCCTTCTCAAAGGTGGAGGCAAACTGCTCAACAAGTTCTGGTTGAGCCATCTTGCTGGTGTCAATCCGTGCCTTTCCAGGCTGTCTAGCATGATGGAATTTCTTCAGCTGCAGCTTGACCTTGCAACACACCAATGAATGGTCTGTGTTGCAATCTGCACTCTGGAACGAACGGGTGATTAGCACGTTCTTCAGTGAGGTGCGCCTGGTCAGGATCAAGTCCAGCTGGTGCCAGTGCTTTGAGCGCGGATGTTGCCAGGAAACCTTGTGTTGGGGCTTGGTCTTGAAGAACGAGTTTGTGATGCACAGATCGTGATATGTGCAGAACTCGAGCAGCCGCTGTCCATTGTTGTTCAAGGGTCTACATTTTACAGTCACATATTCCAGGTCTGAGGAGCAGTGACTGTCCACAATCGCTGTGTCTGTGCACCAGCTGTTGTTAATGTGCATGCAGAGCCCACCTCCTCTGGTCTTCCCGGAGTCCCTCGTCCTGTCATGCCGCTGTACGGTATAGCCTGCTAGCTTGATAGCATTGTCTGGGATGGATGGTTGAAGCCAAGTCTCGATGATCAGCAGAATGCAGCTATCCCTTATCGATTTCTTCGCTATCTGCAGCCTCAGCTCATCCATCTTGTTCAAAAGTGCTCTGGCATTTGAGATGAAGAGACTCGGTAGCGGTGGTCTGTGTGGCTGCCGCCATAGTCTGGCTAGCGCCCCAGCCCGGCAGCCCCGCTTCTGTCTCCTCTCTCTCCGCCGCCGCCGGCACCTCCTCTCTGGGATGGTAATCCACGGAGCACCCGGTCCCCTCGCTATATACGCCGGGATGTCATGCGATCGAACAAACTCGGCTGTGACATTCTGCTTGCATGAAACTCCAATCGTGAGAAGCTCATGCCGGCTGTAGTTGTTTTTAGCCCATGAGGGTGTACACTGGTCCAACAGAAACACGCATACAAACACACATCCATAACACCAACTGAGAGAGCATACAGCCGCTGCAACTGTGTGCGCCGCCATCACATCACACGTGATGGATATAGCTCTTTGTATATTGGTAATGAAGCTTGAGCTACACACACATGTAATTAAGGCCACTGATAAGTAGGCTGGTATAAAATAAAATTGTAAATCATTGAAAACGTGTGGTACTTAAACTATAGTAGTATCGACCTATAGATCTAAGTAAGCAGGCTATGCCTTGTAGTGAAATTTACTCAATATAACAAAACCATAGCTGAGCTGTGAAACCACTCGCTTACCTTCTTTGTAGTCATTTCAGAGTCTCGCAAGTAAGCGTGCTTGGTCCTTTGACAACAAAAAATCTGCTAAGTCAGCGTACATACAGGGGGGCCATTTTGGCCAATTTTTGAAACGTGGCCGCGAATGCAAGTGCAACTAGTTCATCCTTGTGTTTGTGGGTACAACCGGGAAGACCCCTACGCATACAATATGCTCGTAGATCAGGAACTTTCCATAAATTAAATGTATCAATACAGCATGTTTGGTAGCCACGTTCCCATGATGCTTTGCGCGAGCCGAGATGCGAAAGTCACTTATTCACACAAGGCATCATGGGGCCTAGGAATAAGGTGAATAGTTTATATAAAATAAACAATAAACAATAGTTTTTCTACATTCTAAATTACATATTGAAAAAGTCAGTTGTACAAATTCATCTGTCATTACTTTTATACACTTTTTCCCTCTTAATTTTGCAGTTATAAAATTGTTTTCTAATGTGCATTTGAGATGACTTCAACTTTATTCATTACTGCTACATGACTAATTAAAAATGATTAAAAAATCAAGTTACATTAAGAGCCAGTTTGTTCCTCTGACACATTTTAATTCATTCATCTTCTTCCGCTTAATCCTTTTTGGGTCGCGGGGGGGCTGTTAATTTATTATTTATTTAGTTTGTATGTGGCTGCTGTCATGCAGTTTTGCAGCTTTAGTAATATTTTTTCAGACAAAATTAAGAAACTCGGCAGTGATTTAAACCAGAACGATGGTCTGATACACTATGTTTCCTATTAGCAACAAGTTACCATCGTCATTTAGCATTTGCTGTTTTATAATTAGAGAGAGATGGTGTTAACATGAATTACCTCCAATTAAAACAAGGTTAGAGGACTGTCCTTTCTGACGTAGCATGGTGGGAAAAAATCCCACATCCCTGGCACAGAAGTAGCAGCTCCACAGAAGTAGTGGCAAAACATTAGCTTGCTGTTAGCTGCTATGGCCCTAACCACTGGGACCCACCTGGCGCACTGCGGGAGACAGGCAGGGCGGTGACAAGTATAAACGGGGTATGTGTCCCGGTATAAACGCTAAAGTTTCATATGAAACGGTAGACATTTTTTATCATGTCTCCAATATATATCGTCATATCGCACAGCCCTATGTGGTAAGTTGCCTCTTGGGCTTTTTGGGGGCTTGTTTCCATAGAGCTGGTTGCTTATTTCTCTCGTGAAACCCAGCAACACTGGTCAGGATGTATATGTGTTGGTAACTTAAGTGGGGCTGCCCTGCGTTCAGTTGAAAAAACAGTTCGCCGAACATAGTTTGCAAGGCGAACTGACCTAAATGAACGGGCAGTTCTCGGCAAACGTTTTTTCTGTTCGGCTCGCGCATTCTGTAGTTGTGTAGATCTATGATCCTCCGTCAGCCGGTAGAGGACCCTAGTAACTATGGCATAGACTGTAGCCTACTTCAGCTTCATATTACCTAAGAATTATCCGTTATACCCCCACAAAAACAATATTTTATGCGTGATATTGTTTTACTTACAAAATGACATAACCTCTACTCTTAAATTGATGGAATTGCTCCAAAAATAAAACAAAAGAATATTGCAAACTATCTTACCTAGCCGCCATCTTTGTTTGCTACGCGAGTCACCTCCAAAAGAGTTCAGCCAAAGAGAAAATGGTTTGCAGCGACCATGTCGTTCAGTTACAGAAACTAACGAACAGTTCCGAACAGTTGCAAACTGTTTTGTCAACTGAACACGCCCCTGGTCTGAATGCCCTCTAACTGGCTCATGGCATCATAAAACCCAGGAAGTGCAATCTACTTGTTTCTTTCATAGCTTAGCTAAAAAGGCAGTGTTTGTTTCCTTTGTGAAGTAAGCATTTTAATATTTTAATGGTATTCATGTGACCACAGTAGAGCACCCGCCCCACAACCGTGAGGTCGTGGGTTCAAATCCTGGCCGGGTCATACCAAAGACCATATAAAAATGGTACTTTCCACCTTCTAGCTTGGTGCTCAGCAAAAGAGAACGGGGAAAGGAAAGTTAACACACAGAGCTGCCAAAAGACTGACCCCCCCACTGTAGCTTTCACTGCTCACAGTAGCTGTGTGGCCTAGGGTCAATGAAACGGAGATAAGCGCTGCGCCATACGCCACATGGTGTGGAAGGGATAGTAAGTATGTGACCACAGTTGTATTTTATAAGGGTAAAACACATGAAAATACAGTTATGGGACACAATATGGGACCTTTACCTGATATTTATAGGGGAACAGCCTCAAAATAAGCCGAATGATATCAAATGGGATTTTTAATAAATAGTATTTTTCACCAAAGCAAAAAGTTATCAGTCAACAGTAACCTCACCCAAAGGTAACTTTATAATGGAAAATGCATGTGTTAACTAGCTGTCCAAATGAGATTTTATATATTGCCTGTATGGAAATATTGTAATGTTTTTCCAGTTAAAAAAAAATCAGCTCCAGGTGCGAACAGCATGGGGGGAGGACAGAAACACTCTCTCACAGCCCCTGCAGTGTGAGGTGGCCTGCTCTCCATATCAAAATGGAAAATCTTCTCCAGCTGACAGAGCTCACCTGACAGGAGAGAGGTGAGCCATTATAGATGACTCATTATCTGCCTTTGCTGGTCAGGTGTGATATGCTTGAGTGTGTGTGTGTGCATTACCATGTGTATCCATGTTTTTGATATGACATTTTTCCCCTTTGTGCACAGATGACAAATTATGAAGGTGTCATGTTTAATACAAACAGTATTGTCGTCAAATGTAGGTAGGTTTAACAGTGCAAAAGACACCAAAGTGCACATTCTTACAAAGCACCCGACCATTTTTTGACCTTTACTGCAAGCCTAGTGCCATAAAACAGTAATCCTCATATTTTCTGCTTGAAAGGTGAGAAACTCCCTCTTCTACATCCCTATAAGTCTTTCCTTTCATATGTTCACAGGTGCATAACCCACCTGCAATCTCATCTGATCTTGTTATTACTCTGCCTCACTGGTTCTCACTCTCAACTCTCCTGATTTGAAGAGATGGCGTGGACAAAAGAAAACCCCCAATTTTTCATAGGAGTGGCTGTGAGGATGATATTAATTAGCATAATTGCAACGACCATGTGGACTGAGATTATTGTGTGGCTGCTCGGCTGTCTGTTCTATTGTAGCTCCTCTTGGAGCTTGCGGACTGCTCATTGACTCACTCAGCAGTAGCGTTTCCTAGCAACGCCTCTTGAATGTACTGTACAGTACTTTCCCATCTCATGGGCGCCTTTAATAATCTGCTTTGCTATTTCCATGTAAGCTTTGTTAAAAGATTTATGGTCCATTTGAACTCACGCTTTTCATGACGCTATTCTTTCAGTGTAAAGGGAGAATCGGTGTATATTCAGGCTATAATGCAGTTTGCAGTAGGGATTTCCCGTGGTTTCTGGAGAATTAGCATGATGCAGCAATGTCCTACTTGTACAGTAAAGGGGGGGGGGGGGGTGCTGATTAGTGTTCATTGCTCAGAATAAAATAAAAAGAGTGTTCTGCTGAAGATTACTTTGACCATTTGCTGTACCACATGCCTGAATAAGTGAGATAATTTCACTGCAGGACCTCGCTGTCAAGATGAAGCTCTTTAAGTAAATGTTATGGTGTCATACTGTACAATGCAAATTAGTAATGTCTTAACGTGGAATTTTCTGCTACAGAAGAGGTGCAGTCTACAGTGTCAAAAAGGGAGTGCTTTCAGCAGCTGTGAGGTAAAGGGCAGTAGCAGTTGTGAATGGTTATCATTTGGCAGTTGATAAATCTTTGCATGGCGTGTGTTGTTGCTGCCTGAGACCCAGTGTGAAATTTATGACCCTTAAAGGGCTGCTCATCATCTGGGTGACGGACAGTTTATGTTCTCCAGGACAGACCGTGACTCCTGCTGCCTTGCAAAAACTGTGACTGAAATCTCACTAAATTACTATCCAGGGAATGGGTCTGCATGTTGGTTTGTGTGTAGACCTCAAAACCTTGGTCTTGGCATGGAATTAAAGCATGCATGCTTTTGGCTCTGCATCTTCTGTTTTTCAACCCCGTCACGTCCACCACTTTACCTTTTTCCTGGGTGATGTGTTTGTACCCCACCACGGCCGTGATTCATGCCTCCATGCATAGTCGGATTCTTAAGTGGTTTGTCATATCAGCTGTTACTGCCTCTCATTAACGGGACATGGAGAAATATTAGGGTTTACAGCCTCAGCAGGAAGCCTCTCTGTGGGGCACCATGTTTTCCCACATTCCGTTCGCATTGCTGCTCTTCCACCTTTTCACACTGTTTTGTTTTATTCATGTCTTTGTCTGAACTTCCGTGATTGCATGGCTGCCACATCCGACTTCCGTGTGTCACATACACACAGAGCTCTTCCAATTCTGCTTCAGTTCACTTTTTATTCTTTCTCCCTCTCCTCACCTGTTTCTGTTGACTGCTTTTCCCCGCGGTGAAGAAGATGTTGTCTCCCATCTGGCTGACTTCACAGCAGACTGACAGTCTCCTGCATCTCTCTGGTGTCTTGCTGCTGCCAGTGCCCATTGCCAGAAACTCCTCTAAATTAAAGGCAGGCAAATTTCTATTCATTCCGATTAAGTAAACATAACACATAGCATTGTTTTGTACAGTGAAAATTATTACTCGCTTTAAGCAGAAATGTTGTAGCCATTTTCAGCTCAATGTTTTTTGTAGTTTGAAACTTAAGGAGTTGCTTTGCATAAATCGTTTAAAAGAAATCTTTAGATCACTGATGTGTACTGGCCCTGACCAAAGCCTAAACAAGTCTTTTTTACTCATCTCCTTTTCAGGGAATATTGCCTCAGTTCATTTTTTCTTTATTCTTTCTTGACAAGAGTTTTTTTCCCCTTATTGGCTGCCCTTTGCACGAATAACACAGCCATATGTAAATGAGATGGGACAGCGTTGGGCAGTAATGTCTTTAGAGTATTCATCTTACTGTTTCAGGGTGTTTTCATACCTTCAGGCTTTAGTTCATCTCACTCAAGTTCGTTTTCTCCATTAGTGTGATTCATTTTGTCTGGTGAGAACATGGTAATTGCACTCAGGTGGGCACCAAAACAACCGCGCCAAGACCGCCTGAAAGAGGTGGTCTCAATCCAAATCATCTGGCAAACTCTGGTGCGGCCCTGCAGGTGAGAAAAGGACAGTACTAAAACAGGACCAGCGGCAAACGGTAAAACATTTTTTACCACTATACATACCTGACGGATCTCCAAAAATATCTGTCACTGAGCATGTCAAGGTTCTGGAGGTGTAAAGAACATTAACATGTTATTTTCCTTCTGTAGTCACACTTCATTTTCAAACTGTACAATTTGCCAAAAGTGGTATATGCACGTATGTAATAAACAATAACCAGGGTGACGAAAAGCCCCTATAGATTACGCTGTGATTTCTATTATTTTTTTCCCCATGAATACAGAGTAGTCATCCTACTTCCTGTATTTACCTTTCCCGTTCTTGCAGCAAAAAATCTGACCAGTAAGAACAGAGAAAGTTCTGATGTAAGTCTTGCGGGATTTAACGTGATGGAATTTGGTCCACTTGAATTTTTGCCTTTGTGAAAGTGAACCAAACCAAGGAGAAAGTGATACAAAGTAACAAACTTATCAACTGATTCGGACCAAAGTAAATGAATTTAGGTGTGAGAGCGCACTAAAGGTGCTACAACGTTTGGACCGACTTTTACTTACGTTTTAGCAAACATCTGACTCTGCTGGCAAAAGTTAATGATTGCTGGTGTTTTTGTTAGCAAACGCTGGCGAAAGCTGTGTTCTTTGAAAACATTCAGCCTTCTGAAAATTTACCGACGTTTGGAAATACACATTGGTGAAAGATGTGCTCATTTTGTAAAAGTTCCTGAGCACTGGGCTAAGTTACGCAGAGTTCACCTAAGTCAGCCTAAGTTAAAGCTGGGTTCACTCTATAGCGTTTGGACTGACTTTTGCAGATGTTTTGAAAAATCAGAGAAATACTCAGTGCAGATCAGCTGACTTCAGCATCAGGTGATGCTCGTATAAAGATCAGTGTTTGTGGAGGCTTCCTGCCATCCTGGACCTGCTTCTGGAGTGAACACATCTCCCTTGAGCATACTTTCAGTATTTATTTTCATTTGATATTCCTATGCAGTTACTTCTGCATACCCTGTTCCCCGGTTCATTCATTCATTCATTCATTCATCTAAAAAAACAATAAAATAATGCTATAGATTCCAATACTAAGTCCACCATTAAAATGTGAATGTGGATGGAATTAAAAAAAATGTATGAGTGAATCATCATGTAAATAAAATGACGAGTGATTATATTTTGACTGTTATAAGATAAGATAAGATAAGATAAGATAAGCCTTTATTAGTCCCACAACGGGGAAATTCCAGGATTGCAACAGCACAGGGATAGCAACACTCAGAGCAACAATCAGAAGGCAAGAAAAAAACAAGCAAGCAAGAGCGGCTAATATACATATGTACATATTACTATAAAATAAATATATACACACACACACACAGACACACAGTGCAGAGCATTGTAGCTAGATGGAATAAATATGTAAATATATAAACACCCACAGTACGGAGCATTGCAGCTAGGTGGAATAAATATGCAAGTATATAAACACACACAGTGCCTCTCTCTATTAAAATAACATTAAATCCCATTAAATGTCATTTACTTTTTGACACCACATCAGCGCTGTTTGATTCCCACAATGGAAGTGAACCAATAAATCCTGGAGAATGATTACGCACGGAGCAGAAAATTAAGAACAGTAAATTTCTCAATGAGGAGATTTTTTTATTCTTTTGGGCTGTCACATTTTTGGGAGATTATATATATAAGGATAAGCCATCTTTATTGTCATTCAAATCCATACAGCCAATCATGTACAGTAGAACGAAATTACGTTTCTCTTATCTACAGTGTTTATCACACACACATATAGAATCAGAGGGGTCACTGCCATGCAAGGCACCACCACAAATTTCCCTCCTCCGTTCCATTATTGCTGAGCACCAAGCTGGATGGCAGGAAGTTCTGCTTTTATATGTTCTTCGGCATGACCCGGCCGGGATTTGAACCCCGGCCTCCCAGGTGTGGGGTGGATGCTCTACCAACAGAGCCACCACTCCGGTATACATATATACACACATATATATATGTGTGTGTGTGTGTGTGTAGCAAGCAGCGAGTAGACAGACTTTGGCTGAAAATTTCACGAAAAACCTTTTTTCCACGGACCAAGAAAATGTTTTTTCAGACAGCAAAAAAAAAAAAAACAACAAAAAAAAAACAGCTGTTGTTTCCAAGGCAACCAGTAATCCGTACTGACAAGAAACACTTTTGCACAACAGCACAGCCTAGTGGTAGAAAAATAACACTGCAAAGGCACAAATCCACACCCATCACCTGCAAACAAACCCACAGTTGTCCGTAATATATATATACTGTATACTGACGTGGACAAAATTGTTGGTACCCCTCTGTTAATGAAAGAAAAACCCACAATGGTCACAGAAATAACTTGAATCTGACAAAAGTGGTAATAAATAAAATTTCTATGAAAATTAACCAATGAAAATCAGACAATGCTTTTGAATTGTGGTTCAACAGAATTATTTTAAAAAACAAACTCATGAAACAGGCCTGGACAAAAATAATGGTACCCCTAGAAAAGATTGAAAATAATGTGACCATAGGGACATGTTCAACCAAGATGTGTCCTCTAATTAACATCACAGGTGTCTACAAACTTGTAAT
This sequence comes from Pholidichthys leucotaenia, assembly GCA_020510985.1. Taxonomy (NCBI): domain Eukaryota; kingdom Metazoa; phylum Chordata; class Actinopteri; order Cichliformes; family Pholidichthyidae; genus Pholidichthys; species Pholidichthys leucotaenia. The sequence goes on along the minus strand of CM035843.1, from coordinate 43,077,712 downwards.
CAGTCAGTCGGCCTATTTAAAGGGTGACAAGTAGTCACTGTGCTGTTTGTTGACATGGTGTGTACCATCGTCATCACCTGAGCAACAGCATCGTGCTCCGTGCTGTTGCTCAGGCGATGAAGATCACTGCATGGCCGCCACGAACCATCGGACTTTGGTACCATGTGCAGTGGAGAAGCCCACGGGCTACTGGAGCGCCTAACAATCCCTAAACATTCCAAGTTAGCAAACTCTTCCAGCTGCCAGTTCAGATTGTTATTCAACTCCAACATAAAGAGAATGATATTTGGTGCCAAGGTACATACATATATTCCCCAATCTCTCCTCCCCTCTGCCCAAGTCAATTGGTGTGAGTGGAGCCTCCTAGTGGTGCACCACAATATTATTGATTTAGCTCGTGAATTGTTGTCTGAAGTTAGCTGGCTGCTAGTTTGCTAATATGAGTTAAAGCTATGGAGTACACCACAGAATAAATGTGCTGCCTGATAGGATTTAGCTGATCTGAGAAATGATTAGCTTTTCTCATTCAAATTTGGTCTTTACATTGTATTAATCATTCATGAAATGTGATCAGAAGGGATTTGTTCATGTCATGTGTGCCTTTATGTGGCGCACAGAGAAAAAACAACCCAGGTGGTGGACTGCGAGTTTGTGAAGTTTAATAACAAAATAGCTCAAATCAGAACAAAAGTGAACAGGCGATAGACAACAAGGGAGGAAACAACGTACAAACGAGACATGCCAGAGCGAGATTGGGCTCTGGTGGAGACGAGGAAGAGCGTTCCTTCACAAAGGCGATGCCGCGACAAAGAACATAAGAAACAATCTTCCTTAAATAGGGATCAAACTGATAACAAAGGGAGAGACAGGTGTGGGCTGGCCTGAACAAGAGGAGAGGACAACAACTAATAATTGGAAACAGCTGACCATAATAATGAGGGAGAACGGCTGACGGTAATGACAGGTGAGGGAGGGGCAGCTGGCAGTTTGACAGACGGTAGGGCACACCCACGCGAAGCTGCACAACCCTGACCGCTGTCAATAGCGAAAGGGTAACACAGGAAAGACAAAATAAAATGACATCCTAAATAATACATGTCAAAAAACTGCAGAAATAAGACACAACAGGAAGATGGCAAACAAAACCTAAATATAGGCAACAGATAATGATCAATACAGAACTCACAAGAAATGATACGGCAGATACATATGAATACACAAGAAAGCCATGAAAACTGAGTTTGGGGAAAATCCAAACTCACTTCATGATAGTTAGCGTTGAAAGGAGCCACTTGAGGTGGTATGGGCATCTGATCAGGATGCCTCCTGGATGCCTCCCACTTGAGGTGTTTCAGGCACGTCCCACTGGGAGGAGACCCCGGGGCAGGCCCAGGACTCGCTGGAGAGACTACATCTCCCAGCTGGTCTGGGAACGCCTTGGTATCCTCTCTGAAGAGCTGGAGCAGGTGGCTGGGGAGAGGGAAATCTGAGCTTCTCTGCTTGAACTGCTGCCTCCGCTACCCGGACCTCCGGAAAAGCGGTAGAAGGTGGATGGATGGATCCCCACAAAATTCAATATACCATGGAACACAGTGAAGACAGTCATCATCAAGTAGAGAAAATATGGCACAACAGTGACATTACCAAGAACTGGATGTCCCTCCAAATTTGATGAAAAGACAAGAAGAAAACTGGTCAGGGAGGCTGCCAAGAGGTCAACAGCAACATTGAAGGAGCAGCAGGACTTTCTGGCAAATACTGGCTGTTTAGTACATTTGACAACAATCTCCCGTCTAGGGTGGCAAGATGGAAGCCTTATCTTATGAAGAAAAACATCCAAGCCCAGATACATTTTGCAGCAACACATTTGAAATCTCCCAAACGCATCTGGGAAAATGGTCCGATGAAACCAAGGTTGAACCTTTATGTGTGATGGCCTGAGCGCAGATTCCATCCGCGCTCGAGTTGTCCAGTATTTTCCCCGTTTCATCCCATTTTGAGCCCTGTTATTATGGCCTTCCAGGGCTTTTATTTTGACAGCGTCACGGCGGGACTTCTGGCTGTCAGAGCCGAGCTGTGCCATGACAGCTGATGTCATTTCACTGATTACATTCTTCTTTCCTGAGTAGTCTTAGTGCATTATTTAAGGGAGCAGCTGAGGCTTACTCCTTGCTGCGACCTCACACTGTGTTGGACTCTCACCACGTTGGACTGGAGTCCCTAACCCTGACTCCAGTCTCCTTTTTGATTCCTCATCTCTCACTAAGTGTTATTCCTCCTCAGAGTTTATGATCCAGTGTCTTTAGCCTTAGCCTCTGTCCATGTTCGTGTTTTTGCTCCACATGGCTATTTATGTTGTCATCTTTACCTTTTGTTAATAAAGCATGCAAACTCACTGGTTGGCCTATAGCGTCTCATTGATGCCCTGCAAGGGGCACCCATGACATTAAGCCATAATTCCAAAAGGTATATTTGGTGCAAACACAAGACTGCTCATCACCAAAAGAACACCATATCTACAGTGAAGCATGGTGTTGGCAGCATCATCCTTTGGGGCCGTTTTGCTTCAGCTGGAACTGGGGCTTTAGTCAAGGTGGAGGGAATTATGAACAGTTCCAAATACCAGTCAGTGTTGGCACAAGACCTTCAGGCTTTTGCTAGAAAGCTGAAGATGACGAGAAACTTCATCTTTCAGCACAACAATGACCCAAAGCACACATCCAAATCAACAAAAGAATGGCTTCACCAGAAGGACATTAAGGTTTTGGAATGGCCCAGCCAGAGTCCAGACCTGAATCGGATCGAACATCTGTGGGGTGATCTGAAGAGGGCTGTGCACAGGAGATGCCCTCACAATCTGACAGATTTGGAGCATTTTTGCAAAGAAGAGTGGACAAACATTGCCACATCAAGATGTGCCACGCTGATAGACTCCTACCCAAAAAGACTGAGTGCTGTAATAGAAGCCAAAGGTGCTGCAACAAATTATTAATTTAAGGGTGTGGATATTTATGCAAACAGGTTATTGTCAGTTTTTTATTTTTCCCCTTAAAAGATTTCAGTTTGTTTTTCAATTGGGTATAGGTATAGGTAGAGGTCTAGGTCTAGGTCTAGGTATAGGTCACATTATTGATGGAAAAAGTTTTGAAATGATTTATCTTGGTCTCATTTTTTTACATCACAAAAACCTGGCATTTGAACAGGGGTGTGTAGACTTTTTATGTCCACTGTATGTAAACCATGACAAAAAAAAATCTTGCAGGACGAAACGTGACACTTTGTATTTTCTAACCTGTTTGTATAGCACCATAGACGGAAAGAGAACCTGCATTAGATACAAGGGCATAACTTTGTTTCAAACACTGAGAGGGATTGAAATCTCTGACTGTATAAGGATTTAAAAAAAAATCTTTTTATTATAGGACTGTCAGCGCATCAGTACAGGTATTTGTCTCCAATGTTAGAAGACACCCACGGAACCTTCAAGATATGAAAACAGTTTTGTGTGGAAGAATGGGCTAAAATCACTCCTGAGCAATGCCTGTGCCTAGTTTCTCCATACAGGAGGGGTCTGGAAGCTATTATTACCAACAAAGGCTTTTCTCCTAAATATTAAATGAATTTCACTAGGCATGTTCAATACTTATTCCCTGTATCATTCCACTTTATTAAATATAACTTGTTTTGTGAACACAGTTGCCTTGATTTCTTTGTATGTATCAATTACTTGGGTTGTTACTGATATCTGGGGAAAATCTCAGGTTAGTGGCTCCATCAGAAATATGTTTAATGAGAAAAATGTTGGCACACTCAGTACTTATTTTCCCCGCTGTATACCTGCTCGAGTCTTTTCAGTGTTCTAATAGTAACAGGAAAGTTGCACAGTGCTGCTTTAAAATTACAAGTAATCCTTAAATTCCTGTTAAATGGTTTAAAAATACAACACTGGTGTTTGCTTCAGTGCTGTTTTTAATATTAGTTTGGCTATTGCTCTGTAGATTAAAATGCTCTTGATACCACACATCTCTCTGGCCAACTCAGTACAAACAACCACAATCATGGGAAAGGATACTGAATTGACAGTTGTATAGAAGACAATTATTGGCACATGCCACAAGGAGGGTAAGCTAAAGAATGTCATTGCTGGAAAGGCTGGCTTTTCAGACTGCTGGTATTTTAGTATATTCATGAAAAGCTGTTGAGAAGAAAAAAGTGTGGTAGTAAAGGGTGCACAAGCAAAAGTGATGTCCTCTTTTCTGATGGAAGCAAATTTTTCATTTCATTTGCCAGTGGCCAACTTATTATTTTTAATTGTTTTGGTATCGGCCGATTGTTTTGGTATCTGCTAAGAAATATATATTATAAAATAAGAAACTGAACTGAAATACTCTAAAATGGTTCAGTCCCAGATGTTTTCAGAATTTTCAGCTGTAATCTACTGTTGTCTGTTTCAGGGCAAAATCAATGCCACATAACTGGGACACACCAGAAAAATATGAATCAGAATCAGAATCAGAATCAGAATCAGAATCAGATTTATTGCCATTGTTCATGTAGTACACAAACTAGGAATTTGTCTCGGTGCAATGCTGCAACATTAAACATGATAAAATAAAAGAAATAAACTATACATGCAATAAAGTGTAGAATAAGAGTGAGTAATACTGGTCAGCAGTTAAAATATATTAGCGAGCAGCAGATAATGTGGAGAACCATATAGTGCAGTCGGTAATGCAGGAAGAAAACAGTGATGATTGACATGAGTCTGGTTGAGCTGCTGTACATAGTACACGAGAGTCAATAAGTCACTTAGTGTTCAGCAGTCTGATGGCAGAGGGGAAGAAGCTGTTCATGTGATGGGAGGTTTTAGTCTGGATGGACCGAAGTCTTCTACCTGAGGGGAGGGGGGCAAACAGTACGTGACCAGGGTGTGAGGGATCGGCTATGATCCGGCCAGCACGCCTCCGGGTCCTGGAGATGTACAGATCCTGGAGAGATGGGAGCTTGCAGCCGATCACCTTCTCAGCAGTGCGCACGACGCGCTGCAGCCTTAGTCTGTCCCTGGCAGTGGCTCCTGCGTACCACACGGTTATGGAGGTGGTGAGGATGGACTAGATGATGGCTGTGTAGAACTACACTAACATCTTGGTGGGTAGCTTGAGCTTCCTCAGCTGCCGCAGGAAGAACATCCTCTGCTGGGCTTTTTTGATGAGTGAGCTGATGGTCGGCTCCCACTTGAGGTCCCTGGTGATGGTGGTGCCTAGGAAGCGGAAGGAATCAGCAGTGGTGATGGGAGAGCCTGTGAGGGTGGGGGGGGGGGCAGAGGGGTTGTGACTTTCCTGAAGTCCACAATCATCTCCACTGTCTTCAGAGCGTTCAGCTGCAGGTTGTTGTTGTTGCACCAGGACGCCAGCTGGGCCACCTCTCTCCTGTAGGCGGACTCGTCGCCGTTGGAGATGAGCCCGATGAGGGTGGTGTCATCCGCAAACTTGATCAACTTGACAGACTGGTGGCTGGAGGTGCAGGAGTTGGTATATAGGGAGAAGAGTAGGGGGGAAAGTACACAGCCCTGGGGTGATCCGGTGCTGATGCTAGCAGAGTTTGAGACAGTCTTTCCCAGCCGCACATGCTGCCTCCGGTCCGTCAGGAAGTCGGTGATCCACCTGCAGAGGGAGTCAGGCACGTTGAGCAGGGACAGCTTGTCCCGGAGCAGAGCGGGGCGGATGGTGTTGAATGCAGAGCTGAAGTCCACAAACAGGATCCTGGCGTAGGTTCCCGGGGAGTCCAGGTGCTGCAGGATGGAGTGGAGGGCCAGGTTGACTGCGCCGTCTACAGACCTGTTGGCTCGGTAGGCAAACTGCAGCGGGTCCAGGAGAGGGGTGGTGATGGACTTGAGGTGGGGCAGGACCAGGCGCTCAAAGGACTTCATGACTACAGAGGTGAGCGCTACAGGTCTGTAGTCATTAAGTCCAGTGATCCGTGGCTTCTTGGGGACAGGGATGATGGTGGAGGATTTGAGGCAGGACGGCACGTGGCATATCTTAAGGGAGGTGTTAAAAATGTCTGTGAAGACAGGAGCCAGCTCTTTCGCACAGTGTCTCAGGGTGGAGGGAGACACGCCGTCCGGACCGGGGGCCTTGCGCGGGTTCAGTCTGGAGAACTGTTTGAGCACGTCCTGCTCAGTGATGACAAGGGCAGGGGGGGAGGAGGGGGGGGGCGCCTTTGATGAAGTAGGGATCGTGGAGGCTGTGGAGCTGGAGAGAGGGGGGGAGTTGGACACAGATGACGAGGTGTCAAAACGGGCATAGTGTTGGGACAGTCTTTGACAAAGGGCTTTGTCATCCTGACCTTTAGGAGCCTGAGGCCGATAATTGGTGATTTGCCTCAGTCCTCTCCACACAGAAGCCGAGTCATTAGCAGTGAACTGCTGCTGGAGTCTCTCAGAATACACAGATTTAGCTCTCCTCAGCTCTCTGTTAAACCGATATTTAACCTCCCTGTAGCAGCCCCTGTCTCCACTTTTCAACGCTGCTTCCTTCTCCTTCCTGATCTGTCTGAGCTTAGCTGTGAACCAGGGCTTATCATTAGAGTACCTCACCCTGGTGCGCGATGGAAGAATGCTCTCCTCACAAAAGTGGATATATGAGTTCACAGTGTCCGTGTACTCATCCAGATCATGCGTGGCTCCTTTAAACATGCCCCAGTCAGTTATTTCCATGCACGTTTCCAGCTTCTCCTCAGCATCACTGGTCCATTTCTTCGTAGTGCTCACAACAGGTTTAGTGAGCTTCAATCTCTGTCTGTATGTGGGAATAAAGTGGACCATCACGTGATCAGATAATCCGAGCACAGCGCGGGGAACAGCGCGATATGCGTCTTTCACTGTGGTGTAACAGTGATCCAGCGTGTTTTTTCCTCTGGTGGGGCATTTAATAAACTGTTTGTAGCGGGGGAGATCGTGGCTCAGATTGCTCTGGTTAAAGTCGCCAACCACAATAACCAGGGAGTCTGGAAAAATCCGCTCCGTGTGTTGGATGTGATCTGCGAGCACGCGCTGAGCTTCGCGCGTGTCCGCGTCGGGAGGGACGTACACAGCGGCGAGGATGAATGAGGCGAACTCCCGCGGGGAATAAAATGGCTTGCAGTTAATAAAAAGAAATTCCAGGGCGGGAGAACAGTGTTTGGAAATTACCATTACATCAGAGCACCAGCTGCTGTTGATGTAAAAGCAGACTCCTCCTCCTGAGGATTTACCGGAGAGCTCTGTGTCACGATCAGCACGAAACAGCTGAAATTCCTCGAGGCGCAGCGCGCTGTCCGGTGTGTTTTCCCTGAGCCAGGTCTCGGTAAAACAGAGGGCAGCCGAGGAAGAGAGGTCCTTAAAACGCATCAGCAGTCTCAGTTCATCTACCTTGTTAGAGAGAGAATTGGTATTGGACAGAAATATGCCAGGCAAAGCCGTGCGCGTGCCTCTCCTGCGAAGCCGGACGAGAGCGCCCGCTCGTCTTCCTCTCTTTTGCCGTCTCACTTTTCGAGCCAAGCAATGAACCAGATTGGCGGCAGGAGCTAAAAAAACTGGGAGTAGGTCCGTGGGGGTGAAAGTCCTGATATTTAGAAGCTCTTCACGGGTATAAGAGCTCGCAGACACACAATTGACAAACAAAAACAAACAAAGGGCGCAGCGAAGCACCATGGCGACCACTGTGGGCGCCATCTTGCGCAAAAATATGGGCACTAATATCATATTTGCCAATAACTGATATCAGTCAATAAGGTAATTAGCTGTCAATACCAACTATATTGAGTATAAGGGATAAAGACCTGTACTTACATAGCACTTTTTCTAGTCTCAAAGACAACTCAAAGCACTTCACTAGTACTAACCCTCTATTCTAAGGGCCTATAGGAGACAGATACCTAAGGACAATTTAGAATGACCAATTAACCTAACATGCATGTCTTTGAATTGTGGGAGAAAACCAGAGCTCCCGGAGTAAACCCACACAGCCCAGGGAGAACATGCAAACTCCATACAGAAAGGTTCCTATTCCTGCCATCCTGGGGATTCAAACCTGGAACCTTCTAGCTGTTAGGCAGCAGTGCTAACCACTGTTCCACTGTGCTATATAGTCAAGAGAAGGAAGGGAAAAAACCTTACCCAGCAATACAGATGAGAAAGCTGCTATCAAAGCAACTTGGGCTTCATTCAGTAGCACCTCAGCAGTGCCAAAACTGATCGCCTCCATACCATGCCGCATTGGTGAACACTGATTCATGGTAAATTAGCATGAACCAAGTACTGAGTATATAAACTAAAACACTTTTCATAAGATGGATATTTCTGTATTGTAAATCCTTATCTTGTTATGATCCTAGGGCACGGGGGGGGCGGGGTGCCCAGTTTCCCTGTCTAGTTAGCATTTTTCTGTCTGTTCCTGCTATCCGTTGGATTATTATGATCATTTTGGGTTCTTTTGTGTTTGTATTTTTATGGTTTCCGGTTTGTTTTATTTTGACAGCACTATGCAGCTTCCGGCTGTCAGACTGGTCAGGGCTGCACAGCTGCTATCCATTCTGTTACTCATGAATCCACACCTGTCACTCATTATGGACTGCTTATAGGGCACGGCAAACCTCTGGGGTTTGTCGTGTCCTTCTTTCATGTGCACCCATCCTCAAGAGCGCCTACGCGTCCTGAATGTGTTGGGGTTCTGCTGTTGAGGTGAGGGAGGGCTCCGTCCAGGTACGTTTATCTCTTATTTCCAGCCGTGAGCTCCTGCAGCCTTTGGGAGAACTCTGGCTGCATTCGGTCCCTGGCCAGGCGTTCCCTGGCTTCATGTCCACCTGGACGTTGAGCTCTGCTCGCCTCCAGCGTTTACCATGTTGGTGGTCTTGCTTGTCTGCGGCATGAACTTTATGATTTAGTTTTGCTCTGCTCACGTTCTTGTCTGTGTTTATGTTAATAAACGTGCAAACTCACAGAGAGCATTTGGTGTCCTAATTGTGCTCGTTTCACGAGTGCTTCACAACATATCTTGGATTGATCTTAAGGAATATTCTAATAAGTAGAGATACTGGAGTTCTGATATTAAAATGTAAATGTGAAAACTCCTGAGGATGCCTCAGGAGTGGAGAAGAAGTGGTTTTGGTACCAATTTTCAAGAACAAGGGTGATGCCCAGAGCTGTAGTAACTACAGAGGCATAAAGTTGATCAGTCACACTATGATGATATGGGAAAGTGTTGCTGAAGCCAGGTTAGAGGAGAGGTGACAATCAGTGAGCAGCAGTATGGTTTCATGCCAAGAAAGAGTACTACAGATGCAATGTTTGCTTTAAGAGTGTTGATGGAGAAGTATAGAGAAGGTCAGAAGGAGTTGCACTGTGTCTTTGCAGATCTAGAGAAAGTATATGATAAGGTGCGAAGAGAGGAAGTGTGATACTGTATGAGAAAGTCGGGAGTGGCAGAGAAGTCTGTGAGGGTGGTGCAGGACATGCATGAGGACAGTAAGACAGTGGTAAGGAATGCTGTAGGAGTGGCAGATGGGTTCAAGGTGGGGGTGGGATTACATCAGGGGTCGGCTCTGAGGCCCTTCTTGTTTGCCATGGTGATGGACAGGTTGACAGACGAGGTCAGGCAGGAGTCTCCATGAACCATGATATTTGGAGACGTCATTGTGGTCTGTAGTGAGAGTAGGGAGCAGGTGGAAGAGAACCTGGAGGTAGGCAGGTGTAATGGTGAAGAACTAAGGAGTTGATAGTCAAGGTAGTTGAGTTTAAATACCTGGCGTCAACCATCCAAAGCAATGGAAAATGCACAAGAGGCGTGAAGCTGCACGGTGGCGCAGTGGTTTAGCACTGTGGCAGCACAGTTTACCCTCGGCCGGGGGACCGCGGGGATCATGAGATCGTGGGTTCGATCCCAGCCCCCGACCAACAGTGAGCTGTGTGGAGTTTGCATGTTCTCCCCGTGTTGCGCGGGTTTACTCCGGGATTTCTCCGGTTTCCTCCCGCATACCAAAAACATGTAGGTTTAGGGCGCTCGTGCACGCAGCGACCGGCAGCCGGTGGCTTGTCACCAGACTGCAAACCAAATCTACCTACGGGTACAAATAAGTAACAAAAAAAAAAAAAAAAAAAAAAAAAAAAAAGACAGTACAGGCAGGGTGGAGTGGGTGGAGACAAGAGTCAGCGGTGATTTGTGACAGAAAGATAACAGCAAGAGTGAAAGGGAAGATTTATAAGACAGTCGTGAGACCTACTATGATGTATGGTTTGGAGACGACACTAACAAAAAGACAGGAGGCAGAGCTGGAGGTGGAGGTGGCATAGTTGAAGATGTTAAGATTTTCATTGGGAGTGACTAGGAGGGACAGGATTAGAAATGAGTATATCAGAGGGACAGCTCGGGTTGAACGGTTTGGAGACAAAGTAAGAGCAGCAACGCTGAGATGGTTTGGACTTGTGCAGAGGAGGGATAGTGGATATTTTGGACAAAGGATGTTGAAGATGGAGCTGCCAGGCAGGAGGGAAAAGAGGAAGACCACAGAGAAGATTCATGGATGTAGTGAAGGAGGCCATGGAGAGGGTTGGTGTTACAGAGGAAGATGCAAGAGGTAGGGTGAGATGGAGACAGATGATCCACTGGGGCGACTCTAAAGGGAGCAGCTGAAAGAAGAAGATAAATTGTAAAAATAAAAATTTAAACCAAAAACGTTTGAAATATTTCCCTTTACTTGTAAAGAATATAAAACAGAACATTTACTTTCGCAATTATGAAAAATTTATTATTTTTTAATAAATAAAAACACATTTGAATTTATTTTCATAAGTCGAGTTGGCTGAAAAACTTCACTGCAGTTTAACTTTAGAGATGTACCTATAAGTACAAAAAATTAGTAAACATAATCACCTTACATAAAGAAATATACTATAAAGGTTAAATGAGTGTACAGGGCTGTTTTTTCCCCATCTTCCATGCTTAATCACTCTGGTTTCAGTGACTGCAGGGAGTAAATCTGACACTGATATTATCCCACTGAGACAAGATTCCCCAGCAACAGTCTTGCAAATGTTTCTGAAATCTTTTTAATAATCTGTTAGCCTCCAACCAGAACAGTTTATTTTATAAAGGTAGTGTTTATTCTCTAACAATTAATCCCACAAGCTGTAAGACAATGTGTACCATATAATCTAAGGTTAAAGTTTCCATCAGACCTACAGCATAATACTTTACACCTTATTCCCTGCCTTAAGTCATTAGGAAGCACATTTGGTAGACCTCAACATGTCCAGTGTTAATGAGCTACCTCAGCTGTCCACTGTGGTTACTTTCAAGGTCCTCTTTGGGCCGGGATTAAAATAGAAGGAAGAAGCCTGAGCTAGCAGTGAGAATCTGCAGAGAGGTGATTAAAGGTATTGGTGGAAGCCCTGCCTGGCAGAGAAAGATTAAGACGATGCTACTCTCTCATCTTTCTCAAAGCCAAAGCCATTTGATGTGGCCCCTACAGGCTGGCCATCCAGAGCCAATGTTTCTCGGTGGCAGATCACAAATAAAGATACACATATTCAAATATGTTTCGATGAGAGTGGCTGCCATTAGACGATAAATTGAAAGATTGACTTGGCACATCACAGAGTGCATTTGATTCCTCCTGCTGACGATTTGGCAACAGAGAAAATTTAATATGTTCAGAGCCAAATATTTGCTAATATGTAAAGTACAGTAGCACTAGGCAGTGGTGCTTCAGACATTTATGTAATAGTGTGCACTGTATAACACTGCTAATTTGAAGACGGCCTAAAAATATAAGTGAATTGATTTGACAGTGAAAGGTAACAAAGAACATTAGATAATTTCAAAGGAGTTGCTGCACTATACAGAAAAAATCTTTCTTTTTCATATTTAAAAATATACAGAAAAGCCTTTCTGTACATGTGACCCTGTCAATAAAAGCCACCTGTTGATGACAGCAGAGTGACTCCAGCATGGGAGTTCAGTTTAATAACAGGCTGGTCAAGAGTTTAATTCCCAGTGGATGGCATGCAAGTGACCTTCTGTGTTATGGTCATTCTCATCAGGTCTGCCTGTCCTTTGCCTCATGCAGTTTCGAGGGTCCACAGAGAGTGATTCTACTGATTAAGTAACAGACAATAATAATTTCTTTGAGCCATCTATCTATAAATGCACCAAATCTCTGTCTGTGTGTTTATGTGTGTGTCTGTCTGACTGTCTGTCTGTTCCATGCATATCTCTTGAACCGTTCGTCAGACTGGCCTAAGATTTTATAAGTGCTTTGTTGAGGTTATGAGGGTGTACATCCCCGAATACGGAGTCACTCAGTCAAAATATGTAATTTTTATCAATAAAGGTTTAGCCACTGCTCTGTCACTGCTGTCTCTTCATGCCCTTGAGTGTGTGTGGGGTGTTGGATTGACTCCATGCTGACTGGATAATATGCGGCCATCACGGCCATGCTGATTGGATAATACACGATGCCATGACAATGCTGATTGGATGATACACAACGTCACAACCATGCTGATTGGATAATACGGGGCATGATGACTAGTTAGTCACCACGGCGTTTTGCAAAAAAAAAGGAAGTAAAAAGCGACAAATTTGACAAGAAAGAGAGAATAGTGAAGATGTAATGCTTAAAAAAATTATACTGTAATGTTGCCATGATTACGTACGTCTAAAGGATGATTCGTGGAGTACCAGTGGGGACCCGGAGTCAGGTTCAGGTTCAGGTTACTTTATTTGTACCTGTAGGTAGATTTATTTTGCAGTCAGGTGACATCCATATTTACAAACCACAATTACATTCAACATGAACAACAGTTTGGCAGCACGGTGGCACAGTGGTTGGCAGCACGGTGGCGCAGTGGTTAGCACAGTGTCAGCACAGCAAGAAGGTCATGGGATCGATTCCACCCTTGACCATCGTGGGTTCGATCCCACCCCCAGACCATCGGTGACCCTTCTGTGTGGAGTTTGCATGTTCTCCCCGTGTCTGCGTGGGTTTACTCCGGGCACTCCGGTTTCCTCCCACATGCCAAAAACATGCAAGTTAGGTTAATTGGCATCAAACTGGGGATTCTAAATTGTCCTTAGGTGTGACTGTGAGAGTGAATGGTTGTCTGTCTCTCTGTGTTGGCCCTGCGATGGACTGGCGATCTGTCCAGGGTGTACCCTGCCTCTCGCCCAAAAGATGCTGGGATAGGCTCCAGCCCCACTGCAACCCGAAAGGATTAAGCGGTAGAAGATGGATGGATGGATGGATGGATGGATGAACACAAACACAGGCACACATGAAGCTGACTATAAACTCGATAAAAGTACTCACGGCTCCACCAATCAGGACATAAGACAAAGAGGTAAGAAAAAAAACAAAGAGATAAGAGAGAAGGGTCATATTAAAAAGTTAAAGACTAGTCAAAGAGGTTAAAAACTCAAAAGTCTAAAACCCAATAAAAGATTTAGAACCCAAATAAAAAACCTACAAAAATAAGTAAATATAAAATAAAATTAATAAATAGGTAACTAAATTATGTGTAATATATTGTTACATCTTGGTCAACTCTTTGACAGCAGCAGGAACAAAGCTGTTTTTGTAGCGCTGGGTTTTACTTTTTGGGACAGCAAACCTCCGTCTGGAGGGAAGAAGCTGAAAGTTGCAGTGCAAAGGATGGGAGTCATCATTTAAAATGGAGGTAGTAATCCTCTGTACCTGTCTGGTGTACAGGGATGTCAGGCTCAGTTGTGACTCACCAAGCAAGCGACTGGACCATCTAACAACCTGATCCAAGGATTTCCTCTGTTTCAGTTTTATCTGACCAAACCATGACACTAAAGAAAAGGATAAAACAGATTCAATAAAAGCCCGATAAAACATTGTCATTATGGTTCGGTCAATTTGGAAGCGTGCAAGTTTCCTTAAACAATGCAAATGTTGCTGACCCTTTTTACACACCCTTTCACAGTTCTCTTCAAAGTTTAAATTACTATCAATAATCGTCCCAAGATATTTGTAGGATTGCACACATTCAGTGGTCTGGCCTTTTAGTACGGTGACTTTGTGCCTGGGAGTTTTCCTCCTAAAGTCAATAATCATATCTTTAGTTTCTGTCGTATTCAGCTGCAGGTAGGAATCCTCACACCAGTGAACAAAATCATCAACTACTGGGCTGTGGCCACTCTCACCATCCTGGAGGAGACTGACAACCACTGAATCATCAGCATACTTTATAATGTGTCTGTTGTCATGTCTGCTCCGACACATGTTTGTGTACAGGATGAAGAGTAGTGGTGACAACACACACCCCTGAGGAGAGCCAGTAGAAGAACAGAGTCTGCCTTCTCCAACTCAACGGGCGGAACACAGTCCTTCGCATTGAAGCAAGCCCAGCCCGCCCGGTCAGCAGTAGACAGGAGTCCCTTTGCAGGACCATGACTCGCTGTCGCCGATGGTGCTCCTCTCGGTGTGCTCACACTGCTATCTAAAAATTAAAAGTTGTGCATTCATGCTCGCTGCATCTGCATCACAGTCACCCTAAGTAATAAGAATGAATGAGTGTGTGGGGGAGAGCATGAATGGATGTGAGTAGGTCGGAGTGTGAGTGAGAGTGTGTGTATGGGTGAACATGAGTGAGTGGGTGACTCTGAGGGCAAGTGGGAGCAGGAGCGAGATTGAGCAGGTACAGGAGTGAGAGAGAGTGGGGTGGGTCTGGACGTGTGCGTGCGGGATTGTGTGGGGGAGAGGGTGAGCGAGAGTGAGTGAGTGTGTGTGGGTGCGTATGAGAGCGTGAGGGTGTGAATGCGTGGGAGTGGGTGTGTCTGCAGGTCGGGAGGTGCTGGATTGAGGGAGAAGTGCCTCTTGGCTGCTTGGGCTCCCCTGGATGGGGGCTTCTTTTGGCGTGGGGGTCCCTGGGGTGTGCGGTGGCGCTGGGGTGGGGGCGAGGCCGCTGTGGGGGTGCCTGGAGGGCCTTGCACTGATTTCTGGCCAGGGAGGTGGGGGCGCTGGCCTCCCGGCACCTGGGGCCCAGGGGCTGGCATTGGCCCCACTGGGGGGGCAGAGGGTGTGGTGTGTGGGTTCGGGGGCATGGGCCTGCTGCACCGGCCGCCTGACGGCCTGGCCTGTCTTGGCCGTCCCTCCTGGGGTGGATGCCTGGCTTTCCTGGGGCTTGTTGGCCTCGGACATTTGTGCTCTGTGGGGGTTGGTGGCATTGTCCTGCTTGCTCAGGGTTTCCGGGGGGAGGGGAGGTTACTGCGACCGCCCGCCCTCTTCATATGTTTTCTGACAAGCCACTCACATGTATACACTTATTTTGCACGTGCTGTTATACACACACACACGGATGCACACACACAAATGTCTCCTCTTTAACAGATACAGATACCAGACTCGTGTTGGGACCTCTTCTGTGGAAGAAGCAGTCTGTCTTGTGTTTGTTTTAGTTGTTGGTTTGTTTGTCTTTCTTGTCTGTTCCTCTCCCTTTTCTTTCCCCCTCCCCACACTTCCTTTCCTTATTCCCCATCCTGTCGGGCCCTTCATGGGTAAAATAATTTAAATAAAGTATAAAAAGTTATTACAGGAGAAGTTTACAACAATATACAGTACATAGATAGGTCCTGTATAAAGCTCCTTTTGGCAGAGTAAATCTGTTTTAGCACAATAAGGACAGTAGATTTCTGTTCTGTTCACCTAGCTGCCTGACAGGACAAGGGGAATGAATGAATGGATGAATGAATAAAAAAATAAAAAAATAAATAAATAAAATTAAAAGTTAATAATTGTGGAGCAGAATACCCAGATCAACTGCATATCATATGCAGCCACATGCACGGTTTAACTAAAGGACGACCCCAACTGGACACAAAAATGCTCAAATAATGCAATAAATTTTTTAAAAATATTTACCCACAAATGGGCAACACTGACGGGGACCGTGCCTGACAAATCAACACAGAACATGCCGGGAGAAGCAGCAGCCAGACATGACCTGGCTCAAAGGCATGCTAACTGATGGCGATTAAAAAAAAGTTATTTTTAATAAAGTGAAAAAAAGATAATGCATGGAGTATGCTTTTGCCCTGAGGCTGATTTATCATGGAAAACAGTTGTCATGGTCTGTGCACAGGGGCATTCCACTGGGCTCAGTCTTTTTGCCTTTTTTCATATTTGTACAGTGTGGTCGTTTTGAGTTGCAATTCCTGTTATTTTATCCTTGGTTGATTTGTCACATATTCTGTATTGTTTCTTAGTATGATTTATTTTCCTATTTACGTTCATTATAGTTTGTTATTTACATTTTTGAGGTTACTTGTCTTTATTTTGCCATTTCATTATATTTTTATTCTGTTGTGTTCTCCCTCTGGGTTGACAGCTGTCAATGACATTTCTGGGTTTTTGCTCCATGTTGGTGGGGTCCCTGTCAGCTGTCAGTCCGATCTCCTCTCATTGCTCCCAGCTGGTCTAAATTGTATTTTTATTATCTCCTGCCCGCTCATGTGACCCACACCTGCTATCACTTGTGTCATTTGTTTCTAGCCTTATTTAAGGGCTGTTATTTTCATTTCTTATTGCCGGAGTCTCGAGTTTCTTCCCCCTCATCCTCACCAGAACCCTGCCCTTGTTCTGGTGAGCTTAACTCATAAGTTTGTTTGTTTGTTTGTTTGACAGTTTGGATTTTTGTGTTGGTGCAATGTGTGGACTTTGTGTTTTTGTTTCTTAATAAATTTCACAAACTAGCAGTTCAGCATCTGGGTCTTTCTCTCTGCCCTGAAGGGCAATTCATGACAACAGCTGAGCTCTGTGGTTTGAGCGATCAGCTGATTGGATCCACCTCCTCTGGTGTTCTGACAGGTACAGACTGCAAAAGTGAAAAAACAAAAAAACAAACAAACAAAAAAAAACATGAGGGGAAGGCCCTACAACCTTTGCTCCACGAATGTGGGCTGTATCAACCATACGCTGGATAAATTTTCAGCATGGTGTTATGTCTGTAATTGAGGATCAATGACGAGACTGAAGGTGGAACTCAACAAGACTTTATTATAGACTCACGGGTTATACAGAAGTGCTCCTGCTAGGCTGAGAGGTGGTCAAAGAGACCGCCCCCCTTCCTCACAGCCCTCTTATACCCTGTGTGGCAGCGGAACCGGAAGGTGAAGCCACCACCCATGTCACACAATAATGAGTCCTAAGAACAACACTACATTCCCCCCCCCTTCAAAAAGGTCCAAAACACACATACAATCGAGACCCTCCCCAATTTAGAACCCGAATCATGCACTAAAAGTGAACAGAAATATCAGGGCCTACCACAGTCATACAAAACAACTAAGGCTAGGGGAAGACAGGTGGACTACCGTCCCACCCCCTACATGGCTAGATGGCTTATTCTGCCATCTCTGCTAGAATATAGTCCTTTAAACATAAAATTGCCATGTTCCTAAAATAAATAACATGAAACAATCCCCATAAACAACTTGGATAATTCTCTCTTTTTTTTTTTTTGTTACTTATTTGTACCCGTAGGTAGATTTGGTTTGCAGTTTGGTGACAAGCCACCGGCTGCCGGTCGCTGTGTGCGCGAGCGCCCTAAACCTACATGTTTTTGGTATGCGGGAGGAAACCGGAGAAATCCCGGAGTAAACCCACGCAACACGGAGAGAACATGCAAACTCCACACAGCTCACTGTTGGTTGGGGGCTGGGATCGAGCCCACGGTCTCATGATCCCCGCGATCCCCCGGCCGAGGGTAAACTGTGCTGCCACAGTGCTAAACCACTGCGCCACCGTGCAGCCCCTTAACATCATGCATCAAAAACATTAGTATAACTACTATAACCCGGGCAATTTACATACTAACAACATGTATTTAACACATTGCCCCGCAACCAAGAATATGATGTTCTTGTGTTGCTTGATTTTACTGCTGCCTTTGACACAGTGGACCATCATGTTTTAATTTCCCGTTTGCAGCACCTAGTGGGCATTTGTGGCACTGCTCTCAATTGGTTTAGGTCCTATCTGGTAGACAGGAGTTTTAAAGTTAGCATCTTTGGATTTGAATCCTCTTCTGCTCCTCTGCCATACGGGGTCCCACAGGGGTCAATTCTTGGGGCCATGCTTTTTTCATTGTACATACTTCCACTGGGTTCCATTTTTAAAAAGCATGGTATCTTCTTCCACCTGTATGCTGATGACTGTCAGATATACAGTATGTCCCTTTAAATCCAAAAGCTGCCTCATCAGTAAACCCACTCCTGGCATGCATTGAAGACATCAAGTCTTGGATGGCCCTAAACTTTCTAAATTTTAATGATAAGAAGACAGAAGTGATGGTGTTGGGACCTAGTGGCCCCAGTGAGTCCCTTCCTGTAAACTTGGGCCCCCTCACTCCTTACATGAAATCCACAGTTAGGAACCTTGGTTTTATCATGGACAGTGATTTTAAATTAGACACTCAGATTCGTTTCGTGGTAAAATCCAACTTCTTTCATCTAAGGCGTTTAGCAAAAGTAAAGCCCATTCTCTCTAGACCACACCTGGAAACAGTATGCTTTTATTTCATCTTGTCTGGATTACTGTAACTCACTTTACGCCGGTGTCAGCCAGTCATCTCTTTCGCGTCTGCAGTTGGTTCAAAATGCCGCTGCTCGTCTTTTAACAGGTACACTTAGAAGAGATCACATCACACCCATCTTAGCTTCACTCCACTGGCTGCCCGTGCATTTTAGAGTTCATTTAAAAATTCTTTTATTTGTTTGCAAATCCTTGAACGGTCTTGCTCTGCCTTACCTCTCTGAGCTTCTGCATCCCTACGCTCTCACCCAGTCCCTCAGATCAGCTGAACAGCTTCTTCTGGGGGTGCCAAAGGCAAGGTGGAAGCTCAGAGGGGACAGAGCCTTTTCGATCATGGCACCCAGGTTATGGAATGATTTACCCCTGGACATCAGACAAACACCTTTACTGTCCATTTTTTAAAACCCATCTTAAAACACACTTTTACTCCCTGGCTTTCGACCCAGTGTGAGACATTGATTTTATTGAAAGAAATTGATTTTTATTTATTTATTTATTTTACCTTTTATTTTATTTTATCCCCCTCATGGATCGTCACCTTATTGTGGTGGTGGTGGTGGTGGTGGGTGGGGGGGTGTTGTGTGCCCCATTGATCCCAGGAGCTATGTTGTGCGGGGCAATTTGCCTTTGATAGGGTCACCCAAGACAAACTGGTCCTGGATGAAGGGCCAGACTAAGCACGATCCAACAGACTCTCATGATAAATTCTAGATCAAGGATTCAGTGTACCCCGCCCAGTATGGGGTTACCGGGGCCCCACCCTGGAGCCAGGCCTGGGGGAGGGGCTCGAAGGCTAGAGTCTGGTGGCCGGGTTTCCACCCATGGGACCCAGCTGGGCTCAGCCTGAAGGAGTTACATGGGTCCGCCCTCCAGTGGGCTCACCACCTGCAGGGGGGATCATGGGGGTCCCGTGCTATGTGGATCAGGTGGCGGTCAAAGGCGGAGACCTTGGCGGACTGATCCCAAGCTTTCTAAACTGGCTTTTGGTACGTGGAATGTCACCTCTCTGGTGGGGAAGGAGCCTGAGCTGGTGTACGAGGTTGAGAGATACCGGCTAGATATAGTCGGCCTCACCTCAACACATGGCTCCGGTTCCAGAACCAGTCTCCTGGAGAGGGGCTGGAGCTTGGCCTTTTCTGGAGTTGCCCCGGGCGAGAGGCGACGAGCAGGGGTGGGTATTCTTGTATCCCCCCACCTTGCTGTCTCTATATTGGAGTTTTCCCAGGTGGACGAAAGGGTTGTTTCCCTTCGCCTTCGGGTTGGGAAACGGGTCCTGACCATCATTTGTGCCTATGCACCAAATGATGTTTCAGAGTACCCACCTTTTTTGGAGTCTATGACTGGGGTGCTGGAGGGTGCTCCTCTTGGAGACTCCATTGTCCTACTGGGGGACTTCAATGCGCACGTGGGCAACAACAGTGAAACCTGGAGGGGGGTGATTGGGAGGAACGGCCTGCCCGATCTGAACCCCAGTGGTGTTCAGTTATTGGACTTCTGTGCTAACCACAGTTTGTCCATAATGAACACCATGTTCAAGCATAAGGGTGTCCATATGTGCACCTGGCACCAGGACATCCTAGATCGCAGGTCGATGATCGATTTTGTTATTGTGTCATCAGACCTGCGACCATATGTCTTGGACACCCAGGTAAAGAGAGGTGCAGAGCTGTCAACTGATCACCACCTGGTGGTGAGTTGGATCCGATGGCAGGGGAGGAAGCCATTCAGACCTGGTAGACCCAAACGTATAGTGAGGGTGTGCTGGGAATGTCTGGCTGAGGCCCCTGTCCGGGAGGTCTTCAACTCCCACCTCCGGAAGAACTTCAACCAAATTCCGAGGGAGTCTGGAGACATGGAGTCTGAATGGGCCATGTTCTCCACCTCTGTTGTTGAAGTGGCGGCCCAGAGCTGCGTGCATCTCGTGGTGGCAACCCCCGAACCAAGTGGTGGGCACCAGTGGTGAGGGGGGCCATTAAGCTGAAGAAGGAGTCCTATCAAGCTTGGTTGGCTTGTGGGACTCCCGAAGCAGCTGAGGTGTACCGGCAGGCCAAGCGGAGTGCAGCTCGGGAGGTTGCTGAAGCAAAAACCCAGGTATGGGAGGAGTTCGGTGAGGCCATGGAACAAGACTTTTGGTTAGTCTCGAAGAGATTTTGGCAAACTGTCCGGCGCCTCAGGAGAGGAAAGCAGCTCCCTGTCCACACTGTGTATGGTGCGGATGGGACACTGTTGACTTCAACTGGGGATATCGTTGGGCGGTGGAAGGAATACTTCGAGGATCTCAATCCCACTGATACGCCTTCCACAGAGGAAGCAGGATTTGGGGACGAGGGGGATGACTCGCCTATCACAGGGGCTGAGGTTGCCAAGGTGGTTAAAAATCTCCTTGGTGGCTGGGCCCCGGGGGTGGATGAGATTCGCACTGAGTACCTCAAGGCCCTGGATGTTGTTGGGCTGTCATGGTTGACACGCCTCTGTAACATTGCGTGGAGGTCAGGGGCAGTGCCTTTGGCATGGCAAACCGGGGTGGTGGTTCCTCTCTTCAAAAAAGGGGACCGGAGGGTGTGCTCCAACTTTAGAGGGAGCACACTCCTCAGCCTCCCTGGGAAGGTCTATGCCAAGATACTGGAGAGGAGAGTCTGGCCGTTGGTCGAACCTCGGATTCAGGAGGAGCAATGTGGTTTTCGTCCTGGCCGTGGCACATCGGACCAGCTCTTTACCCTCTCGAGAATTCTTGAGGGTTCATGGGAGACCAGTTTACATGTGTTTTGTGGACTTGGAGAAGGCATTTGACTGCGTCCCTTGTGGTTTTTTGTGGGGGGTGCTTCGGGAGTATGAGGTATCGGGCTTGTTGTTACGAGCTATTCGGTCTGTGTACGACCGTTGTGAGAGTTTGGTTCGTATTGCCAACACTCAGTCGGAGTCATTCCCAGTAAGAGTTGGACTCCGCCAGGGCTGCTCTTTGTCACCGATCCTGTTCATAATTTCTATGGACAGGATTTCTAGGCGCAACCAGGGAATGGAGGGTGTCATGCTTGGTGACCACAGGATCTCATCTCTGTTGTTTGCAGATGATGTTGTCCTGTTGGCTTCATCTAGCAATGACCTACAGCTTTTGATGGGATGGTTTGTCGCTGAGTGTGAAGTGGCTGGGATGAGAATCAGCACCTCCAAGTCCGAGTCCATGGTCCTCAGCCAGAAAAAGGTGGATTGTCCTCTCTGGGTTGGGGACAGGCTCCTGCCCCAAGTGGAGGAGTTTAAGTATCTTGGGGTCTTGTTCATGAGTGAGGGGAAAAAGGAGCGAGAGATTGACAGACGGATTGGAGCAGCATCTGCAGTGATGTGGACGTTGTACCGGTCTGTTGTGGTGAAGAGGAAGCTGAGTTCTAAGGCAAAGCTGTCGATTTACCAGTCAATCTACGTTCCTACTCTCACCTATGGTCACGAGCTTTGGGTAATGACCAAAAGAACAAGATTGCGGATACAAGCGGCTGAAATGAGCTTTCTCCATAGGATTGCTGGACTCACCCTCAGAGATAGGGTGAGGAGCTCAGTCATCCGGGAGAGGCTCAGAGTAGAACCACTGCTCCTCCACATTGAAAGGAATCAGTTGAGGTGGTATGGGCATCTGATTAGGATGCCTCCTGGACGCCTCCCACTTGAGGTGTTTCAGGCACGTCCCACTGGGAGGAGACCCCGGGGTAGACCCAGGACTCAGTGGAGAGACTATGTCTCCCAGCTGGTCTGGGAACGCCTTGGTATCCTCTCTGAAGAGCTGGAGCAGGTGGCGGGGGAGAGGGAAGTCTGGGCTTCTCTGCTTGAACTGCTGCCTCCGCGACCCGAACCTCCAGAAAAGCGGTAGAAGATGGATGGATGGATGGATTTTATTTTATTTTATTTTGACTGTGGTTCTATTTTGTTTTTGTGGTAGTGCCCTGCTTCCTGCTTTTGTTTTCTTGCTGTACAGCACTTTGTGTAGTGAGTGTTGCTTTTAAAATGCTCTATAAATAAAGTTGATTGATTGATTGATTGAACCATCAGTCTATCAGTCTGCCCCAGTAGAGGACCCCCCCCCCCCCCCGGAAAACCATCAGACAGCTTCCCTCTGGAGAACCTTCTTCTTGTGGTGATCCAAGCCGTGTGTGTGTGGTTTGTTCTCTCTCTCTCAAATTATCTTCCACAGCTGCAGTTCCACTCACACCTGCACCTCCTAATCAGACTGCCTTTAAAAGGAGTGGGGCCCTCCACTCCTGCACGGAGACATCAACGCTCCAACAGTGTGAAAGAGCTTCATGACGCAAATCTACTCTTCTTGTCAGGTGGGAGCTTTGCCTCCCTTTCTACTATGTCTACTCTGCTCCTCGTTGTCTGGGAGTTTCGCCTCCCTCTCTACAACTCATAAGCAAACCTGTTGCTTATGTTGCAAACCTGTTGCAAACCTGTATGTTCATATATTTATTCCATCTAGCTACAATGCTCCGCACTGTGTGTTTATATATCTATATATTTATTCCATCTAGCTGCAATGCTCCGCATCGTGTGTCTATATATTTATGTTTATATGTACATATGTATACTCGCTGCTCTTTGGTTTTTTTTTTTTTTTTTTCCTTCTGATTGTTGCTGTGAGTGTTGCTATCCCTGTGCTGTTGCAATCCTGCTTGCGCTTTCTACGAACCCCTCTCGACCGGTGCTCCTCTCTGGGCCGGACTACATCAGCGACCCCTAGAGGAGACCGACTCAGCTTCCAGTGTCCCTGAGTGGCACGTCATTTTACCGTGCCAGACGGTCCTGCCCCGCTCGCTTTCATTTCAGACGCTGGCGAAGCTGTTGTGACCCCTTGCTTCTCGATACCTCCCAGCTGAACTCCGGAAGCAGAGTGGGTTAGCCACTCGGCTCCACCTGTCATCACGGGCGTCCCACTGCTTCGCCCAGTTCCCTCAGCCAGGGTTACTGGGGCACTGACACCAGGACCCTCCCGCGATGGCCCTGAGTAGGGTTGGTTCTGCTCATCTTCCAGAATACTAGGCCAAGGTTCGTCCCATACCGCATCGTCCACCACTCGTGGAACTGGCCGGTCCCACAAGCCACAGCCAGACCACTCTTCTCCAACAGTGGTGGTGACTGAAAAGCCCAGTCCATAAAAAAGGTCACAGCCCATAATATTCTCACCATCAGCGGTCACCACAAACTGCAGATTGGACACCTCCGCCGACTTGTACCTAGCCATCAGTTCCACCAAACAAACAATGACTAGCCTTTTTCCTCCATACCCACACAGTGGCACTGAATGATGACATAGTGCACGGCCCAGGAGACACACACGCAGGCTCAGGGTAGATCTAATAGCTTTATTAACAACAAGTGTGTATGAGTGTGTGTCTGCGGGATGTGAATGTGTTTGTGGTGGCGTCTGCGTCGGGCACGGAGGCAGGAGGCCGTTCAGCCGGACAACCCTATGGGAGAAGCAGAGGGAGAAGGGTAACGGGCACCACACCAACACAGGAGATATAAAGATGATGACTGGCTTACTTGGGAATGGCAGGTGGCTGGCACAGCAAGGGTGAAGCCCGGAAGACAGCAACCTGGAGCGCCCGGTGCAGCAGCGAGGGAATGGTGGCAGAGAGGAGTGGTCCGCCGCCGGGAAATCCACCTGTGCACAGGGGAGCAGACTAGGAGAAGAATGAGGTAAGAGATTCTTACTTGGATGTTTTGCTGAGTGGTTGAGATTCCTTACAGCAAGAGTAGCGAGTGAAGACTGACGGCTTCAGGCCGAAGCCCAGGGCGAGGCGGCTTAAATCCCTCGCCGCTGATGAGGTGCAGGTGTGCGTGCAGCTGGCGCCGCAGATGGGCGGCGAGGCGTGACAGTACTCCCCCCTCTAGCAGCGCCTCCTGGCGATGGTTTCTCCGGGTGTGCTCGGTGGAACTCAGTAATGAGGGACGGGTCCAACACAAATGACGAGGGTACCCATTGCCGATGTTCAGGCCCATAACCCTCCCAGTCCACCAAGTACTGCAACCTGTGACCCCGGCGCCGGGAGTCCAGGATAGAGGAGACAGGCCAGGCCGGATGGCAATCAATCATCCGGGGCGCGGGCTGCGCAGCAGGAGGAGGGCAAAGGGGATCGGAGACTGCCGGCTTCACCTTGGAAACGTGGAAGGTGGAATGGATGCGGAGGGAGGGGGGAAAAGCTACACGCACAGCCACTGGGTTGATAATCCTGATGATGGGGTATGGGCCCATAAAACGCTGTGCCAGCTTCCTCCTCTCACCCTTTAAAATGACATCCTGAATAGACACATAGACACGCTGACCCACCTGGTACGCTAGGGCAGGTCTTCTGTGCCGGTCCGCCGTGGATCTGTTGCGCTCCGCCGTGCGTAAAAGTGCATTGCGCGCTGAGGCCCAGATGGAACGGAACTGCCTGAGGTGCGCCCGAACTGAGGGGACAGTTACCTCACTCTCCTGCGCTGGGAAAAGAGGGGGGTCGTAGCCCAGGTACGCCTTAAAGGGAGACATCCCTGTGGCAGAAGAGCGGGCGGTGTTGTGGGCGTACTCAACCCAGGCGAGATGGTTACTCCAGGACGCAGGCTTGGATGCAGTGACGCAGCGGAGCGCAGTCTCCAGCTCCTGGTTGGCCCGCTCACACTGCCCGTTGGTATGGGGGTGATGGCCGGAGGAGAGGCTTACCTTGGCTCCCAGGGCGTTGCAAAAGGACCTCCAAACCTCTGAGGAAAATTGGGGCCCCCGGTCCAAGACCACGTCCACTGGAATCCCGTGCAGCCTGACCACATGTTGGACAAGGAGGTCCGCCGTCTCCAGGGCAGATGGAAGACCTCGTAGCGGGATGAAGTGCGCCGCCTTGGAGAAACGGTCTACGATGGTCAGGACAGTGTCGAAGGTGTTAGAGACTGGGAGTCCGGTGACAAAATCCAGGGCGATATGCGACCAGGGCCTGCCAGGGACGGGCAGAGGCTGGAGCAAACCCGCTGGAGGGGCATTACCTGATTTACTGGTGGCACATACAGGGCAGGCCCGGGCGTAGCGGGCAGCGTCCTTCCGCAGGCCCGGCCACCAGAAGGACCGTTGAAGAAGGTCGATCATCCGGGAGGAACCAGGGTGGCAGGTGAGCTTAGATGTGTGCAGCCAGTGGATGACCTCCCCCCGAACCGTGGATGGCACAAAAAGCCTCCCCTCCGGTCCGCCGCCAGGGTCAGGTTCCAATTCCTGTGCCTTCCGGATCTTACTTTCTATGTCCCAAGTGACGGCTCCCACGATGCACGACCTGGGCAGGATGGTGTGGACCGTGTCCTCAGACGCCTCAGGGGCAAATTGCCTAGAGAGGGCGTCGGGCAGGCCGTTCTTGGAGCCAGGCCTGAAGGTGATGTTAAAATGGAACCTGGCAAAGAACAAGGACCAACGCGCCTGGCGGGCGTTCAGATGCTTGGCAGATCTTAAGTATTCCAAGTTCTTGTGGTCAGTCAGGACCACGAATGGCAAGTCCGCCCCCTCTAGCCAGTGATGCCACTCCTGCAGCGTGAGCTTGATGGCGAGGAGCTCTCTGTCCCCCACGTCGTAGTTCCGTTCCGCCGGGGACAAGCGCCGAGAGAAGAAAGTGCAGGGCCGTTTGACTCCGTCATCTGGCGACCGCTGAGATAGAACCGCCCCCACTCCCGTGTCCGAAGCATCCACTTCCACGATGCATTGCAGCGACGGGTCGACTTGGCTAAGGACCCGGGAGGAGGAGAACTCCGCCTTCAGCGCCTGGAAGGCAGCTGCGGCCTCTTCGGTCTACCGGAATGGGACCTTAGGGGACGTGAAGCGGGTCAGAGGGCCGACGACGGTGCCAAAATTCGGGACGAAGCGGCGGTAGAAGTTTGCAAACCCAATAAATTGTTGCACCTGTTTCCTTGATGTTGGTGTAGGCCATTCCACCACCACCTTCACCTTCACTGGGTCCGGGAGCACCTGGTCGTGGGAGATGACGAACCCGAGGAAGGACGTAGTCTTAGCGTAGAATTCACACTTTTCTGCCTTCACATACAACCGGTTCTCCAGCAGCCTTTGGAGGACCCGCCTCACATGGACCCGGAGCTCGTCCCTGGATTTGGAGAAGATGAGGATGTCATCCAGGTAGACGAACACAAAAAGGCCGATGAAATCCCGGAGGACGTCATTTATTAGGCGCTGAAAGATGGCTGGAGCATTGGTCAACCCGAACGGCATCACCAGGTACTCGAAATGGTCGTTCGGGGTACGGAAGGCTGTCTTTCACTCATCTCCCTCCCGGATCTGGACGAGGTGGTATGCACTGCGTAAATCCAGCTTGGTGAACCAAGTTGCCCCCTGGAGGGAGTGGAAGGCGGTGTCCATAAGTGGCAGGGTGTAGCGATCCTTCTCCGTGATATCATTCAGGGCACGGTAGTCGATACAAGGACGGAGGGAACCGTCCTTCTTGCCCATGAAGAAGAATCCTGCGCCTAATGGTGATGACGAGGGACGGATAATTCCAGCACTCAGCGATTCCTTGAGGTAGGAATTCATAGCCTCCTTCTCCGGCGCCGACAGGCTGTAGAGACGCCCAGAGGGTAAGGGCGCCCCCTGGCGGATGTTTATCGCACAGTCGTAGGGCCTGTGTGGAGGAAGAGACATCGCCTTGGACTTACTGAAAACCATACCCAGGTCGTGAAATTCTGATGGCACCAGGGAGAGATCCAGGGGCGCAGCGTCCATAGGAGTTGGAGAAGAGGACGGAGAGCAGGCAGCGGATTGCAGGCAGGTGCTCATGCAGAAGGAACTCCATGCCGATACCCTGGCGGACTTCCAGTCCAGGACGGGGTTATGGAGGCGAAGCCAGGGGTACCCCAGGATGACGGGCGACACAGAGTTGGGGAGGACGTAGAAAGTGATTTCCTCCCGGTGGTTCCCAGAGATGATCACAGGTACAGGGACGGTCAGGTGTGTGACTCTCCCCAGGGAGACATGGGAGAGGTTGACCAGGGCGAGAGGGGATTTGAGGGCTTGGCAACGGATGCCCAATCGGGTTGCCAGGCTTTGTGAAATAAAGCTTCCCTCCGCGCCCGAATCCACCAGTGCGTGGGTGAGGTGCCCAGTGGGGTTGTGACAAAACTGGACGGGCAGCTTCAATTGGGAGAGGGGATTTAACCGATTGATGTCCGCGAGGCCCCCTACAGTGACTCGCGGACCCCGCCGTTTGGCTTCTGTGGGCAAAGCTCCACCGTGTGTTGGCTGTCTCTGCAATACATGCAGAGACCCAACTCACGGCGGCATTGTTTCTCCGCAGGGGGGAGCCTTGTCCAGCCCGTCACCATCGGCTCCGACTCCTCGGGGCGCGATGGTGGCGGCAACGCCAGGGGGCGAGCTTGGGACAGGTGCGACGAGGCACCACGAGAGCGAGAAGAAGACAACTTCCGCTCTGAGGTGCGCTCGCGCAACCTGTTATCCAGGCTGATGGCTAGGGACGTTAGCTCCGCTAAAGTCTCCGGGATGTCCCGCCCAGCCAGTTCGTCCCTCAGACTATCATTGAGACTGCGGAGGAAGAGGCCGCAGAATGAACGTTCATCCCAGCCAACCTCCTCCGCCGCTACCCGGAAGTCGATCGCGTAATCAGCTGCCGACCGGCTTCCCTGCTGGAGGCTGAGAAGCCGATCGACCTGAACGCTCTCAGTACGAGAATGATCAAAGACTTCCAGGAACTGTCTCACGAATTGGCCACAGGTGAGGGTGGCGTAACTGGGCCTCGCCATTACGGCGTAAGCCCAAGTAAGCGCTCGCCTCTCCAGGAGATTCCCTATGTAGCCAATTCAGCTATGGTCTGAGGGAAAATCTCCGGGCACATGGTGGAACACGGACTCACCTTGCATTATAAACCCCCGTGCTCCGCCGAGCTTACCGCTAAAGCGGGCGGGGGTCGGAATGGGTGTGAGCCGAACCGGTGCTACCGGAGCAGGCTGGACGGCCGCTGGAGCAGCAGGAGCCGTGCCGCCCTGACGAGCCGGGGGGAACGGCTGTTGGGGGTCCAAGCGGTCCAATCGGTTAGTGATGATGGTTAATTGATTTAGAATCACCTGTTGCTGGTGGGCTATTAGGTCCACTCGAGCCTCGAGGGTGGAAAGTCGGCTTGTGAGCCCGCCGTCTGCCGAGCCGCTCTGCTGAAGCCGTACTGACATAGTGCACGGCCCAGGAGACACACACGCAGGCTCAGGGTAGATCTAATAGCTTTATTAACAACAAGTGTGTATGAGTGTGTGTCTGCGGGATGTGAATGTGTTGGTGGTGGCGTCTGCGTCGGGCATGGAGGCAGGAGGCCGTACAGCCGGACAACCCTATGGGAGAAGCAGAGGGAGAAGGGTAACGGGCACCACACCAACACAGGAGATATAAAGATGATGACTGGCTTACTTGGGAATGGCAGGTGGCTGGCACAGCAAGGGTGAAGCCCGGAAGACAGCAACCTGGAGTGCCCGGTGCAGCAGCGAGGGAATGGTGGCAGAGAGGAGTGGTCCGCCGCCGGGAAATCCACCTGTGCAAAGGGGAGCAGACTAGGAGAAGAATGAGGTAAGAGATTCTTACTTGGATGTTTTGCTGAGCAGTTGAGATTCCTTACAGCAAGAGTAGCGAGTGAAGACTGACGGCTTCAGGCCGAATCCCAGGGCGAGGCGGCTTAAATCCCTCGCCGCTGATGAGGTGCAGGTGTGCGTGCAGCTGGCGCCGCAGATGGGCGGCGAGGCGTGACAAATGACCTCTCACTTGGTAGTATGGGAAGAAACTCCTCACAGTAGGCCAACTCAACACGGACCTCATTGCGCCTGTGTCTATCAGCAGCGGCACCTCCACTCCGTCCAGCTTCACCATACAGTATGTACGGCCATTGATGTTTGGACAGACGGTGTGGATAATCGCAGGAGTTGGAGCAGGGTTGTCAGCTTTAAATCGCCGTTCCCCTCACTCAAACCTATTACAGGCCCTGGCAAAATGATGCAGAAATCCACACTTTCTGCAGCATTTTTGTCTTGCCAGACACTCTCTTGCCTTATAGCGGTACTTCGTGGACCCACAACCCAAACACCTGGGCGATTCCGACCACACTGTCCTATTGTCGAAGTTAAAAGACCTCAAGATTTCAAACTGAGGCAGTACAGTGGTTTAGGTCATACCTGGAAGGGAGAGAACAATGTGTCAAGGTCAATGGGGAGAAATCTGGGCTGCTCACAAATAACATGGGAGTACCACAAGGATCTATACTAGGGCCATTGTTGTTCACAATATACATCAACGACTTGCCCGATAGTTGCTCAGGTGCCAACTGCCAGATGTATGCTGATGACACCGTAATCTATCTGTCTGCCAAAACGGCTAGCATGGCAGCTGAGCACCTGACCCAGGTTTTACAGAACATCTCTAAATGGCTTGTGTTGTCGCATTTAACCTTGAATGTCAAAAAAACTGTTGCTATGTGTATCTCTATTAGAAACAGGCCCATGAATGATGTTTTTGATGTTAAAATTGGAAATGAGGTACTTACTGAAGTGAATGAGGTCAAGTATTTAGGGATCATTCTAGACAGGAACCTGCGATTCGACAAGCAGGTGCATTACATTTGTAAGAAGGTCAAACCCAATTTAAATTGCTTCCATCTCATTAGAAGGGATTTGTCATTCAGAACTGCTTATACATATATACACGCGATGATTCTTTCACATCTGTCATACTGTATCACATCTTGGTCACAAACATCTCAAATTACACTAAAACCCATAACTGCAATATATAAACATGCTATAAAAATCTTGGACCGCAAACCAATGCGGTGGCATCACTGTGGTATTTTAGTCAAGCACAATCTTCTTACTTTTGAAAATTTTATTATCTTCTGTAATATCAGACTGGTTTTTAAATGTCTATACAATCTTGTTTCACCTCCTTTTTCTGGTTTGGTGGCTAGACGCTCGAGCTCTAGCAGAGCATGCACACGAGCTTCCATCAACGGTGACTGCATTGTCACCATGTCTAGAACTTCATTTGGTCAGTCTGCTTTCTCCATAAAAGGGGCAAACTTATGGAACTCTCTGCCAACGCACGGTGGCGCAGTGGTTAGCACTGTGGCAGCACAGTTTACCCTCGGCCGGGGGATCGCGGGGATCGTGAGATCGTGGGTTCGATCCCTGCCCCCGGCCAACAGTGATCTGTGTGGAGTTTGCATGTTCTCCCTGTGTTGCGTGGGTTTACTCCGGGATTTCTCCGGTTTCCTCCCACATGCCAAAAACATGCAGGTTAGGGATAAGGGGCGCTTGCGCACGCAGCGACCGGCAGCTGGTGGCTTGTCACCAGACTGCAAAACAAATCTACCTACGGGTACAAAATAAGTTAAAAAAAAACAAAACAAAACAAAAAACCTCACTTAAAATTGGAGACAAATACCAACCTCTTCAACAGAGGCGCTAACGATTGGCTAAAATCCCACCAGCAATGTGTGCATGTCTAGTCTGAATTGTGTTTGTTGTGATCATGGATCTCTTGCTCTATTTATAATTTGTAATTTCTAAAATCTTAGAAAGAGTTGTTGCTATGCAATTATTTGACCACCTGCAGGGAAATGGTTTATTTGAGGAGTTTCAATCTGGGTTTAGAATCCATCATAGCACTGAAACAGCCTTAGCGAAGGTCACTAACGACCTCCTCATTGCATCTGATAATGGACTAGTTTCTGTACTTGTCCTTTTAGATCTTAGTGCAGCTTTTGATACTATTGATCATAATATTCTACTTGATAGATTAGAACACTATGTTGGACTTAATGGAACTTCGTTGCAGTGGTTTAGATCTTATTTATCTGATAGGTTCCAGTTTGTTCATGTAAATGATGAGTTTTCTCTCAGCTCAAAGCTTAGTCATGGAGTTCCACAGGGATCTGTGCTTGGCCCTACTCTTTTTAGTTTATATATGCTTCCGTTAGGCAACATTATTAGAAAGCACTGTATGCATTTTCACTGTTATGCAGATGACACACAATTATACCTGTCAATGAAGCCAGATGATACTAATCAATTAGCCAAGTTAGAAGCCTGTCTTAAGGAAATCAAAGTTTGGATGACTTGTAATTTCCTGCTATTAAATTCAGATAAGACTGAAGTCATTGTTGTTGGTCCAAAAAACCTTAGAAATTCCTTTCCAAATCAAACTTTCAGTTTGGATGCAGTTACTCTTTCTCTTAATAGCTCTGTGAGGAACCTTGGAGTTATTTTTGATCAGGATTTGTCCTTCAATTCACATATTAAATTTGTTTCTAAGACTGCCTTCTATCATTTGCGTAATATTGCCAAGATTAGGAGCATCTTGTCTCAGAGTGATGCTGAGAAGCTGATCCACGCTTTTGTTAGCTCGAGATTAGATTATTGTAATTCTTTATTATCAGGTTGTCCTAAAACATCTTTAAAAAGTCTTCAGCTGATCCAAAATGCTGCAGCAAGAGTTTTAACAGGTACTAGAAAGAGAGATCATATCTCTCCGGTTCTGGCCTCCCTTCATTGGCTTCCCATAGAGTTTAGAATTAAGTTTAAAATCCTTCTTCTTACTTACAAAGCTCTAAACAATCAGGCTCCTTTTTATTTAAAAGATCTGATACTACCGTATCATCCTAACAGAGCACTACGCTCCCAAAATGCAGGTTTACTTGTAATACCTAGAATCTCCAAAAGTACAATGGGAGGCAGAGCCTTCAGTTATCAAGCTCCTCTCCTGTGGAATCAGCTGCCAATCTGGATTCGGGAGTCAGACTCGATCTCTGTTTTTAAGAATAGGGCTAAAACCTACCTTTTTGATATAGCCTACAATTAGGGAGGGATCATGTGTTTTCTGAACCCTCCCTTAGTTATGCTGCTAATAGGTTTAGTCAGCCGGGGGACCTCCAGTAATGCACTGGGCCTCACTCCTTTCCTCACTCTCTATGAAATATTTTTTTTTGCTGGTCATTAACATTTGTTTGTTCTCTCCCATAGATTGAGTCCCCATCGTGCTGTTTGCTCTCTACATGTCTGTTCTTTTCTTCTTCTCTGTCCCCTCACCCCCCAGCCAGTCGCAGCAGATGACTGCCCCTCCCTGAGCCTGGTTCTGCTGGAGGTTTCTTCCTGTTAAATGGGAGTTTTTCCTCTCCACCGTCACCAAGTGCTTGCTCACAGGGGATCGCCTGATTGCTGGGGTCTTTCTGCAACTGTGGGGGTCCTCCCTACAGTTGATAGTGCTATGAGATGACTGTTGTTGTGAAATGGCGCTATATAAATAAAGTTGAATTGAACTGAATTGAATTAATGTATTTGTAATTTTAATTAACTTGTAAATTTTGTTTGTACAGCCTAATTTATGACCTATATAAGCCACCTATGGACTGGTGTTGAGAATTAGCACTTGTGCTATATACACCTATGCAAAACATCTGGTCTCTCCTTGTGATTGTACTAATGTAATTTGTTATGTCTGTGGTCTATATTAATCATATATCCCATAACCTACATATGTTTAAGCATGTGAGAGTGTTTAGTGATTACATATGTAAAGCGACTTCACACCTCAGAACAGGACAAAGGGTCTCAACCGCCAGTGAAGATCAAAGAGCATCCGAGGCACTGCGGTGGAGACCAGACGGGTTGCCCTGACCCCCCAGGGCCAGGTAGAGGAGTACGAAGACAAAAGAGGGGATTAAGATAGTGAGGGATGTCAGCTTTTGATATGCATGTCTTTTGTTATGTGCGAGTATAAGTTCGTAGAGCCGAAGGTGTTCGCTCTCTTACTTCTTCTGCTGCTGCACCTAGATGAGACTTGTTAGAGGAGCTGACAATAAACTTTGGTTTATGAATCACATCGCCTCGTTATTTCAAGCTCCTCTACACTGGTGACCCTGACGCGAGAATGGACCAGAGGCGTTCCCCCGCGATCGACTCATCTGTGGCGACCCAGGCAGACGCCGGCGCCCATGCAGACAGGGGAACAGATGGACGACGTTCCCCCACGGCAGAAGTGATAGAGAGGGCTCAACCGAGCACCAGCGCCACGGAGAGAGCCGAAGCAAGGCACTCCCACCCTGCGGACACATCAGTGACGGTCCCTACAAACGGCGTCACCGTCAAGCTGCCGGACTTCTGGCAGGAAGACCCCGCCTCGTGGTTTCAGCAAGCTGAAGCCCAGTTTGCACTTGCGGGCATCACGGCTGATGATACAAAGTTCTATCACATCGTCGCCAAACTCGACGCCGCCACTTCGAGATGTGCGCGGAGCATAATCCAGCGGCCGCCGGCCCAGGACAAATATAAAGAACTGAAAGCGACCATCGTGGCAAATTACTTCCCCTCAGCTGAGGAGAGAGCCGAGAGGATCCTGGCGGTCTACGGCCACAGAGGAGGCAGACCCAGGCCCTCATGGAGGACTTGCTGCAACTTAAAGAAGAGGACAATGACAACTTCCTCTTCCATTTCATATTCCTCAGTACGCTGCCGCCACACATGAGAGGGACGCTTGCCAACATGCGATGCAGCACCCAGCAAGACTTCCGCACGCTGGCTCACGAAGCTCAACGGCTCGTCAATGCCTGCAAGGAGCAGACACCCACAGCAGCATCCGCAGACCTCAATGCTGATGTCCGGAGCCACGAGGAGCCACAAAACACCGAGCAGAATCAGCCCGCGGTGACAGCAACACGGCCAGGACGCAACAGACGGAGCGACGTTTGTTATTACCACCACTGCTTCGCCGAGAAGGCTTACAAATGCGTTCCCCCCTGCAAATTCACAATTTCGGGAAAACGCTGAAGCCGAGAGCCGTTAACAGCGGCGGTTCTCGGTGAAAAAAGCAAGCTTTTATATGTGACGGACGGACGCACCGGCAAGCAGTTCCTTATCGACACGGGAACTCAACTAAGTTTTGTCATGCCCTCCCAAGCAGACCGGGCCATGGGCCCCCGGGGCAATGGAGCGGTGGCAGCCAACGGCTCCATCATCGACACTTTTGGCGAAAAGAGCCTGCCCCTCTGCATCCACGGCCGCAACTACAGATGGACATTTGTTGTAGCGGCGGTGAGTTTTAACTTGTTGGGCGCAGATTTTTTGTGTGCACATGGGTTATTAGTTGATCTAGCGAACAGACGCTTGGTTAATGCACTGTCCTTTGCTTCTATTCCCTGTTCAGCTCGACTTTCTCCACCACCCGTGCAGGCTAGCGTCACCATAGCAGGAGGCAAGTTTGATCAACTCCTCACCCAATTTCCAGCACTCACAATTCCCAAATTCTCAGCCACAGTGGCTAAACACGGGGTTGAACACTTTATTCCCACAACGGGCCCACCCGTATTCGCCAAAGCTCGGCGCTTAGACGCGACCAAGCTCGCCATAGCTCGGGACGAGTTTACCACCCTTGAAAGATTAGGCATTATCAGACGCTCGAAAAGCCCCTGGGCGTCACCACTTCACATGGTCCCGAAATCCGACGGTTCTTGGAGGCCGTGCGGCGATTACCGCAGATTAAACAATGCAACAGCGCATGACTGCTACCCAATTCCTCACATTCAAGACTTTTCACTACATCTGGCGGGTGCGCGCATTTTTTCAAAAATAGACCTAGTCCGCGGTTATCATCAAGTCCCAGTTAGAGCAGAGGACATTCCTAAAACAGCTGTAATAACCCCCTTCGGTCTTTTTGAATTTTTGCGGATGCCTTTCGGCCTCAAAGGTGCTGCTCAAACCTTTCAGCGGATGATGGACACAGTATTACGCGACCTCCCTTTCGTGTTCGTCTACCTCGACGATATGCTGGTAGCCAGCTCGTCTGAGGAAGAACACGAGCAGCATCTCACTATGGTTTTTCAGAGACTAGAAGAGCACGGGTTAATAATCAATCCAGCCAAATGCAAATTTGGTGTGTCACAAATTGATTTTTTAGGACACAGAGTTTCTCCGAAGGGAGCAGTCCCACTGCCAGACAAAATTCACGCAGTAAAAAGTTTCCCACGGCCACAAACGGTCAAATCGCTGCAAGAATTTTTGGGAATGGTTAATTTTTACAACCGTTTCCTCCCCCACGCAGCTCAGCTCATGCAGCCCCTATATGACACGCTCAGAAAACAAAAACCTTCCAACGCGGTCGAATGGACCCCAGAGCGTGAACGCGCCTTCGTGGAAGTAAAAAGTGCCCTAGCTAATGCCACATTGTTGGTTCACCCTGATCCCTCGGCCCGCATTGCGCTAACCACAGACGCTTCAGACCTGGCCATAGGGGCAGTTGTAGAACAACACGTCAGCGGAATCTGGCAACCTTTGGCATTCTTCAGCAAATTGCTAAACCAAACTGAGCGTAAATACAGCACTTTTGACAGAGAGCTGCTAGCGCTTCATTTATCCATCCGCCACTTCCAGTTCTGGTTGGAAGGGCGGCATTTCACGGCTTTTGTTGACCACAAACCGCTCACCTTTGCGATGGCTAAAATTTCCAAACCGCGGTCAGGCAGGCAACAAAGACAGCTGGCTGCGATTTCAGAGTTCACCACAGACATTCGACATGTGGCAGGCAAACTTAACGTGGTAGCAGACTGCCTCTCTCGCGCTGTGACATCGCCAGAGCGCGAGGAGACAGATTATACTACCTCAGCCGCTGAACTCTTCGCCAACGCGGACACATACGCAGCACCAATCCATGCAGGGATAGATTATGCAGCCATGGCAGAGGAGCAAAGTAGTGACGCGGACGTGCACGCACTCCTGTCTGGACCAACAGGGTTAAGGCTGGAGGAAAGGGTTTTATGCGACGGTGTGCCCCCCCTAATATGTGACATCTCAACCGGCCGACCTCACCCGTTAGTCCCACCTGCATGGCGCCGCCGTATTTTTGACTCGATTCACTCCCTCGCGCACCCAGGTGTGCGCACTTCGGTTAAAATGGTCGCCGAAAAGTTAGTGTGGCCTGGCCTGCGCAAAAATGTAAAAGAATGGGCAAAGACTTGCATTTCTTGTCAGCGCGCCAAAGTACACAAACACACAAAAGCCCCTCTGGAGCCTTTTCGAATCCCTGCTAGAAGGTTTGACCACGTTCATGTCAACCTCGTGGGGCCACTACCTTCCTCCCAAGGTTTCACACACCTGTTAACAATGATAGACCGCACCACGCGCTGGCCAGAGGCAGTCCCTCTGGTGTCAACCACAGCGGAGGAAGTCGCTCGCGTTTTTTTGACAAACTGGGTGGCACGTTTCGGCGTCCCATTGGACATCACGTCCGATAGGGGGCCTCAATTTGTCTCGGAGCTTTGGTCAGCCATGGCCAGCAGCTTAGGGGCGACAATTCACCGCACCACAGCTTATCACCCTCAGGCTAATGGGTTATGCGAGCGTTTTCACAGATCTTTAAAGGCCGCCCTCAGAGCCTCACTAACGGATACAAATTGGGTAAATAAACTTCCCTGGGTTTTATTGGAGTTGCATGCTGCGCCAAAAGAGGATCTAGACGCCTCCCCAGCAGAATTAGTTTTTGCACAACCTCTCAGGCTCCCAGGTGAATTTTTACCAGAGAACCCAGAGCCAGGGCATCTTCCAGCCCCGAGGCTTTTAGGCAGCAACGGACCGGACTCTCTCCCCGGGCCGGCACATCACTCTTTTCCACGGGTTTTTGTCCCCCAAGCTTTAAAAAAACGCTGAATTCGTTTTTGGTAGGCATGAAGCTTTAAAACCAACCTTCCGCCCACCATACGATGGACCATTCAGAGTGCTGGAACCTGGTGATAAGCATTTTGTGCTTGATTTTGGGGACAGAAAAGAAACAGTCAGCATTGACAGACTTAAACCTGCCTTCTTGTTGAGAGACGAGCCTGCACGGTTGGCGAGAGCACCTCGGCAGGGTAGACCCCCCAAGAGAAAAGACTCAGCCCCCCTGCAGGGAACAATTAATCACTCTCCTCCTCAAGCTGCAGATTCCTTACAGGAAGGTCCCACCAGGACGCCCAAGCAGACCCACAGCAGATTCGGGAGAAGATTAAAACCCAGACGGCACAGAGACTGATGCAAACTACTCAACAGTTGTTCACTAATTGTGCTGTAACAGTTTAGGACTGACTTGTGATATTACTATGCTGTTATGATTACCACTGAACTCTCTTAGGAGCATAGCTGCTGGAAAGTTTCTTCTGTGTCAAGAGGTGTAGCAGTTAGTATGTCATAATAATTATCTTAAACTGTGAATTTTTCTATTGTCCTTTTCTTAGTCGTTTGGGGGGGGGGGCTGTGGTCTATATTAATCATATATCCCATAACCTACATATGTTTAAGCATGTGAGAGTGTTTAGTGATTACATATGTAAAGCGACTTCACACCTCAGAACAGGACAAAGGGTCTCAACCGCCAGTGAAGATCAAAGAGCATCCGAGGCACTGCGGTGGAGACCGGACGGGTTGCCCTGACCCCCCAGGGCCAGGTGGAGGAGTACGAAGACAAAAGAGGGGATTAAGATAGTGAGGGATGTCAGCTTTTGATATGCATGTCTTTTGTTATGTGCGAGTATAAGTTTGTAGAGCCAAAGGTGTTCGCTCTCTTACTTCTTCTGCTGCTGCACCTAGATGAGACTTGTTAGAGGAGCTGATAATAAACTTTGGTTTATGAATCACATCGCCTCGTTATTTCAAGCTCCTCTACAATGTCCATATTAAATGAAAGAAAGAAAGAAAGAAAATTCCGAGGTGGACCTCATCTTCACAGCCATAGCGCATTCCTCCTTCTCCTGCTCACTATCATCACTGTCCGGGTCCACTGTCCGGGTCCACAGCCCGCGCCGTTCATTGTGATTCAGAGCGGTGCAGCATAGCTCTCTCACCGAGGTCACGTGATAGACTGTCCTCTGCTTCACACTGCCGAGCTATCTCGATGGACTTGAAAACATCAGCTTGCCTGAGTATGTAAGGAGCTTCGACCTCATAGCTGGGCAAACAACATGTTCTGCCAACTGGTTGCGGTCCATCTCTTCCTCCAACGCGCCAAACTGACAGTCTCTTGCCAGCTGGTGTAGGTCTGTTACAAACCGCTGCACCGACTCGTCAGTCCGCTGGTGGCGCTGTTGAAACTGTATGCATCAAACAACCCCTTGATTGGAGATCGTCACTTCCTGTGGTAATGTATCATCACTTCCTGTGTTGCTGGCTGTCATATCATTGGTTTGTGGTTAGCTCTCCTCAGTCTCCTGAGGATTATTGCCTTTAATTTATTTTAATCACTTTTTTCCATCTACCATCGCCTCTCTCTTCCATTTATCAAGCCTCTTGCACCTGTGTGCGCACTGAGTGTCGTCTAGTCACCCTCTTTAGCCTTCTGTTCACCTTTCATCGGTGATTGTGTTAGCTTCGGGTTAGCCACTAGCTATGGCTGCTAGCTGTCCTTCCCCCCTCTGGTGTGCTCTCTGTGTCACATGTTTAGCTACACCTCTGCCTCTTTTAGTGATAACGGTAAATGTAATAAATGTTGTCTTTTTGAGGAGCTCGAAGCGAGGTTGTCTGATTTGCAATCCCGGATCCACTGCATTGAAACACCGTCTGCACCAGTTAATAATGACGGACGCTCCTTAGCTGCAGTGGAGAATCCTAGCGTAGGGCGGCCTGCTAGCCGTTCCCCAGCTTCAACCTCTCCTGAGCAACCAGGAGAGAACGGGTGGGTGACGGTGAGAAGGAAGCATAGCCACAAGCCCCTGGTTCACCACCAGCCTGTTCATGTTTCTAATCACTTTTTCCCACTTAATGACACACCCGCTGAGGAAAAAACTCTGATCATTGGCGACGATTGCAGGTCCTCTTCATCCGCCACCCCTCAACTTAGCCCCTGTTTTCTCCATCAGAGAATCGTTGTCTGCTCCCTCCAAAGTAAATAAAAATATAATGTATAAGCATCCCAAAGTGATTAAACAAAAAGTTGGTAAAACTCAAATTAAACATGAAGCCTCTAAACTGAATGATTTGGCCTCTCTTCCTCCTCATAATTTAAAAATTAAATGCAGTTTGTTAAATATTAGGTCTCTAACTACCAAGTCTCTGCTAGTTCATGAGCTGTTAATTGATCATCAGATTGAATTAATATCCCTTACAAAGACTTGGTTTGGGCAAGAGGATTATGTTGGTTTAAACGAATCAACTTTCTCTGGTTATTTAAACTGTCAAAATCCCAGAAGTTCTGGTTGTGGAGGAAAAGTAGCATCAATTTACCATTCCAAATTATTAGTTAATGTAAAGCAAAAAATATGTTAGAATTCCTTTAAGGGCTTGGTCCTCAGTATTGGGCATTTTAGCAATTTTAGGTTAAACCCAATTTTATTTGACATAGTTTATCATCCTCCCTAAACCTACTCAGAGTTTTTATCCGAATTTGCCGAATTCTTAGCTGATTTAGTGCTGAAATCAGATAGAATAATTATAGTAGGGGACTTTAATATACTGTACATGTAGATGTCGATGGTGATTGCCTTAATATGGCATTTAATTCAATATTAGACTCAATGGGCAGCG
Organism: Pholidichthys leucotaenia; assembly: GCA_020510985.1. NCBI lineage: Eukaryota > Metazoa > Chordata > Actinopteri > Cichliformes > Pholidichthyidae > Pholidichthys > Pholidichthys leucotaenia. The sequence goes on along the minus strand of CM035843.1, from coordinate 43,037,587 downwards.
CGGTGGCGGAGTGGTTAGCACTGCGGCAGCACAGCAACTCACCCTTGGCCGGGGGCTCCTGGGTTTGATCCCAGCCCCCGACCAACAGTGATCTGTATGGAGTTTGCATGTTCTCCCCGTGTCTGCGTGGGTTTACTCCGGGATTTCTCCGGTTTCTTCCCACATGCCAAAAACATGCAAGTTAGGTTAATTGGCATCAAACTGGGGATTCTAAATTGTCCTTAGGTATGACTGTGGGAGTGGATGGTTGTCTGTCTCTCTGTGTTGGCCCTGTGATGGACTGGTGATCTGTCCGGGGTGTGCCCTGCCTCTCGCCCAAAGATGCTGGGATAGGCTGCAGCCCCCCCCCCCCCCGGCAACCCAAAAAGGATTAAGCGGAAGAAGATGGATGGATGGATGGATGGATAGACTCAATGGGGTTTTCTCAGAAAGTAGGAAATTCTACCCATTATCTCCACCACACGTTGGACCTTGTTCTGACATATGGCATAGAAATAGAAAATCTGGTAGTGTCTCCTCATAACCCTGTACTGTCAGACCATTGTCTGTTAACCTTTGATTTTACAATTTCTGATTATTTGGCTCCTAAAGAAAAATATTACTACAGTAGATGCCTCTCAGATGACGTTGTTACCAAATTTATGCAGATTGTTTCCTCTATGCCAAGTGTCAACACAATGAAAATAAGCCATGGAGAGCTTGCTCCTTCTGTATTTGATAGCATGGTAGATAGTGTTACAGCTTTTCTGCATCAGACTCTAGACATGTTGGACCCTTTAAAAAAGAAAAAGTCTAATCGGAGATTTTTATCTCCTTGGTTCAACACAGAAACTCGTAGCTTAAAACGGAAGACTTGTCAATTAGAAAGAAAATGGCGCTCCATTAAATTAGATGAAATCTATTTAGCTTGGAGGAATCAATTTTTAATTTCTAAAAAAATCTCTTAGAAAAGCTTAAACAAGTTATTATTCTACATTAATAGAAGAGAACAAGAATAATCCCAGGTTTCTTTTCAGCACTGTAGCCAGGCTGACAAAGAGTCAGGACTCTGTCAATCCTAGCATTCCCTTAGAGCTTACTAGTCAGGACTTTATGAACTTTTTCAATCATAAAATTTCATCTATCAGAGGTAAAATCAGTCAGATTCTCCCCACTGTTAACTTAAATACAGTAACTGCTACATTTCCTTCAAATTATATCTGTTTGGATAAGCTTACTCCAATTGACCTTTTAGAGTTAGATAAAATAATTTCCTCATCCAAGCCTTCAACTTGTCTTTTAGACCTTATTCCTACCAGGTTATTTAAAGAAGTCTTCCCATTTATTGGTAGCTCTATTCTTCAAATAATCAATTCTTCATTAACATTAGGCCATGTACCGCAGGCTTTTAAAACTGCTGTAATTAAACCCTCACTCAAAAAGCCAACGCTGGATCCAAGAGTTTTAGCTAACTATAGACCAATCTCTAATCTGCCTTTTATTTCAAAAATCTTAGAAAGAATTGTTGCTACGCAATTATTTGACCACTTTCAGGGAAATTTATTTGAAGAGTTTCAATCTGGGTTTAGAATCCATCAGAGTACTGAAACAGCCTTAGTGAAGGTCACTAATGACCTCCTTATCACATCTGATAATGGACTTGTTTCTGTACTTGTTCTTTTAGACCTTAGTGCAGCTTTTGATACTATCGATCATAAAATTCTACTTGATAGATTAGAACACTATGTTGGACTTAATGGAACTTCATTGCAGTGGTTTAGATCTTATTTATCTGATAGGTTCCAGTTTGTTCATGTCAATAATGAGTTTTCTTCTAACTCAAAGCTCAGTCATGGAGTTCCACAGGGATCTGTGCTAGGCCCTGTTCTTTTTAGTTTATATATGCTCCCGTTAGGTAACATTATTAGAAAGCACTGTATACATTTTCATTGTTATGCAGATGGCACACAATTATACCTGTCAATGAAGCCAGATGATAGTAATCAATTAGCCAAGTTAGAAGCCAGTCTTAAGGAAATCAAAGCTTGGATGACTTGTAATTTCCTGCTATTAAATTCAGATAAGACTGAAGTCATTCTAGTTGGTCCAAAAAACCTTAGAAATGCCTTTCCAAATCAAACTCTTAGTTTGGATGCAGTTCCTCTTTCTCTTAATAGTTTTGTGAGGAACCTTGGAGTTATTTTTGATCAAGATCTGTTTTTCAATTAACATATTTAATTTGTTTCTAAGACTGACTTCTATCATTTCCATAATATTGCCAAGATTAGGAGCATCTTGTCTCAGAATGATGCTGAGAAACTAATCCACGCTTTTGTTAGCTCTAGATTAGATTATTGTAACTCTTTATTATCAGGTTGTCCTAAAACATCTTTAAAAAGTCTTCAGCTGATCCAAAATGCTGCAGCAAGAGTTTTAACAGGTACTAGAAAGAGAGATCATATCTCTCCAGTTCTGGCCTCCCTTCATTGGCTTCCCATAGAGTTTAGAATTAAGTTTAAAATCCTTTTTCTCACTTTCAAAGCTCTAAATAATTAGGCCCCTTTTTATTTAAAAGATCTGATATTACCCTATTATCCTAACAGAGCACTACACTCCCAAAATGCTGGATTACTTGTAATACGTAGAATCTCCAAAAGTACAATGGGAGGCAGAGCCTTCAGTTATCAATTCAATTCAATTCAACTTTATTTATATAGCGCCATTTCACAACAACAGTCATCTCATAACACTTTCAACTGTAGGGGAAACCCCCACAACTGCAGAAAGGCACCAGCAATCAGGCGATCCCCTGTGAGCAAGCACTTGGCGATGGTGGAGAGGAAAAACTCCCTTTTAACAGGAAGAAACCTCTAGCAGAACCAGGCTCAGGGAGGGGCAGTCATCTGCTGCTACTGGCTGGGGGGTGAGGGGATAGAGGAGATGAAAAGAACAGACATGTAGAGATGGTCAAGCTCCTCAAGCTTATCAAGCTCGTCTTCTGTGGAACCAGCTGCCAATCTGGATTCGGGATTCAGACTCGATCTCTGTTTTTAAGAATAGGGTTAAAACCTTCCTTTTTGATATAGCCTACAATTAGGGAGGGATCATGTGTCTCTGAACCCTCCCTTAGTTATGCTGCTAATAGGTTTAGACAGCAGAGGGACCTCCAATAATGCACTGGGCTTCACTCCTTTCTTCACTCTCAATGAAATATATATATTTTTTTTGCTGGTCATTAACATCTGTTTGTTCTCTCCCATAGATTGAGTCCCCATCATGCTGTTTGCTCTCTACATGTCTGTTCTTCTCATCTTCTCTATCATCTCACCCCCCAACCAGTCGCAGCAGATGACTGCCCCTCCCTGAGCCTGGTTTTGCTGGAGGTTTCTTCCTGTTAAAAGGGAGTTTTTCCTCTCCACTGTCCTTGTGCTTAAATAGAGTGTTGGTTATCACAAGGTTGTACTCTGAACATAGTGCAAGTAGAAGTTCTCCATTAGCATTGCACTTGCCTGTTCCATGACTGCCTAGCACTCCTTTTCATTTCTCAGTGTCCGAACCGACTCTGGCATTAAAATCTTCAACAAGCATCAGCCTGTCATTAGTCGGTACATGCCTGATAGTCTCACGTAAATCTCTGTAGAACTCTTCCTTCGCCTCCTCTGTGTTGGTCATTGTTGGGGCATATACACTGATGAGTGTGGCATACATCTTCTGCTGTAGTGGGAGTCTCATAGTCATTATCCTGTCGTTGACTGGCACCGGTTCCTCATCAAGCATTGCTGCTATTTCCTTTCTAACTGCAAAGCCCACTCCTGCTTCTCTCCTTTCTTGAGTTGATTTCCCACTCCAAAAGAAGATGTATCCATGATCTTCCAAGCTGTCATATCCAGGCAATCTTGTTTCACTAATTGCAGCTATGTCTACATTGTACCTGTTCATTTCCAGGGCCGCAAGCGCGGTCTGTCTTTCTGGGCGCTGTGATGTTGTTCTGTCCAACAGAATGCATACATTCCATTCTGCTACACACAAAGCTGCTGTTTTCCTCTTCTTTTGTCTTCCTGCTCCTAGCTTACTTTTCGCTGCCTGTCGGAGTGTGAGCAGATCAGCGTGGACCTTGTTAGCCCGGGCGACGTCTGAGCCGGTATGAGTTGCTTTCTGACTGGCCATTTCATGAAACTGCTTGCAAAGTATTTGAGTACTGCTAGCTTTTGCTGGACTAGCAGCACATTCTTGGCAGATAAAGGTATTATCAGTGGCAAGGACAAGCCAAGACAAACTGACTCCAGTATCTGTTGCAGTGACTGACCAGATGATAGGTTTGTTTATCTCTGCTCTTTGTGTAGTGCATGCCATGATGCACCGACTGGCACAGTCCGCCACAGACCTTGCGACAGATGTGTTTATCTGCCAGGATGTCCAGTCTCACCCCGTGTAACTGGGAGTGGTCCACCACAGATCTGTGGCAGATATTGTTTTTAGTTCTGCCAGGATGCCCTGTTTCACCATCCATGCCCTCGGAAGGGCGGGGATGCTGGTTGAGTCACCAACAGCCCGACCCATGAGACAGGTAGTACTGGTTTTCATGGTTATCTGGCAGCAAGCAAGCCAATGCCTGACCTGACAAAACCCCCTTCCTCACAGCCCTCTTACTCCCCAGGTGGCGGTGGAACCAGAAGGTGAAGCCACCATCTGTGTCACACAATAATAAGTCCTAAGAACAACACTACACATGGGGCACATATTTTTTCCAGTTTATAAGATTTTTCACCGGTTATGAGGTGTGTGCGGAAAAAAAAATTCCGTCAAAAATGCAATCATTTAGGTGTCATAATAATAATAATAATAAATAATCTTCTCGGAACCTCGGATTCAGGAGGAGCAATGTGGTTTTCGTCCTGGCCGTGGCACATCGGACCAGCTCTTTACCCTCTCGAGAATTCTTGAGGGTTCGTGGGAGTTTGCCCAACCAGTTTACATGTGTTTTGTGGACTTGGAGAAGGCATTTGACCGCGTCCCTCGTGGATTTTTGTGGGGGGTGCTTCGGGAGTATGGGGTATCGGGCTTGTTGTTACGAGCTATTCGGTCTCTGTACGACCGTTGTGAGAGTTTAGTTCGCATTGCCAACACTCGGTCGGAGTCATTCCCAGTGAGAGTTGGACTCCGCCAGGGCTGCCCTTTGTCACCGGTCCTGTTCATAATTTTTATGGACAGGATTTCTAGGCGCAGCCAGGGAATGGAGGGTGTCATGCTTGGTGACCACAGGATCTCATCTCTGTTGTTTGCAGATGATGTTGTCCTGTTGGCTTCATCCAGCAATGACCTACAGCTCTTGCTGGGACGGTTTGCCGCTGAGTGTGAAGCGGCTGGGATGAGAATCAGCACCTCCAAGTCCGAGTCCATGGTCCTCAGCCGGAAAAAGGTGGATTGTCCTCTCCGGGTTGGGGACAGGCTCCTGCCCCAAGTGGAGGAGTTTAAGTATCTTGGGGTCTTGTTCATGAGTGAGGGGAAAAAGGAGCGAGAGATCGACAGACGGATTGGAGCAGCATCTGCAGTGATGCGGACGTTGTACCGGTCTGTTGTGGTGAAGAGGGAGCTTAGTTCTAAGGCAAAGCTGTCGATTTACCAGTCAATCTACGTTCCTACTCTCACCTATGGTCACGAGCTTTGGGTAATGACCGAAAGAACGAGATCGCGGATACAAGCGGCTGAAATGAGCTTTCTCCGTAGGATTGCTGGACTCACCCTCAGAGATAGGGTGAGGAGCTCAGTCATCCGGGAGAGGCTCAGAGTAGAACCGCTGCTCCTCCACATTGAAAGGAGTCAGTTGAGGTGGTATGGGCATCTGATTAGGATGCCTCCTGGACGCCTCCCACTTGAGGTGTTTCAGGCACGTCCCACTGGGAGGAGACCCCGGGGCAGACCCAGGACTCGGTGGAGAGACTATGTCTCCCAGCTAGTCTGGGAACGCCTTGGTATCCCCTCTGAAGAGCTGGAGCAGGTGGCTGGGGAGAGGGAAGCCTGGGCTTCTCTGCTTGAACTGCTGCCTCCGCGACCCGGACCACCGGAAAAGCGGTAGAAGATGGATGGATGGAATAATCTTCTCGCATCAATAAAAAAACAAACCGCGGCACTCACATTGTATTTGTTAGTCATGCCCTCAAGGTTCAGATCATTATTTGGCCTCAGTATCACCCCAGCGCGACGATATAAGCACCACCTCAATCTTAGCATTAAAGTTTTAAAAAACCTTTTAATAACAAACAATAACAAATAATAACAAAATATTGCTAAAATATAAACTGATGCACTACAATGGGTCTCAAATATTTGTGAAAATGTCTTGTTATAGTACTGCATGAGTTTATTGATGATATACAGAAGAAATTCAAACAAATTGAAACAAATCACTGGGTACAAGGGGAGAGTCAGGCAGCCATCTGGGAGCCAGGAGAGAGCTGAGGAAATGAATCTGTTTTTTAATAGGTTCAACTCACAGTCTGTCACCCGAGCAACACAACCAGACCTCCACGCACCCCTCCCCACCCACGATCCCGTGCAGAACCTCTCTCCATCTCCCCCCTCCTCCTCCTCAGGGGGCACCAGGACCCTTCCTCACTTCACGGTGACTACAGATCAGGTGGAGAAACAGCCGGAGAGACTCCGTCAGCGGAAGGCTTCGGGCCCTGATGGCATCTCCGCTAGGACCCTGAGGACCTGTGCCAACCAACTAGCTCCGGTACTGAAACACCTGTACAACCTGAGCATGAGTCTGGAGAGAGTACCGGTGCTGTGGAAGACATCCTGCCTGGTTCCTGTCCCCAAAAAGTCATCTCCATCGGATCTGAATGACTACCGACCAGTTGCCCTCACATCTCATGTGATGAAGGTCCTGGAGAGACTGGTCTTAGCCCACCTGAGGCCGCAGGTGAAGATGTGGCTGGACCCTCTGCAGTTTGCATATCAGCCCCATTTAGGAGTTGAAGATGCTGTCATCTACCTGCTGCAACGAGCCCATCTGCACCTGGATGGTGGAGGAGATACTGTGAGAATCACTTTTTTTGATTTCTCCAGTGCCTTTAACACCATCCAGCTACTGCTGCTGGGCAAGAAGCTGCGGGTGATGGGGGTTGACAGCTCTGTGATCTCCTGGCTTACCGACTACCTGACAGGCAGACCACAGTTTGTCAGGCTGGGCAGTGTCTTGTCTGGAGTGGTGGCTAGTGATACGGGAGCACCACAGGGGACTGTGCTCTCTCCTTTTCTTTTTACCTTATACACCATGGACTTTCAGTACAACACTGAGTCATGCCACCTGCAGAAATTCTCTGATGACTCAGCTGTTGTGGGGTGTATAAGAGGAGGAGAGGAGGGGGAGTACAGGGCACTGGTAGACAGATTTGTGGAGTGGACGGAGCAGAATCACCTGCGGTTGAATGTCAGCAAGACCAGGGAGATGGTGATTGACTTCAGGAAGAGGAAGGCTCCTTTTCAGCCACTGCAGATTAGGGAGGAGGATGTGGGTGTGGTTGAGGACTACAAATATCTGGGTGTCAGGATCAGCAGCAGGTTGGACTGGAGATCCAACACCGATGCTGTGCACAAGAAGGGGATGAGCAGACTCTACTTCCTGAGAAAGCTGAAATCCTTCAACGTGTGCAGCAGGATGCTGGAGCTTTTCTACCAGACTGTTGTCGCCAGCGCCATCTTCTTTGCTGCGGTCTGTTGGGGTAGCAGTATCAGGGCCAAAGATACCAACAGACTCGACAAGATTATCAAGAGGGCTGGCTCTGTAATTGGTCTCAGACCAGAGACCTTTGAGACGGTGGTGGAGAGGAGAACACTAAATAAACTGCGATCCATCATGGACAATCCTGATCACCCCATCCACCACACACTAGATAGACAGGGAAGTACTTTCTCCAGTAGACTACTACAGCTTTGTTGTCGAACGGCCAGGTACAGGAAATCTTTCCTGCCACATGCAATTTCACTGTACAATAACTCACTATGATGTTGTATTCTGGTCATAGTTATGCTGCCACACTGCACCTTACAGACTAACTGGTACATCACTTTTCATTCTGCTCCTGATAGTCCTTCTTTGTGCAATGGGATGATTCATGTGTTTATACGGGTCATCATGTATGAAGCTATGATGTATATAGGTTCTATAGTCGTGTTAGTTTTTACTTTCCATGGGTAATCCCTTTGTCTGTCGTGTGTTTCTGTTGTTTGGCTGTCAACTGTCATGCTGCTGTTACACTGTAATTTCCCAGTTTGGGATCAATAAAGTACATCTATCTATCTATCTATCTATCTATCTATCTATCTATCTATCTATCTATCTATCTATCTATCTATCTATCTATCTAAATTCAATATTACACTGAACTCCATCACTGAACAGTGATATAAACTAAAACAATTATAATGATGACTGAATAACTCCCATTCCCCAAAGTGCAAGATACACTATTACAGTATATTGAATATGAGTGATAAAAGATCACACATAAGTGATCTGACAAATAAACAAGGGATCTGAAACAGTTGGTAATATTGGATGTCTCATTCATTTTCAATATTTAGGTATTCTGTAATTAATATTCACACAGTCAAATAAATCTTAGTGCAATTTAGTCCCTTTTATATTTGTCAAAGTCTAACATGTGATGATTGCCTACATATAGGCTACACCTCTTTGTATTCCACTTTCAAACACAGCCTACATTTGGGCCTGTAAAGCCTAACTGGGATACTTGTTTCAGACAGGAATACTTGCGTTCTACAGGCAATGCACTAGTATACGGTAATGACAGGCATTCACTGACATAAGTTTTATTTATCCCTCTTGACAACATGGTAATTTTCTACAGTTTTGGATGATCTTCAAACTGATGCATTTATTTACAGAGAGGATAATTTCTTAAACTTGAAATAACTGTCACTGCCTACTGTGTAAATGCTCAACTTAAATATTTTGTTTACTGCCTGCAAAAATCCTTTAGCCTCTGTAAATGATTTTATTTTTCATAACTTTACTGGGTCATTATTCTAATAGCTCACTATTCTGTTTTTGTCATGGCTCATTAGAAGCATGAATGCTTTGATTGACAGATATACTGACACAGCTGCAGCTACTCACTGTATGCATGACAGACTGTTATGTCTGTAATTGAGGGTGAATGACGAGACTTAAGGTGGAACTGAACAAGTCTTTATTATAGACTCACGGGTTACACAGAAGCGCTCCCGCTAGGCTGAGAGGTGGTCAAAGAGACCGCCCCCCTTTCTCACAGTCCTCTTATACCCCAGGTGGCGGCGGAACAGGAAAGGTGAAGCCACCACCCGTGTCACACAATAATACGTCATATGAACAACATCAGACAGACCTCATCTGCACTACTTCCAGTCAGTTTTAAATTTGTTATGTTTTATATCTTAGAGAGTTATTAATGCATATATCTGTCATGTCAAGCGGTGACCCTCGCGGGCCACCATAAGACGCCAAAAGTCTCCAGTGAGTTTTGCATTAAATGTTTTATTTTAACAAAGGCAAGACGAGAACACAAGGCTGTGAGCCGCTGTGAGCAAAAACACACACTACAGAATACAAGGAATCGTAGGGCTAACCCCAGCCACTACGACCTAAATCATGAACAAGAATATAAACACGAACCTGACATGAACGAGGACCAGGAATGTTTGACGATACTCCAGCAATCAACTACTGCCAGCGCCCGCTAATAAAGCCGGTCGCTAACGAGCAGTGATGCCAAACAGCTGATCGACCTTGACAGCCGGAAACCCCACCGAGCGCTGTCACAATAAGAGCCCGGTGGAGCAAGAATGTAATCCACAGCTGTCAAGGCCGGCAGAGATGATACATGGCCCGAGCGCGGACAAGATCGACGCTCGGGTCGTAACATGTCATACATAATGTGTGTTCCATCTAGGCATAGAGAGAAATATTGCAAAACTGAAAAGAGAAAAACTTCCCTTGGTAACATACAAGACCTAGATTATAGTGGACCTTTGCCATTTGGTGCATCGTGACATGCACTACACAAAGACCAGAGATAAACAAATCTATCACCTGGTCAGTCACTGCAACAGATACTGGAGTCAGTTTGTCTTGGCCTGTCCTTGCCATTGATAATACCTCTATCTGTCCAGAATGTGCCACTAGTCCAGCAAAAGCCAGCGGTACTCAAATACTTTGCATGCAGTTTCATGAAATGGTAAGTCAGAAAGCAACTCATACCAGCTCAGACATCACCCGGGTTAACAAGGTCAGGAGTTCCTAGCAGCGGAAGGACAGGGCTGCGTGGAGGAATCTGATCAAACCTAAATGAAACAGTCATTGTTGTCCCTGAAAGACTGCTATGATGATGGTGATGATATCATATATATGTATATATATATATATATATATATATATATATATATATACTGTATATATATATATATATACATATACACTACCGTTCAAAAGTTTGGGGTCACCCAGACAATTATTTTGTGTTTTCCATGAAAAGTCACACTTATTTACCACCATGAGTTGTAAAATGAATAGAAAATATAGTCAAGACATTGACAATGTTAGAAACAATGATTTGTATTTGAAATAATTTTTTCCTTCAAACTTTGATTTCGTCAAAGAATCCTCCATTTGCAGCAATTACAGAATTGCAGACCTAACATGATTGCACAAGGGTTTTCTAATCATCCATTAGCCTTCTGACGCAATGAGCAAACACACTGTACCATTAGAACACTGGAGTGATAGTTGCTGGAAATGGGCCTCTATACACCTATGTAGATATTGCACCAAAAACCAGACATTTGCTGCTAGAATAGACATTTACCACATTAGCAATGCATAGAGTGTATTTCTGATTAGTTTAAAGTTATCCTCATTGAAAAAAGTGCTTTTCTTTCAAAAATAAGGAAATTTCTAAGTGACCCCAAACTTTTGAACGGTAGTGTATACGTATATATATATATATTTATATATATATATATATATATATATATATATATGTGTGTATGTGTGTGTGTGTGTGTGTGTGTGTGCGCACGCGTGTGTGTGCGTGCGCAGTCATGTGAAAAAATTAGGACACCCTGTATAAGCCTGTGTTTTGTTTTGTTTTTTACATATTTGGACATATGGATATTTAATATCAATGTTAAAAATACTGGGAGATTCACATAATACAACTAAACAATTAAAAAGGAATTAAAGTCCTCTTTCAAATTTTCTGTAAAATGTAATTCTAAACAAATAATAAGGAATAAATTAGGACATCTCCCATCTTTTTTTTAGAACACCCCCACATTCATTCCCACTTAAAATGGCTAAAACAAATTTTTAAAAATGCAAATAAAAACAAAATCAAGGTTAGAAATAGATATGTGTACATTTCTTAATAAAGAACTGAATATTTAAAGGGGTATCCAAATTTTTTTCACATGACTGGGAATATTAACACGTTAACTTTTTGAATAATGTGGGCCAATTAAAGCATTTTACTCCCTAAGTGGCTGTCAGCAGTGATTGGTTTGCTTTAGCAGCTGGCTCAGCTTAAAACAAGAGTAGTCTTCCACACAAAACTGGTCCTCCGGTACTCAGGGCGACGTCATTCTGCATGCACAAACCCTACTTAAAGCACACAAACAAACGCACACCTGACGTAGTGTTATTGAGTTGGGCTGCTTGCTCAAAAATATGAAAAGAGAGAGAGTTTCTGTCAGTGAGTGGAAAAAAACACATGCCAATATAAAGTGAATAAAAAGCAACTCCATTCAGATCAGGAGCTTTGGAAATCAATTAAGAATTGTTCCATTTTGTTGTACTTTTAAGGGGTTTTTTTTGTTTTGTTTTTTTTTGTTACTTATTTGTACCCATAGGTAGACTTGGTTTGCAGTCTGGTGACAAGCCACCGGCTGCTGGTCGCTGCGTGCGCGAGCGCCCTAAACCTACATGTTTTTTTTTTTTTGGTGTGCGGGAGGAAACCGGAGAAATCCCGGAGTAAACCCGCGCAACACGGGGAGAACATGCAAACTCCACACAGCTCACTGTTGGTCGGGGGCTGGGATCGAACCCACGATCTCATGATCCCCGCGGTCCCCCGGCCAAGGGTAAAACTGTGCTGCCACAGTGCTAAACCACTGCGCCACCGTGCAGCCCTAGGAATAAGGAAAGTTACCTTAAGTAGAAGTACTGACTTCCTTGTTGACATTTCAAAATAAAACAGGAATTGTCACAACAATAATGGTAGTTTTGCAGAGAAATCAACCCCATAATGAACTGAAAAAGAACAGTACAAATTGCTGTCATAAAAGAATTTAATTGAATAACTATTCATGATTTTCAAGTGTTTTATGTTGCTCTTGGTATTTTTTGTTCAATTTGAGGTCAGAGATATATTTTATGAAAAAATGCAATTAAAAGTCGCTTAAAAATACTTTTTGCATTGTTTCTTCATTGCAATTTTAGCAATTAAACACAATTAATTAGAGAAAATGTGCAATGAATTAGTTAAAATTTCTTAATCCATTCCTAGCCCTAATACAGTGATCCCTCGCTACTTCGTGTTTCACCTTTCGCGCCCTCAGTGCATCGCGGATTTTTCAAAAATATTCATCAAAAATTCAAAATTGAGAAAAAATGGCACGAAAGTTGCCCGGGCGCTAGCAGAAGGCAGGGAGACTACATTAGAACATCAGGTATCAACACGGAGAGCCCGCACAACTCAAAATCCACCTCTCTGACCACCGCTCCACTCCTCTCCGCCCACCTTTTCACCGCTCGGGAATCTCGCAAGCTGACTGGCCGAGACGTTTTACCTCGCAAGCTGATTGGCCGAGACGTTTTACCCAGCTTCTCTCCCTGCAGAGCGCCCATACCCAGGGAAGGAAGACCGCATTCATTGTTCTTTATCGCTCATGTTGCTTAGTGGCACTTTTTGCTGTTCTCTTGTGCCTTTTTGTGCAAAATAGTGCTTGTGACGCCCTTGGGGGGGGGGGGTGACACTACTTCGCGGTTTTTCACTTTTCACGGTCGGTTTGGTCCCCATTAAACGCGGTAAGTGAGGGATCATTGTATACACTACTTGCAAAAACTCAGGAATATTTGGCTTTTGGATGAAATTTATGGAAAATATAAAACGTTCACACTGCAGTGATATAATATCATGAATGTAGGGCATTAAAGTAGAAGCATGCAATAGTGATTTCCTCATCTCAAACAATTTATTGAAACAAAAGCCAACAGTGGTGGGTATACAACAACAAAAAATGTCAGTGTCTCAATAACTTGTCGTGTGCCCTTGAGCATCAATTACAGCTTGACAATGACGTCTCATGCTGTTCACAAGTAGACTTATTGTCTGCTGAGGCATGGTATTCCACTCTTCTTGAAGGGCGGCTGTAGCTCATTGAGGTTGTGGGATGCAGGGTTACGAACCTCTACATGGCGACTCAGCTGATCCCATAGGTTTTCTATGGGATTGAGGTCTGGATTCAGGTTCCGCAGGGCACTGTTCACAATGAAGTGGTCATCAGTAGCAATGGGTGGATCGATCCAAATATCGATACCAGCGGTGGTATTGATATTGATCAATACCAGTGTAATGAGATCAATACTCTGTGTGAGTGCCGCTCCCGTCACAGTACGGAGCAGGCACACTGGGACCCACTTTTTTTTCTCCTTTTCTTCTTATTCTTGTGGTTTTATGGTGGTTGGCAACTAGCATTTAGGTGCATTACTTGTGTTTTTATGTTGTGCCATCACGTGACTCAGCAGCGCCAGGTAAATAAGCTAGCAACCACCAGCCGCCAGCTACTGCCTTCCACACACATGCGCACGTGCACACACACACACATACGAGCAGCACAGACAGAGCAGTGTGGTGATCCTTCCCCCCTATTCTCCCCCACCGGACACCGCTGGGGTCCCTCTCATTCGGCCTGGCTTTGCCTTGTTGAGCCTCTCGGTAGGGAAGCCGCCTCCGAGCTCACCCCTCCGGTCCGGATGGTCTAAGGACGTGGGCCGCCCGCCTGAAGGACTGTTTCACTGGTTCTGCGACCTGGGTCGGCCACCTGAAGGGCTGTTTCACCAGTTCTGGGACTTTGGTAGGCCACCTGAACCCTTTTTCCTAATGTGGAGTCTGGATGCTGGTAGGCCACCTGAACTGCCTTTTTTTTTTTTTCTCCACCTGCCGGTATCCCCCATACTCATATATTGTTAAAAAGAGACTTTTTTCTTGCTTTGATATCTGAGTAGTAGTGTACTTATATATTTTTGTGTTCGCCTATTTATCTGGACTTGAACATTTTCTGAGTTGTTGTGTACTTATATATTTTTGTTTTCACCTATTTATCTGGTTTTGGACACAGCTGTGAGGAAGGTCTCATTTCATGTTGGGGTTGGTATTTTGCCACTTTTCTTTTGTGTTTGTATGCGAGTATTAGCTGCGCTATTTTGTGCTTGAGCTTTTGTTGCTATTATTTGATCTTTGAGGGTTTCTGTTTTCTTGTACCTTGCTGTTAGGCATTTTTTGTGCATTTTCCTTCTAATTTCTCTCCCTCCTAGCTGGGATTCCCCCTCCACCCACCCTAGGTTGGTTTGATAGTTTTTCTGGTTGGGGGGGAGGCTTTTTCCTTTTTCTCTCTCTCTCTTGAATGTCATAGTGGGGCGCCAGGAACGCGTCCCTTAAACGGGGGGCACTGTGGTAATCCGAGCGCGGAGCTGATCCGCACTCGAGTCACTCAGTATTCTCCCTTTTTGCCGTGCCATGTGATTATTAAATTTTTGTATTGTAATTTCTGAACACTTTACCTCAAAAAAGAAATTGTTCTAATTTGTTCTTGAGTGATAATATTATGCAGTTTTTTGATGTAAACAAAAAAAAATCCAGACATGACAATGTATGGAGAAAAACTGTTTTGTTACTGTTCTATTGTACTGTGTGTGTTTATATATATATTTATATATTTATTCCATCTAGCTACAATGCTCCACTCTGTGTGTGTTTATATATTCACATATTCATTCCATCTAGCTACAATACTCCGCACTATGTGTTTATATACTCATATATTTATTCCATCCAGCTACAATGCTCTGCACTGTGTTTATATATTTATATACCTATCCCATCTAGCTACAATGCTCTGCACTGTGTGTCTGTATATATATACAGTATATACAGTGGGGCAAAAAAGTATTTAGTCAGCCACCAATTGTGCAAGTTCTCCCACTTAAAAGATGAGAGAGGTCTCCAATTTTCATCATAGGTATACCTCAACTATGAGAGACAAAATAAGGAAAAAAAAAATCCAGAAAATCACATTGAAGGATTTTTAATGAATTAATTGGTAAATTCCTCGATAAAATAAGTATTTGGTCACCTACAAACAAGCAAGATTTCTGGCTCTCACAGACATGTAACTTCTTCTTTAAGAGGTTCCTCTGTCCTCCACTCGTTACCTGTATTAATGGCACCTGTTTGAACTCGTTATCAGTATAAAAGACATTTGTCCACAACCTCAAACAGTCAGACTCCAAACTCCACTATGGCCAAGACCAAAGAGCTGTCAAAGGACACCAGAAACAAAATTGTAGACCTGCACCAGGCTGGGAAGACTGAATCTGCAATATTTAAGCAGCTTGGTGTGAAGAAATCAACTGTGGGAGCAATTATTAGAAAATGGAAGACATACAAGACCACTGATAATCTCCCTCGATCTGGGGATCCACGCAAGATCTCACCCTGTAGGGTCAAAATGATCACGAGAACAGTGAGCAAAAATCCCAGAACCACACGGGGGGACCTAGTGAATGACTTGCAGAGAACTGGGACCAAAGTAACAAAGGCTACCATCAGTAACACACTACGCCGCCAGGGACTCAAATCCTGCAGTGCTAGACATTTCCCCCAGCTTAAGCCAGTACACGTCCAGGCCCGTCTGAAGTTTGCTAGAGAGCATTTGGATGATCCAGAAGAGGATTGGGAGAATGTCATATGGTCAGATGAAACCAAAATAGAACTTTTTGGTAAAAACTCAACTTGTCATGCTTGGAGGAGAAAGAACACCATACCTACTGTGAAGCATGGGGGTGGAAACCTCATGCTTTGGGGCTATTTTTCTGCAAAGGGACCAGGACGACTGATCCGTGTAAAGGAAAGAATGAATGGGGCCATGTATCGTGAGATTTTGAGTGAAAACCTCTTTCCATCAGCAAGGGCATTGAAGATGAAATGTGGCTGGGTCTTTCAGCATGACAATGATCCCAAACATACCGCCCGGGCAATGAAGGAGTGGTTTTGTAAGAAGCATTTCAAGGTCCTGGAGTGGCCTAGCCAGTCTCCAGATCTCAACCCCATAGAAAATCTTTGGAAGGAGTTGAAAGTCTGTGTTACCCAGCGATAGCCCCAAAACATCACTGCTCTAGAGGAGATCTGCATGGAGGAATGGGCCAAAATACCAGCAACAGTGTGTGAAAACCTTGTGAAGACTTACAGAAAATGTTTGACCTCTGTCATTGCCAACAAAGGGTATATAACAAAGTATTGAGATGAACTTTTGTTATTGACCAAATACTTATTTTACCGAGGAATTTACCAATTAATTCATTAAAAATCCTTCATTGTGATTTTCTGGATTTTTTTTTCTCATTTTGTCTCTCATAGTTGAAGTATACCTATGATGAAAATTGGAGACCTCTCTCATCTTTTAAGTGGGAGAACTTGCACAATTGGTGGCTGACTAAATACTTTTTTGCCCCACTGTATATATATATATATATATATATATATATATATATACTGTATATATATATATATATATATATATATATATATATATATATATATATATATATATATATATATATATATATATATATATATATATATATATATATATATATATATATTTATATGTACATATGTATACTCGCTGCTCTTGTTTTTTCTCTTGCCTTCTGATTGTTGCTCTGAGTGTTGCTATCCCTGTGCTGTTGCAATCCTGGAATTTTCCCATTGTGGGACTAATAAAGGCTTATCTTATCTTATCTTATCTTATCTTATCTTATTGTTTCTGAAAAAAAGCTTTATTATGACAATAAAGTATTTCATATTTACCTATAAACTTTGCCCAAATTCTGTCCTGGGTTTGAACTAATTAATATGTCATGTCCGCTGTGTAATCTCGCAGTGATCAGTTGAATTAGTTCGAGCCCAAAACGCAGGTGAAGTGAACGTTTTTATTAACAGAAAGGGGAAACTCAAAAATACACAAATACAAGGGAAAAGTTCAATTGAGGTACAGTCTGGCACACAAAGCAGTGGAAGTCCGAACTCAGTTGGTTTGGAGAGGAACCCCACGCGCCCCCAGGGCAGAACAAGGAAGGGTAATTAATAATGTAGGTGAAGACTTACATAGGCATCGGAGCTCAGCGGGCTCTCGGTGAACAACACCGGCGTAGTCAAAAAAGGGAAAATATCAGCAGCTCCAGGACTCAACATAAACAGGTGTAACCAAGACAGGTAGGACTTCAAACTGAACCAGGATGAATGCTGACTTATGCCACGACACCGAATGCCCCCACTGTCACCCAGTAAATACCAAGCAGGCTAATGGGTGACAAGGGGACGCAGGTGTGCGGCGGGAGTCTGTGTATGAGTGCGTGTGTGTGTGTGTGTGTGTGTGTGTGTGTGTGTGTGTGTGCGTGTGAAACCCCAGGTGATGGTAATAAACTGGTAGGTGCCTGGCAGAGAGAGGTGAGAGGAGGGCTGTGGCTGAGGACTGGCAGAGGAACCAATAATCTGCCAGCTGGAAAAGATAACAGCAATCAGAGACCATAGCCACAGGTCATGAACGGGGCAGGAAACAACAGTCCCGCACATGACAGAGCCTCCCCCCCACCAAGGGGTGGAGTCCAGACACCCATCGTGCCATCAAACCAAACAAAAACAACCTACCCCCCCCCCCCAGAACCCCTCAACTAACCAGGGTAGGAGGTGGAGGAAACAGGTCAGGAGAGAATTAATCAACACAAATACAACACAAGGAAGAATAACAATCCCAACCCCAAAACTAAACTAACCCACCCCACCCCAAGAGTCCCACAGTTCAGGGGGCCGACCAGAGTCCAAGGCCCAGCAGGCGGCCCATAGAACAGTGTCGGGTGGCCTGCCAGGGCATACACACCACCCGGCTAGGAACCCCAGTCTTTCGGGCAGCCTGTCCACATGATTAAGCCGCCAGGACCGGAAGGGCAGATGAGGCGGCGGCCTACGCACTGGGAGGCTGAGTGGTGGGTGGCCGGACAGAGGAAGGAGAACCCCTGTGGTCACAGATGGCGGAGAAAACAGGACCACCACGATGCCCAGCAGAAAGAGGAGGAACACCCACAGGGCCTCCAAAAGGGAAAGGAAGACCCTGGTGTCCCCAGGCTGTCCAGTAGCACCCTCAGTGGTCCTGACATGAGACTGGAACACTGTAGTACCTGCGGTGGATCCGGGCTGGGCCATGGCTGCACGTGCGGTGGTCCTGACCAGGGACAATGTTGCACCAGTGGTGGCCCCGCTGGTTGCACCAGCAGTTGCCCCTTCCTGGAACCTCATTGCTCCCGCGGTGAGCCCCGACTGGGCCTGCGTTGCACCCACGGTGGACCCCAACCGAGCCATGGTTGCACCCACAGTGGAGTCCGGCTGGACCCCTGCTGCACCTGCTGTGGGACCCAGCTGGGTCACTGCTGACTCTAACACTGCTTTAACCGTGGGCCAGCCGACCCGTGTGAGCACCCAAACCAGAAAGCGATCAATTATGGGCACCCAAGGCTGGAGCAGAGCACCAACAATGACCTCCTCGGCAGGGGAGGTTGGACCCACAGTGACCTCCAGTGGCGAATCTGGATCCTTGGACCCGTCTGGCCATGTTGGACTTTCTCCGGCGACCCTGGAAGAGGACTTTGAAAGGGAGAAAGAAGGGTCAGGGTCACCGGCAGTGGCGGAGCCCAGCAAGGCGAGCTCAAATGCAGCGGCCGGCTGTACCCGGCTCTCCTCACCAAGAGCTAGGCAAAAATGCTCAACAATGGAAAGGAGGAAAACAAAAGAGAGCATTTGACTTAGCTCAAGCTCCACCACTGTCCAGGACTCCGACGATCCAGGTAATGTACTCCCAGGCTCGGCCTCCTGGAGGTTCACCTCAAGTGTAGACTCCGCTGCGGTAGCCTCTGCAGCAGGCATGATGGTTTCTGCAGTCTTGATCTCCCCAGCTGCCGCGATCCACACTGGTGACTCCTCCGGCGTGGTGGCAGGGATCTGGTTCACCATTGCTACAGGAAAACAATCCTCCCGGACCTCTGGCTCCTCCTGGTCCTGCCTGCTTGGCTCCAGTTCCGGCGGGCAAACACAGGAAACAGAAGAAAGCAAGGAGAGGCCTGGTGAACAGTTCTTAACAGCAGCAAGTGGGGAGAACTCAGGGGACTGCCTACCCTGAGCTTCCCCCCCGGGAATCAGGCAAGACATTTCATTATTAATGGGAGTCAAATGAAAGTTAACTTGCCTGTTTCCCCGGATAATGATGTTGGCCGCTGCTGTTGCTTGGGCGTTGTCATCCCTCCGTCCGGGAAAGGCGGTGCTTGGCCCCTCTATTGACAGTTTAGGAGCCGCCCCTCTCGCCACAGGAATAGGAGCAACCAGTGAGGAAAAACAAGCACCCCTCTACTGCCTACGGATTCACCGAGGAAGGAGACCTCGCGGCGGATGTGGAGGAGGATTCTGCAGATGGGGCTGCTAAGACTTGGAGATGAGCATCCGCTGCAGGAATAACCGGGCTCGGTGTAGGGAGAGAAGCAGTTAGTGGGACTGAATTGTTCTTCTGAGAATCCGGGGCCGGATGATGTCTATGCTGTCGACCTGGTTGTGGCCATCTTGGAGGAGGAGATGGAGCAGAGGAAAAGATGGCTGTCGGCTGAGAAGAGCGTTTCTGCTGTGGCTTAGCGTGGGAAGGCCTTCTCCTCAGGTCAGGAAAAACCTGTGAGTGCAGACCGCAGACAGCAGTTCGGAGTACTGGGAGTAATTCCAGAGGCCCCAATGAGCCCCCAGGATCCTTAACGCTCCATTGAGGAAGTCCAGTCTTTCTCCTGGACCGATGGCGCCATGAGCGTCCTCCAGCAACTCCCAGATCAGCCAGGCTGCCTCCTACTCCTCTGCACTGGGATGCCCCGCTGCCCATCCACTTTTGCCGGTGTGGAAACGGCCCATCGAGGACATCATGCTCTGAACAGGTATTTGGAAAAAACACAAAAATGAAAAAATGACACGCCACTTCACCGCTTGGGCTCAATTTGGTCTTGGCGTATTGTCATGTCCGCTGCATAATCTCGCAGCGAACAGTTGAATTAGTTCAAGCCCAAAACGCAGGTGAAGTGAACGTATTTATTAACGGAAAGGGGAAACTCAAAATACACAAATATAGGGCAAGAGTTCAATTGAGGCACAGTCTGGCACACAAAGCAATGGAAGTCCGAGCTCATTTGGTTTGAAGAGGAACCCCACGCGCCCCCAGGACGGAACAAGGAAGGGTAATTAATAATGTAGGTGAAGACTTACATAGGCGTCAGAGCTCAGCGGGCTCTGGGTGAACAACACCGGCGTAGTCCATAAAGGGAAAATACCAACAGCTCCAGGACTCAACATAAACAGGTGTAACCAAGACGGATAGGACTTCAAACTGAACCAGGATGAATGCTGACTTACGCCACGACTCCGAATGCCCCCACTGTCACCCAGTAAACACCAAGCAGGCCAATGGGTGACAAGTGAACGCAGGTGTGTGGCGGGAGTCTGTGTATGAGTGTGTGTGTGTGTGTGTGTGTGTGTGTGTGTGTGTGTGTGAAACCCCAGGTGATGGTAATAAACTGGTAGGTGCCTGGCAGAGAGAGGTGAGAGGAGGGCTGTGGCTGAGGACTGGCAGAGGAACCAATAATCTGCCAGCTGGAAAAGATAACAGCAATCAGAGACCATAGCCACAGGTCATGAACGGGGCAGGAAACAACAGCCCTGCACATAATAATAATAATGCATCAATTTTATATAGCACTTTATCATATATACTCAAAGACGTTTTACAAATAGGTGCATTATTCATTCACTCCAGACAAACAATGGTAGTGGCAAGCTACTTCTGCAGTCACAGCTGCCCTGGGGCAGGCTGACGGAAATGTGGCAGCCAATCTGCGCCAACGGCCTTTCCGGCCACCACCAAACATTTTTATACATTTATACACATTCATACCCAGTGTTATGGACACTGGAGGCAATGCGGGTGAAGTGTCTTGCCCAGGGACACAACGGCAGGATATCTGGGGAGAGCGGGATTCGAACCGCCAACCACCCAGTTATTAGACGACCTGCTCAACCTCCTGAGCCACTGCCGCCCCCATGACATAATAATCCAAAGGAAAAATCACAAGACACTTAATTGTCTTGAAAATTCACTCAGATTTGGTAATTTGATGATGCACCCACCTTAATTATTAAAAAGTATTGGTATCATATCAGTATCGTCGATACTGGCCCTGTATTTACTTGGTACTGGATCAATACCAAATCTTGCAGTATCGCATACCACTAGTCATCAGCATGGGGTGTGGCCAAAGGACGTCCGTTTCTATGCCTTTCTGTGACTCTCTGTATCTCTTTTGCAACCTGCTGATGACACTCTGTGACACTCTAAGCTCAGTGGCCACTTCCTTCCAAGAACATCCTGTTTGAAGCCTCACAATGCCGAGGTACTGTTGATCAATTGTGAGGTGTTGTCTTGGTCTCATGATGTCAAAATGTGAACAGCTTGATGAAGAGGACTGTTTAAATACCAATTCTAATTGAACCAGAAAATTTATTGGTCGATTCATAGATCAAACACCTGCTGTGAATTTTGCCGTGAAGCACCTTGTTAGAGAACAGCAAGTTATGCAAAAAGTACTGAAACACTGAACAGTTGAACATGTGTGTTCAAAAGGTTAGAGAAGGTCAAATTAAGTTCACCTGTAAAGGTTATAGTGCATTTTAGGTGCATCCTGAAATTTCATCAGAAAGCTGAATATCCCTAACTTTTTGTGAGTAGAATGTGTATATATATATAGTATATATATATATATATATATTTAGCCCTAACTGCTTTTAATTTTAAAAAATGGTACCCTTGAGCCTCCAACACATACTGGTTTTAACATACTGCTTTGTTCACTCTTTGGCAGCAGGTAGAACCCCAGCTTTGCAATTGTACCACACACACACACACACACACACACACACACACACACACACACACACACACACACACACACACACCTGGTGGCTGGTTTCTGTGTCCATCTTTTTTGTAGGTCCTTGTGACTTTGCTTAAGCTGTCTGTTATGTCCATAACTTAGGCTGACAATGAATAGACTGGAGGTGCAGTTAAGCGTAACTTTATTATAACAAACCACAGAGATACAGGTGATCTGTATAGGCCAAGGGGTCGACAGCAAAAGAGACCGATCCCTTCCGCCTCAGCCCTTTATACCCTGGAGTGACGGCGGAACCGGAAAGACGGGGCCGTCACCCCCACTACACCCAGGGTACACTCAGTGCCATATTACTACATTACATTCTCCCCCCCACCCCATCCCCTGGAGAAAAATGCAAAGCACCCAAATTAGACCCTCCCACCCCCCCAAATCTCAACCCGGCTCACACGCTAATAACAACAGTATATACAGGCCTATCCATTCACACAACGCAGCTACCTAGAGGGCAACAGGTAGGCTACTGACTCCCCCCACACAACAAGACAGGTTATTCTGCTGTCTGTGAAATTATAGGGTCCAAGAAAACAAAATGACCGTGTTCCTAAAACTAAAATAATCCCAGAACATATATATACACAATCAAAACTCTTCTAACAATACGAATCAGAAACACCAACAGTTAATATGTACATCCATAATTTGCTGCCAGGCCCCATCCCAACACACCTACCCCACAACCCGGGCAACTCACAAGCAAAAACATATTTCAAATACAATACAAACAGTGTTGGGGATTATTTTATTTTATTTTATTTTTTTACAAAATACAGGGCAAAATGCAACAAGTACATATTAACTTCGTGACCTTTGGGTAATATGGCATATCAACAACTCCACACCCCCCCACCCCCCACCCCAGTCACCTTACAGTCTCGATGGAAAGCCCACCCCCTGGATTTCCGTCTGGCGGATCCTCTGGGGATGAGCCACGTTGGCGTTTCCTCTTGTCATCCCCCCGCAGCTCGTTGGCGTGTCTCCATGAGTCATTGGACAGTCTAAGATAGGGTTAGGACAGTCACCACCTGCAGCTGCCCCCAGTCATCTAGTCGTTTTCTCTTTTCGTGGACCCACCTCAGCTGAGCCTCCCTCCTGGGCCGGACCTCGTCATCGATCTGCAGAGGGGCTCGACTCAGCTTCAGATGTCCACCATGTTGTAACCGGCCTTCCTTCCTGGGTTGAACTGTTCCACCCGATCCAGAGCCCTCCTCGGCCTCCAGTGTTGCTGTTTGACGCGTTGTGAAATCACGCCAGCCGGACCTGCCCCACTCTCCTTCATTCCAAGCGCAGGCAAAGCCACTGCAGCTCCTCGCTTCTTGGTATCACCAGGACGAACTCCGGAAGCAGAGGGAGCTAGCGTTTTTGCTCCATCAGCTGTACCGGGTGTTCCTCTGTGCCGCCCAGTTCCCACATCCAGGGTAACTTGGACACTGGCATCGGAACCCTCCCGTGATAGTGCTCCATGGTGCTGGTCCTGCACACCTCCCAGAATACAAGGCCAGTCAGTCACTGTCCCAAACTGCATCGTCCTCCATGTGCGGAGCAGCTCGGTCCCACAATCCGCAGCCTGACCACTCTTCTCCGACGCTGCTGGTGACCATGAACCCCAGGCCGTAGAACATATCACCTCCCATGATGTTCGACCCACAGGCAGTCACCACGAGATGGATGCTTGACATCATCACCGACTTGTACCTCGCTGTCAATTCCAGCAAACCCATGATGGCCAACTTGTTTCCTCCGTAGCCAAAGTAAAGCATCAACAGATCACTCACGTAATGCGGGGACAAACTCTTCACAGTGGGCCAGTTCAACACCGAAGCTGCTGCTCCCGTGTCTACCATCAATGGCACTTCCACGCTGTCCAGCAAAATGTTGCAGTAAATCCGCCCATCTGTGCTCGGGGAGATGTTATGAACAACCATAGGAGTCGCTGCGGGGGAATCCACCCTACGTCCTCAGTCCCCATGCTCAAGGTTCTTGCAGGCCCTGGCGAAATGATTCAGAAGACCACACTTGCCACAGCGTTTGCCCTTCGTTAGACACTCTCTTGCCTTATACCAGTGCCTGGTGGATCCACAGCCATAACATCTTGGCATACTTGGGGCGGACCTACTTTCTATAGTGGCAGCATTTTCCTCTTCGTCCACGCCATCTTCGCTATCCGGGTCCACAGCCAGCGCCTTCAAGCATGGTTCAGTGTGTCCCAACACGGTTCTCTCACCGAGATCCTTTGCTATTTTCTCCGCTGCTTCAAACTACTGTGCTATCTTGATTGCCGTAGCTAATGTCAGTTCACCCGAGAATGTCAGGAGCCTGAACTGTGCCGCCGAATGGTGTGCTCCACCAGTTGATCACGGATCATTTCTTCCTCTAGGGCTGAAATTGGCACTCCCCCGCCAGCTGATGTAGGTCTGCAACATATCGCTGCACTGACTCTCTTGTCCGCTGGCGGCACTGCCAAAACTGGATTCTCTGAACTATGACATTTTCCAGAATGCAAAAGTAGTGCGCCATTAGCCCGACCATGTCTTCAAAGCTATCAGCCCCTCCTAATGTGCCGAGGATTTGTTGACCCTCCATGCCAAGATTATGGACCAATATAGCTCTCGCACGCAGTTTCTCAAGCTCACTGAGGTTTAGGGCCACCAGATAATTCTGGAAAGCCACGTACCACCTAGCCCAGGGGACCAACGGCTCGCTTGGAACCTCCAAAAATGGCTGAAAAGCAGAAACAGCTCTCTCCATACCTTTATCTTCATCGCCAAATGTTATCTCCATAACTTGGGCTGACATTGAACAGACTGGAGATGCAGTTGAACGTAACTTTTTTATAACAAATCACAGAGATACAGGTGCTCCATACAGGCCAAGGGGTTGACAGCAAAATAGACTGATCCCATCATGGACCTCCTCGTGCACTTTTATGCAGCACACAGAGGAGGGAAAGGATGGATTGATTTACAAGCAGGGTTAACACCACACCACATTTATTGAAATAAAGACACACAGTTCCAAAAAGGGTGAGGACGTAGAAAAATACAAAGATACACTTACAATGGACGTTCCTAGGCCGGCATTGCCCGGCAAACGCATAAGGAGAAGTAATAAACCACGACGGCGTCCCAGAGCCAACATCGCTCACAAGACGCAACAGAATCCACAGCTAACGTGGAAGTGGCTAATCCTTCGTTACACACAGCAAATACAACTATGTACATACAATAAACCATTCAATGGACCAGCAATGTTTGACTGGCAATCACAGCTTAAGTGCAAGCATTGCTGGTTCCGCCAATTGAGTACAACTGGGCGAGGCGTGGGGATGACAATCACCGGAGTAGAATCAGCTGGCTGTCAGAGGAGAGGGAGCATGGTTGGACTGGCGAATGTTAGACAATGCCTACATAAAAGTAGGTCAAAGAAGCTGCCTAACAGCCACCGGCCAGAACAGTGGCTACAGGCATGGAAAAGAAAAGGACAAAAACATAAAAACAACAAGAACTCAAAAGAAGACACAATACATAAATAACCCAATACCTGAGCCACAGAGAATGGCCAGAACCAAGCCAAAGGAAAACACTGGCTCGATTCATGACAGATCCCTTCTGCCTCAGCCCTTTATACCCTGGAGCGATGGCAGAACCTGAAAGGCGGAGCTGTCACCCCCACTATATCCAGGGTACACCCAGTACCATATTATTACACTACACTGTCCATTTGTCACTCTACTCTTTCTTGGCTTATCTTTCATTCAGACAGTTCCTGGATCACCAGCTTTTTAATCTTTGAAAGTTTATGTGTGGTGGTAATAATGTTGCCACCGTTGTAGCATCAACTCCCTTTGGCTAAAATCTATAACATTACTTTTCACCTTAAAGAAACTGCTTCACCCCAAGAAGTCTGGTCAAGAACTGTTTTTCTTCATCTAAGGACCCCTGGTTTAAAAACACATTCCATGGAGAAAGGTACGATAAGGATTCCTTTTAACAGAGTAGTTTACCATCATAAATCCCTGGAGTTTCCTCCCTATCAGACAGTTTATGCTGATAGCACTCTTTGAGCCATTCCAGACACCCATAAACTCTGAACTGCATTCCATTGCCGCTAGGAATTATTCACAGCTCAACATTGTCCCCTTCTGTCAACTCAAGAGACATGTTGGATTTTCTCAACTTGGGAACTTTGCTTTGTTTTCCCCACTGAACTAATCCTGTCTTCTCAAGACTTTCTTATATTTTTTTTTCAGAAAACACTACTCAAAACACTGAGAAGATGACTGCCTTTGTGTTGGACAATACGGGTTTGAAATGTTCATTAATCATTGATTTTTAAATGGGTGCATGTTTGGAAAATGTTTACATGAGCCTTATTCCAATACATGTTAATTATAGAAGACAAGTTTATAACGTGCATGCTCACTGAATATTAGTCTTGAATCACTGAAGTTAGCTTAGATTTTACATTAAGTATGTAATGAATTTCATAGAAAATGTATGAATGTCTTTTGAAACTTGTGTCAGTCATGTGACTAGTAACAGCCAATCACCAGGCCGTCCCTGTTAGATGACGCCCCCTTTCATTTTATTGGTCAGTTACAGACAACTGTTTCCT
The DNA here is from genome assembly GCA_020510985.1 of Pholidichthys leucotaenia. Classification (NCBI taxonomy): domain Eukaryota; kingdom Metazoa; phylum Chordata; class Actinopteri; order Cichliformes; family Pholidichthyidae; genus Pholidichthys; species Pholidichthys leucotaenia. The sequence continues at coordinate 43,010,628 of CM035843.1, read as the reverse complement.
TATTGGACCAGAGTTCATTCAAACCTCCTGCGATGGAAGACAATTGGTTCTCTTTTTGTGTCAGTCCAGCTTTCACCGCAAAAAACTGGCTTAGTTAAATAGACAGAACCGCCCTAGCTGTTCATGTTTTGCCTGGGTTTCTGTCTATGTTAAGTTTGTCTCAGTTCAGCCTTCTGTTAAGCTTTTCCTGTTTTTCTGGCATCTGAGGAGAGACCCCCCTTTCTCGTTGAGCTCAACCTTCTTTACTGGGAGTGAAACTCCAAAAACGCCTTTTTTCTCTCTCCTCAGAAGCCATGTATGTTCTACTGAGCTTTCTCTACTGATTTATGAAACTCACCGTTAAAGTGGACTAATAGAGATTTTTAGACTTTTGTTTCCTGCCTCACCCACCTACCACAACGCCAGAAGAACTCAGATCTCATGGGTGTAACGATCTGAATATAATTTTCCTTCAGCCTTGGGTTCTTATTGGCTGAGGATACCCTAAATTTTTGGACCCGTTGCTGTAAAGACATCACCCCTGAAACCGGGCCAGCCGTGTCCTTCTGCTGCCAGCTCCATCCCCCGGATGCCCTCGGATGACTCCAGGCCGTTACAGCTGAACTGAAAAGGACTGTGGGCAGTCGCTTTTCCTGTTTGCCACCTGTGGTTTCAAGTTCAAACGCTGGAATCTGAAGACACCGCTGTTTTCGTAAGCCAGACTTTCACTTACTATCTGCTAGGCTAAATGTCATGTCTAATTATCATTGAATATGACCCATTCTTCATGTTAATAATAATGGATAATAGAATAATCCATAAGCTACGAGAGGAGCTATAAGCTGAAGGAAAATTAATCTTCCTTTTTCAATAACCTCCTTTATTTTGGTAGAATATCTTTAAATTTCTTTTCCCATATAATCAGCTTATGTCATTTTCTCCATAAAATTGCATCCAATTTTATGCATATTTTTGTTACAGTTATTTCACAGTCTTCCATTGCACTGCAGTTAAAATTCAAAATCTGGTTTCTCTTGGTTCCACAAAGGTTTAACTAGAGACTTTATGCTCAGGAATCCATTAACAGTTAAAATGATATTTGACACCTGTTGATCATTTAAACCTGCTTAAAAATCATTTGAATGTAATGTCATTTAACCTGAATCTGATTATTAAAACTTGTTAACTTTTAATCTATCCAAAATAAAGATTCATTCATTCATTCATTCATTCATTCATTAATGGTAGAGAGAAATTTTACTTGATTTCTTTCATTTGTGTGTGCTTTTCTGGGTCATTGCAGAAGAACTCACGAATTTTGAGACTGGTTAATGACAGGTTCAAGGATTGTTTATTAATAAATTGTCCCCTTTGACTGGTGCCCCGTCACGAGAGCTCTTAGTTTGTGAGTGTTTGTGTGGAAGGAATAACCCTCCATACACACTCACGCTTCTAATTATAAAATAAATAATCCTTGTACCTTATCACACTTATAATGAATTGTTAAGGGCTACACCGTATACTGGAGATGGACACAATTATGCAGCAGCAATTCTGCTGCTGTAGCCCATCTGCTTCAAGGTTCGATGTGTTTTGCGTTCAGAAATGGTCCTCTGTATACCTTGGTTTTAACAACTGGTTGAGTTACTGTTGCCTTTTTATCATGTCAAAACAGTCTGACCTCTGGCATCAACACGGCATTTTTGCCTACAGAACTGCTAACTGGACGTTTTCTCTTTTTTTAAGTCAAGTTAAAAACAACAGGCATTGAACAAGGTACTGTACAGAACTAAAAATTACACGAGTAAGAATAATAAGTACATACGTAAGAGACAACAAATAAATAAACCATCCAGAATGTCTGAATTCAGTCTGAAGTAAAAGCAAAGTTATAAAAATGTTTTTTTTAAACAAAATTTGAAAATGTCAAAAGTTGGTAATATGCTGATACAAAAATGGAGACTGTTCCACAATTTAGGGGTAATGACACAAAAAGCTCTGTTCCCCCTGTGTTTCAGTCTGGACCTGGGGATGACCAGGAGCAACTTGTCAGCAGATCTCAGCGATCTTGGTGAGGTGTACACAGTTAAAAGATCAGAGAAATAAGAGGAACTAAGGCATTTAAAAACAATGGGGTTTCAGACCATTCCCTGTAAACAATGGAAATGGCTGTGGATGAAAAACCCAGCAGACACCGAACCTCTGTTCCCTATTTTGATGCTCAGTTTGAATTTCAGCAGTTGATCTTGACCTTGCCTACATGCCTAAATCCATTGAGTTGCTGCATGTGATTGGTTGATTTACATTAATGAGAAGTTAAACAGGTGTACCTGTCAAGTGTGCCTAGTGACTTACGGAGTAGTCGTGTTTTTCTGTGACTCCGCTCCAATTTAAGCTAATAATGTTATTCTCCTTCAGCTTCTTATTTCACATTATACTCTGCCTCTTGCTAAGACAATGACCAAGCCCAGAACAAACAAAGTCCGGGAAAGGATTGTTAGAAACAAACTACAGTCAATTGGCTAAGAAGGTGGCTGTGGCACAGGTGTAGTGTGGTCGACTACTGATCGGAGGATCAGGGGTTCGATTCCCGCTCTGTCTGCAGTCTGCATGTTGGTGTCCTTGAGCAAGACACTGAACCCACAGTTGCTCCTGGTGGTCAGGCTAGCGCCTCTGTGTGTATGGCAGCCCTGCCACCGTGAATATGTGTGTGAATGGGTGGATAGCAGGATGTGTAAAGCGCTTTGGTCATCCAGAGATGAGAAAAGGCGCTATATAAGTGAACGCCATTTACCATTTAAATGGACAAAATCAACCTCACTAGGAAACCCATGGTTAGATGCTGAACGGGTGCTCTGTGGGTCACTAAATATCTCCGACTTACCTTTTATGAGTCCCTGTATTAAATGCCATAACTGTTTAAAAAGCATTAACATTAGCTCCTCTCTGACAGCCTGGTGGAAATTTTTTAAAATAATAATAATTCACTTGTCCCTTGTAAACTCACTCCCATTTGGAATAATCCTGATATCCTGCAACAAAAGAGGATGTTAAATTTTCCACTATGGCATGAGAAGGGTGTAGTGTTGTTCGTAGGACTCATTAAGGTGTAACATGGGTGGTGACGTCACCTGGAGTATAAGAGGGCCGTGCGGTACAGGGGCGGTCTCTTCAACCACCTCTCAGCCTAGCAGGTGAGTCTGTATGTATACTGTGAGTCTATAATCAAGTCCTGAGTAGTTCACCATTCTCCTCATCATTGTTCCACGTTTTACAGATATAACATTTGGCGATGAGGATAAGTTATGGATGTTGGCGTGTCTTCAATTCAGCCGTTTTTGGAGTCTCCGGGAGAGCCTTCGGTGCTTTGGGCAAGATGGTTCACCGCATTTAAAAATTACTTGGCATGGGCAATTCTGGTCCACAATTTAGATATGGAAGGACAACGTATCCTTGCTGCCTTGGGTGCTAGCAATAGCTTCAAGGATGTGGTTGAGCTAATGGTGCAACATTTTCGTGCACCTGCAAATGTCATCATCCGGAGGATCTGGTTTCGGCAGCGCCTCCAGCGGATCGGCGAGTCGGTACAACATTATGTTGTGGACCTACGGCAGCTGGCCGGCAACTGGTGATTTGGAGGAAGAGATTGTCTGCGACCAGTTGGCGGAGCACACGCTTTGCTCATCAGCGTAGTTGAGATTTCTAACACATTCCAGAAAACTGACGTGAGTCACGGCAGTGGAGATAGTTCAGCAATGTGAAGCAGTGGACAAATTATCACGCGACCTCGGCGAGAGAGCTTCGCTGCACCGCTCTGACTCACAATCAATGGCGCAGGCTGTGGACCCGGACATCGACGATAGCCAACAAGAGGAATGCACTGCAGCTGTGAAGATGAGGTCCGCCCCAGGATCACCCAAGTGTTTGGGTTGTGGGTCCAATAAGCATCGGTACAAGGCTAGAGAGTGTCCGGTGAGAGGTAAACGCTGTGGCAAGTGCGGACACCTGCATCATTTTGCCAGGGCCTGTAATAGGTTTGAGCGAGGGGAATGGCGACACAAAGTGGATACGCTTGCTCCAACTCCTACGGTGATTCACACTGTCTCCCCGAGCACAGATGGCTGGATGTACTGTATGGTGAAATTGGACGGCATGGAGGTGCCGTTATTGGTGGACACCGGCGCGGTGAGGTCCGTGTTGAATTGGCCTACTGTGAGGAGTATTTTTCCCATATTACCGAGTGAGAGGTCTTTCAATGCCATTTTGTGGATATGGTGGAAACAGACTGTCCGTTGAGGGTTCGCTGGAACTGACAGCCAGGTATAAGGCAGCGGAGGTATCCAATCTGCAGTTTGTGGTGACCACCAGTGGAGGGAATGTGATGGGCTACGACCTTTTCTCCAGACTTGGCTTCACGATCACCAGCAGTAGTGGAGAGAAGTGGTCGGGCTGTGGCTTGTGGAACCGGCCGGTTTCGTGAGTGGTGGATGACGCAATATGGGACGAACCTTGGCCTAGTATTCTGGGAGATGAGCAGGACCAATCCCACCCAGGGCCATTGCGGGAGAGTTCCGGCTCCAGAGCCCAAGTTGCCCTAGCTGAGGGAACTGGGCGGCGCGGTGGGATGCCCGTGATGGAGGGTGGTGCCGAGTGGCTGGCCCAACCCGCCTCCGAAGTTCGGCTGGGAGGTACTGAGAAGCAGGGGGTCACAGTGGCTTCACTGGTGTCTGAAATGAAAGCGAGAGGGGCAGGACCGGCTGGCATGGTGAAACGACGTGCCACTCAGGAGCACTGGAAGCCGAGTCAGGCTCCTCTAGGGGTCGCTGATGTGGTTCGGTCCAGAGAGGTGGCCCGATTGAGAGGGGTTCACAGGAAGCGGAAATGATAGGAGGACCAGGGGCAGCTGCAGGTGGAGGCTGTTTGGGAGGATGGCTATCTTCAGCTGTCTGATGGAACATGGAGACACCCCAATGAGCTGTGGCGAGTCACTGATGAGGGAGAGGTGTCTCGGCGCCGACATGGGTCATCTCCGGGAGCCAAGAAAAGACGATACTCTGGTTGAGACCTGCCTGACGGGTCTCCGGGGGGTGGGTTCTCCACTTTGACTGACTGGTAATCAAATCAAATCAAATCAAATCAAACTTTATTGTCATATTGCTGTACATACAACTGTAGTGCAGGCAGGATGAAATTGCGTTTCTCTCGGCATCCATATAAATAGAAGCAGCATGATTTAAGACACACTCACACATAGCTTCACCCCCCCACCCCCCCATCCATTCACACATCCCTGAGACATACTTGGGGAAAAAAACTAACTAACTATAATATACAAAATGTCCGTAGGTGCAGTAGTGTGTATGAGAGATTCCGGGTCAACTGTTCAGCATCCTGACAGCTTGTAGAAGGAAGCTGTTGATCAGTCTGGTGGTTCTGCCTCTGATGCTTCGGAATCGTTTACCAGATGGAAGAAGTTCAAAGTGTTTATGCAGAGGGTGAGAACGATCCTTGACAATGTTCAGTGCCCTGCTCCTCCAACGGTTCTGAAAAAGTTCTTGGACAGAGGGGAGGGAGACTCCAATTACCCTCTCAGCTCCCTTGACTATCCTTTGCAGGGCTTTTTTGTCTGACATACTGCAGCTGGAGTACCATGTAGCAATGCAGTACGTCAGAACACTCTCCACCACACCTCTGTAGAAGGTCCTGAGGATGCAGATGGGGAGAGAGGCCTGTTTGAGTTTCCTCAAGAAGTGCAGTCTCTGCTGAGCCCGCTTCCTGATCCCCAAGGAATTCTTGCTCCAGGTCAGGTCCTGCGAGATCTGCACTCCAAGGAACTTGATGTTCTCCACTCTCTCCACTAAACGGCCGCCGATGCTGAGGGGGACGTGCTCAGGCTGTGACCGCCGGAAGTCGATAATCATCTCCTTCGTTTTGTCCACGTTGAGCACCAGATTGTTCTCCCTGCACCAGCCCTCCAGGTCTCTCACTTCTTCCCTGTACATTGATTCCTCATCCCTCTGAATAAGTCCCACCACCGTGGTGTCGTCTGCAAACTTAATAATCTGGTTCCCCTCGTGTCTGGATACACAGTCATGTGTTAGAAGTGTAAACAACAGTGGACTGAGTACGCAGCCTTGAGGGAATCCGGTGCTCAGCGTGACAGAGTTGGAGATGTTGTTTCCAACCCGGACAGACTGAGGTCTCTCAGTCAGAAAATCCAGGATCCAGTGACATGTGGCGGTGTTCAGACCAAGAAGGAGTAATTTCTCCATCAGTCTCTGGGGAATAATGGTGTTGAATGCTGAACTGAAATCAATGTACAGGAGTCTGGTGTAGGTGTCTTTCTGGTCCAGGTGGGTGATGACAGAGTGTAGGGTGGTGACTATAGCATCCTCCGTGGAGCGGTTTGAACGATATGCAAACTGGAGCGGGTTGTGTGATGCAGGGAGGCAGGCTGTAATGTGTGGTTTGACAAGCCGTTCAAAACACTTCATCACAATTGGTGTCAGTGCAACAGGATGATAGTCATTCAAACAGGACACAACTGGTTTCTTTGCCACCGGTACAATGATAGAGGTCTTGAAGCATCTGGGAACGATGGCCTGACTCAGGGAGATGTTATAAATGTCAGTCAGGACATCCGCCAACTCGCTCGCGCAGTCTCGGAGCACACGTCCCGGGATGTTGTCCGGACCTGCAGCTTTACGTGGGTTGACTCTGGTTAGGGTCCTCCGTGTATCCGCTGTGTTGATGGTAAAAGCTGGTCCGACTGATGGTGGGGGTGGGACAGCCCTCCCTCTGATTGTCGAGTTTGATGCTTCAAAACGTGCAAAGAAGTCGTTAAGCCTGTCTGGAAGCGAAGCGTCGTCATCATCGACCCCCTGCCTAGACTTATAGCCCGTCAGTGTCCGAACTCCCTGCCACATCTGCTTGGTGTCCCTAGTGTAATGGGGAACAATGTGTTTAATGTATGTACACTACCGTTCAAAATTTTGGTGTCACTTGCGTCAGAAGGCTAATGGATAATTAGAAAACCCTTGTGCAATCATGTTAGGTCTGCAATGCTGTAATTGCTGCAAATGGAGGATTCTTTGACGAAAGTAAAGTTTGAAGGAAAAAATTATTATTTCAAATACAAATCATTATTTCTAACCTTGTCAATGTCTTGACTATATTTTCTATTCATTTTACAACTCATGGTGGTAAGTAAGTGTGACTTTTCATGGAAAACACAAAATAATTGTCTGGGTGACCCCAAACTTTTGAACGGTAGTGTATATAAATTGCCCAGGTTTAAGTAATTGTGCATGGTGTTGAAATGAATATCGTTCATGTTGAGATGGTGAATAGACGTATAGCCTGTTTATATACAGTATATGTTCATTAGAATAGTGTGATTGTTTTATGTTTATATTAGGAACACGGCAATTTTTTATTTAATGGACAATATATTAAGAGAGACGGCAGAATAATTCGTCTAGTTGTGTGGGGGTGGAACAGTAGTCCACCTGTTTCCCCCTAGCCTTAATTGCTTTGTGTGAATATCATTGGCCCTGATATACTTCTGTTTACTGTTAGTGCGTGATTCGAGTTCTAAATTGGGGAGGGTCTTGATTGAAAAACTCTTTTAACAGGAAGAAACCTCCAGCAGAACCAGGCTCAGGGAGGGGCAGTCATCTGCTGCGACTGGCTGGGAAGTGAGGGGATAGAGAAGATGAGAAGAACAGACATGTAGATATCAAACAGCACGATGGGGACTCAATCTATGGGAGAGAATAAACAGATGTTAATGACCAGCAAAAAAAAATATTTAATTGAGAGTGAAGAAAGGAGTGAAGCCCAGTACATTATTGGAGGTCCCCCGGCTGTCTAAACCTATTAGCAGCATAACTAAGGGAGGGTTCAGAGACACATGATCCCTCCCTAATTGTAGGCTATATCAAAAAGGAAGGTTTTAACCCTATTCTTATAAACAGAGATCGAGTCTGACTCCCAAATCCAGATTGGCAGCTGGTTCCACATGAGAGGAGCTTGATAACTGAAGGCTCTGCCTTCCATTGTACTTTTAGAGATTCTAGGTATTACAAGTAATCCAACATTTTGGGAGCGTAGTGCTCTGTTAGGATAATAGGGTAGTACCAGATCTTTTAGATAAAAAGGGGCTTGATTGTTTAAAGCTTTGAAAGTGAGAAGAAGGATTTTAAACTTAATTCTAAACTCTATGGAAAGCCAGTGAAGGGAGGCCAGAACCGATCTCTCTTTCTAGTACCTGTTAAAACTCTTGCTGCAGCATTTTAGATCAACTGAAGACTTTTTAAAGATGTTTTAGGACAACCTGATAATAAAGAGTTACAATAGTTTAATCTAGAGCTAACAAAAGCGTGGATCAGTTTCTCAGCATCACTCTGAGACAAGATACTCCTAATCTTGGCAATATTATGCAAATGATAGAAGGCAGTCTTAGAAACGAATTTAATATGTGAATTGAAAAGCAGATCTTGATCAAAAATAACTCCAAGGTTACTCACAGAGCTATTAAGAGAAAGAGTAACCGTATCCAAACTAAAAATTTGATTTGGAAAGGTATTTCTAAGGTTTTTTGGACCAACAAGAATGATTTCAGTCTTATCTGAATTTAATAGCAGGAAATTACAAGTCATTCAAGCTCTGATTTCCTTAAGACAGGCTTCTAACTTGGCTAATTGATTACTATCATCTGGCTTCATTGACAGGTATACGTAATTGTGTCATCTGCATAACAATGAAAATGTAAGATAAGATAAGATAAGATAAGCCTTTATTAGTCCCACAACGGGGAAATTCCAGGATTGCAACAGCGCAGGGATAGCAACACTCAGAGCAACAATCAGAAGGCAAGAAAAAAAAAGCAAGCAAGCAAGAGCAGCTAATATACATATGTACATATTACTATAAAATATATACGTATATACACACACACAGACACACAGTGCAGAGCATTGTAGCTGGATGGAATAAATATATGAATATATAAACACACAGTGCGGAGCATTGTAGCTAGATGGAATAAATAAGTAGATATATAAACACCCACAGTGCGGAGCATTGCAGCTAGGTGGAATAAATATGTAAATATATAAACACACACAGTGCGGAGCAATGTAGCTAGATGGAATAATATGTAGATATATAAACACACAGTGCGGAGCATTGTAGCCAGATGGAATAAATACATAGATATATAAATATAAACACACCCAGTGCGGAGCACTGTAGCTAGATGGAATAAATATGTAAATATATAAACACACACAGTGCAGAGCATTGTTGCTAGATGGGATGAAACAGCACAACCGTCTACTTAGTTATCCTACATGGTATGATTATGTGCCCATACATATTCTCACCCTCCATAGCGACCGGTATTTTCCTAGTTGTATGCCGGAGGGGACCATTGTGTAAGTCTATTGCATCTTTTGCATTCAAAAAACTATTAGTTTGTTACGTCTTTTTGCTATCTCTGCAAGCAGCCCTGCTTAGGTTGTACAGTCTGACAGCCGTTGGTAGGAAGGACCTGCGAAACCTCTCGGTTGTGCACCTGGGATGATGTAGTCTGCTGCTAAATGAGCTCCTCAGTGCATTCAGTATGTCCTGCATAGGGTGGAACTCGGACTCCAGCAGAGATGACAGTTTAGCCACCGTCCTCTCTCCTATCTCCTCCACCGGATCAAGGCGCTGCCCCAGGACAGAGCTAGCTTTCTTGATCAGTTTGTTCAGTCTCTTCCTATCGGCTGCAGTAATGCCACTGCCCCAGCAGACCACTCCAAAAGTGATGGCTGATGCCACCACCGTGTCATAGAATGTCTTCAGCAGCGCCCCTTGTACACCAAAAGACCTGAGTCTCCTCAGCAGGAACAGCCTGCGCTGTCCCTTCTTGTAGAGTGCGTCAGTATTGTGTGACCAGTCTAGTTTATTGTTCAGATGAACACCCAGGTACTTATAGGATGTCACCATCTCGATGTCTGTTCCCTGTATATTTACTGGTGCTGTGAGGGGTTGCCCATGCCTGCGGCAGTCCACCACCAGCTCCTTAGTTTTCCTCGCGTTGATCTGGAGGCAGTTCCGATGGCACCAGTCCACGAAGTCCTGGATAAGCCCTCTGTACTCAGCTTCATCTCCATTGGAGATGAGGCCAACGATCGCAGAGTCATCAGAGAACTTCTGTAGATGGCAGTGTGTTGTGTTGTGTGAGAAGTCCGCAGTATAAAGAGTGAACAGGAAGGGAGCCAGCACCATTCCCTGGGGGGCCCCCGTGCTACCGATGATCGTGTCAGACACACAGTCCCGGGTTCTCATAAACTGAGGCCGGTTCGTGAGATAGTCCAGGATCCATGATGACAGGTGCTGCTCGGAGAGGCGCTCTGGCCACCGGCAGAGTGAAGAGGCAGAGTGAAGAGGCCTCGCCGTCACAGGCCCGTGGCTCTGAGAGAGATCCGTCGCTACCAGAAATCCACGGAGCTGCTCATCCGTAAGCTGCCCGTCCAGCGCCTGGTGAGGGAGATCGCTCAGGACTTCAAGACCGTCCTGCGTTTCCTGAGCTTCACCGTCATGGCTCTGCAGGAGACCAGCGAGGCCCACCTGGTGGTCTCTTCTTCGCTAAGGAGGTCACCATCATGCCCAAAGACTTCCAGCTGGCCCGCTGCATCCGCGGAGAGAGAACTTAGACTTTCTGCTGCACATTCACCAACCAACCATAATGCTCTGCACTGTGTGTCTATATATATACATTTATAGTAATATGGACATATGTTTACTAGATGTTGTTTTTTCTTGCCTTCTGATTGTTGCTCTGAGTGTTGCTATCCCTATGCTGTTGCAATCCTGGAATTTCCCCATTGTGGGACTAATAAAGGCTTATCTTATCTTATCATCGGTTGGATGGTGTTGAAAGCACTGGAGAAGTCAAAGAACATGATCCTCACCATATTCCTGGGCTTCTCCAGGTGGGACAGAGAATGGTGAAGGAGGAAGATCACCGCATCCTCCACCCCAATGCCATGCTGGTAGGCGAACTGGAGTGGATCCATCGCTGGTTCCACCAGGGGGCGGAGGTGGCCAAGGAGCAGTCTCTCCAGGGTCTTCATCAAGTGGGACGTCAAGGCCACCGGTCTGTAGCTGTTCAGCTCTTTGGGGTGGGAAGTTTTTGGTACAGGTACCACACAAGATGTTTTCCACAGCTGTGGTACCCTCCCCAGCTTCAGGCTCAGGTTGAAGATGTACGTCACAATCCCACACAGCTGGTCTGCACAGGACTTGAGGAGCTTTGCGCTGATGCCGTCCGGTCCCGACACCTTCCTCGCCTTGATCTTCCTCAGCTCCGTCCTCACCTGGGTCCTGGTCAGGGTCAGGATGGGGGGCTGTATGTTGGGAGTGGGGGGGGTGTTGGTGGAGTGGGGAGTGGGCAGCAGGACTCGATTTCTTTAGAGGCAACAGTGGTTGTTGTGCAGTCAGGGGGGAGGGCGGTTGGTCAAACCTATTGAAAAACAGATTCAGGTTGTTCGCCCACTCCTTGCCCCCCGTGGCCTGGGGGGAGGTATTCTGGAGCCCAGAGATGGTTTTGAGGTTTCTCCAGACCCCGCTGATGTCGCTCTGTTGCAGCTTGTCCTCCATCTTCTTCCTGAAGCTGTCCTTGCCTTCTCTGATCTTTCTCCTCAGCTCCCTCTGTACGGACTTCAGCATCTCCCTATTCCCCGACCTGAAGATCCTCTTCTTCTCTCTCAGAAGTGTTTTTATCTCAGGGTTGATCCAGGGTTTGTTGTTTGAGCAACACCGTATGGTCTTGGAGGGAACGGATTTGTCCACACAGAAGCTGAGGTAGTCCGTGAAGGTGTGAGTGAGGCCATCGATGTCCTCTCCATGTGGATCGCAGAGCTGCTTCCAGGTGGTGGCTTCAAAACAGCCCTTTAGAGTGTCCATTGTCTCCTCAGACCATAACTCCACTGTGCGCATGGCTGGAGGTTGTCTGTGCACTAGGGGTTTGTACACCGGCCGGAGATGAACCAAGTTGTGATCCGATCTCCCGAGTGGGGGGAGTTGTGATGAGGTGTAGGCCTCCTTAGTGTTTGCGTAGAATAAGTCCAGTGTTTTATTGTCTCTAGTGTGGCATGTGACATACTGGGTGAACGTGGGTAGAATGGGAGATAGTGAAACATGGTTGAAATCGCCTGAGATGAGGAGAAGAGCATCTGGGTGTTCTGTCTGCAGCCTGCTGGTTACTGAATGGATGACGTCACGCGCTGTCCCAGCGTTCACCGTCGGATTTGCATAAACAACAATGCAGATCATGTGTGAGTGTTCTCTCGGGAGATATGTAGGCCGCATGCTAACAGCTAGCAACTCAATGTCTTTGCTGCAGTGTCGTTGTTTAACAGTGATATGTCCCGGTCTGCACCAGTTGTTGTTAACATACATTATCACTCCACCGCCCCTTGCTTTGCCACTGTCTGGTGTTCGGTCTGCCCGTATCATGTGGAAACCCTCCAGCTCAATGTTAGCATCTGCTGCTAGTTCAGTTAGCCACGTCTCAGAAAACAAAAGGAGAGAGCACTCCCGATATGTGCTATCGTAACGGCAGATAGCCGCTAGCTCATCTACCTTTCCCGGTAACGACTGTACATTTCCCATGACAATAGATGGAAGGGAGGGTCTGTACCTTATATTTTTTGTCCTCCGCCTTACTCCAGCCCGGCAGCCACGGCGTTTTCGCCTCAGTTCTCTCGGTATGTCGAGTTTTTCCAATGGGACCGGGTGGCGGTTGAATGCTAGCAGCTCAGTATACAGTGCTTTCTAATAATGTTGCCTAACGGGAGCATATATAAACTAAAAAGAGTAGGGCCTAGCACAGATCCCTGTGGAACTCTATGACTGAGCTTTGAGTTGAAAGAAAACTCATTATTGACATGAACAACCTGGAACCTATCAGATAAATAAGATCTAAACCACTGCAACGAAGTTCCATTAAGTCCAACATAGTGTTCTAATCTATCAAGTAGGATATTATGATCGATAGTATCAAAAGCTGCACTAAGGTCTAAAAGGACAAGTACAGAAACAAGTCCATTATCAGATGCAATAAGGAGGTCATTAGTGACCTTCACTAGAAGTCCCAGACGTTGGCCCTCTTGTGGCCTCTTGATGGTCCCCTTATGGGTTTTCTAGCCAAAAAGGCCAAATGGCCCCTCTCTGGGACTTCTAGTGCTAAGGCTGTTTCAGTACAGAACCCAGATTGAAACTCTTCAAATAAACCATTTCCCTGAAAGTGGCCAAATAATTGTGTAGCAACAACTCTTTCTAAGATTTTTGAAATGAAAGGCAGATTAGAGATTGGTCTATAGTTAACTAAAACTCCTGGATCTAGTGTTGGCTTTTTGAGTAAGGGTTTAATTTCAGCCGTTTTAAAAGCCTGCGATACATGGCCTAAAGTTAACGAAGAATTGATTATTTGAAGACTAGAGCTACCAATAAATGGGAAGACTTCTTTAAATAACCTGGTAGGAATAGGGTCTAAAAGACAAGTTGAAGGTTTGGATAAGGAAATTATTTTGTCTAACTCTAAAAGGTCAATTGGAGTAAACTCATCCAAACAGACATCAATTGAAGGAGTTGTAGTAGTTACTGTATTTAAGTTAATGGTGGGAAGAATGTGAGTGATTTTTATCTCTGATAGATGAAATTTTATTATTGAAAAAGTTCATGAAGTCCTGACTAGTAAGCTCTAAGGGGATGCTAGGATTGACAGAGTCCTGACTCTTTGTCAGCCTGGCTACAGTGTTGAAAAGAAACCTGGGATTATTCTTGTTCCCTTCTATTAATGCAGAATAATAACTCATTCTAGCTTTTATAAGAGATTTTTTATAAATTAGAAAATGATTTCTCCAAGCTGAATAGATTTCATCTAAATTAGTGGAGCACCATTTCTTTCTAATTGATGAGTCTTCTGTTTTAAGCTATGAGTTTCTGTGTTGAACCAAGGAGTTAGAAATCTCTGATTAGACTTTTTCTTTTTTAAAGGGGCCAACATATTTAGAGTCTGATACAGAGAAGCTCTAACACTATCTACCATGCTATCAATTACAGAAGGAGCAAGCTCTCCATAGCTTATTTCCGTTGTGTTGACACATGGCATAGAGGAAACAATCTGCATAAATTTGGTTGCAACATCATCTGAGAGGCATCTACTGTAGTAATATTTTTCCTTAGGAGCCAAATAGTCAGAAATAGTAAAATCAAAGGTTGACAGACAATGGTCTGACAGTACAGAGTTATGAGGAGACACTACCAGATTTTCTATTTCTATGCCGTATGTCAGAACAAGGTCCAACGTTTGGTAGAGATAATGGACAGGATTTCCTACTTTCTGAGAAAACCCCATCAAGTCTAATATTGAATTGCCATATTGAGGCAATCACCATCTACATCTACATGTGTATTAAAGTCCCCTACTATAATTATTCTATATGATTTCAGCACTAAATCAGCTAAGAATTTGGCAAACTCGGATAAAATCTCTGAGTAGGTTGATGGAGGACGATAAACTATAGCAAATAAAATTGGGTTTAGCCTAAAATTGCTAAAAAGTCCAATACTGAGGACCAGGCCCTCAAAGGAATTATAACGTGTTTTTTGCTTTACATTAACTAGTAGTTTGGAATGGTAAATTGTTGTTACTCCTCCTCCACGACCAGAACCTCTGGGATTTTGACAGTTTAAATAACCAGAGGGAGTTGATTCATTTAAACCAACATAATCCTCTTGCCCTAACCAAGTCTCTGTAAGGGATATTAAATCAATCTGATGCTCAATTAACAGATCATGGATTAGCAGAGACTTGGGAGTTAGAGACCTAATATTTAACAAACCACATTTAATTTTTAAATTATGGGGAGGAACAGAGGCCAAACCATTCAATTTAGAGGCTTCATGTTTGAGTTTTACCAATTTTTTTAGTCACTTTGGGATACTTACACATTATATTTTTATTCACTTTGGAGGGAGCAGACAATGATTCTCTGATGGGGAAGACGGGGGCTAAGTTGAGGGGTGGTGGATGAAGAGGAGCTGCAGAGAGGCGTGAAAGACTGCGACTCTGCTTCCTGGTCCCAACTCTGAGTTGTCAGTGTTTTGGAAATTTTGATAAAAATGATGCCAGAATGAGAAGCACCATCCAAAGTGGGATGGATGCTGTCTCATCTAATAAGACCAGGTTTTCCCTAAAATGAGTTCCAATTGTCTATGTAGCCCACACTGTTTGCAGGACACCACACAGACAGCCAGCGGTTGAAGGATGACAAGCGGCTAAACATGTCATCACTGGTCAGATTGGGGAGGGGCCCAGAGAATACTACAGAGGCAGACATTGTTTTGGCAAAGTGTAACGGAGTCAAAAATGTGCTTTAGGTATTTCTTTTCCTCAGTTATGTTTTTATTTATATTGTTGTGAATTTTATTTTACTTGAGTGTTTTATTTTGGCAGTACGCTTCTCGCATCCACTTTTTCTGTACCTCCGAGGCTCCGGTAGTTTAGTCCTTCCCCACAGTATCGCGTTTCTTTGCTGTGGGTAAGTTGTGTTCAAAACGCTGCTGGCACAAAATGATCATATCGTTCGTTAGTCTTATCATTTAAACTGTAACCTTAGTTTGTAATTGTTCCTTATTAGTTTGTCATGTCACTGTAGTGTATTTTTTTTTGTTATTTGTGTTATAAATAGAGTTTTTATGGATGTTTCGGCGCACATTGGGGTCCGGTGGGCGCCATTTTAGAGTTTCGTGCCAACATAGGTTCTGTAGTGACTCCAGCAGCTTATATCATTGTGTAATCCATGTTTTTGTGAATGTAGGAGCCTGTGTGGGATCGAGGTACAGACGGAGCGTGATGCATTTTGTTTTATTTCGTCTACAGGTATGTTTGTTTTTGAAAAATCTTATTATTTGAAATGTGATTTATTTTTATTTTTTGTTTGTATTGTGGAATTATTTTAGAGCTCCTTTCCACACAGTATCGCGTTGCTTTGCTGTGGGAGCCTGTGTGGGATCGAGGTACAGACGGAGCGTGATGCATTTTGTTTTATTTCGTCTACAGGAGAAATAAATTGTGGAAACAGCAGTCTGGTGTCATTGTGGTCCCTATGCCGCACACACGCTTGTATTGATGTTCCCGATCACAGCCGCTTAGGGGTGTCCCAAAAGAAGAACCATTACACTTGTGACGACATCCGTTACAAAAGTCACACACCGATTCCACATTAAGTTTTGAGACTTCCGACTGCCAGAGTCGGATGTCATTAATGCTGGCGTAGATAACAATTGTGGAGTATTTACAGTTACTTTTAGCCAGCATCTTCAAATTTGACTCGATGTCACCTGCTCTGGCCCCGGGAATGCATTTGACTATGGCCGCTGGAGTCTCTAGGTTCATGTTTCTGATTATAGAGTCGCCAATGATCAGAGTTTTTTCCTCAGCAGGTGTGTCGCTGAGCGGGGAAAAACGATTAGAAACATGAACAGGTTGGTGGTTAACCAGGGCCTTGCGACTAGGCTTCCTTCTCACCGTCACCCACCCAGTCTCCTCGCTGGTGAATGGCTGAAGGAACTAGGTAATGTTTTACATTTGGAGAAGATCAGATTCACATTAGACAAGGAAGGACTCTCTCCAGAGAATATGGCAACCTGTGGTTAGTCTGCTTGAGAATTTGAATTAAGATGTTATCCAGTATACTGTCTGAACAGTCAGAAGTGTCGAAGAGTTGTGTCAATACCTTGTAACTTGTGTCAGTGCCAACCTCTTCAACAGAGGCGCTAAAGATTGGCTAAAATTCCACCAGCAATGTGTGCATGTCTAGTCTGAATTGTGTTTGTTGTGATCATGGATCTCTTGCTCTATTTATAATTTGTAATGTATTTGTAATTTTAATTAACTTGTAAATTTTGTTTGTACAGCCTAATTTATGACCTATATAAGCCACCTATGGACTGGTGTTGAGAATTAGCACTTGTGCTATATACACCTATGCAAAACATCTGGTCTCTCCTTGTGATTGTACTAATGTAATTTGTTATGTCCATATTAAATAAAATAAAAAAAGAAAGAAAGTTTTATATGTATATATACAATTTATTGTCTTTTCTCTCTCTCTGCTGCCACTATTGTGTTGTTGTGTTTTTGTTTATTTGTTGTTATTGTGTTCAGTTTGTATGTTTCTTATGAAATGTGCAAAATCAATAAATAGATTTAAAAAAAACAGGTGTACCTAATATAATGCCAGATAAATGTAATTATGAAGTCTAACTGTTGTGTATGAATATGTGTGTCTGGGATGCCGTGCCCACCCACAGGGTGATGTCAGGCGGGCACGGCCCATTCTGTATATAAACACCAAGTTCAGTGTAATAAAGTTAGTTGTTTGCTGCATGAAGACTCGCCTCCTTCTCCGTTATTCTCAGACATAACATTTGGCGACGAGGAGTTTAATGGAGGCGTGCTGGTTGCCTCTGCCGTTGGCGCCTTTTCTGGAGCATGAGGGGGAGCCGGCAATCGTCTGGCCAGAGTGGAGAGCCCCGTTTGAGGAGTATATTGGGGACTGGGCCTACACAGGCTGGACGGGAGATGTCGGCGGGCGCTCCTGGCCCACAGTCTCAGCGCGGAGGGCCGAAGGATCCTCGGTGCTCTGGGTGGCGCAGACCTCTACGAGGATGCTGTCGAGCAGCTGGCCAGGCACTTCAGCGGTCGGACAAGGGCCATGAAGATGCGTGTGATGGAGCTCTTGGCGCCAGGAGCTGACGGGCTAGCTGATAGGCTAAATGCACTCCAAGACGAGGCTAAGGGCGCCAAGCTGGGCCTCAAGGCGGGACCGGGACCGCGAGTAGAAGAGTCCCCGGTCACCGAGGTCAGCGAGCCAGCCATGGAGCCCAGCTTGACACGGGACCATGGCGCAGGCGGGTCGGACAGCGCGGTGTGCGAGAACGGCTGAGTGGTGGTGCAGCAGGACACAGAGGCGGCGCAGCAGGAGTTAGCCCCGCCACTGGAGGCCGTACAGAGGGACAGCATGTTTGGCGCTGCGTGACGCCGCCTCAGGATGGACCCGATGCCGGTTCCAAGGCTGCCCTGGACGACGGTGCTGGACGGCACGTCGGGACCCCCGGGGTGGCCTTTAAGGACGGGGTGACCACGCCAGAAGTGGGCGAGTGGGTCCAGGCAGGCTGAAAGCCCCGGGGAAGAACAGCAGCAGCTGGTTGCAGAGACAGAGCAGCGGAGTGGCTTGCCAGGCACGGAGAGGTGGCGCACCAAACGTCAGCACAGCGGGCCCAGAGGGAAGAAGCGCCGACAGCTGGGTGTACAGATGCCATGGGGCTGTCCAGGTTCTCCGTGGCAGGCTAGAAGATGGTGGCTGGCCCGAGACATTAGTTAGTTAGTTAGTTAATCCCTTCACACCTGAAGGTGTATATGGGCGGCGCCTATCTCCGTTTCTCTGACCCTAAGCCACACAGCTACTGTAAGTAGTGAAAGCTACAGCGGGGGGTCAGTCCTCTGGTAGCTCTGTGTGTAACTTTACTTTCCCCATTCCATTATGCGGAGCACCACGCTAGAAGGCAGAAAGCACCATTTTTATATGGTCTTTGGTATGACCCGGCCGGGATTTGAGCCCCTGCCTCCCGGGTGTGGGACGGATGCTCTACCAACTGAGCCACCACTCCGGTGGCCCGAGACATTGGGGTCACTTAAAACATGTATTTATTGTGAATATTTGTGTACATATTTGGAAAATGTGCACTTTGTACATAGCTGATGTGTCACGTGCCGAGCCGGCTTGGCTTTCCCCGGCTCGGCCTCGGTCTCTTTGTGGGGTTGGCTTTGCTGGGGATGTGTATTTTGATGTATTCTGGTACGTTTTTCCATGTCCCTAGCCACTGTCTGACCGGCAGCTGTTAGTCAGCATTTGTCATCTCCTTTCTCTCACGCTCCTGACAGGCTGCCGGCCCAGCCACGCCCCCTCGCTCTCCTTCTGGCTCATCAGCTGTTTCCAGTCCCCGGTACTGATCCGTCCGTGCCTCGCCCAGGTGTTCCTTATTTGTCATGCCAGCGGCGTCTGTATTAAAGGAGCTCTTCGCTACACAGACGCCGCTGGATCATTGTGTGCGTTAGATGATCGTTCTCCGCCGTCTAACCACCACGCCTGTGAAGGACTGTGTTCTGTGTGTGCTCGCTGAGATGCTGGGATTTCTCAGACAGCCCCCCTCACCGTGAGTAAACTGCAGTGTGTATTTTCACCACTGTGCTGCCTCGCTTTCTGTAGCATTCCCCTGTGCAGCACAGCCGCTACGCCGTGGCTGTTTGCCCAGTTTATCCTCCGGTGTGTGTGTGGGGCGCCCTGACGGACTCTTTAGCGTACCCGAGCTTTAGTGTCTGTGTATGTGTCATTTTATGTTAATAAATGTGTGTTTGGTGTAACCCTGCAGTTAAATCCTCTCGTGCTTTCTCCTCCTCCATGCGCTGTTGGAGAAGCGCACGGAGAGTTCATGACATATGTAAATGAGTGAATGTGTGTATAATATGGGATTATTTTATAGTTTAAAGAGACATGGTCCGATTTTGAGTTGATTTGTGTAAATGTGATAGGTTTTTTCTAATGCAATACGTTATTCCCCTGTTCTTAGTGTGTGATTTGGGTTACCAAATTTGGGTGGGTTTCCTGTATGCTTGTCAATTTTTTGAGGGGGGGGGTGTTGTGTATGAATATGTGTGTCTGGGATGCCATGCCCACCCACAGGGTGACGTCAGGCGGGCACGGCCCATTCTGTATATAAACACCAAGTTCAGTGTAATAAAGTTAGTTGTTTGCTGCATGAAGACTCGCCTCCTTCTCCGTTATTCTCAGACATAACACTAACCTCTTAAAATTCCAGTGTTCCGCCCACAGGACATTTCAAATTTTCTACTGCCACTCAGTGAAGAAAGAATTTGATTTACTTTGCGTATGCTATTTTTAGGGAAACTGGCTGGAATGCTAAGGGGCTAATATGACTCTCTGTTGCCATTTTGAAAGCAGATTTGACTGGAAAGGAATGGGACACTTTTGAAATGGCTTCACTTTTCAGATTGGGGACAATGAAGTCTCAGGGATGTTTCTGATCAGTGTCTCTGTCTACAGCACACACAGCGTTATTGTGGAAACTGGGGACACAATTCATTTCTGGCTGTAAAAACTAGTATATAAAAGTCAAAGTTCCATACATGAGTGAGTGTTCATGCACGTTTTATAGCCGATATATGTATGAGTAAATATGCCTTTAAGGGTTATTAAATATTACGCTTCCATATGTCCCTCATTCATTACTCAAGGGGATAATCATATTAAAATCACATGTAACCCTGCAAGCTGGGATTTAAATGAATAAATGCATATGTAATACATGTGCTGTGACGTGGTCAAATGGCTGGTGAAGTATGTTTGTAATGTGTGCATTTTCATATGTATATTTTAGAAGGAACACTATTTTTAGGGGCAGTTTCAGAGGCGATGGAGGAAATTATTCAGATAAAAGGTCATTTTGAAGGCATTTGCTGGTTTCCTGATGTAGTGCTGGCCATTGTACTGTACATAGATGATGCCATTATCACAGATACATTAAACATGAGCCACGAGTGGGGCACTGGAATAAAATGGAGCAGATGGTAAGCATATTTTGAGCTGAGCCAGAATGAATAATTCCCCCAACTGATGACACAGCAATGCCAGCAACAGCTTCGAAGACTTTTAAAATGTTGTCAGCAAAAGTTTTAGTTTGTGTTTGAGGAATAACACTTTTCTAAGATGTTATTTGACAGATCTAATATGCAAAATATGTGCAGAAGCTATCAAAGAAACACACCCACAGTTTTTTTTACCCAGTTCCTTCAGTTTGTCATCTGAGATAATCTGATTTACTTTTGTAAACAAGCTGCTGCTGTGTGTGACATTCTCCTTTAACAACAGCTTAGCTTTCCAGGTTCAGAAGCTGGATGTTTGTCCTTGAGGGGACAGTTCAATTCAACTTCAATTCAACTTTATTTATATAGCGCCATTTCACAACAACAGTCATCTCATAGCACTATCAACTGTAGGGGGGAACCCCCACAGTTGCAGAAAGACCCCAGCAATCAGGCGATCCCCTGTGAGCAAGCACTTGGCGACGGTGGAGAGGAAAAACTCCCTTTTAACAGGAAGAAACCTCCAGCAGAACCAGGCTCAGGGAGGGGCAGTCATCTGCTGCGACTGGCTGGGGGGTGAGGGGATAGAGAAGAAGAAAAGAACAGACATGTAGAGAGCAAACAGCACGATGGGGACTCAATCTATGGGAGAGAACAAACAAATGTTAATGACCAGCAAAAAAAAAAAAATTTCATAGAGAGTGAGGAAAGGAGTGAGGCCCAGTGCATTACTGGAGGTCCCCCGGCTGACTAAACCTATTAGCAGCATAACTAAGGGAGGGTTCAGAAAACACATGATCCCTCCCTAATTGTAGGCTATATCAAAAAGGTAGGTTTTAGCCCTATTCTTAAAAACAGAGATCGAGTCTGACTCCCGAATCCAGATTGGCAGCTGATTCCACAGGAGAGGAGCTTGATAACTGAAGGCTCTGCCTCCCATTGTACTTTTGGAGATTCTAGGTATTACAAGTAAACCTGCATTTTGGGAGCGTAGTGCTCTGTTAGGATGATACGGTAGTATCAGATCTTTTAAATAAAAAGGAGCCTGATTGTTTAGAGCTTTGTAAGTAAGAAGAAGGATTTTAAACTTAATTCTAAACTCTATGGGAAGCCAATGAAGGGAGGCCAGAACCGGAGAGATATGATCTCTCTTTCTAGTACCTGTTAAAACTCTTGCTGCAGCATTTTGGATCAGCTGAAGACTTTTTAAAGATGTTTTAGGACAACCTGATAATAAAGAATTACAATAATCTAATCTCGAGCTAACAAAAGCGTGGATCAGCTTCTCAGCATCACTCTGAGACAAGATGCTCCTAATCTTGGCAATATTACGCAAATGATAGAAGGCAGTCTTAGAAACAAATTTAATATGTGAATTGAAGGACAAATCCTGATCAAAAATAACTCCAAGGTTCCTCACAGAGCTATTAAGAGAAAGAGTAACTGCATCCAAACTGAAAGTTTGATTTGGAAAGGAATTTCTAAGGTTTTTTGGACCAACAAGAATGACTTCAGTCTTATCTGAATTTAATAGCAGGAAATTACAAGTCATCCAAACTTTGATTTCCTTAAGACAGGCTTCTAACTTGGCTAATTGATTAGTATCATCTGGCTTCATTGACAGGTATAATTGTGTGTCATCTGCATAACAGTGAAAATGTATACAGTGCTTTCTAATAATGTTGCCTAACGGAAGCATATATAAACTAAAAAGAGTAGGGCCAAGCACAGATCCCTGTGGCCCAGTTGCCCTCAGACCTATGTGTCAGTTTAAATAGGAGGTGACAGCACATTTTTCAGTATATTTTCTGGAAATATTGAGGGTATAATCCATTACAAGGGGTAATATATCTCAAAAGATACACAGTATTACCCCATATAGTGTCTGTATGCATACATACACACACACACACACACACACACACATGGGGGGGCGGGGGGGCTGAAAATTTTCAGTGGCAGAATGGCCCACTCAACCATGCAGGGTGTACTGGCAGTCTATCCAATGGCTCAGATTCTGTTTGAGTTTGTAAAAAAAAAAAAAAAAAAATGAAAAAAAAGAGAAAGCTGTTGTGAATGTAAAGCTCGTTTTAAAGCTTGCTTTTTCCCATAGTACTGCAATACTTATATAGATCTTTTGATCTATATAAGATCACAAGAAAAGCACAGGATTGTGAGAAATTTCCTATTAAACAGTGATTTATTTGAAAATAAAGCACAAACTTCTGTTACACAGAGACTTTTTGTGCAGCAGCAAGTGTAGGATTTTGCACAATTGTGAAAATTAAGTGCTCAGTAAATTTGTCATTAAAATGACTGACATTGTACTCTTGCTGAGAACTTTAAAAAAAGATGAAGAATTAGCCGTTATAACAGGTAGATTGTATGCATGTAAGAGGATGGAACAAATTATGGCAGCACCTTTATTTTGAAACCCAGATCCCTTAAAACTTGAGGTCTTCAATTCTGAAAATCCACAATGAATGGCTCCTACAACATTCTCCCAACTGTCTCAGTGCAGGATAGTCACTCTTGGAGAGTGGAATGTTTATTGCAGTGAAGGTGGTGTCACAGATTGTAAGTCCCTCTGTCACAATCTGAGCACGGGGGATTCCACCGGGCTCAGTCTTTTTGTCTTTTTTTTTTTCTTATTGGTACTGTGTTGTCATTTTGGGTTGCTATTCCTGTTATTTTATCCTTGGTTGCTTTGTCACATATCCTGTATGATTTATTTTCCCGTTTACGTTCATTATAGTTTGTTAATTATATTTTTGAGGTTACTTGTCTTTATCTTCTGCCATCTCATTATATTTGTATTCTGTTGTATTCTCTCTCTCGGGGTTGCCAGCTGTCAGAGGCTTTTCCGGGGTTTTGATCTGCATTGGCGTGGCTCTGTCAGCTGTCAGCTCCGATCACTCTCTCCTCTCTCATTATTCCCAACTGGTCTAAATTGTATCTTTGCTTTCTCCTGCCCGCTCATGTGACCCACGCCTGTCACTACTTATGTAAATTGTTTTTGACCCTATTTAAGGACAGTTATTTTCATTTCTGATGGCCGCTGTCTTGAGGAAGTTTCTCTTCATCTCCACCAGAGCCCTGTCCCTGTTCTAGTGCGCTGTAATAGTAAGTTTACCCGTTTGTTTGTATTTTCTGTTACAGCACTGTGTGGACTTTATGTTTGTTGTTTTTTAAAAAAAATCTCCCAAACTCAAAGTTTAGCACGTGGGTCTTTCCCTTCTGCCCCGAAGGGCAATTCATGACAGAAGACATCCGCCAGTAGAGACCCAGCTGCTGTGAGTTTGCGGATTTTTGGGGTTTTGTTTTTCACTCACCTGTTTTCTGTGGAGCTCATCATGTCCCCAGCATGCCGGTCTCCGACAGTCAAAGGGAGGTCAGCAGCATGATTCCCGAGTGTGGAGGAGGAATGGGCAGCTGAATTTATCCAGGGATTCATGGATGAAGCCCTCACCTCCCACAGCCCAAAGAAGATCTGGGAAAAGGTGGATGTGGCGACTGCCACTGTCAAGACGCATCCAGAGTTGTGGAAGCATGCCCAGTTCTCGGACGTGTTGGCTATGCTCTCCATCATCTAGCAATCCTTCCCTGGGCTGAGATGGCGGCCGCCTCCAGTGAGTCTGAGGATGACACCGAAGCGCGCTCCGCGACAGATGCCCTGCTCCACTTCCAATTTGCCCATTCCTGCTCCCACTCCATTGGCTCCACGATGCCCTCATCCTGCTCCTGACCGCCGGAGGAACACTCCCGCCTCTCAGGCAGCAACTTCCCCTTCGCTGAGGCAGAAGCCTCCCTCAGCAGTGCAACCTCAGTGCTTTTGCTCTCCCGATGTATTGCCAGCCTCTTCCCTCTTCACAGCTGCTGTCTCCTACTTCCCCTCGGCGCTCTCTTCCGCTGCCGAGAGGTTGCCTGTTTTTTCTCCGGCTCTGCCCGCCTCCGTGTCCACAGGGGCTGCTCTTCCACGATCCTCTGAGGGGCCCATATCCACCGTAGCCATGGAGAAGGATGATGCTACACCTGCTGCAGCAGGAAACATCGAGCCCCAGGAACACAGGCAAGTGTCATTTCATTCTCCCTCATTTTGTGATGATATGCCTTGCCTGATTCCTGGTAGTGAGGCTCAGGGTTTGCAGTCCCCTGAGCCCTCACCACCTGCTGTAGCCATTAATTTCTCACCTGCCTTCTCCGTGTCTCCTCCTATCCTCCCAGAGTGTCCGCCAACTACAGGGTTGAGCCACTGGACGAAGGAGGAGCCTGTGGTTATGGAGGACCTAGTCCCAGCCCCTCAGTCGCCGTCTGGAAAGAGGGAAAGTGCTGGTACTGAGCTGATGTCTGCGCCGACAGTGAAGCGTCCCCAGGCCTCAGCTGGGTGGGACCCAGCACCAGATCTCACAGTTCAGCATGTGGGTCTCACCTTTCTGCCCCGAAGGGCAATTCATGACACCTCCCCCTATTTTGTGGGCTGTTTGAGTGATTGTTGTGGCCCCAAAAAAGCCTCAATTTGCAGCTGCTTTTTCATAAAGTTGCAATGTTTTAGAGAGGTTTTTTGCACTGAAAATTGTGGAAGTACAAATTTTAAAGCAGTTGCTTTTTTCCAGTTTAACAGTTGTGATGTATCAGATATGATACATTTCATATTGTGTGTACTATGGATGGGTATAAAAGGCAGATGTGGAAGAGGCACGGTCTCTTTATGACCAGACCTCTGCCTATACGAGAGCACCTGTATTGTATTGTGAGTTCTTTAATAAACCTACATTTGTCATGGGCAGTGAGAGCGCACCTCTCCCATCCTGCCACACGTTCACAAACTCATCACTGCACCTGAGGCAGAGGACACACCTGCGCCTGCTCATCAGCCAGCGTACTTAAGGAGGCATCCTCCGCGCAGTCAGTGCTGGCTCATCTGGGTATACTGCCCTAAATTCAGGCAAGCAGGTCGTTTTGCTAAACTTAGACACGTCATCTAAACTGTGCTCTCCTTTCTCTCTTATAGGTTGCTGCCATCGTGTGGGTGTGCCTCAGGTCTGTGTGCGCTCTCCTGCCACCTCATCACTTCCTCAGCAACAATCTCCACCCGGTCAGGCACTACTAGCTCATTCCCCCCTACCCTACTGGTTTGTCTATTCCCCACTGGAGTCCTTCCGGTCCATCCTCGGAACCCTGAGTTAGTGGCAATTTGGCTCGCCCATATTCCCTACTCCATTCCGCCTCTGACAGCTCTCATTTTCTCTCCACAGGTGGATTGTTTCCCTCTGGCGAGTGGCTGTTTAATTGACTGTGCGCTGTTTTTCATATTTAATAAATTGTCAAACATTCCCCCCCTTTTGTGGTTCCTTCCTATGCTAGCATCGTGCATGTGAGCTGTCAGCTTAACCATGACAACGTTCTACTGCACCTCCGGCCTCATTATTGAAGTACGGGTTATGGACATAAAATTTGGCGATGAGGATAAAAGTATGGATAAGGGAGTTTCTAGTATTCAGCCATTTTTGGAGTTCCCAGGCAAACCGCTGGTTCCCTGGGTGAGGTGGTATGCGGCATTCCAGAACTGTTTGGTGGCTTTGAACCTCAGTGAATCGGAGAAACTCCGTGCACGAGTGATTTTGGTTCATAATCTCGGCATGGAGGGGCAACGAATTCTCAGCACATTGGGCAAGAGCGGTAGTTTTGACGACGTTTTTGATGAAAGCCCGATTGGCACACAGGTGAATCAGACCC
Organism: Pholidichthys leucotaenia; assembly: GCA_020510985.1. Classification (NCBI taxonomy): domain Eukaryota; kingdom Metazoa; phylum Chordata; class Actinopteri; order Cichliformes; family Pholidichthyidae; genus Pholidichthys; species Pholidichthys leucotaenia. The sequence goes on along the minus strand of CM035843.1, from coordinate 42,984,191 downwards.
CGGGCAGGGCTGTTTTCACCAGGCTAGGCTAACCTGTTTTTAGCCATTTTTAGCTAGCTAGCTAGCTAGGCTAGGCTAATCTGTTTTTAGCTAGCTAGCTATTCACTTCTCGCCTGGAACGTCATGACTCTATCCCCGAAATGTGTCAGCTGTGTGTCCCTCCTTAAGAAGGTTTCTGAGTTGGAAGAGAGACTCTCCAACCTCTATAAGATTCGGAAGGCTGAAGACCACCTAGACACTATAATTCTCGGGAGAACATCTGCCCCGGCAACCGACTCGCAGCTGGCAGAGACGGCTACTTACCTGGGTGAATTCAGCACATCGCCATCCACTTCCACCTCTGCTCCGGTCTCCTCAGCTGTCCAGGACCCCAGCAATAAACACTGGCTTCAGCTTGGAGTTAAACCCAAAGCCCCGGGTGGTCTTTCACATCCTCAATGCGCGCCCTGGACCTTGGTTGAGCCAACTAGCAAACATCGGCGATTGGCCAGACATGGCCGCGCCTCCTCTCTTCCCCTGCTACTGGAAAACAGATTCAACATCCTTTCCCTGGAAGATTTTCCCCACCTGGACATCGACCATCCTCCCATGGCCGCCGCTCCCCCTCCTCCTTCAGCAGCGGCCCAAACCCGCAAGCCCCGGATTAAAACTACTTTAGGTGTGACAAACTATACACCAGCTCCAAAAAGAAGAGAGCGCATCACCCCGCCATCACAACAACAACATCGGCAAAATTATCCACCATTTCAGAAACCACCGGCAAGTCTGGGGGATCACGCTTGAGCGCTGTATCGCTCAAGCGTGTGCTTTGAGCGATATAGCGCTTTATCATAGCGTGATAAATATATATATCAGCTTTATCAAGCGTGCGCTGTAGCGCTTGATCATAGACACTCATAGAGTGATGGAAATGTGGCGGCCAATCCGCGCCAACGGCCTCTCCGGCCACCACCGAACATTTAAACATTTTTATACATTCATACCCAGTGTTATGGGCACTGGAGGCAATGCGGGTGAAGTGTCTTGCCCAGGGACACAACGGCAGGCTATCTGGGGAGAGCGTGATTCGAACCGCCAACCATCGGGTTATTCGACGACCTGTTCTACCTCCTGAGCCGCTGCCGCCCCACTTTTTCCTCAACTTTCCCTCTTTAGGAAAGCTATGGAGGCTCACCCCGCTCTCTTTATTTCCCTTTGATTGGAAATTACATGCGAAAGCCGCGCAATGTGGCATTTTCACTGACAAATGGCAGTAGTTAGTAGCTTCGCTTCTTGGCTTGTATAAGACAGAAAAAATGGCTGCAACCATTCTACGTCACTACCCAGAATGCATTGTGACGTAAACAAAAATGGCCATTTACATCGTAATAAAGTTTTTTTAAAATATATAAAACTGGGAATTATTTTCAAAAAAATTATATTATAGTTATGTTAACAATATCAAAATAAAGCATATGAATGAATGAATGAATGAATGAATGAATGAATGAATTTATTTCGGATAGTACAGTACAGGTTAAAAGAAACTGAATAATATAACAACAAGGTCAAATTAGACAATGACTCCTCTGATTATACAATTCAACGTAAGTTATCCGAAATGGGTGATGGCTGAAGCCGCAGCTTATATTGCCCACCCATAGTCCATCCAAGAATTCAAAAGAAAAACAAAACAAGAGCGATTACAATTCAGAACAAAGCTAAGACAAAATGTGACAGAGGAAAAAAAAAAACTAAGCTAAGCTAAGTTAAGCGATTACTATTCAAAAACAAATCTAAGACAAAATGTGACAGAAAAGAAAAAAAAAAAAACTAAGCTACAACACAACACAGACTGGATATGACAATCCTTATGTGATTTTACATGTCGTCTTGTAAATATATTTGGAGTATTTCTTCCTTTAGTTTTTGTTTAAATTGTCCAAGCGTTGTACATGATTTTAATTCAGGTCCAAAATCGTTCCATAATCTGACTCCTTGCACTGAAACACAGTGTTGCTTGGTGGTAGTTCTCACTGTAGGCTTTTGAAATATACATGTTCCTCTGAAGTGATATTGTTTCTCCCTTATTTGGAACAACTTTTGGATATTTGCGGGCAGTGATAAATTCTTCACTTTAAACATTATTATTGCAGTTTTAAAGTCAACCAGATCTTTCAACTTGAGAGTTTTTTGTTTAAGAAAAAGTGGGTTTGTTGGTTCCCTGTAAGCAGCTTTGTTTATTATTCTACTAGCTCTCTTTTGAAGCATAAAGAGTGGATATATGTTTGTTTTATATGTATTTCCCCATACTTCATTACAATATGTCATGTATGGGAGTATTAATGAATGATACAAGGTGTATAGTGTGGGTTGATTCAGCAAATATTTCACTCTGTGTAATATTGCAATTGATTTGGATACTTTACCTTTAATATAATTAATATGTGACTTCCAACACAGTTTATTATCAATTATTACTCCAAGAAATTTAGTTTCAGATACCCTTTCAATCTCTACACCATTTACACTGAGTTTAGGTACTGGGTTGTTGTGATGGTTGTTAAAGACTATAAATTTTGTCTTACTTAAATTGAGCGTTAATTTGTTTGAATCAAACCACAGTTTAAGCTTTCCTAATTCCTTTCCGAGTGTATCCAGAAGTTGTTCCAAATTGTTTCCACTGCATAATAGATTAGTGTCATCAGCAAACAATATTAAGTCCATTTTTTCTGAAACTTTACATATATCATTTATATACATATTGAATAATAATGGTCCCAAAACTGAACCCTGTGGGACTCCACAGGTAACCTTCAGTAACTGTGAGTTTTTGTTGCTAACACATACATACTGATATCTATTCTTTAAGTAACTACTTAACCAGGACAGTGCTACCCCTCTAATACCACAATTTTGTAGTTTCTTTAATAATAAATTATGATCTACTGTATCAAATGCTTTTTTAAGATCCAGGAATACTCCAACTGAATACTCTTTATTTTCGATGGCTGTTGATATTTTTTCTGTAAATTCCATTAGGGCATATGCAGTTGTCCTCTTGTGTCTGAACCCCTATTGCTGCTCACATAATAAATTATTCTTCAGTATGAAGTTGTCAATTCTCTCATAGAATATTTTTTCAAGTATCTTGGAAAACTGCGGTAATAGTGAAATTGGTCTATAGTTTGAGAGTTCCCCTCTGTCGCCCGTCTTGTATATCGGAATTACTTTAGCTATTTTCATTGCATTGGGAAATATACCTGATTGGAGAGACAGGTTACAGATATACGTCAGTGGTTTTACTAGGCATTCAATAAAAGTTTTGACTAAGAGCATGTCAATACCATCACAGTCCGTAGATGTTTTACTTTTGAACGATTTAACAATTTCAATGACCTCTCTTTCGTCTGTGTTCTTTATGAAGATGGAGTCTTTTACAGCAGTGTTATTGCATATTGTATCACCTGTAGGCACCGTAGTGGGTATTTCTCGAGCCAAATTAGGTCCAATGTTAACAAAAAAATTATTAAATTCATCTGCAGGTGAAGCTATATTCACACTCTGAGTCGTTTTATTATTTTTTTGGAATATTGGTTGGGTTGCTTGTATTTCTGCTTTTATTTCCAAGGATACTGTTGAGTATTGTCCATGTATTTTTAATATTGTCTTTGTTTTTCTCCAGTTCTTTACTGTAATAGTCCCTTTTACTACATCTTATTATATATGTTAACTTATTTTTGTATGTTTTATACTGCTGCTCTGCTTCTTTTGTCCTTTTCTTTAGGAAAGCTTTATATAATAATTTTTTCTTTTTACACGCCTTTTGTAGTCCTTTGGTTAACCATGGTTTATCAGCAAATTTATGTTTAAGCTTTTTTTTTTACTAATGGGCAGTTTTTTTCATAAAGAGTGGTTACAATGTTTATAAATGTGTCATAGGCTTCATTTACATCTGATACATAGACTTCTGTCCAGTCTTGCTTCAGCAAGTCCTCTTTAAAAGAACTGATTGCATTTGGTGATTTGTATCTGAACGGTTTTGAAATTTTTTCTGTGTTGGCCCCGGTGTGGCCATGGATAAGTGCAAAGGTTGGCAAGTGGTCACTTATATCATTTATCAATAATCCACTTTCTATTTTCTTATCAATAACATTGACAAACAGGTTGTCAATAAGTGTAGCAGTGTGAACTGTGATTCTACTGGGATGTGTTATTGTGGGATATAGACTCATGCTGCACATCGAGTTCATGAACTCTGTAACTACATTTTGTTGATGTGGATTCAGTAAATCAATATTGAAATCTCCACAAATTGCTACCATTTTCTTACTAGTGATATTATTGTACAGCTCGACTAATTTATCTCTGAATGTCTCAATGCAAGTTCCCGGCGTTCTATATATACAACTTATAATTAGATTTTTTGTTTTATCTTGGTCAATCTCAACAGTGACACATTCCAAGATCCCTGGTAGTGCAAAGGACATTCCATTTACAAGCTTACACCCATACACCTATATAGAGCTAACATGCCAATATAATTGGAGTTCCTTTTAAAGGCTGCTTTTTTTTAAAAAAAATCTTGTTTTTCTCTCAAAACGTTTTTGACTTGGGATCAATCCCCCAAGGTCTCCGCCTTTGACCGCCACCTAATCCACATAGCACCGGACCCCCATGATCCCTCCTGCAGGTGGTGAGCCCACTGGAGGGCGGACCCATGTAACTCCTTCGGGCTGACCCTGGCTGGGTCCCATGGGTGGAAACCCGGCCACCAGACGCTAGTCTTCGAGCCCCTAGGGTGTGCTCCAACTTTAGAGGGATCACACTCCTCAGCCTCCCTGGGAAGGTCTATGCTAAGGTACTGGAGAGGAGAGTCCGGCCGTTGGTCGAACCTCTGATTCAGGTAGAGCAATGTGGTTTTCATCCTGGCCGTGGCACATCGGACCAGCTCTTTACCCTCTCGAGAATTCTTGAGGGTTCATGGGAGTTTGCCCAACCAGTTTACATGTGTTTTGTGGACTTGGAGAAGGCATTTGACCACGTCCCTCGTGGCTTTTTGTGGGGGTGCTTCGGGAGTATGGGGTATCGGGCTTGTTGTTACGAGCTATTTGGTCTCTGTACGACCGTTGTGAGAGTTTGGTTCGTATTGCCAACACTCGGTCGGAGTCATTCCCAGTGAGAGTTCGACTCCGCCAGGGCTGCCCTTTGTCACCGATCCTGTTCATAATTTTTATGGACAGGATTTCTAGGCGCAGCCAGGGAATGGAGGGTGTCATGCTTGGTGACCACAGGATCTCATCTCTGTTGTTTGCAGATGATGTTGTCCTGTTGGCTTCATCCAGCAATGACCTACAGCTCTTGCTGGGACGGTTTGCCGCTGAGTGTGAAGCGACTGGGATGAGAATCAGCACTTCCAAGTCTGAGTCCATGGTCCTCAGCCGGAAAAAGGTGGATTGTCCTCTCTGGGTTGGGGACAGGCTCCTGCCCCAAGTGGAGGAGTTTAAGTATCTTGGGGTCTTGTTCACGAATGAGGGGAAAATGGAGCGAGAGATTGACAGACGGATTGGAGCAGCATCTGCAGTGATGTGGACGTTGTACCGGTCTGTTGTGGTGAAGAAGGAGCTTAGTTCTAAGGCAAAGCTGTCAATTTACCAGTCAATCTACGTTCCTACCCTCACCTATGGTCACGAGCTTTGGGTAATGACCGAAAGAACAAGATCGCAGATACAAGCGGCTGAAATGAGCTTTCTCCGTAGGATTGCTGGACTCACCCTCAGAGACAGGGTGAGGAGCTCAGTCATCCGGGAGAGGCTCAGAGTAGAACCGCTGCTCCTCCACATTGAAAGGAGTCAGCTGAGGTGGTATGGGCATCTGATTAGGATGCCTCCTGGACGCCTCCCACTTGAGGTGTTTCAGGCACGTCCCACTGGGAGGAGACCCCGGGGCAGACCCAGGACTCGGTGGAGAGACTATGTCTCCCAGCTGGTCTGGGAACGCCTTGGTATCCTCTCTGAAGAGCTGGAGCAGGTGGCTGGGAAGAGGGAAGTCTGGGCTTCTCTGCTTGAACTGCTGCCTTCGCGACCCGGACCTCCGGAAAAGCAGTAGAAGATGGATGGATGGATGGATGGATGGATGGATGGACGTTTTTGACTCTTCCAGGTAAATCGTGCACACCATGATTTGTCAAAGCCAACCCACTGCCGACCTTGAGATCCCCCACTGCTCTGTTATTGGCACACCTAACTGTCTGTCATGTAGATGGAAGGGGGGGGCTAAAGGTAGCCTATTAGCCCCTGAGCCCCCCACCTAACACTGGTACCAGGAGTCTCACACCAAGCATGGTTTATATTGTTATTTTCTTCAGATTTAGTCACTGTAGTAGCCATCCCTGTTACCATTTTATTCATCAATCCATAGTCGACAATATACCTCGCGTCACTCAGACCCATCTCCCAGTAATTTTGCTGTGATTCCACAGCGAATCACCGGCACCGGCACACTAGTCATGGCAACCGACCCGTGGCTGCTGGCTGGAGGATGCCAGCTCTCACGGCCAGCTCTCCCACTGTCCTCCGCGTGACTGTGCTCTGCTCTCGCGGGCAGCGTAGGGGAGCCGCCTCGTTAAGGGACGTCCCCCAGCTGGCTGTGGGAGTGGAGCAGAGTCCCGCAAAGCGAGACACTGACATAACGCACGGCTCAGGAGACGCACACACACAGGCTCAGAGTAGTTCAGATAGCTTTTATTAACAACAGGCGTGTATGAATGTGTGTCTGCGGGATGTAAATGTGTTGGTGGCGGCGTCTGCTTCGGGCACAGAGGCAGGAGGCCGTACAGCCGGACAACCCTATGGGAAAAGCACAGGGAGAAGGGTGACGGGCACACACCAACACAGGAGATATATGAGCGAGAGAGGAGCTTACCTGGACTGGACGGATGACTGGCACAGCAAGGGACGAGGTCCAGTAGACAGCCACCTGGGAGGCCTGGTGCAGCAGCGAGGAACAGGCGATGGAGAGGAGTAGTCCACCGCTGGGAAATCCACCTGTGCACAGTGGAGCAGACTTGGAGGAGAAAAAAGGTAAGGTCTTTTTACCGGAATGATCAGCTGAGAATGAAAGGCAACTCACAGCGATGCGTAGGGAAGTCTGACGGCTTCAGGCCGAAGCCCAGGGCGAGGCGGCTTAAATCCCTCGCCGCTGATGATGTGCAGGTGTGCGTGCAGGTGGCGCCGCTGATGAGTGGCGCGGCGTGACAGTACTCCCCCCTCTAGCAGCGCCTCCTGGCGATGGCTTCTCTGGGTGCGCTCGGTGGAAATCAGCGATGAGCGATGGGTCCAACACAAATGACGAGGGTACCCACTGCCGATGTTCAGGCCCATAGCCCTCCCAGTCCACCAAGTACTGCAACCCACGACCCCGGCGCCGGGAGTCCAGGATGGAGGAGACGGGCCAGGCCGGATGGCCATCAATCATCCGGGGCGCGGGTTGCGCAGCAGGAGGAGGGCAAAGGGGGTCGGAGACTGCCAGCTTCACCTTGGACACGTGGAAGGTGGGAGGGATGCGGAGGGAGGGGGGAATAGCTACACGCACAGCCACCGGGTTGATGATCCTGGTGATGGGGTATGGGCCCATAAAGCGCTGTGCCAGCTTCCTCCTCTCGCCCTTTAAAATCACGTCCTGGGTCGACACGTAGACTTGCTGACCAACTCTGTACGCCGGGGCAGGTCTTCGGTGTCGGTCCGCCACGGCTCTGTTGCGCTCCGCCGTGCGCAAAAGCGCATTGCGCGCTGACGCCCAGATGGAGTGGAACTGCCTGAGATGCGCCCGTACTGAGGGGACAGTTACCTCACTCTCCTGCGCCGGGAGCAGAGGGGGGTCGTAACCCAGGGATGCCTTAAAGGGGGACATCCCAGTAGCAGAAGCGCGAGCGGTGTTATGGGCGTATTCAACCCAGGCGAGGTGGTTACTCCAGGACGTCGGTTTGGATGCCGTGACACAGTGGAGCGCAGCCTCCAGCTCCTGGTTGGTCCGCTCACACTGCCCGTTGGTTTGGGGGTGATGGCCGGAGGAGAGGCTCACCTTGGCTCCCAGGGCGTTGCAGAACGACCTCCAAACCTCTGACACAAATTGGGGGCCCCGGTCCGAGACCACGTCCACCGGAATCCCATGCAGCCTGACCACGTGCTGGATTAGGAGGTCCGCCGTCTCCAGGGCAGTGGGGAGACCTCGTAGGGGGACGAAGTGTGCCGCCTTGGAGAAGCGGTCCACGATGGTCAGGATGGTGTCGTAGGTGTTCGAGACTGGGAGTCCGGTGACGAAATCCAGGGCGATATGCGACCAGGGCCTGCCAGGGACGGGCAGAGGCTGGAGCAAACCCGCTGGAGGGGCATTACCCGATTTGTTGGTGGCACACACTGGACAGGCCCGGGCGTAGCGGGCAGCGTCCCTCCGCAGGCCCGGCCACCAGAAGGACCACTGGAGGAGGTCAATCATCCGGGAGGAGCCAGGGTGACAGGTGAGCTTGGATGTGTGTAACCAGTGGATGATCTCCCCCCGAACCGTGGATGGCACGAACAGCCTCCCCTCCTGTCCGCCGCCAGGGTCAGGTTCCACTTCCTGTGCCTTCCGGATCTTGCTCTCAATGTCCCAGGTGACGGCTCCCACGACGCACGACCTGGGTAGGATGGTGTGGACCATGTCCTCCGACTCCTCAGGGGCGAATTGCCTAGAGAGGGCGTCGGGCAGGCCGTTCTTGGAGCCAGGCCTGAAGGTGATGGAAAATTGGAACCTGGCAAAGAACAAGGACCAGCGCGCCTGGCGGGCGTTCAGGCGCTTGGCAGATCTAAGGTACTCCAAGTTCTTGTGGTCCGTCAGGACCACGAACGGCAGGTCCGCCCCCTCTAGCCAGTGACGTCACTCCTGTAGCGCGAGCTTGATGGCGAGGAGCTCTCTGTCACCCACGTCATAGTTCCTCTCCGCCGGGGACAAGCGCCGGGAGAAGAAGGTGCGGGGCCGTTTGATTCCGTCATCTGGCGACCGCTGGGATAGCACTGCCCCCACTCCTGTGTCCGAAGCGTCCACTTCCACGATGCACTGCAGCACAGGGTTGACTTGGTTAAGGACCCGGGAGGAGGAGAACTCCGCCTTCAGCGCCTGAAAGGCAGCCGCGGCCTCTTCGGTCCACCGAAACGGGACCTTAGGGGACGTGAGGCGGGTCAGCGGGCTGACGATGGTGCCAAAATTTGGGACGAAGCGGCGGTAGAAGTTCGCAAACCCAACGAACTGCTGCACCTGCTTTCTTGACACAGGTGTGGGCCATTCCACCACCGCCTTCACCTTCTCTGGGTCCGGAAGCACCTGGTTGTGGGAGATGATGAACCCGAGGAAGGATGTTGTCTTCGCGTAAAACTCGCATTTCTCGGCCTTCACGTACAACCGGTTTTCCAGCAGCCTTTGGAGGACCCGCCTCACGTGGACCTGGTGCTCGTCCCTGGACTTGGAGAAGACGAGAATGTCATCCAGGTAGACGAACACGAACAGGCCGATAAAATCCCGGAGGACGTCATTGATGAGGCGCTGAAAGACGGCTGGAGCGTTGGTCAACCCGAACGGCATCACCAGATATTCGAAGTGGCCATTCGGGGTACGGAAGGCTGTCTTCCACTCATCTCCCTCCCGGATCCGGACGAGGTGGTATGCGCTGCGTAGATCTAGCTTGGTGAACCAAGTCGCCCCCTGGAGGGAGTGGAAGGCGGTGTCCATGAGGGGCAGGGTGTAGCGATCCTTCTCCGTGATATCGTTAAGGGCACGATAGTCAATGCAAGGACGGAGGGATCCGTCCTTCTTACCGACGAAGAAGAATCCTGCCCCCACGGGTGATGATGATGGGCGGATTATCCCAGCGCTCAGCGACTCCTTGAGGTAAGAGTTCATTGTCTCCTTCTCCGGCGCCGATAGACTGTAGAGTCGCCCAGAGGGTAAGGGCGCCCCCTGGCGGAGGTTGATTGCACAGTCATAGGGCCTATGAGGAGGGAGAGACATCGCCTTGGATTTGCTGAATACCATACCCAGGTCGTGAAATTCCAATGGCACCAGGGACAGGTCCGGGGGCGCAGCGTCCGTAGGTGAAGGAGAAGCGGACGGAGAGCAGGCAGCGGACTGTAGACAGGTGCTCATGCAGAACGTGCTCCATGCCGACACCCCGGCGGACTTCCAATCCAAAACGGGGTTGTGGAGGCGTAGCCAGGGATACTCCAGGATGACGGGCGACACAGAGTTGGGCAGGACGTAAAAGGTTATCTCCTCCCGGTGGTTTCCAGAGACAATAACCGGGACGGGGATGGTCTGGTGTGTAACTCTCCCAAGGGAGGCACGAGAGAGGTTGACCAGGGAGATAGGGTTCCTTAATGCCTGACAGCGGATGCCCAATTGGGTTGCCAGGCTTTGAGAAATAAAGCTGCCTTCCGCGCCCGAATCCACCAGTGCGTGGGTGAGGTGCCCAGTGGAGTTGTAACAGAAACGGATGGGCAGTTTCAATTGTGTGAGGGGACTTAACCGATTGACGTCTGCGAGGCCCCCTACAGTGACTCGCGGACCCCGCCGTTTGGCTTCTGTGGACAAAGCTCTACCGTGTGTTGACTATCTCCGCAATACATGCAGAGATTTAACGCACGGCGGCGTTGTCTCTCCGCCGGGGAGAGCTTTGTCCAGCCCGTCACCATCGGCTCCGACTCCTCGGGGCGCGATGGTGGCGGCGCCGCCAGGGGGCGAGCTTGGGGCAGGCGTGACGAGGCTCCACGAGGGCGAGAAGAAGGCGACTTCCGTCCTGAGGAGCGCTCGCGCAGCCTGTTGTCCAAACTAATCGCTAGGGATGTTAGCTCCGCTAGCGTCTCAGGGATATCCCGCCCAGCCAGTTCATCCCTCAGATCATCATGGAGACTGCGGAGGAAAAGGCCACAGAGGGAGCGTTCCTCCCAGCCTAATTCCTCCGCCGCTACCCGGAAGTCGACCGCGTAGTCTGCTGCCAACCGGCTTCCCTGCTGGAGGGCGAGAAGCCGATCGACCTGGACCGTCTCGGTACGAGAATGGTCAAAGACCTCCAGGAAGCGTCTCACGAATTGGTCATATGTGAGGGTGGCATAACTGGGCCTCGCCATTATGGCGTAGGTCCAAGTTAATGCTCGCCCCTCCAGGAGGTTCCCGATATAACCAATTTGGCTATGATCTGAGGGAAAGTCTCCGGGCACACGGTGAAACACGGACTCACATTGCATTATGAACCCCCGCGCTCCGCCGAGCTTTCCGCTAAAGCGGGCGGGGGTTGGAATGGGCGTGAGCCGAGTCGGTGCCGCCGGAGCCTGCTGGACGGCCGCTGGAGCAGCAGGAGCCGCGCCACCCTGACGAGCCGGGGGGAACGGCTGTTGGGGGTCCAAGTGGTCCAATCGGTTAGTGATGTTAACCAACTGATTGAGGATCACCTGTTGCTGATAGGCTATCTGATCCACTCGAGCCTCGAGAGTGGTAAGCCGGTGTGCGAGCCCGCCGTCTGCCGAGCCGCTCTGCTGAAGCCGTACTGACATAACGCACGGCTCAGGAGACGCACACACACAGGCTCAGAGTAGTTCAGATAGCTTTTATTAACAACAGGCGTGTATGAATGTGTGTCTGCGGGATGTAAATGTGTTGGTGGCGGCGTCTGCTTCGGGCACAGAGGCAGGAGGCCGTACAGCCGGACAACCCTATGGGAAAAGCACAGGGAGAAGGGTGACGGGCACACACCAACACAGGAGATATATGAGCGAGAGAGGAGCTTACTTGGACTGGACGGATGATTGGCACAGCAAGGGACGAGGTCTAGTAGACAGCCACCTGGGAGGCCCAGTGCAGCAGCGAGGAACAGGCGATGGAGAGGAGTAGTCCGCCGCCGGGAAATCCACCTGTGCACAGTGGAGCAGACTTGGAGGAGAAAAAAGGTAAGGTCTTTTTACCGGAATGATCAGCTGAGAATGAAAGGCAACTCACAGCGATGCGTAGGGAAGTCTGACGGCTTCAGGCCGAAGCCCAGGGTGAGGCGGCTTAAATCCCTCGCCGCTGATGATGTGCAGGTGTGCGTGCAGGTGGCGCCGCTGATGAGCGGCGCGGCGTAACAGACACTGCCCTTTGAGATCCCCGTGGCTTGGCAAGCTTCGCTTCGGCTCAGCCAGCAGCCTCAGATCCTGGTGCAGTTTGCTTGTGGTGATCAGGGGGCTGCCTGCAGCATGGTGGTGGTGATTTGTTCTGGAATCATGGCAAAATTATTGGGAGATGGGCGGGAGTGACGTGAGATACATCATCGACTGTGGATCAATGAACCAGCGTTGCTCATCTGAGCTAGAAGGAGGCTAGAAGCTAAAGGTGGCTTCACACTACAGTGTTTGGACTGACTTTTACTGATGTTTAGGCAAACGTCTGGCTCTGTTGGCAGAAGTTGGTAAAAGTTGATGATAGCTGGTGTTTGTTGGCGAGCGCTGTCAAAAGCTGTGCTCTTTGAACATTTGGAAATAAACGTTGGTGAAAGCTGTACTCAGTTTGTAAAAGTTCCTGGGTGCTAGGCTAAGTTGTGCAGAGCTCACCTAAGTTGGCCTAAGTTAAGCTCCATTGGTAAATGTCGACACAAGACACAAGACACAAGAGAAATGCTGAAGAAGTGTCGCTGTCCATGGTGCTGGAATGCCAAAATCGAGAGAAGGGGGAATTTAAAAAAAGAAAAAAAATCTATATAATCCCCCCAAAATATGACAGCCCTCCCCCAAAAAATTCTCATTGTGAAATTTACTGTTCTAAATTTAATTTAATTTTTAATGCAATTTAACATTTAACATTTTTTGTGGCAGCACGGTGGCGCAGTGGTTAGCACAGTGGCAGCACAGCAAGAAGGTCATGGGATCGATTCCACCCTTGACCATCGTGGGTTCGATCCCACCCCCAGACCATCGGTGACCCTTCTGTGTGGAGTTTGCATGTTCTCCCCGTGTCTGCGTGGGTTTACTCCGGGCACTCCGGTTTCCTCCCACATGCCAAAAACATGCAAGTTAGGTTAATTGGCATCAAAACTGGGGATTCTAAATTGTCCTTAGGCATGGATGTGAGAGTGAATGGTTGTCTGTCTCTCTGTGTTGGCCCTGTGATGGACTGGCGATCTGTCCAGGGTGTACCCTGCCTCTCGCCCAAAAGATGCTGGGATAGGCTCCAGCCCCCCCGCGACCCGAAAGGATTAAGCGGTAGAAGATGGATGGATGGATGGATGCAATTTAACATTTAATGCAATTTAAAAAAAAAATACTGTAGGTCCTATTTTTACAGTCATCAGCAAACTTTTGCGCCAGACTTCCAGCTGTACGCCAATGTTTTTGTTAGTTTCTGTCAGCACATTGTCTGTTTTTTGTTCACTTTGTGTCACACCATCTAACTGCCAGTAGACAGTGTGCCCGCTTTGCACTGGGAGGTGGACAACCATTTCAAAGAGGTGTGGCAGCGCGCAATCTCATGTGCATCAGTATGGTGCATGTTATGCCAATGCGCTTTTGATCAAGAAAAAGGAGGTTTGTTTTCAGAAATGCTTTGTTTAATGTTATTTCAGTGGTGTGTTTTGAAATTGCGTAGCTCCGGAGTTCATGAGGAAATGGCATGCACTGAAATTTTGTTATTTTAATGGAGAGAGTTGTAACAGTCATAATACAATCACCCATCATTTACATGATGATACACTAAATTGCTTTTATTCCATCCACATTCTCATGTTAATTGTGGATTTACTGTTGGTGTAATGGTTCCTGTGGGTACTCTGTCTCTCTGTCTCTCTCTCTCTCCCTCTCTCTCTTCCTCTGATTAGGCTCACTTCCTGCAGCCTTGTGCACCACCTACTGCCAATCAGAGAGGCCCTTTAAATAGGTCGCCCTCCCCTCACTCTGCCTGGTGATGTTATCCTGCACACAGCCATATCCTGTCTTTTCTCAGAATCAATGTATTATCCTGCCTTGCTGTGTTTTGACCTTTTGCTTGTCCTAGACCCAAAGACTGCTTTCTGTATTGGAATTATCTGCTTGCCATGATCTAACCTGCTATGCTTTAACTCCTGCCTGCCTCTGGATTTTGGAAATAACCCCTTGGATTGGACGTGGATGTTCTTGGATTGTGCACACCTTCACCTCCCCAAGTAAGTCGACTTACGGTTTGTCATCACTGCTCTTCACTCCCACTCCCCACCACTCAGGCCTGGCTAGCCTGTCTCCTACAACCCCAAGGAAACTTTCCAACAGTACTGCAGCACCTCTCCCCCTGGCAACCTGCTCATCCAGTGAGGAGCTCCTTCACCTACTCCCAGCCGCTCTCTCCTGTGAAATTGTAAGCACAAAAAAATAACATTAGAACTTCATCATACTGTTCTTCAGTTATACTTACCTGTCCCTCTGCTTTCTTCTTATAGGGTTGCCAGATCCTCGGGTTTATCATCTTTGCACATTATCTTGCACAATTATTATAATAAAAGATTATTGTTCACTTTAATTATCGTTTCCTCCTGTGTCTGCTTTTGGGTCATATGCCACACGCGTAACAGTTGGCGTCTATAGATTAGGTCAGGGATGGGTAACTGGTGGCCCACGGGCCACATGTGTCCCCCAACATCATCCACTGCGGCCTGCCGGTCGATTTCCAAAAATCAATTATTTATTTATATCCCATTTGAACGTATTTGGAACTACATCTATGTACATATAACTCTGTAACTGCATCTTAAATGCAGTTATAGAGTCCGCCAGCAGAGGAAGCTCTAATCAAAACCTAGGTGCTGCTCAATGTGAGTGGTCAAGCGAGAGTGAGGGAGCCACAGATGGAGGGAGCAATGTGTTCTGGAGTACGTCTTTTAAGGTACAGTATGTATGTGTTGCATGCTGACTTACTTACTTACTTACTTACTTACTTACTTAAGCCCATAACTCACCATGGAGCATAGGCCATCAACGACCCCTTGCCATCTCATTGGGTTCTGGGCTGCTCTCTCTGCTCCACTCCAGTTGGTTCCTTGCTGTTTCAGCTCCACCTCAGTGTCTTGTCTCCAGCTGTTTCGAGGCCGCCCACCTTTTTCTTACCCTGCAGGTTCCAGGTCAGGACTTGGCAAGTGATGCTGGATGCTGGTTTCTTGAGGGTGTGTCCAATCCAGTCCCACTTCGTCCGCAGAATCTGTTCTGCCACTTGTTTCTGTCCCGTTCGTTCCCACAGGTCTTCATTTCTGATCTTCTCCAGCCACCTGATGTTAAAGATGCACCTCAGGCACGTGTTAAAGAAAGTCTGGATCTTCTGCTGCATTGTCTTTGTCGTCCTCCAGGTCTCACATCCGTAGAGTAGAACAGGCTTGACGTTTGAGCTGAAGATGCAAAGTTTTGTTCTCGTGCAGATCTCTTTTGATGCCCAGATATTCTTCAGTATTATAAAGGCTACTCTTGCTTTGCCGATCCTGGCTATGACGTCTCGGTCTGTGCCCCCCTGTCAATCCAATACAATTCCCAGGTAGACATAGGACTCCACCTCTCTGATGGACTCTCCTCCAGCTGTGAGTGGTATGTTGGCAGTGGTGTTAATCTTCATCAGCTTGATCTTCTTCTTATTGATCTGGAGTCCTGTCTTGGCTGATGTAGTCTCTAGGCGAGTAGTCTTGTCGTGCATCTGGCTGTGGTTATGTGACAGGAGCGCCAGGTCGTCAGCAAAGTCGAGGTCATCCAGCTGCATCCAGAGTGTCCACTGTATCCCATTTTTCCTGCCTGTTGTCGTAATCTTCATGATGTAATCGATGACCAATAGGAAAAGGAACGGTGACAGCAAGCTCCCCTGGTGGACTCTGGATGTATGGACCAACTTACAGACATTTTAAAAAATCTGAGAAATTAGTCCAAACGTTGGTGAAATTATGTTCGTGGGCAGGTTTTTTTTTTTTTGTTTTTAATCCAGACCGCACACCAGCTTTCACAAACTTTAAAGGAGCTTTTTAACTCCACAGCCTTGCTTGGCCATGGATGAGAGCTGTCCACTACAATTCAGAGGTGATGCCAGTCTCTCTTTGTCCATGAGTATGAGCGTTATAAAATTTCCGTCAATTATATTATCGTTCATCCGAGCTTCTCTTTTAAACCAAAAAAGAGTCAGCCCTTCATCTCGGCCTGAGTTGTATTAATCAGCTCTGGTGAATGCAAAATTGTTGATTTAATTAAAAACAACTGTCGGGATATTTTCATTTTGAATCATTCTTTTAAAAGAATGCCAGTGATTGAGGTTAACACTGTAAAAACTGTCATTAGCTATTGGGTTTGTGCACACATAATCTACTCTGAGCACAAACGGACACGAAATATGATGGTGTGATATGATGACTCAACACACAACAGATTAGTGGACAAAATGCTTTCATAGAAAAGATCTGTAGTTTAAAATCTTGAGATTGACAGTGGCCTCCCCCCCCCCCCCCCACGTGCTGCACCCTCACCAGAATGCATGCAGGCTCCCTGTTCGTTCATTCATTCATTCATTCCTCTAAAAAATAATACATTAATACCTAATCCAGGGATAGGCAACTTTGGTAGTGACAGTAGTGTTTTATCATATTAGAATTAAAATTACTGATAAAATTATATCTGAAGAACCAAAAACGACATCTGTAAAGAGTGACACAGAAATTAATCAAACCAAGGACAGCTGAGAGCAATAATTAACTAAAGGTAAGGTGGGAAAGAAATGGCCAAAGAGGAAACAGAAAAAAAACAAAACAAAGAACTTTTTCAAAATAAAAGCCTAGCTAGCATTAAGGAAAACAGGGAAATAAATAATAGCTGAATGCAAACAGTGGCAAACCAAAAAAAAAAAAAAAACAGAAAGCGTGGACACAGTCTCAAACCACATCCACGACATGACAGCCCCCGCCACCACCACCAAGGGCAGATTCCAGACGCCCCCAGAACAGACAAAGAAAAACAAAACGTTGGGAGGGAGGGGGGAGAATGAAGGACTAGAGGGAAAAAGTCTACACAAAACAAACAGTCCATCGGGTGGTCAGCTGGAGTCCAGGGACCACCACCTGGGGAAGCACGGCATGTCGGGGGGCCGACCAGAGTTCAAGGACCCCCAAGCCAAGGAGCAAAGTGGGTCAGGGGGCTGCCCAGAGTCCATGGGCCCCCAAATCACAAAACACGATGGGTCTGGTGGCCTTGCAGAGTCCATAGAGCACCAGACAAACGTGCATAACGTGTCGGGTGGCTTTCCAAAGTCCAGGGGCCACCAGATGGCAGATGATGACGAAGGAGCGGCCTACTCTGATGGCCAGGGTAGAGCAGACTGCTCTGACGGTGACCAGGGTGGAGTCGATTGCTCTGAGGGTGAAGGCTGAGGAGCGGCGACCTCTGACAGCAAAGGCTGAGGACTAGACTGCGCTGATGACAAAGGTGGAGCATACTGCTTAGATGATGAAGGCTGGCGAATGGCGAGCCCAGATGATGACGATGAAGGCTGGCAAATGGCAACCCCAGATGATAACGATGAAGGCTGGCGAGTGGCGTGCTTGGGAGCCAGGAATTCCATCCCTAATGCAGCCACCTCAGACAGAGAAGAAAAAAACTAAGTTGGTGGTGGGTCCACACAAAAATTGTCCACAGCAGAGATTGGTGGAGAGAGCCCAGAGGCATATGAGAACTGCACTTGGGTCCCCCCAGCAGGAGCAAGGCAAGTCTCTTCAAAAATCAATGTTAAAAATAAGAGAAAAAGCACTTACCTTAACTCCTGGTCCACTGCTGCTGGGATGACCTGGAGGCAAAGCTGCTGGTGATGTGATGACCTTAGGAGACAATGTAGGAGCAGTGGATGAGGTGATCTGAAGTGCAACTGTGAGTAAGGTGATCCAAGGCTGAGCAGCAGAAGACGTGGCAGCAGTAGAGGAGCTCAGGTCGGCTGGAACATTGAGAGCTGCTTCCGGACATGTAAAAGCCTGGGCGTTGGAGACAAACTCCTCCATGGCTCGGACCGCCCAACTTTCATCCTCCTTTAGAACGAATGAAGAAGAGTCTTCTTTTGGCTGCAACATTCTGTCATAAGGCATCTCTGACAGACAGGAAGGATGACTCCTTAAGGTAGGCACAATGTAGTGCAAAAATGATTTATTAAATCCACAAACAAAAAACAGCACATGGGGCTGTGTAAAACAACTGTGGTGCTAGGCAGGGGAAGAGCCAGAGAAATGTCCCGTGTCAAGACTAGACATTAACATAACCATAATTTTGCAGCATTTTTGAAGAACCAAAAATGACATCTTTAAATAGTGATACAGAAATTAATCAAACCAAGGACAGCTGAGAGCAATAAGTCACGGTAACATACGGGAAAGAAATGGCCAAACAGGAAAAAAACAAATAACTCTTTCAAAATAAAAGCCAAACTAGAACTAAGGAAAACAAAACAAATGATAACTAAATGCAAACAGTGGCAAACCCAAAAAACCCAACAGAAAGCGTGGACATGGTCTCAAACCACGTCCAAGACATGGCAGATTCTCTTAATCTTTTGATAATATTATGGACTGTTGATGATTAAATCCTTAAATTCCTTGCAATTGTACACAGAGAAATGTTGTTCTTAACCCCTTCCCATTCCAGCTCATGTCCAGCCAATGTAAAACGTTCCATGGGCGGGACACTGGAATGTGTCAGGAGCCGAGCCGGCTTGGTTTCCCCCAGCTCGGTCCTGACCTCTCTGTGGGTTTAGGTGCCGCTGTGTATGTACACTATGTATAGTATGTATTTCAGTGTGTTTTCCTCTCCTTAGCCATTGTCTGGCTGGCAGCTGTTAGAAGGCCGCTTTGACCTACTTTCTGTGAGCGCATGCTGACAGCTTGCCAGTCTGGCGCTCTGCGTGCGCTGCGTAAGAGCGCACGGAGGGTTTATGACAGGAAAGTACTGTTGGACTATTTGCCAACACAGTTGTTCACAAAGTGGTGAACCTTTCTCCATTCTTGTTTGTGAACACCTGAGTCTTTTTGGTGATGCTCATTTTATACCCAGTCATGACACTCACCTGCTTCCAATTAAACTGCTCACCTGTGGAATGTTCCAAAAAGGTGTTTTTTGAGCATTCGTCAATTTTCCCAGGTTTTTGTTTTTTTTTTAAATTTGCCTCTGTCCCAGCTTTTTCAGAACGTGTTGCAGGAATCAAATTCAAAATGAGTGAATATTTGAAAAAAAAAAGAAAAAGTTATCAGTTTGAACATTAAATATCTTGTTTTTGTAGTGTGTTCAATTGAATACAAGTCGAAAAGATTTTTAAATCATTGTATTTTGTTTTTATTTACATTTTACACAATGTCCCAACTTCATTGGAATTGGGGTTTGTATTTCTGTTATTTTAATTTCATTATTATTTTTTCTTTTCTTCACACCCACATGGTGAACTGGTGGTTAGCATTGTTCTCACAGCTAGAAGGTTCCAGGTTGAAATCCTCAGGCTTTCTGTGTGGAGTTTGCATGTTCTCCCTGTACTGTGTGGCTTTACTCCCACAATCCAAAGACATGCATGTTAGGTTGATTGGTGACTCTAGATTGTCCCTATGTATCTGTCTCTGATAGACCCTTAGAATAGAGGGTTAGGGGTAGCTAGTAGTTAAGTATGTTGAGTGGTCTTTGTGATTAGAAAAAGTGCTATGTAAGTACAAGTCCTTATCCCTCAAGTACTAGAAGTCCAAAATTACATCTGTTATTCAATACAAATGTTTCCTGAAGGCAACTGCCTCTTTCACGAAGACATATTGGTATTAAGTCCATTTTCATTATATTCTAATTTCATAAACTATACCATTACAGGCACATGGCAAATTCTCACATATGTGTGCATAGTTTGTAAAGCATAAACCACCATGAAGGCTGGATTATAGTGTGCAACAATGCTTTTAAAAAATATATATTTCACTTACTCGACTCTCTTGGCACTTAATATAAGGAGAAGTTGTTTGTGGTGGCGCCTTGCATGGCAGCAACCCCTCTGATTCTACATGTGATTAATATTGTAGATAGGAGAAACAATTTGGTTCTAACTAACTAACCTGCACTTATATAGCGCTTTCTAGTCACAAAGACCACTCAAAGTGCTTTCGCTAATACTAACCCTCTACTCTAAGGGCCTATAGGAAACAGATATCTAGGGACAATTTAGAACAGCCAATTAACCTAACATGCATGTCTTTGGATTGTGGGAGGAAACCGGAGCCCCCGGAGTAAACCCACGCAGCACAGGGAGAACATGCAAACTCCACACAGAAAGGTTCCAACCCCTGCCAACCTGGGGATTCGAACCAGGAACCTTCTAGCTGTAAGGCAACAGTGCTAACCACTGCACCACCGTGCTGCCTGTACATGAGTGGCTATATGGACTGAATGACAACAGAGATGGCTTCTTTATATATACATATATATATATATATATATATATATATATATATATATATATATATATATATACTGTATATATATATTCAGGGATAAATTTGATTGGCAAAATTCATGGAAAATGACAATGGTTGGCCACAATTGAGGGAAAGTTGGTCAAAGTTGCAAGGCCGTGTGGAATTATTGGGGATTGGTTGAATTTGCATAAACTGGTGCAATTGTAGCATATCAAAATCCTGGACGGACTGATATTTATCTTATCATAGATTAGAATTACATCACTTTCCCATTCTCTCCCATCTCCCATGAGATCATGCTTTTACATAACCTTCTGGTCACTTGCAAATCAGAATGTGTCATGAATTGCCCCTTTGGGTCAGAGAGGAGACCCAAGCGTGAACTGCTGTTTATGATATTTAATAAAGAAACTAAAGTACAAGCAGTGCACAAAATGAAAACTTACAGATGAGACGAGAAATAAGCAGGCAGGAACATAGCATGGAACAAGGTGAGACTCCGGCAAGGAGTGGATGACAAAGGCAGTCTTAAATAGGGCAAGCAATCAATCAAAACAAATGACATCAGGTGTGGATCACATGAGTGGGCAGGTTGACCTAATTACAAAGAAACGGAGCAACACATACCAGATAATTACAAGGTGGGAGTGCCTGGAAGAAGAGGTAGAGAGCTCATGTCACAACGAAACAAAATATAAACACTAGGAACTAAATGACAGAATAAGAAGAAGAAGAAGAACATTTGGCAAATGATTCCGGAGCATCAGAGGCAGAACCACCAGACTGATTAACAGCTTTCTTCCACAAGCTGTTAGGAGGCTGAACAGTTGATCCGGAATCTTTCATACATACTACTGCATCTTATGGACATTATGTATATTATATGTATATTATAGTTCTAGTTAGTTTCAAGTATGTCTCAGGGATGTGTGAATGGCTGTGTTGGGGTGGGGGGTGAGGGTGTGTGTGAGTGTGTCTTAAATTATGTTCTTTTTACTTATATGGATGCCTAGAGAAACGTAATTTCATCTTGCCTGCACTACAGTTGTATGTACAGCAACATGACAATAAAGGTTGATTTGATTTGATTTGATTTGAACATGAATACATAACAGACCAACTGACAACTAAGAACACATCCTAAATCATAATACAGTAAAATAAACACACAACCCTGGGAAAGTACAAAAAATAGCCAGAAGTAAATGAGAGCATGAGCACGGTGGAAACACCACGTTCAGCCTCGTGACAGAGTGCCCCCCCCCCAAGGGGTAGCATCAAAGAAAATGAAAGACCCCCCCCTTCCCTTCCCAACAGGAGAAAAACAATGAACTAACCCAGGACGGCGGTGGGGGAACCAGGCTAGAAGGGAACAAAAACAAAAACCCACTCAGGACCCACACCCAAGCAAACACCATGCACCTAGGCCCCCTGGACAAGAGAATGAGGCAGTTCGGGTGGTCAACAAAAGTCCCAGACCTGACAGATGACATGGTGGAAAGAGTCGGGTGGCCTACTGGAGAACATGGGCCACCCAGTCCAGCAGCACAGTCGGTCGGGTGGTCTACCAGAGTCCTTTAACCACCCAACCAGATGGGATAGTCCAGGGGATGGCTGCCCAATGGGAAAAAATGGTGATGAGAAGGGCAGAGGTGAAGGGAGACAAAATGGAGATGATGGCTGACCAGCGGGAACTTCAGGGGAAAGAACAGGACCCCCGGTGGCCACAGGAAAAAGGGAACCCATGACGGCCTCGGCCGTAGGAGGGGGATATATGATGCCCTTGGGCGTAAGAGGGTGTTAGATTATTTTTCAGCATAATCATTCTGAGTCAAAAAATCAGGCAGAATATTTAAATGTAAGTAGACTTATTTTCCTCATGGCTGATGAAGGAGAAATACAGAGGCAGAGTACTAAGTCTGACCATCCATACTCCTGAATCAAACATGCATTGCTCAAGGTTAATAAAGCTGTTTTTATCAATGGGAAAACGGAAGACGGAGATTAATGTCCTGCAAGACGTACACATCTTGTCCTTGAGAGTCCATGAAGCATAATCCTTATCTTCTTTACTCACAGGAAACAGGGAGATAAATACACTCTCAGTCACACAGAACTGAACATGACTAATTGAGAAGATCTGAAAAATATCTGAACATTCTCACCACAATCACTCACAACTGGACATTCTTATTACAACTATGTAATTGCTAACTCATGCATACAGACTGGAGGCTATATGGAACACACATATAAACATCAGACATGAAATAGAGAAAAGACATGGAATAATAAAAGAATAATATAAGATTAATATGGAATTTTTCTATCAGAGGGGAAACCACGACGGCATCCAGCACAGGAGAGGGAGCCCCGACAATGACAGGCACAGGAGAGGAAGCCCCAATGATGACAGGCACAGGAGAGGGGGCCCTGATGACAACAGGCACAGGAGAGGGGACCCAGAAGGCATCAGGCAGAGGACGGGGACCATGGCGTTTTCGGACTGGGATATGGCAGCACCCGCGGCAGCCCCAGGCTGAGGCAAAGCAGCACCCACGGTGGCTCCGGGCTGGAGCAGAGCTGCACCCGCAGTGGCTCCGGGCTAGAACAGAGCTGCACCCGCAGTGGCTCCGGGCTGGAGCAGAGCTGCACCCACGGCGGCCCCAAACTGGGGCATGGCTGCACCCGTGACAGCCCCGGACTAGGGCATAGCTGCACCCACGGAGATCAGAGACGGTAGGGCAGCAGCACCCTCGGGGACCATAGACAGTGTGACAGCTGCACCCTTGGGGACCATAGACAACAGAACAGTCGAACCCTCTGGGACCATAAGTGGTGGGTTGGCAGCACCCTTGGTGGCCTCAGGCTGAGGTGTCACACCCACGGTGGCCTTAGGTTGAGGCGTCGCACCCACAGTGGCTTTGGGCTGAGGTGTCACACCCACGGTGGCCTGAGGATGAGGCGTCACACCCACGGTGGCCTGAGGATGAGGTGTTGCACCCACGGTGGCCTCAGGATGAGGCATCGCACCTACGGTGGTTCCTGGGCAGAAACGCAGCACCCCCTGCAGATCTAAGCTGGAGTGCAGCACCCACGACGGACTCTGACTGGGGGCGCATCATCCATGACGGCCCCAGGCTAGGACGCAGCACCCATGATGGCCCAGATAAAGGGAACAGCACCCACAGAGACCTTGGATAGAGTGGGAGCAGCACCCATGGAGATCCTGGGCTGGGACGGAGCACCTGCGGCGACCTCAACTGGAGGGGGAGCAGCACCCATGGAGGTCCTGGGCTGGGACGAAGCACCCGCGAAGACCTCAACTGGAGGGGGAGCAGCACCCACTGAGGTCCTGGGCTGGGATGAAGCATCTGCGAAGACCTCAACCGGAGGGATTGGACCCACGGAGATCTCGGGTAGTGAGGCTGGACCTACGGAGACCTCTGGCGAAGCCAGACCATCCTTGGTGACCCTGGGGAAAGGCTCTGACAGGAGGGACAGAGAAACAGAGCCAGGGTCACCGGCAGCAGTGGAGCCTGGTGAGGTGAGCTCAGGTGCAGCTGATGTCTACACTTGGCCCTTACCACCAAGAGCCAGACAAGATCTCTCCAAAATAGAAACAGTGAAAACAAAGGAGAGCAGTTGCCTGAACTCAAGCTCCATCGCCGTCTAGGACTCCGTCAATCCAGGCGGTGACGTCTCGGGCCTGGCCCTCTGGAGGTCCAGCTTCGACTCTGCTGTGGTGGCCCCTGCAGCAGGCATGGTTCCGGTTACAGACCCGGAACCCCCCGGCGAAGTGACTCACACAGGTGGCTCGCCCGGTGTGGCGACAGGAGGTCGGGTGGCTCGCCCGGCGTGGTGACAGGAGGTCGGCTCCCTGCTGGTGCTGGATCCTGCACCGCTGAAGCCAGGGAACGTCCAACTGTCGGCGCAGGCTTCAGCTCGGTGGCAGCACTCTCCCTCCATCTGGACTGTGGCTGCAGCACTGAACCAGGGCCTCCAGGGCCGCAGGCTCCTCCTCCATCCGGCACCTCAGTCCTGGAGCTGATGGACACTCAGGGGGCATAGGAGGAGACACAGAGAAAGCAGGTGAGGAATTTATGGCTGCAGCAGGAGGTGAGGACTCAGAGGACTGCAATGACTGAGCCTCAGCCCTGGGAATCAGGCAAGGTAATTCATGTGAAAATGATGAAAAATGAAAAAGCACTTGCCTGTATTCCCAGGGCACGTTGGTAACTGCTGCAGCTGATTTTGGATCAGCCCCCTCCGTGGCTACAGTTGTTGTGGGCCCCTCAGAGGATTGTGGAGGAGCCGCCTCTGCAAACACGGAGCAACACATACCAGATAATGACAAGGTGGGAGTGCCTGGAAGAAGAGGTAGAGGGCTCATGTCACAAAGAAACAAAATATAAACACTTGGAACTAAATGACAGAATAATAATAATAAGAAGAAGAACATGAATACATACATAACAGACCAACTGACAACTAAGAACACATCCTAAACCATAATACAGTAAAATAAACACACAACACTGGGAAAGTACAAAAAATAGCCAGAAGTAAATGAGAGCATGACCACGGTGGAAACACCACGCTTAGGCTCGTGACAGGATGTGACATTTTTTATGACTTTCTGTTAGCACTTACATCATCTAATAGCTCACTGTTTTGAGTCTCATTTTGTTGGGGCTTACTTTTTTCTGTCTTGTAATGATGAACTTTGACAGTCGATGGCAAGGAAACCCTCACCAAACCACCAAAGTCATTAGCTCTGCAGCATGGGAATATAGTTTCACTGTTAAGTTTGGTTTGACTGCATTAACAATTACAGTTGCTGAATGATTTATTCCATCTGACAAGTAACCCATAATTGAATGCAGAGTAGTTCTCAGACGCAACGCTGTGAAAGATAACGCTCTTACTGCTTTTGACTCCGTTGCCTACAGGAAGAGTGCTCCCCATTTTACCCCAATTAAAATTGTTTCTCTGTGTTATTAGTTTTAATATAACTCTCTAGTAATAAAAAAGAGTGAATGGAAATGAAAGTTAAGCATAAGTTTGAGTAAAATAATTACTTTTTATGTATGCAGCTTCAATTTTTCAGGAGTTTTTACTTTTAATTGGCAGGCAGGTCAGTCAATCAATCATCTAGCGGTATACAGATGAAGAGCCCTTCTTCTGCATCAAGATCCTCTCCTTTACTCACTCAGTCACTCGTAAACTCATTTAATCGATATTACACTGAAAAACTCACATCTCCTCTTCATCATGCTTGCGTGTCACTTGTGTCAGAAGTGTCCTTACCTTCCCCAGTTCATCTTTATCTTCATCATCCTCGGTTCTGTTAACTATTGATTGCAGCAGTCCTTCAAAAATAACACTGGGATTAGAAACTTAAGCCCTTTTGTGCTTGCAGGACCCTGACAAAAAGGAAGACAGAGAGACAGAAATAAAGCAGTCCTTCATTCTGAAACATTTAGTCCAATCAACTTCCTGAGGCTACATGCCGATGGGAGGTTTGGTTCTTGTGGAGAAGGAAAGTGGAGTCTGTTAGCCTGCTCTATTTTTCTATAGCATCAAAAATGCATGGGGCCGAGGTGCATTATGAATGACACGCAAGTCTATGTCTAACAGTTTCACAGAGGGAATAAACATCTATGGGTTCTCAGGACAAGAAGTAACTAGCATGTTCATGGGAAATCGCTCTTGCAAGGTCTGCTTTGAAAAAAGAGACAAGACCCAAATGTGAGTTTTATGATTATTTGCATGTTTGACTGCAAGGTAAGTTGTCCAGCTAATACGTTTACTGTTGTTGCCTGTTCCTTCCATCTTGACTCAACACAAAAATGCATAATGTGTGTTTCAAAAGCACTGAAGTCCACTTCACAAGCTGAGATGAAGATGGACAGTGTAAGGTACTTCCATGAAGACAACTGGGGATCAAGTCCAGCTACAAACCTTAGCTGACTTTGTGTCACTTCTGCTGATTCACTTGTTTTACCCATTTTTTATATGTTTTACACATGCTTAACATTACACTTGTGTTTATGGCTTTCCAATAAAAACAATAAAAAAGGGAAAAGGCTGAAAGACTACCTCACTTCATGTCATAGGTCTTTTCAAAGACCTAACTTTAAAGTGCAATTCCTGTTGGTAAAATGCTCTGTATGGCCATGTTCTGTTGAAGGCCAGTCTCAAAAGTGCCAAAAAATATCAGTTTCTGTAATGGCCATTCATAAGTTGGCTTCCAAAAGTAAATGAATCCTGATAGACTCATGTTAAAATGCCCACATTGCTTGACTCAGTCTACTGGGATGTTATTTTGGGCTAAAATTAAAAGGATTCTAGAGATGCAGCTTGAACTGGACCCTGTGCCTTTCTTCTTGGGGCTACCCAGCAGCTGCATCTTTTATGCACAAGAGAAAATCAAATATATTCAGTTTTTGTGTGAGAAAGAACATTTTGCTTTGTTGGAAGCCTGATAAGTCTCCTAACCTTTGTAACTGGAGTAAATTAATCACTGAAGACATTCTCTGGACTTTTTTTAACTTGTACTAAAAAGCAGAAACCTTGAAGGTAAACTTGTCTGCTGAGTGTGGTGAGATTTTCTGTAAGATGTATTGGTAGTTTCAATAACTGAATTGTTCTTATAATTGATCTCTGGAGGAAAAAAAGAAGAAAAAATGAAGACAAATTGTAAATGGGAGCTGTTATATGCTGAGCAACACTATATGTTCTGTGTTTTAATGTTAGTGTTGTCTAAACTTAAGAAATACGGTTGCAATCAAAATCATTCAACCCCCATTGCAAATTAGGTTTATTGTCAAAATGTACAAACTAGCAGCTGTTTGCAATAAACAACTCAAACAAGAACCACTTAAATAGCTCAACACAACTAATATTGCAAGTGGTTTTTCCAAATTCTACATAAAATGCCACTTTTAATGACTACTGCAATTTCAAAATTAGCCAACCCTTTCACGACAAGTATCTTTAGTTCTTAATTGGGCACCCTTTTGCTGTTATGATCTGCTGCAAATGTAATGCATAGCCAAACACCAGCTTCTGGCAGCGTTCTGAGGAATCTTAGCCCATTCCTCATGAACAAAGTCCTCCACTGTCAGGTCGTGGGTTGTGCCCACGTCCTCACTTTGAGTTTTGTATGACTCTCTGTTATTATCATGATCTCTGTCTTGTATTTATCCCTGCCTTAGTCCTAGTCCTTGGTTGTCACTATTATTATTATTATTATTATTATTATTGTTATATTATTACATCTTGTACCCTTATTCCTGTCTTGGTTTTTGGTTTGGTTTTATTTTGACAGCATCTTCAGTTCCGTCTTAGTCTGGTTTTGTCCTGTTAATTTCCTAATTGTTCACACCTGCTTGTAATTTATGTTCATTAGCTTTGTTGTATTTAAGGAATGCCGCTCCTCACCTGAGCATGGCATCTTCGTCATTACTGGTGCGATCCCACACTTCTGTCTGCCTTGCCTGAGATCCGTTGCATTGTGTTTCTGCCTGCCTGCCTTGATTTTGTGTTGTTTTCAGCCCTCGAGCTGGTTTTTGTTTCAGCTCAATTAAACCTTTAAAACTTGAGTCACAGCATTTGTGCTCTATCTTCTGCCCAGGAGGGGCTCAACTATGACATCCAGTTCACTAATATTCTTAGGTTTGGGTGCTGCGACCACCTTTATCAAATCCCACTGGAGATTTTCAATGAGGTTCAAGTCAGGTGACTGTGATGCCCTCTCTAATATCTTCCAGGACTTCTTCTGAAACCAAACCTTGGTGGACTTTGAGGTATGCTTGGGATCATTGTCCTGTTGGAAGGTCCAGTGACGCCCAAGCTTCAGCTTCCTCACAGACGGCTTGACATTTTCTTCCAAGATTTCCTGATACTTGATTGAATCCATCTTGCCCTCCACACACTACAGGTTTCCAGTGCCACAGGAAGTGAAGCAGCCCCAGAGCATCACTAAGCCACTGGCATGCTTTACTTTAGGCATAGTGTTCTTTTCAGCATATGCTTCATTCTTCCTCCTCCAGACACACTGCTGATCCTTAGTCCCAAAAAGTTGGCTCCAATTTGGTCAAAACTATATAAATAAGCCAAAGAGGTTTTGAGATTCTGTTCTGTGGAGCGATGAAATAAAAGTGGAACCCCAATCTGAGCTATAAACAGGAGAAATATTTTTGTTTTGCTTTTACTGAATATGCTGAAGGCAGTGACGTATAGTCGAGG
Organism: Pholidichthys leucotaenia; assembly: GCA_020510985.1. Lineage (NCBI taxonomy): Eukaryota > Metazoa > Chordata > Actinopteri > Cichliformes > Pholidichthyidae > Pholidichthys > Pholidichthys leucotaenia. The sequence goes on along the minus strand of CM035843.1, from coordinate 42,955,486 downwards.
GAGGCAGATGAGGGTGAAAATCACCGTCAGAGGCTGCACAGTACTGTTGCCCCAATGGGAGGCGGCGTGTTTGAGCACCATAAACACAGGTGGCTTTTTTTAAATAAATGAAGATGAGAACATTTTTTTGACAAAGTCACAGCGATTATTGTCCAGAAGGATAGGCAAATTTACTTAATTTACAACTAAAGGTAAGATCATGCATGCTAATAATTAATAACTGCAATTACTGTCACGGCTTTCCCCGTGCACTTTTACGCAGCGCACAGAGGAGAAGGAATAGGGATCTACGTGCAGGGTTACACCACAAACACATTTATTAAAAGAAAGACAAACAGTTCCCAATAAGTGCAAACAGACAAAAAGCAACAAACAGGGTACACGTGGGGCTGCACGGTGGCGCAGTGGTTAGCACTGCGGCAGCACAGTTTACCCTTGGCCGGGGGATTGTGGGGATCATGGGATCGTGGGTTCGATCCCAGCCCCCGACCAACAGTGATCTGTGTGGAGTTTGCATGTTCTCCCCGTGTTGCGTGGGTTTACTCCGGGATTTCTCCGGTTTCCTCCCACATGCCAAAAACATGCATGTTAGGTTAATTGGCTGTTCTAAATTGTCCCTAGATATCTGTTTCCTATAGGCCCTTAGAATAGAGGGTTAGTATTAATGAAAGCGCTTTGAGTGGTCTTTGTGACTAGAAAAGCGCTATATAAGTGCAGGTTAGTTAGTTAGTACACTTACTGGCTAACATGATGGGACATGTTGCGGGCAAACCACAGTATACAGTGGCACGAACAGAAGCACATGACAATACAATAATCCAGCAATGGTAGACTGGCAATGAGCTGCTTAAGTACGACCATTACTGGCAAAGGGAGATAGGGTGCACCTGGGCAAGGAGCGGGAAAGGTAATCACCGGAGTGGAACCAGCTGACTGTCATGAGAGAGGGGGCGTGGTGGGACCGGCAAGCTGTCAGACAGTGCCTACACAAGTGTAGGCCAAAGGAGGCTGCCTCACAGCTGCCGGCCAGAAACCAGTGGCTACAGGTACGGAAAAATAAACTAGGGAACAAAGAAACTACAAGAAACTTAAAAGATAACACAGTACACAAATACACAGATAAACCTGAGACACAGAAGGTCAGAACGGAGCCCGAAGGACAAACCGGCTTGGTTCATGACAATTACTAACTAGAAAAGCACTCAGAGAGCGCATACCTCTGCCAAGGCTCCTTCCGTCTATCATGGATCCCCTTCAAAATGTAATGGGTTTGTGTGCAGGTCCAGGGCCACTTGTGGTGAAAACTGCATCAATGTCTGTCCGTTAATTTTGGAGTATTGTTGCTGACACACTGTGAGAAGAGCCTTGGCGGAGATATGCATTCTCAGATCATCACTAAAATGTAATGGGTTTGTCTGTAGCCCAAGAACCACCTCTGGTGAAAATTTCATCCAAATCCATCCAACAGTTTTTGGGTAATGCTGCTGCACAAATACAAGCAAAGCCCTTGGTGGAGGTATGCACACTCAGATCATCACCAAAATCTAATCACCTGTTCCCCATGCCATTACACACCTTTCCTGAAAATTTCATCAAAATCTGTCCATAACCTTTTGAGTTATGTTGGTAACAGACAAACCAACAAACCAACCAACCAACACCACTGAAAACATAACCTCCTCCCTTGGTGGAGGTAATAATTATTTGTAATAATGAGTGTAAATTGTGGAGGTGCAACACAGAGAGAGATGCACCTCTCTGAGCCACTATAATTTACATTCTTCCTTGGCCAAAAACAAAGTATAATGAATTTTATGCCCAAAAAAGTTATTTGTAAAATAACTCAATTACGGATGTGGCTAATGATTATTTTATGGCTCGAGTAATTGTCCACTCTAATCGAAGATTACTCGAGTAATCGGATACTTTTTTTAAGAAACCTGCATTGACCAACATGTGCAGAACTTTCTTTCCTAAATGTTATGTTCACAAACCTGGAATAAAGATGGATGAGGATGCTGTGCTCAAACTGAACTTTATTACAAAACTAGAAAAGCACTCATAGAGCGCATACCTCCGCCAAGGCTCCTTCCATTTCTCATGGATCACCTCCAAAATGTAATGGGTTTGTGTGTAGGCCTATACCAACTTGTGGTGAAAACTGCATCAAAGTCTGTCCATCAGTTTTGGAGTATTGTTGCTAACACACTGTGAGAAGTTAAGAGCCTTGGCGGAGGTATGCATTCTCAGATCATCACCATAATGTAACGGGTTCCTCTCTAGCCCAAGAACCACCTCTGGTGAAAATTTCACCCAAATCCATCCAGTAGTTTTTGTGTAATCCTGCTGCACAAATACAAACAAAGGCCTTGGTGGAGGTATGCACTCTCAGATCATCACCAAAATATAATCATCTGTTCTCCGTGCCATTACACACCTTTCCTGAAAATTTCGTCAAAATCCGTTAATAAGTTTTTGAGTTATGTTGGTAACAGACAGACAGACAGACAGACAGACAAACCCCGGTAAAAACATTACCTCCTTGGCGGAGGTAACTAGTAGTAGTACAAAGCACGCATGAACACTTAGTCAACAACTGTCATTAGTAACTCCCACTTGCAGCTCTGCCAACAACTGCCATGAGACGGTGGACTCCCCAAATATATAGTAACATGATGACGTCACCCATAGGTGGTGTCACATGCTGTATCCCAGTACTAATTCCCAACACTACAACCCCCCCCCCTTGCAAAAACACAGAACATACTTCAGTTAGCCCTCCCCAATTTGGTATATTTATGCAATCAACATTTCAACATTCAGAACCATATTTCAGAAACTCAAACTAGGGTCAGCGGGTAGACCACCGCTGAACCCGATGCAGCTGGGTCGGTTATTCTGCCACCTGCTTCAGCCACGGTCCTACCTGAACAGTCATTGTCTTTTTTTTTTTTTTACAGTCTTCCATGGGGAAGGCGGTTCTGCTGGAGGAGCCTTGTAGCGGGCCCATGGTGGACGTGACCCTGGCCGTGCCAATTTCAGCAGGCCTGGGTGTTATCCCTCCGAAGGCATGGCATGCTCGTTAGCACTGTCCCAGCCCGGATCCCACACCAGCTGGATCGGCTCCAATGCTGCATCCCACTCCGCAGCAGCTGCTGTCACCTCCCACGGACGGCCGTCCCACCATCCCGACTTTCTAGCTGTGGCATTATTTTCATGCGTGTCGATGGTGGTGACGATGTAACAGCTGACTGTGAGCCCAGCCACTTGGTTCCGCGGGCCCGAACCCAGTTCAACATTGTGAGCTGCATATTGCATTGTGGCTGTACTGGTGTGGTACTCACGATTGTCCCGGGGCGTCCATCAAGCTGTGGTGGTTCCGTCACAACCTGTTGTGTCACGGACTCCTCACCCATCAGCTCAGCCGTGGCTCTGGTAGACTGGTGCTGAGTGAGCATTCTGAAGCAGCCCGACTCTTTCTCACTTTCGTCTGGTGCTGGTTTAGGTCGGTGTGATGTGTCGCCGTTGTCACATTTAACATCTGTGTCGGGTCGTTGTGTCTCGGGGTTCTCTGCATGTGTGGGCTCCCTCTCCTGCAACTCCACAGCGGCTCAAGTGAACTCCCGCTGGGTGAGGATCTGAGGTGAGTCCAGCCGCTGCCCCACCTCTGGGCAGCGCTCCTCTTGCGCACACGGGACGGTTGATTTCTCATCAGCGTCGTTCCCAATAGACATGAGCTCCCTCTCCTGCAGCTCCGGCTCTGGACGGGCGAGGAACGAAGGCGAGTCCGGTCACTGTTCTCTCTCTGTGTCATGTTCGTTCTCCATGGTGTGTTCGGCCACAGTGCTGTGGTTACTCACTGTACTGGATTCTCCCTTTTCATTGTGCTCACTCGCTGTGCTGCACTTTTCGGCTAGCTTGTCATGGATTAGCTCTATGGTGCTCTTTTGTCCTGCCAGTCGCGGCGCCACCTGGGCCATCACCTCTAGCTGAAATGGCAATTCCAGTGCCACCAACATCAGTAAGAAGCACGCCGCCAGCGGCAGGTTCTCCTGCAGCACCCTCACCATGTCTGCCACCGTCTGGTCATCCGGCTCATCCTCCAGTATGGCCCGCATCTCCGGACTCGCCGTGAACCACTTCAACTACAACATTATCAATCTGTCCTCCACGTCCCTGAACTCGCACGTGCTAGCCAAACAGCGGAGAGTGTCCACATACCATATAAACGACTCATCCTCTCTCTGTCAGCGCTGGTAGAACACGGACCTCTAGGCCATTACATACTTTGGGATGTTGAAGTGTTTGGCTAGCAGACCAACAGACACATCGTAGCTATCATGGGGTGCAGCGGCTAGCTAGCAACCTAACCGCCTTGGCATACAAAACTGGTGATCTTATTGTGGTGTAAAAACGAGCGCCCTCCATGCCCAGATAGTAATGCAGTAGAGATGACTTCTGTACCTCATTCAGCTTGTCCGGGCCAAACACTGATAAGTAAGTGGTGAAAGCATCAAACCAGCATGCCCACGGAACTGGCGGCTCACCGGGCTTTTCAAGAAACGGTTGTGGTGGCCTCACACACGCCTCCATGGTTCGTAGATTCTTGTCGCCGAATGCTATGTCCACAAACCTGGAATGAAGACGGACGAGGATGATGTGCTCGAACTAAACTTTATTACAAAACAGGTGGTAGTAGTACAAAGCACACATGAACACTTAGTCAACAACTCTCACTAGTAACTCTCGCTTGCAACTCTGCCAACAACTGCCATGAGATGGCAGACTCCCCAAATAAATAGTAACGTGATGACGTCACCCGTAGGTCGCGTCAAACGCTTCCCAACACTACACTAAATAGCAGTAGTAATTGTATCAAACAATACCAAAGATTCACATTTATTGCAATGCTTATTGCAATGTTTATTGCGTAGAACGTGTTTTTCTTCAATTTGAGCTTGAAATGATCCCAGACTTGAGATACTTTTGTTGTTTTTTTCTGACTTTCTTCCTCTTTCCTGGCCCGTCACTATGTCCCTCTGATATGGCATCATTAAACAAAGTTGTGTCTTGTTTATGTAGCGTGACCGGAAGAAGGTCATATAGACCAGAAGTGCTACATTAAATGACACGTCAAAGCATTGATTTTAAATTGAGGAACTTTTGTCATTGAATTATTTGAATTATTCGAGTAATCATTGCAGCCCTAAACTTAACACATTATACTTGTGTAACTGAGGGTTGTTGCACATTGTCTATACTCAAGGAGAGTTATAAAATGAAAATATGAACTTTTATAATGCAATTTCTCTGTATTCCCTTAAGAGGTACTTCAATAAAATACCTTACACTTGCTTAATTTTTTTTTAATAAAATCCGATTTTTCAATCTGACCCTGAATGCATCATAGCCTCACCAGCCATTAACCACTGGTTTAACCACCAGCCAAGCATCACTGGTTTAAGGCAAATAATGCTGGCCTGTGAAACTGTCCTTCATGAATTAAAAAATATACATTTAGGGATATCATCAAGAACGTTGTTATTGTTAAAATTCACAGAAATGCTGTGATATAATTTTTTGGCCCACCCGAGGTCATATTGACTGCAAATTCTCCATCACTGACTGATTTTTTTTCTTTTATTTTTTTAGCAGTGACAGAAAATTTTAATAGCCGTTTGTCATTTTGACGGATTGTGATTTGGAGTTTCATCTGTCTGCTGACGTGTTTATGCATTTTGACCATGAAAGAAAAAACACCATCGTTATGTCGGGAATAGGAGCCAAGGACGAGACTGAGTGCTGAACTGAACACAGGTTTATTAATGATGCCTTCTCACCATACATGCGCATCCGCCAGGCAGAGAGGAGGCCAAGAAACTGCCCCTCTCTCTCCCCCTGCCTTCTTATACCCTGGGTGGTGGCGGAACCGGAAAGGCGGAGCCACCACCCGTGTCACACACTAACAGTCCCCCCCAAACTCAACACAACAACCATCTTACCTTTGACTCACTCCAGCCTGTCTGGCCCTTCTGGCACAAGATAGGTTTCCTCCCCTCTCTACTTTGGTGCTCACCCTCTTCACTCCTGGCTCCGTAAACTGCTGCTGGTACTAGCGCCACCTTGCTGCTCAGCAGCACCCATCAAAGAGCTTAATCTATAACAAATAAAACTTCTATCCTAAACTAGCCTATTTCTTCTCCTCTCTGAGAATGAATGTCTGTGTGACTGAAAATTTTTCCTTTACCTATCTCTCTCTTAGCTATTTTTTCATTATTTATATTTTTTTTCCATCCATCCATCCATCTTCTTCCGCTTAATCCTTTTCGGGTCGCGGGGGGGGGGGGGCTATCCCAGCATCTTTTGGCAAGAGGCAGGGTACACCCTGACAGATCGCCAGTCCATCGCAGGGCCAACACAGACAGACAGACAACCATTCACTCTCACAGTCATACCTAAGGACAATTTAGAATCCCCAGTTTGATGCCAATTAACCTAACTTGCATGTTTTTGGCATGTGGGAGGAAACCGGAGAAATCCCGGAGTAAACCCACGCAGACAAGGGGAGAACATGCAAACTCCACACAGATCCCTGTTGGTCGGGGGCTGGGATGGAACCCAGGATCCCCCGGCCAAGGGTGAGTTGCTGTGCTGCCGCAGTGCTAACCACTCTGCCACCGCACTAAAATATTAAAATGAGTAATAATTCAGTTTGTATCAGATACCACACCAGCAATGTTCACCTTTAATTTTTCCCCCTTGTGTTTTATATTTGCCTATATTTAATATGAAGTAAATTATCAACTCAAAAAAGTTAGAAGAATGTTGCATGTGACCAGAAACAGTTTCTGGATCCTGTCAACATTGCCGCTTTAACCGACAGCCTCGGCAGCCTTCCCTTTGGCCTGATATGGAGCCAATAACGTGGAGATTCTGTTTCTGTTCGCTGCACATTTTTCAACAGAACAGCCCATCTGCACCTGGCTTGTAGCCCCGTCGGTAGTCTAGGTTCTTGAGCTCATCAGGGATTGTTGGTCCAAACTGCACCATGCCAAAAATCAATCTTAATATACTGCTTTATAGAAATAACCAAAGCTTTTTTTTAAGAGAAACTGGAGCTCAATTTGTGCTCCATGGCCGAAAAGGATTAAGCGGAAGAAGATGGATGGATGGATGGATGGATGACTTTGTGGGGAAACTTGTGCCCTGCTCTCCTGTTACACACACAGAACTGAGCTACAGCAACCGTCTCACAGTTTTGTCTGTTTGTTTGTGTCGGAAGCTATGGACATCTAAATTATGGAATCTCAGGACTCTAAAAATTATTTGCGATAACACCGCATATCACGCTGTTGCACTACCCATCATCACAGCATGGAAAATTCCTCCACCATGACAACCTATGGCGGATTAGAATCGGTCATGACCAAATTTTTACAATCCTGTCAGTAAAGATGATGGAAAACAACAAATTCAAGCACATCTGTACCCACCCCTAGTTCCAATGTGGAGACAGACAGTTCAGAAAAGGTCTGTGCCCAAGGCTGGGAGATTAACCGAAAAATAACTGAAACTGATGATCAGGCCCTATGACCATCCAAATCTCACCCATGTCAGTTATTTCATTTCCCCCCCTCTACCATGTGTGTGTGCATGCATGTGTGTGTGTGTGTGTGTGTGTGTGTGTGTGCGCGCGTGCTTTCATGTACCATTCATCCATCTTCTTCCGCTTAATCCTTTTCGGGTCGCTGGGGGGGGGGGGGGGGGCTGGAGCCTAGCACCCCTTTAAAACATCTGCTGCCTATGCTGTCACGTGATTCCACTTTATCCACTTTGCAACTTGGAAGCAGCATGGAAGAGATCATAGCAGAAGAATTACAGCAACTTACCAAAAAGAAATGGGGTGTCCATCGTTTCAGCATACTGTAGCTTCAGCAAAGATGTGCTTCTAAAACAGTGGAAACTATTAAAATGGTAAAAAAAAAAAATACCCTCTAGTGTGAGTTGTTTGGTTAGTGTTTGTAAAAACAAATTTCTTGAGCATGGGAGACAGTTCAACCCGATCTCACCAGAAGTAGTACAAATGCACACTCTCCAACCCCTCAAAAAATGTGCCTTTTATACTACAATCAACAAAAAAACATACCCGAGACATTACTAAAGCCTTCACTCACTGAGCATAAACGAAACTATTGCACTGTTGTCGCTCTGCAAATGTGCAAAAAGAACCCATCGTCATCACTATGTATGAACAAAACAACACCCGTTTTAACAAGGCACAACACTCATTTGGTTGGTGTGTGGGGGATGGTGCCAAGTGGAGCCAACTTTTCGGCCTGTGGATCAGCAATATGTCTGGAGGATGAATGAAAACATACGTTGAAAAGAACACCATGCCTAAAGTAAAGCATGGTGGTGGCTCAGTGATGCTCTGGGGCTGCTTCTCTTCCTCTGACACTGGAAACCTGTGGTGGCCTGAGCGCTGATCCTATCCGCACTCGGTTGCCCAGTATTTTCCCTGTTCCATCTTATTTTGGGTCTTGTTATGTGGCCTTCTCCAAGGCTTTTATTTTGACAGCGTCACGGCGGGACTTCCGGCTGTCAAAGCCAAGCCGGCGCTGTGACAGCTGTGTGTTATTCTACTAATCACATTCCCCTTCTCTGACCGGATTTTGTTCTACATTAAGGGAGCAGCTGAGGCTCACTCCTTGCTGCGACCTACAACCCCGTGCACCTCCGTGTACGCGACTGGAGTTCCTACCCCCGACTCGAGTCTTCTCTATCATTTATCGTTGCTCACCCTCTCGTTAAGTGTTTATTGTACAGCGTGGGCTCCCTCCTCGCTGCCTCTCATAGTTTATCGTCAGAGTCAATTATCTTGTACCTCAGTTTATTTTTGTGTTTTGCCCCATGTGGCTGTTTATTTTGTCATTTTTGGTCTTTTGTAAATAAACAAGCAAACTTACTGTCTGGCCTCAGACGTCTCATTAATGCCCTGCAAGGGGCATTCATAACAAAACCTGCAGTGTGTGGAGGGAAAGATGGAAAAAAATCCTGTGTCAGGAAATCCTGGGAGAAAATGTCATGCCCTCTATGAGGAAGCTGAAGCTTGGGTGTCATTGGATCTTCCAACAGGACAATGATCCCTAGCATACCTCAAAGTCCACCAAGCCTTGGTTTCAGAAGAAGTCCTGGAAGACACTAGAGGGGCCATCATAGTCGCCTGACTTGAACCTTACTGAAAATCTCTGGTGGGATTTGAAAAGGTGGTTGCCGCACGCAACTGTTTTTAGATCGCTGCCAGAAGCTGGTGTCTGGCTATACATCACGTTTGCAGCAGGACATGACAGCAAAAGGGTGCTCTACTAAAAACTAAAGATGCTTGTCATGAAGGGGTTGATTAATTTTGAAACTGCTGTAGCCATTAAAAGTGACATTTTGTGTTGAATTTGGAGAAACCCTTTGCAATATTAGTTGTGCTGTGCTATTTAAACTGTTCTTGTTTTGATTTGTTTATTGCAAACAGCTGCTAGTTTGTTCTAGTTTGCAGTGGGGGTTGAATGATTTTGATTGCAACTGTAGCAACAGTCACTTCTGTCTCAAACAGGTTCATTTTGTCTTCTTGATGATAAACTGATCTTATTCTTCTATAAAGACAAAGTAAGGCGATGTTTCATACCTTTGACATGTTTCAACTGTCACCTGCAGTCTTCTTCAGAAAGCGCTGTCTGACCTTCACTTCTAGCTTCAAAAAACAAGATAATGATGCCACAATGTAACGGAGTAAATAAAAGCATTCCTACTTGGCTTGCCAAGTGGGTTGACCCTCTTGGTGACACAGGTGCCGGACTCTGGAGTGGGAGGTTGTGAGTTCGATTCCCTGGTTGGACATCACCAGATTGGCTTCATCGCCCGTCCCCTTGGTCACAACTGGTGGTGTTGGCAGGATTTAGTGGTGGCGGCCAATTGGTCCTATTCCCCAGATACCATCCGTGTGTTGGTGCCGCAAGTGCTTGGTCCCCACCAAAAGAGGTGTTGCTGGTAGGATATACTGGTATTGACATAATCAGAAAGCAGGCATCCATAAAGCTTAAATGCACCTCTGACATTGGCACAATGTCAAAAATCTAAGGGGGAATTGCAGTGAAGGGGTTAATACTGGGGAGTGGCATGATGACACAGCCGGCTAGTGTCGTCATTACTCCAGCCTATATAAGGAAGGAGCAGCCATCTTAGGGCCTCTTTCTCGGCTGGCTCAACAACAGGAAACAGACTTGCATGTATGTTATACCATTTGTGTAATAAAGTTTGTGTTCAATGAAGACGCCACTGTCTGTGCCTCATTCCGGGTTTCCGGACATAACATTTGGCAATGAGAGTTAAACCATGGAGACGTACATGAGGCCACCACAGCTGTTTCAGGAAGACTCCGGTGAGCTATAGGTCCCATGGCCCCACTGGTTCGAGCGGTTCACCAGCTATGTGGAGTCTCTAAACCTGGAGAAATACAGAGACCACTGGTTGCGAGCAATTCAATACGGTCGCCTGGGTAAAGAAGGGCGACAGTCGACAAATTAAAAAAGGGGGCTACGTATGACGACTATGTGGTGTCGTTCACTGAACATTTCGTTGTTCCATGGACGGTTGCCCCGGATGGTAAGCCCGCCAACCCCACACCCTCTTGGGAGGGCCACAAGTTAAACACCATGAGACCGCAGGACACCAAGGAACAACAACCCAGCGAAAAACATGCGGGTGAGTCAACTCAACGTTATGCTACAGAGCTCAGAGTCTTTGTGAGCACGTGTGCCCTTGGGCCTTTAGAAGACGAGCTAACCCGTGACAAGCTAGCCGAAGAGCACAGCACGGAGAGTGAACACAGCAAAGCTAGGGTCATCGACCCCACACCCTGCGGAGACGGCGTCAACATTGTGGGCCCCAAAGGCTGGTCAGGACCGTAGTGTGTGGTGAAGCTAGATGGCTAATGTGTGAAGCTAGGTGCGCTAATGTTGGTGGTCACCGCTGCCTCACAGTCCCGGGTAAATGAGGCCACGGTTAGGAGGCTCACCCCCCAAAGCGAATGTAGCGTAGAAAGTGGACACAGCACAGAGAGTGAGCTTGGCGAAAAAGGAGAATTCAGTACAGCGAGTGACCACAGCACTGTGGGTAAACATGACGCAGAGAATGAAGATGGCACGGAGGGAGAACAGCGACCGGACTCGCCTCAGATCCTCACCCGGCTGGAGCTGCAGGAGAGAGAGCCCGTGTCTATCGGGATGTGACAGAACCACCACAGCCTGGTGGACGCCCCGCAACAAATGTGAGTACCACACCATTACAACCACAACACCAGGGGTGGGCAATCATGTGCCATGGAGGGCCATTCCACTGCAGTTTTTCTGTTCCTCTCGGTCTCTTCAGCAGGTGTTTGCAATGATTAGCAATCCTTGAAGATGATCAGAGCAAACAGCTGCTGAAGAGACTGAGGGGAACAGAAAGCCTACAGTGGAATGGCCCTCACTGCCCACCCCTGCACAACACCTTATACAGCCGTACAGAGCTCCGCTCACAATGATGAACTGGGTTCAGGCCCACGGAACCAAGCGACTGGGCTCTCAGTCGACCTTTACATTGTCACCACCACTGACACGCATGAAGATAGCGGCACAGCTGGAAATAGGATCGGGACAGAGGGATGGCCGTCCGCGGGAGGTGAGAGCAGCTGCTGCAGATTGGGATGCGGCGTTGGAGCCGATCCAGCTGGTGTGGGATCCAGGCCGGGACAGTTTTGACGACCGTGCCATGGCTTCGGAGGGATGGCACCTGGGCCTGCTGAAATTGGTTCCACCAGGCATGCATCCACCACGAGCCCGCTACAAGGCCCCTCCAGCAGAACCGCCTTCCCCATGGAAGACTGCCAGAAAAAAAAGGGACTGTTTAGTCAGGAGCGCGGCTGTCAAGATGAGTGGCAGAATAATCCACTCAGCCGCACCGGGTTGAGCAGCGGTCCACCAGCTAACCCTAGTTAATATTGCTGATTGTGATTGTGGTTTATGCCAAATTGGGGAGGGTTGTAATTAATCAAGTGTTCTGTGTTTTTCCAAGGGGGAGGTGAATGTTATGAAGGGGTTATTACTTGGGAGCAGCGTGATGACACAGCCGGCTGGTGTCGTCATCACACCAGTATATATAAGGAAGAGCAGCCATCTTAGGGCCCCTTTCCTGGCTGGCTCAGCAACAGGAAATAGACCTGCATGTGTTATACCATTTGTGTAATAAAGTTCGTTTTCAAAGAAGACGCCACTCGCTGTGCCTCAGTCCGGGTTTCCAGACATAACAGGAATATGCAACGGAGTTAATAAAAGCATTCCTATTTGGCTTGCCAAGTAGGTCGACCCTCTTGATGACAGAGGTAGAGTGCCGGACTCTGGAAGGGGAGGTTGTGACTTCAAACCGCTGGTTGGACGCCACCAGATGGGCTTCATCAATAAGGTTGCATGTTAGTGCACAAAACAATGCAATCCTTTATTAGGCTATATTGTCATACTAGTAGACTGCTAAGTGTTTCTGTGAAGTGAACGGGATTTTTTTTTTGGCAGCCCGTAAACACCTGGGTGCCTGGGGAGGAGTTTAATGCTGTTTACAACTGAAGTAACAAATGGGACACCGTGTAGACTCCTAAAATATTCATCCCTCTGCCACAGTAGACACTGCAATGGCAGTGAAAAGACAATAATGAAGTAAATGACCAACAGCAGGGCAGAGACTTTGCTCAGCCGAGTGAAGCCACCCTTTATTCTCCTTCTGTGTGTCACTGCTGCTGCTCAAAATACAGAGGGAAATTATCAATCAAATCCCCCACCACCACCTATACAAAACATAAAGCATGCAAAATGAAATCACATTTACATAAAAAAACAAAAACATGTTTAGTCTAGAAAGAAAATACAGATGCAATGTATTCTGGTTGCAGTTGCTAGGTAACAACTGTTTCATGGGGAAACCCTCATTATAAAGTATTTGAGATGCGTCATTAATTGCTAATTTGCAAAGAGAAGTATTTCAACATTCATCCGAAATACTAGTATTTCGGTACACACAAACCGATAGTGCGCATTTGACTGGATTTCATCACATTGCTGGCATCCTTTAATGTGATATAAAGATTGCTCACAATTGCCCTCTGTGAATTTCTATTCACGTAGGACGTGTACAAATGACTGGAAAAGGTACTGTATTGTGCACAAGATCAAACGCCTTCATGTACTCCATGTCATGCTTGCAGAACAACAGAGGCACACCATTACGTACAATCTCTTTCTCATAGCTGTGCACTTATCAAACAGTTGCCTCCACAGCCACAGAGCAGAGGATGCAGCCGAGAATCTGCCACCCTCGTCTGAACAGGCTTATTTTTAGAAGGCATGGATTGTGAGAGAGCACTTGTTTTATTTCAGTCCTGCTGGCTGTGTTTGAAGCACCACAATTATTCGGTGCCCTTTGAGTATGCAGTCATTTTCCTGAAGCACACATCCAGCACATGGACGGACAAAAGGTGACAGGTTCTATGACGCTTGTCACGCATTCTGAGAGCCGTACACCGCAGCTGAAAAACATCCCTCATTAGCAGCATTCTGGATAAAGTTGTTTTCCTGTCACCTTAATTGCAGCAATGAATATTTCTCTGTAATTTAAGCTTTTCTTCCTCCAGCCCCAAATCATTAATAGTTCTTTTCAAAGTTTGACTTCCTATAACTGGGGGAAACAAAATATCTCCCCATTTTCTAAAGGCAATAGTTTTGGCAGCGGAGGGCAACAGTTGCTTACTGATCTTAAAACTGAGCACGAAATGGAAGGGAGCCGATAAGCAGAAGCATCGGGCTCCGTGTTCCACACCGAGAGAGAGAGAGTGGGCTCGGTGTGATGTGTCCTACTCAGCTCCTTTCCCCCTGTGCTGTTGGCGACTAAAGCAGAGATGGATTTTGACTCAGGTGCAAACTGAGCTGTTTTGCAGACACCCACACCAGACCGTTATCGTACAAATACAATACACCAGAGACAAGGCAGCTGCTGTGGCTCTTTGTGTGTGTGGTTCAACTAAGGAGAGACATGTTTTTTGTGTCTGTGAGCTTGTTTAGACTGATATGACAACAGACCGTGACAAAGATTGCTTTAGGATCACCTGCTCTTTTAACTCCTCACTGTATCTGTGGCAAACTTTAACACACCTGGGGAAATAAAGCCATAAGCGGCCGGCGGCTTGTTATCCCTGTTTGAATGAAGCGGCTTTATGCTGTCTTGACAGGACTTGCATTAGGCCGGGTGGCAGCTGTTTTCACACCGAATTATCAAACCTATTTGTATTGCCAGTAGAGGAGCTGAGGGGTAAAGAGGGAAAGTGCAAATGTAAAACAAGTCATTGTAATGTATTAATTCTGATTATAATTATTATCATTATTATTGTGTGTTGTGGGTGATGGCTACACCTTTCCGGTTCTGCCGCCACCCAGGGTATAAAAGGCCTACCTGGAAGATGCACGGTCTCTTTCGACCCTCACCTCTGCCTTGACGGGAGCGCCTTAGTGTTCAGTGAGTTTATTAATAAAGTTACGTTATACTGCACCTTCGGCCTCATCATTGCAGTATTGGTTATGGATATAACAGTCATGACAGAAGAGACAGAAATATCCCCTGTCTCCCTCCGGTACGCCCTTTTACTCACTCTCAACCATTTTAATCTCCCCCTTAATACCAACACTTTCAGACTCAACTTTGATCACTGTCGTTTCGCAAACTTACAAGACTGGTAGGATCGAGACACATGTATTATTCATCTCACACACCGATTCGGCTCTCCTCTGTTGTATGTAACGCACTTTCCTCATCGCCCTGTCAGGTCTGTCTTTTGTGTGCTTTGTTTGGTTGTAGCCTTGCAGGAATGCATCTATTTGTGTAGATCTGTAATGGACTACAACGTTTAAAAATTAAAAAAAACAAAAACATTTGTGAGTTGAAAATAATTAAAAATGCAACAACGGCACATAACCTTCTCGTTTCAGGTCACTCAATCAGACATCTTCACCACTAACTTGGCATGAATTTCTGTTCAGCTTGTAACAGCAAGTCATGATGTCAACCTTCAAATTTGTTGCCTGGAGTAGGTATTATAATCACCTTGAGCTGAAGTTAGTATGACGCTTTCTAATCCCAACAGTGCCTCTGTAAACCACTCTAAGAACTCATAAGTCAGGAGCCATAGCAATAAAAATGAATTAGACATCATAGCATAGGCCTTCACATTTTGATTTACAGTGGACAGACACATTTAAAGCTCATCTGACAGCGTGGAGGAGGTTGCTGCGTAAAAAAAACAGTTAAATTCTCCCAGTTTATACAGTGCTGGCATGCAAATAAAAAGCTAAGTTATTCGTGTGAATAAAAGCATTTACATTTATTCTCTGATTGGACTTTTTTCTTTCTTTACATAGCGCCTCATTTTTTTACGTGGAAAAGAACTGCAACATCCACAGATGCTTCTTCTCTATTTTAGACTACAAGAACTACTTCTTATTGCATCTCCAGGCAAAAAGGTCATTACCTTTAGTAGCTACAAGAGAAGTGAAACAATAGGAAACATCATTGTAGGCGTAGAGTTGGAAATAACATCAAAAAGAAAAATAAATGATCAGACAGTTAGGAGCGATCATATACTTAACAAGCACTTCATGAAATAAATATACAGTATGGCTTCAAAACATGGAATGTTTAATTACATGGCAGGGTAGAGTATATGGTAGAGTAGTCAAAACTACAACTCAGGAAAAAGTAGTGTTATTGTATGACAATTGCTAGTCACCAAATGAGTATATAAAGTCAGTGTAAACATGCAAATTTGCATCCGAGCAACTTGGTCATGATAGCTAATCAACCTTGAGATTCCGCCTTCACCTGAGTATCAACACTGGAGAATAAACTAGTTTGAAAATGAGACTGCCACTCACCTGCAGACAGATGGACTGGAGCTCTGCAGCTGAGAAGGAGTGTCTGTAGTTTGTATCCTGTTACTGATGTGCTAATGAGGGCTAGACTAGCAGTCATACAGGTGCAGTTTCTGCAGGAGGCAGTGACATTTTCTTAGCTGCGTGCCGAGCCGGATAATGTTGTAAACGTCAACAAGATGTTTGGATGTTTGGAAACCCCAAGTGTTTGGGGTTTCCACATGAGCTAGAAAGCAGCTGCAGAAGTTGTGAGGGCATCCCCGCCCCTCTGCAACTCATGCAGATGCAAATTTGCTTGTATTCACATCTTTACATTGACTTTACATGCAATCGTGCTGTATGAAAAATTTGTGCTTTGCATATGGTCTGAAAGCACTCTAACAGTTAGAAAGTGTTTACTTTAAATTACTCGAGTAGTGAGTAATTTGGGCTTTTCTTGTTTTAGTTTTTTGTTTTCAGAATTAGGAGGAAAAATGCAAAAATACCAATTTAAGTCTACAACAAAAAGTGGCATATTTAAATTTCACAAATAAAAACAAAGTCTGAAAATTTGCGCAAAAGTAGCTGCATTTTGAGAGAGTAGTAAACAAAAAAAAGCATCAAATTTAAGACAGAAACTGCAAATTTAGAAGAACAAGTTTGCAGATTTAAGAAGAAAACACAAATTTACAAGAAAAAAGCTGCACATCCAAAGCAAGTCATACATTTGTTAGAGAAATGTTGCCTATTAAAGACAAAAAATAAAATTTTACCAAAACAGAGCAGACTTACACTCAAAATCTCACAAATGAACAAATAATTTTGATTGAGTGTATTCCTTTAAATAATGAATACAATGAGCAACTGTATGGATTTTGATCCGTAGGTGGCCCTTGGGCTATGGATGAACCCATTAGATTATAGAGGTGATCCAAAAGTGCATGCCTTTGCCAAGGCTGTATCTCACAGTGTTCAAGAAAGTGAACTAGTGATCCAGAACCTGCATCCTTACTGGGATCACCTCCAAAATCTAATGGGTTCATCTGTAAAAGTACAAATTTTCTTCATTAATTTATTCAAATAAGTGAAAAAGTATTCAGTCATGAAAATACTCATGAAAGTACAGTTTTGTGAATAATTTAATTCAGAACATATACTTGCATAAATGCTACCTACCTCTGATGATTGCATAATTATTATTTAGAGGAAGAGCTTGGCAGAAATTCACTTGGAAGCTAAAACTCATTTGACAGACTAGTTGGCACACTGAATCAGAACAAGAACAACTCATGTTTGCCCCATTTTACAACATTTCACTTGATTGTCTGGAACCGCATTTATTTTCATACCACAAATTACTCATGGAGGGGGAGCATGTTTCTTCCTCCTTGTAACAAGAAAGCACAAATATGTTGCTGCTGAATGCAAATCATGTTGGTTTTGCAAACCATTATAAAGGTGTGAGGACATTTGTCTCATTTTGCAGTATTTCATGCAGTGCAAAGCCACCAACAGCTTGGTCTTATGTCGCGCCTTTCATCATGTGTGACGTTTCGTATATCGTATCCCATCTTGATCTTGGCACGGACTGATGTGACACGAGAAGTGATTGAAGTGTTCAGACAGTTAGTCAGCATGCCATACTTAACTATGAATGTTTAATGGAGTTTGAGAATTATTGTATCTAACAATAAGTTGTGCAAACTTTTTGGATAGAATAGAATCACTGCCTATGCTTCCATTCCGGTGCACATTTGTGTTTCGATTGCATTGCAATAATCAAGTAATTCCAGCTTCGTCTTTTTTTTAACTTCCACAAGTTGCGCTTTTTGTTGAACTTATCTGCAAAGAAAACTGATAGATATGAAGATATGTCTTGTGTCCTGGAGTGAAAGAAACATTTCAATCAGCCATTGAAGATAAGCCATTTTCTAGTCTTTTTTAATTTGCCTGTGCCAATTATTGTAGCATTTAAAAGATATTCCTGTTACAAACCATTTCTAAAAAAACCTTTTCACTGCTTTCCAACACAAAAACAAAGTGACATCTTAAGCAAAGATCTCCTTGGTGATAAGAGACAATTGTCTCCTGGGAGAACAAGTGCTGATATCAAGTGTCCTAAAAAGATTTGCACCCTGTCTCCAAGGAGTCAGAGGATAATGCCATCAGCAGTCATTGATATTCTGATTCATCCCATGGGTTTAAAGACCATCAGAATAAAAAGCTATCTCAGGAGAAAGACAGAATTAACCTTATTCCTAGTGATGCCTACAGTAATGTTCTGACTTTATCTCCACAAGTCCTTCAAAAACACAGTTACTGAACACAGCAAGAAAGGGTAAAATATGAACAGCAGCAGTGATTACACAGAATAGGATCATAACAATGAGTTGCCAGAATAAAAGACTCCTCACACTGACTGTGACTCTGTCGATGTGGGATCGCTTTATCCGACTCCGTTTTGGTTCAGATTTAGAAATAGATCACATCAATACGCAGGCCTGCATGAGCTAGCAACATGACAAAAAAAACATGATAATGCCACGAGCAGTCCACTGTGAATGTTCTTTTCTGTTTTTAACCAAAAATTCTGCCTACTGGAGCACTGACTGTAAAAAGATCCCCTATAAAATAACCCGTGGTCCATTATGAAACAGGACAATCTGTTCCAGCTGATTAAAATTGCACATGCACAAGGTGAATTAATTCAAATCACTGCATGAACTGGCACAGAGGCATTGTTGTTTTCCAAGAAAGACCTGTATAGATTTTGGTATTGAAGGTACATTGACAAATATGGAGCCAACAGCTGCTTATCTGGGGGTAAATACTGGAAACTGGGAAACATCTAGTCTGATCCTGTCCAAGAAAAACAGAGTAAAAACAATAATTAATCTCATCTATGAGTGTGTTCATAAATGGGACATATCTCGTTTTTTGTTTTTTCACATTAAGGACGGTACTAGTGTATTTTTGCATCTAAATTCAAAGATCCCAAAAATCCATATTAATATTGTATCAAAAGGCTGAGTGCGGTGCGTCACCGGGCTCAGACTCTTAATTTATATCTAAATATTTTCTGTATTTTTCCAGCATTGTATTATTTTTCTGTGTATTGATTTTAGATGTGTTCTTGGCTGTCAGTAGTTTGATGTTTTCTTGCCCTTATTATTATGACATGATTCTGTCAGTATTTTTAGATTCCTGTTTTAGTTTGGCTTTCAGTGTTTATATTTCATTTCCTCATGGCATGAGCTTCGCACCTGTTCCAGACACTCTGACTTCATCATTATCTCGTTCGTGTGTTTTGTGTTAGTAATTAGATCACCTGCTCGTTCATGTGAATCCGCACCTGCAATCAATTATGTCCTCAGTATTTACAGACTGTTGTTTTTTCTGTTCACTGCCGCAGACTTAGTGATTCCTCCTCACCACCAGAACCCTTTCCCTGCTCTGGTGAGTTTATTCCGAATTCATTCCTGCGTGTAAGTTACCTTATTATCTGTGTTTGGATTTTTGCTTTGGTATGCTCTGGCACTTTGTGTGTTTTTGTTAATAAATACCACAAACTGCAGTCAGGGTCTGGGTCTGTCTCTCACTGCCTCGAAGGGCAAATCATGACAGAAGACTGCAGCCAATAAGAAAAACCAGCCGCTGCAGTTAGTGGATTTTGCCTTTTTTGTTTTTGTGTTTCACTCACCTGGAGCTCATTATGTCCCTGGCACGCCGGCCTCTGCCAATTAAAGGCAGATCGGCAGCAGGGTCTCCGAGCCTGGAGGAGGTGTGGGCTGCCGACTTCATCCAGAGTTTTGTGGATGAAGCTCTTGCTGCCCGCGGACCAAAGAAGAACTGGGAGAGCATGAATGGATCGGTGGTGATCCTGGAGACACACCCCAGCCTATGGAAATATCCCCAATATGCTGAACTGTCCATGGTCTCCTCGCTTCAGCGGTCGTTCCCCGGGCTGACGATGGGGCCGCCTCCAGCGGGACCGAAGCTGATGCGGAGGTGCTCTCCACGGCAGACGTCCTTCTCCGCTCGCTGTTTGCCAGCTCCGGCTCCAGCTCCCACGTCGCCAGCTCCGAGACGCCATCATCCAGCTCCGAGACGCCGTCATCCAGCTCCAGGCTGCTGGAAGAACGCCTCCACCTCCCTGTCAGCAGCCCTTCCTTCGCAGAGGGAGAAGACCTCTGCAGCAGTGCCTTCTTTGCTATTTTCCCTTCTGGCTGCCTTGTCAGCATCATCTTTTCCCACAGCTGCTGCATCCCCCTTCTCTTCAGCGTTCTTTCCCGCTGTTGAGGGTTTGGCCGTTTCTCCCCCGGCTCCACCCGGCTCCATGCCTGCAGGGGTGGCTCCTCCACGATCCTCTGAGGGGCCTACGACCACCGTAGCCACAGAGAGGGATGACTGCAGACCAGCTGCAGCAGAAAATATCACGCTCCGGAAACACAGGTGTGTTTTTTTCATTCTTTATCATTTAAACATGAAATACTTTGTCTGATTTCCAGAGGTGAGGCTCAGGCCGTGCAGTTCTCTGAGTCCTCACTGTCTGCTGCAGCTACACACCCTTTACCTGCTCTCTCTGTGTCTCCTCCAATCACCCCTGAGTGTCCGCTGGCCCTGGAATCGAGCCGCCGGACGATGGAGGAGCCTCCGACTCTGGAGGACCTGGTTCCAGCCCGGCAGCCGTACTACGGACAAGCTGGGGCAGGGGCCACCACAGCAGAGTTGGAGCTGGATCTCCAGAGAGCCGGGCCTGAGGCACCATTGCTTGAATCAACGGAGTCTTGGACAGCGGTGGAGCTCAAGCTCAGGCAAGTGCTCACCTTCATTTTTCTTGTGTCTGTTTTGGAGAAATCTTGCCTGGCTTTTGGTGAGGAGAGCTGGGTGCAGCTGTCAGTTGTACCTGAGCTCACCTCGCCAGGCTCCGCCGCTGCTTGTGACCCTGACCCTGTTTCTCTGCCTGTCGTGTCCGAGCTTTCCCCCAGGGTCACCAAGGATATTCCACCTTTGCCAGATGTCTCCATGAGTCCAGGCTTGCCGCCTGATATCACCATGGGTCCAGTACCCCTCACTGAGGTTGTCAAGGATGCTCCGTCCAAGCCCAGGACCTTCGTGGGTGCAGCTTTGGCCCAGTCTGTGTCCTCTTTGGGTGCTGCTCCCCCTCCAGTTGAGGATGTTGCGGGTGCTCTGTCCTAGCCCGGGACCTCTGTGGGTGCAGCTCCTCCTCAGGCCGGGTCTCCGTGGGTGTTGTGTCCCAGTCGGGGACCGTCATGGGTTCTGCGCCTCAGCCTAAAATCAACTTCGGTGCTGTGCTTCAGTGTGGTCCTGCCATGGGCGTTACACCTCAGCCCAGGGGCCACTGTGGGTGCAGCTTTAGCCCAGTCCGGGTCCACCGAGGGTGCGGCTTTGGCCCAGTCGGGCCCACAGAGGGTGCAGCCTTTTCCCAGTCCGGGCCCACCAAGGGTGCAGCTATGTCCCAGTCCAGACCCACCGTGGGTGCAGCGTTGCTCTAGTCTGGAGCCACTGCAGGTGCAGCATTGCTCCAGCCTGGAGCCACTGCGGATGCTGCTTTTCCCCAGCCCGGAGCCACCGCAGGTGCTGCCTCGCTCTAGTCTGAAGCCACCAAGGGTGCTACAATGTCCCAGTCCAGGACCACCAAGGATGCTGGTGGCCAGTCTGATGCCATCATGGTTCCCCCTCCTCTGCTGAGTGCCATCGTGGTTCCCCTCCTCTGCCAGGCACTGTCATGGTTCCCCCTCCTCTGCCAGGCACTGTCGTGGTTCCCCCTCCCCTGCCAGGCGCCATCGTGGTTCCCCTCCCTCTGGTGTCCTTCCCTTCATTGGGCTCCCGTGGGGGAGCCGCCTCCTGGGCCACCCCTTCTGTTTAGGTGGCTGAAAAGCTCTGGTCGACCGCCTGACAGACGGTGCCGTTGGGTTGGGTGGCCCATATTCTCCAGCAGGCCACCTGACTCATACCACCTCACCGTCTGTCAGGCCTGGGACTTTGGCCAGCCACCTGAACTGTTTCGTTCTTTGGCCTGGGGGGCCTAGGGGCCCGGTTTTGCATGGGTGCAGATCGTGAGCGGGGTTTATGTTCTTGTTCCCTCCTATCCTGCCCCCCCAGGATGATTTATGGTTTATTGTTATACTTTGGGGGGGGGGGGCTTTCTGTTTTGGTGTTACCTTGGGGTGTCTGGATTCCACCCCTTACGGAGGGGGCTCTGTCACGAGGCTGAGAGCGGTGCGTCACCGGGCTCAGGATCTTAATTTATATCTAAGTACTTACTGTATTTTTCCAGCATTGTATTATTTTTCTGTGTATTGATTCTAGATGTTTTCTTGGTTGTCAGTTATTTGATGATGTTTTCTTGCCCTTATTATTATGACATGATTCTGTCAGTATTTTTAGATTCCTGTTTTATTTTGGCTCTCAGTGTTTATATTTCATTTCCTCATGGCATGAGCTTCGCACCTGTTCCAGACACTCCCACTTTGTCATTATCTCGTCCGTGTGTTTTGTGTTAGTAATTAGATCACCTGCCCGCTCATGTGAATTCGCACCTGCCATCAATTATGTCCTCAGTATTTACAGACTGTTGTTTTTTCTGTTCCCTGGCACAGTCTTAGTGATTCATTCCTGCGTGTAAGTTACCTCATTATCTGTGTTTGGATTTTTGCTTTGGTACACTCTGGCACTTTGTGTGTTTTTGTTAATAAATACCACAAACTGCAGTTGGCATCTGGGTCTGTCTCTCACTGCCCCGAAGGGCAAATCATGACATATTGTTATGGACCTTGTTGCAGTCTGCTGCCTAAAAAAAGAATCTAGGTCTACCCTCTCTTCAAACTGGGGTGTCAAATTCAGTATTACATAGGGCCAACCGGAGGGCAATGAAAAACATTTTAAAAAGTATGAGAATGATTATAACTGTAATTATATGACTAAAGGTAAAATAGTAGAGCATACATGTAATGTTCAGATTTGAGGGGTGCAACATACATGTCTTCATATTCGGATTTTTTGGTGCGCCACCCAAGATGCGGTACAGAGTGTAGTGTTGTACTTAGGACATATTATGGTGTGACACAGGTGGTAGCTTCACCTTCCGGTTCCTCCGCCACCTGGAGTATAAGAGGGCTGTGCGGAAGAGGGGTGGTCTCTTTGACCACCTCTCAGCCTAGCGGGAGCACTTCTGTATAACCCCTGAGTCTATAATAAAGTCTTGTTCAGTTCCACCTTAAGTCTCGTCATTCACCCTCAATTACAGACATAACATTTGGCGATGAGGGTAAAAATCATGGACGCGGGAGTCATTACCATTCGACCATTTCTGGAGCTTCCCGGCGAGCAACCGGTCCCCTGAGTGAGATGGTTTGCCGCATTCCAAAATTACTTGGTGGCTCTGAACCTTGGTGAACTGAAGAAGATACGGGCTCAGGCAATACTGGTTCATAATTTAGGTATGGAAGGACAGTGTATCCTTGCTACACTGGGTGCTAGCGATAGCTTTGAGAATGTTGTTGAGCTAATGGAGTGATATTTTCACATCGCTGAGAACTTCATTGTCCAGAGGATTTAGTTTCGACAGCACCACCAGCGGATCGGCGAGTCAGTACAACGATATGTTGCTGACCTGCATCATCTGGCTGGGGACTGCCGGTTTGGAGCATTGGAGAAAGAGATGGTCCGTGACCAGTTGGCGGAGCATACACTTTGCTCAACGGCGAGGTTGAGGCTCCTCACACACTCTGGTGAATTGTCATTAGCTATCGCTATCGAGATAGCTCAGCAGTGTGAAGCAGCAGACTGTCACGTGACCTCAATGAGAGAGCTACGCTGCACCGCTCTGAATCGCAATCAACGGCGCAGGCTGTGGACCCGGACAGCAATAATAGCTAACAGGAGAAAAAGGAATGCGCTATGGCTGTGAAGATAAGGTACGCCCCGAGATCACCCAGGTGTTTGGGTTGTGGGTCCACTGAGCACCGCTATAAGGCAAGAGAGTGTTCGGCAAGAGGAAAACGCTGCAGCAAGTGCGGACTTCTGCATCATTTTGCCAGGGCCTGTAGTAGGTTCAAGCGAGGAGAAGGCGACACAAAGCGTACACCCTGCTCTAAGTCCTACGGTTATCCACACCGTCTCTCCGAACACCGATGGCCGTACATACTGTATGGTGAAGCTATACAGAGTGGAGGTGCCACTGCTGATTGACACAGGCACAGTGAGGTCCGTGTTGAATTGGCCTACTGTTAGGAGTTTCTTCCCATACTACCGAGTGAGAGGTCATTCAGCGCCATTGTATGGGTATGGAAGAAAAAGGCTAGCCATAGTGGGTTCGGTGGAACTGACGGCTAAGTACAAATCGGCGGAGGTGTCCAACCTGCAGTTTGTGGTGACTACCGATGGTGAGAATATTATGGGCTGTGACCTTTTTTATGGACTGGGCTTTTCGATCACCAGCGGTTTTGGAGAGGAGTGGTCAGGCTGTGGCTTGTGGGATCGGCTGGTTCCATGAGTGGTGGACGATGCGGTATGGGACAAACCTTGGCCTAGTATTCTGGAAGATGAGCAGAATCAACCCCATCCAGGGCCATCGCTGAATGGTCCCGGTGTCAGTGCCCAAGTAATCCTAGCTGAGTGACACCCGTGATGGCGGGTAGAGCTGAGTGGCTGACCCATTCTGTTTCCGGAGTTCGGCTGGGAGGCACCAAGAAGCAAGGGGTCACAATGGCTTTGCCAGCTTCTGAAATGAAAGCGAGTGGGGCAGGACCAGCTGGCACAGTAAAACATTGTGCCACTCAGGGACACTGGAAGCTGAGTCGGGCGCCTCTAGGGGTCGCTGATGTGGTCCGACCCAGAGAGGAGGCCTGGTTAAGAGGAGTTCGTAGGAAGCGCAAACTACAGGAGGACCAGGAGTGGCTACAGGTGGTGGACGTTCATGAGGATGGCTACCTTCAGCTGTCTGATGGCTCATGGCAGCATCCCAAAGAGCTGCGGTACGCCAAGCTGGGGAAGGAGGTGTTTGGACAGTGGCACGGGCCATCCCTGGGTGTGAAGAGAAGAAGGTGCTCTGGAGGGGAACCGTCTAATGGTTTCCCGGGGGGTGGTTCCTCTACTGGGGCAGACTGATGGTTGGGGGCAATGTGTTCAATACATAATGTTAGTATGTAAATTGCCCAGGTTATAGTTTTTATACTGATGTGTTTGATGCATTATGTTGAAATGAGAACTATTCAAGTTGTTTATGGGATTTGCTAGTTTCTATATATGTTGTGTTATGGGGATTGTTTTATGTTATTTATTTTAGGAGCATGGCGATTTTATGTTTAAAGGACTATATTTTAGCAGAGATGGCAGAATAATCCATCTAGCTGTGTGCCATGAATTGCCCTTTGGGGCAGAGAGGTGAGACCCACGCACTGAACTGTGAGTTTGTGAGGTTTATTGAAAATAACACAACATAAGTCCACACAGTGCTCTTAACAGAAAACACAAACAAATGGGTAACTTACAGAGTAAGCGCACCAGAGCGAGGCAGGGTCTGGTGGAGATGAGGAGAAACTCAAGCAAGACAGCGGCAACAGGAAATGAAAATAACTGCCCTTAAATAGGGTCAAAAACAATTTACATAATCAATGACAGGTGTGGGTCACATGAGCGGGCAGAAGGAAACAACGATTTATAATTAGGACCAGCTGGGAGCAGTGAGAGGGGAGCATAACCGGAGCTGACAGCTGACAGGGCAACACTCACACGGAGCATCACGCCACTGACAGCTGTCAACCAGTGAAAGAACAACAGTAAAGATATAAAGAATAAAATATCAACCAAAGCAGACTAAGATATAAATACAAATTAATACAAAAAAGTGTAACAAAACTAAAACATAAGCAGGAAAATAGCAAACAGTACAAGAATTACAAAAACATAAATACAACAAATATATAAATATAGAGAAAAAGCCATGAGACTGAGCAAGGCGGAAACCTCCTGTGCTCAGCTCATGACAGAGCCCCCCCTCTCAAGGGGTGGAAACCAGACACCCCAGGGTAACATCAAAAGAAAAAGATCCCCCCCCCCCCCAATAGGAGCACAACAATAACCCACCCCAAGTGGGTGGCGGGGGGAACAGGCTAGGAGGGAACAAAACAAAACAAAACCCCGCTCAGGACCCACACCAGACAAAACCACAACTGCCTAGGATCCCTGGACCAAAGAGCTGGACAGTTCAGGTGGGCGGCCAAAGTCCCAGGCCCGGCAGATGGCATGATGGAAAGAGTCGAGTGACCTACCAGAGAATGTGGGCCACCCAACCCTGTGGCACAGTCTGTCGGGAGGTCTGCCAGAGATTTTTTAGCCCCCTGAACAGAAAGGGTGGTCCAGGAGGCGGCTGCCCAATGGGAAGAATCAATGGTGGGCAAGATGGAGAAGTTGGGGAACCCGAGCCGATGTCAGGGTGAGGAGGGGGATTCACGACGGCATCTGGCAGAGGAGGGGGAACCACAACGCCCTCGGACTGGCCTGTAGCACCCTCGGTGGTCCCGGACTGGGACATTGCAGCACCCATGGTGGATCCAGACTGGAGCGGAGCTGCACCTGCGGTGGTCCCAGACTGGGACATTGCTGCACCCACGGTGGTCCCGGACTGGGCCAGAGCTGCACCCACAGTGGACCCGGACTGGGCCAATGCTGCAGCCATGGTGGACCCAAACTGGGCCATAGCTGCACCCATGGCAGTCCCTGACTAGGACACAGCACCCATGGAGACCCGGACTGAGAAGGAGCTGCACCCATGGCGGTCCTGGGGTGGGACAGAGCGCCTGTGACGAACTCAGATGGAAAAACAGCACCCTCGGGGGTCCTGGGCTGAGACGGGGCACCCGCAAAGACCTCATCTGGAGGGGAAGCAGCACCCACTGAGGTCCCGGGCTGGGACGGAGCACCTGCGACGACCTCAGCCGGGGGAGGGGCAGCACCCACGGAGGTCCCAGGCTGGGACGGCGCGCCCGTGATGACCTCAGCGGCAGGAGCTGGACCCATGAGGATCTCGGGCGGTGAGTCGGGACCCACGGAGACTTCTGGCAGACCTGGACAATCCGTGGTGACCCTGGGGGAAAGCTCAGACAAGAGAAGCAGAGAAACAGGATCAGGGTCACCGGCAGCAGTGGAGCCCGGCGAGGTGAGCTCAGGTGCAGCTGACAGCTGCACTTGGTTTTTCCCACCAACAACCAGGCAAGATCTCTCTAAAATTGAGACAACAAAGACAAAGGAGGGCACTTGCCTGATCTCAAGCTCCACCGCCATCCAGGACTCTGTCGATCCAGGTGATGGTTCTTCAGGCCCGGCCCTGTTCTGCTGCAGTGGCCCCTGCAGCAGGCATGGGGGTCAATTCAGTCCTGGGACCCCCTAGTGAGGTGACCCACGCAGGTGGCTCGCCCTGCGTAGTGACAGGAGGACGACTTCCTGCTGGCGCTGAATCCTGCTCAGCTGAAGTCCAGGGATGCTCTTTCGTCGGCTCAGGCATTGGCTTGGTCTCAGCGCTTACCATAAGGGGAAATGGGATAAGGACCTGCACTTATATAGCGCTTTTCTAGTCTCAAAGACCACTCAAAGCGCTTCACTAGTACTAACCCTCCATTCTAAGGGCCTATAGGAGACAGATATCTAGGGGCAATTTAGAACAGCCAATTAACCTAGCATGCATGTCTTTGGATTGTGGGAGGAAACCGGAGCCCCCGGAGTAAACCCACGCAGGACAGGAAGAACATGCAAACTCCACACAGAAAGGTTCCTACCCCTGCCAGCCTGGGGATTCAAACCTGTTACCTTCAAGCTGTTAGGCAACAGTGCTAACCACTGCACCACCATGCTGCCCCAATCCATCATCATCCATCCAGAGCATGGCTGCGGGGCTAGAACCAGGTCCTCCAGGGCTGCAGGCTCCTCCAACATCCGGTGGCTCAATCCTGGGGCTGGCGGACACTCAGTGGGCAGAGGAGGAGACACGGAGAGAGCGGGTAAAAAGTTTATAGCTGCAGCAGGCAGTGAGGACTCAGAGGACTGAATTGGCTGAGCCTCACCACTGGGAATCAGGCAAGGTATTTCATGTGTCAATGATAGAGAATGAAAAAACACTTGCCTGTTTTCCCGGGGCGTGATGTTCTCTGCTGCAGTAGGGTGGAAAACAGCCCTCCCTGTGACTTCAGTGGACGTGGGCCCCTCAGTGAAACATGGAGGAGCCGCTCCTGCAGACACGGTGACGGGCGGAGTCGGGAAGGAAATGGTCAGTCTCTCAGCAATGGGAGGAATCGCTGAGGGGAAGCAGGAAACAGCAGCTGCAGAGAGGGAGAAAGCTGACGATACAGCCGGAGAGGAAAAGCATGGCGAGCACACTGCTGCGGGAGTCTTCTACCCCGGCAAAGGAAAAACTGCTGCCTGAGAGGTGGAGGCGTTCATCCGGTGGGATTTCCCTGGAAAGCAGTGTTCTGGAGCAGGTGGAGCGGGAACGGGTGCCGGAGACTGGTGAGGCGCCGATATTACAGAGGCCCGGGAATGCCTCCCCTTCGGCGCGGGCCCAGGTTTCCTCAGGGAAGTCCTCACCATCTCACTGTTCTCACGTTGCAGCGCCGCCACCAGAGAAATCCTCTCCACCCCGTCAGCATGCTCCTGAAGCTGAGGACACCGGCGAGCAGCTGCCTCCGCGAGACCCAGGTACCATAATGCATCTTTCGGAGTTGGGCCAATACACGCTGCGGAGATTTGCCCATCCATCTCCATTAGGACTTTGCAGCACTCCCACCCCAGGCTCATCAGGTAGCTGCGCCCACCTGCAGAGTCCAACATGATTCGCTCCAGGGAAACAGGTGAGTGAAAAAAAAAAAAAGAACGGCCAAAAATCCACAAACTCACAGCAGCTGGGTCTCTTACTGGCCGCTGTCTTTTGCCATGAGTTGCCCTTCAGAGCAGAGAGGTGAGACCCATGTGCTGAACTGTGAGTTTGTGAGGTTTATTGAAAATATCACAACATAAGTCCACACAGTGCTCCTAACAGAAAACACAAACAAACGGGTAACTTACAGATTAAGCACACCAGAATGAGGCAGGATCTGGTGGAGACGAGGAGAAACTCAAACAAGACAGCGGCAACAGGAAATGAACATAACTGCCCTTAAATAGGGTCAAAAACAATTTACATAATCAATGACAGGTGGGGGTCACATGAGCGGGTAGAAGGAAACAATGATTCATAATTAGGACCAGCTGGGAGCAGTGAGAGGGGAGCGTAACCGGAGCTGACAACTGACAGGGCAACACCCACACGGAGCACCACGCCACTGACAGCTGTCAACCAGTGAAAGAACAACAGTAAAGATATAAAGAATAAAATATCAACCAAAGCAGACTAAGATATAAATACAAATTAATGCAAAATAAAAGTGTAACAAAACTAAAACATAAGCAGGAAAATAGCAAACAGTACAAAAATTACAAAAACCCCAAAAGCGCAAAATACAACAAATATATAAATATAGAGAAAAAGCCATGAGACTGAGCAAGGCGGAAACCTCCTGTGCTCAGCTCATGACACTGTGTGGGGGTGGAACAGCAGTCCACCTGTTTCCGCCTAGCTTTAGTTTTTTTGTATGTTATAGGCCCTATATTTATGTTTAGTTTAGTACGTGATTCGGGTTCCAAATTGGGGAGGGTCTCGATTGTATGTGTGCTTTGGACCTTTTTGAAGGGGGGGGGGATGTAGTGTTGTACTCAGGACATATTATGGTGTGACATGGGTGGTGGCTTCACCTTCCGGTTCTGCCACCACCCGGAGTATTAGAGGTCTGTGCAGAAGAAGTGCGGTCTCTTTTTGACCACCTCTCAGCCTAGCGGGAGCACTTCTGTATAACCCATGAGTCTATAATAAAGTCTTGTTCAGTTCCACTTTAAGTCTCATCATTCACCCTGATTTACAGACATAGCACAGAGGCCTACCGATGTATGGACACGGACTATATTGAGTGACGGACAGAAAATGTAACTGTCATATCACGCCTCCTCCTCTACTCTGTTCTCCGTCTCCGGGTGCCTGTCAGCGGACCTATGCTGATGTCTGCCCCGATGATGAACGACTGAAGTTGGGCCACTTCTAAACACCACACCGGTAAGGTCAGTGAGTTTTAGCGAGTAAAGGTAGCGTTTCTGATTTTCAATGAGCAACTGTCTCAGCTTTAGAAAACGGATTAAACTGTTAGCCTGTGCTAACATTACCTGTCAGAAAATAATCTCTCTTGGATGATGGTTGCTGACAGCTGAGCTGTTTCAATTCCACTGGTAACATGTTAACTGCAGTAAATGAGTGAATTCCATGAGCAGCTTACCCTTTTTCATCTTCTCTTTTATTATCATGTTAATATAAGCCCTTATTATGAATATTAGTGCATCTCAGGAAATTAGAATACCATGATTTGTAATTTAATTAGTAAAAGGATAACCATAATTATCACAAATAAATTAAAACAGCTTAAATATTTCACTGTATGTGTAGTGAAGCCTCACCTTCCTGCACTGTAACTTAAAACATTTGTAAACTTATAGTTCCTTTAATTTTCATCTGAAGCCTAATTAAACTTTTAAACTTCTAGACCCAACAAGGTTTCAAACAGGATGGACTAGCTTGTTATTTTCTTTTTGACTTTAGTGGAGTTGAATATTATTACTCCAGTTTGTTTTGAACACTAGAGTTACAACAGCAGCTGCAGCAGAAGCAGATATTTGAGTTTTATTTCTTTAGTTTTTTGGTTAAAAGACTGAACTTTAATTTCTGTTATTTAACTGTGTTGCTACAAACACTTTTGATTAAGCTGTTAAGTTCTAGCTTCCAACTTATGTTTCATGGGTCATTATTTTATTTAGCTAACTTTTTATAATAGTCTATTCAAACTTCTATTGTTGCAATTGTCTGCATCGTTCATTTACTTAAAAGAGAATTTATTACCTCCGCCAGGCCGAAAGGCCAGGAGGAGGTTATGTTTTTGCCGGGGTTTGTCTGTCTGTCTGTCTGTCTGTCTGATGGTTAGCAAGATAACTCAAAAAATCTTGGACGGATTTCCATGAAACTTTCAGGCATTGTTGGAAATCGTACAAGGAAGAACTGATTAAATTTTGGGGGTGATCCAGTTCACCGTCTGGATACAGGAATTTTTTAAAGCATTTTTCATTCAACACTGTGACATACAGCCATTTTCAACATGTGCGCAGGCGCAATGGAGGGCGCTGGTCGTCGTGTCTGCAACACAAACTCTGCATTCTTCAACGTTTTAGGCACAAAAGGACGCGGAAAACACTGCTGGCCTGGGCCCGCCAGCGTGCAACTGCAAAACCTCACACGGGCAGCTGTCCGCCGACGGATTCTTTGGCAGAAATTCCCCGGCCAGCCATAGGAGCTGCGCATTTGGCAGAAATTCACCGGCCAGCCATAGGCGCTGCGCAAAAACGAGCTCTCTGCCGGCGAAGCTTCTAAATTGTCGTTTGCCGCGGAGCGCAACCCCCAAAACAATAATATTGTAGCGAACTCAATATGAGCACCCTATTTGGCTTGCCAAGTGGGTTGACACTATTGGCGACACAGGTAGAGTGCGGGACTCCGGAGCAGGAGGCGTGAGTTCGAACCTCCCGGTGGGACGTTGCCATGTCGAGCAGCACGTTACAATATAATATAAAACCCACGGCAACCTGTCTACCCAATTTGCATCCGTCAGTGGAGGAGATGGACACAACAGCAACACTTCAGTTTATTACCTCCGCCAAGGAGGCAATGCTTTTACTACTGAACCACTAATCCTATCACTATCAGATTGATTGTCATTGATTAATTGTGTGTTTATTGCACTGTCCCTGTCAAATAAACAAATAACCATTGAGAATCCAATTGCTAGTCATATGTTTACATGCTCAAGGAATGTGAAAACGTACACACAAACACTGTATGGGGGGAATTGTGGCGCTTGGCGGAGGTCTGCGCTCTCCGAGTGCTTTTCTAGTTTATTTTATTTTTAGTTTGTTTATTTGAGAATATTTTATTTATTGAAGAATTTACTGCTGGCACTTTGCAGTCCCCCCCCCCCCCAGTAAAGCCGTTCCTCCTTATACAAAAGATAAGCAGTTTTATATCTTGCATTTTGTTTCCTTACTGTACCAAAAATGAACCAAACCGTGACCTTAAAACCAAGGTACGTACCGAACCATGATTTTAGGTGTACCATTACACCTCTATCAGATACTGTGTTTTTTCTGTTTGCTGGTGATTCAGCAGCATGTTTTTATATTGTGTAGCCCTGTAGTTCACGTTTATATGCAACAAAATAATAAATGAGTTTGTGGCCATCAAAATATACACTAATTATCAAATGTGTAAAAATGTGTAAAAATTTCATATTTGAATCATGATGCAGCACTTTTATCTTCGCACAAGAGGAAAAACTACAGCAAGTATATATATATATATATACAGTATATATACATGTACATGCATATATATGTATATACTGTATATAGTTTAAGATTTAGATATATGTAGTTTAACAAAGCACACTTAGATGATACTTTTGATACTTTAGTTGCAAAACTGTTGTATAAGTATCCATTATATACTGTATACAGCGGGGACAATAAGTACTGAACACATCAACAGTTTTCTCATTAAACATATTTCTGATGGGGCCAATGACCTGAGATTTTCACTAGATATCAGTAACAACCCAAGTAATCCATACATACAAAGAAATCAAGGCCACTGTATTCACAAAACAAGTTATATTTAATAAAGTGGAATGACACAGGGAATAAGTATTGAACACGCTTGGTGAAATTCATTTAGTATTTAATAGAAAAGCCTTTGTTCCTAATAACAGCTTCCAGACACCTCCTGTATGGAGAAACTAGGCACAGGCGAGGTGAGTGGGCATAGGGCCCTTGCCATTTGAGTGCATTACTTATTGTTTTCTTTGAAACAGCAGTACCTGCTAACTCCAGGTCTTTCTGGAGCTCTCCACAAGTGGTCTTTGGCTCTTGGATAACTCTTCTGATAATTCTTTTGACTCCTCAGTCAGAAATCTTGCGAGGAGCTC
Organism: Pholidichthys leucotaenia; assembly: GCA_020510985.1. Lineage (NCBI taxonomy): Eukaryota > Metazoa > Chordata > Actinopteri > Cichliformes > Pholidichthyidae > Pholidichthys > Pholidichthys leucotaenia. Next base: position 42,922,383 of record CM035843.1, on the reverse strand, counting down.
CTGCTCTCCTGATCATGGCCGGTTTATGGTAAAATGATGTTCTTTCCACTTCCGAATGATGGCTCCAAAGGTGCTCACTGGAGCATTCAGCAGTTTAGAAATGTGCCTGTAACCAATGCCATCATTGTTTTGTAACAATAAGGGTGCAAAGGTCTAGCGAGAGCACTTTGCTTCTACCCATCATGAGTTCTTTGTGGTGTGACAATCTGATTTTCACAGACCTTTGTAAATGCTATCAGTCAGGACTTATCCAGCTGAAATTCTTCCTAAATTCTGATGGATTTCAGCTGGTTTCTTGGCTTTCTATGCCTTTTTGCACATCTTTTTCTTCATGTGTTCAATACTTATCCCCTATGTCATTCCACTTTATTAAATATAACTTGTTTTGTGAACACAGTTGCCTTAATTTCTTTATATATATGGATTACTTGGGTTGTGACTGATATCTGATGAAAATCTCAGATCAATGGCTCCATCAGAAATATGTTTAATGAAAAAGCTGTTGCTGTGTTCAATACTTATTTTCCCCACTGTATATGAATGACTTGTACATTTGCCAGTCCTAAGCAAAATGGTCTCTGTGCTACTTCAGTTCTTACAGGACACTCAAATATCTTTAATTTTGGTCCATTATTTGTGCTAGCTTAATATATACATGCTGTTGTTTATCCTGTGATGTAGGGTCACTGATATACAATTTATTTTTATTGCACACTTAATCAAACAATAACCTGTGAGCCCATAACATTTTGAATTTTATTAGAGGCTTCCTTCAACTCTGAGTCAGATGCAGTATACAGACACAGCCAGCAAATGTCACTTTTCAAGACTGTATCAAATTGTTCGAAGCAGTGACTCATTTTCAGGACAAATGGGTCAAAGTGGTACAGTGCTTCAGAGAGCTTTGATTTATCCACCACTCAGTGTTATCCAGGGGGCCACAGAGTTGGGGGAAATGTCACTGTTTCCTCCAGAAACTGCACCTAGATTACAGTTGTTCATTTTCAGGATCTGCAGAATACACTGATTGGCTATCGTGACCAAGTCTCTTAGACACAAATTTGCATGTATTCGCGTCTTTATGCTGACTTTATATGCAATCGTGTTATGCAAAAAATTCACTTTTCATTGGGTCTGAATGTACTGTTTCAAATCATCAAACAAATTTAAATATTAGACAAAGATAGCACAAGTAAACATAAAATGCAGTTTTTAAAGGAAGGTGTTTATTATTAAGAGTAAAAAAAAAAAAATCGCTGTGTGAAAAAGTGATTGCCCCCTAAACCTAATAACTGGTTGGGCCACCCTTAGCAGCAACAACTGCAATCAAGCGTTTGCCATAACTGGCAATGAGTCCTTTACAGCGCTGTGGAGGAATTTTGGCCCACTCATCTTTGCAGAATTGTTGTAATTCAGCCACATTGGAGGGTTTTCGAGCATGAACCGCCTTTTTAAGGTCATGCCACACCATCTCAATCGGATTCAGGTCAGGACTTTAACAAGGCCACTCCAAAGTCTTCATTTTTTTTCTCTTAAGCCATTCAGAGGTGGCCTTGCTGGTGTGTTTTGGATCATTGTCCTGCAGCAGAACCCAAGTGTGCTTCAGTTTGAGGTCACCAACAGATGGCCGAATATTCTCCTTCAGGATTTTTTGGTAGACCGCAGAATTCATGGTTCCATTTACCACAACATGTCTTCCAGGTCCTGAAGAAGCAAAACAGCCCCAGACCATCACACTATCACCACCATATTTTACTGTTGGTATGATGTTCCTTTTCTGAAATGCTGTGTTACTTTTACGCTGGATGAAATGGGACACACACCTTCTAAAAAGTTCAGTTTTTGTTTTGTCAGTCCACAGAGTGTTTTCCCAAAAGCCTTGGGGATAATCAAGGTGTTTTCTGGCAAAAGTGAGATAAGCCTATATGTTCTTTTTGCTCAGTAATGGTTTTTTGTCTTGGAACTCTGCCATGCAGGCGATTTTTGCCCAGTCTCTTTCTTATGGTGGAGTCATGAACACTGACCTTAACTGAGCCAAGTGAGGCTTGCAGTTCTTTGGATGTTGTTGTGGGGTCTTTTGTGACCTCTTGGATGAGTTGTTGCTGCCCTCTTGGGGTAATTTTGGTCAGCCAGCCACTCCTGGGAAGGTTCACCACTGTTCCATGTTTTTGCCATTTGTGGATAATGGCTCTCACTGTGGTTTGCTGGAGTCCCAAAGCTTTAGAAATGGCTTTATAATCTTTTTCCAGACTGATAGATCTCAGTTACTTTGTTTCTCATTTGTTCTTGAATTTCTTTGGACAGCAGTATGATGTCTAGCTTTTGAGGATCTTTTGGTCTAGTTCACTTTGTCAGGCAGGTCCTATTTAAGTGATTTCTTGATTGAGAACAGGTGTGGTGGTAATCAGGCCTTGGTGTGGCTAGAGAAATTGAACTCAGCTTTCCAAAGATGTGATAAACCACAGTTAATTTATGTTTTAATGGGGGGGGGGGGGGGTGTCACTTTTTCCACACAGGGCCATGTAGGTTTGGATTTTTTTTTTTTACCCTTAATTATAAACACCTTCATTTAAAATTTGGATTTTGTGTTTACTTGTGTTATCTTTGTCTAATATTTAAATTTGTTTGATGATCTGAAACATTTAAGTGTGACAAACATACAAAAAAATGAGAAATGAGGAAGGGGCAAACACTTTTTCACACCACTGTATGTTAAGTGTAAACATAATTATTTGACATTCAGTGTTTGCTTTTGTTTTGAAAGAGACACCCAGATCTATCTGTGATTTTCCTGTATTACCAAATAGTGGCTTAACTGAAGTAGAAACTGATATAAGGCAAATTTTGAAGAAAAGGAAATCAAAAGGTTTACAGCACTAGCAACCATCAGAAGACGCACAAGGTCAGTATTTGTTTGTAAAAAGATAAAACAAAGATGTGATTTATCTTTCTTTTGTCGCTAGTTGGTTAGCATTAGCTTTACTTTAGCCTATGACGGTGAACTTCAACTGTGTGGAAGGGTAGCAGACATTACATTTTGTTTTTTTTATGTGTTTTTTATTTAACTCCTACACTGACTTATTTATTTTAATCAGTCTGAAAACCATCAGTTACAGCGTTGACTATTCTGGGGGATCTGCTAAAAAGATCCTTCCGATTAGATGTCCTTAATAAACCCATTTGAACAGTACGGTGGGTCATTCAGAGAGATTAAAATAAATTGACACGCAGTCCACTTCAGCAATCGGAATATAGCATGCTTATTGTACAGAGGCGGAGGCTGATGGATTTTAATCATCTTTGGAAAAAAACCAGGCATGAAAGTGGTATCAATCTTCATATCTCAGTCTGAAACAAAACGGATCTCTCAAAATGTCAAAGTCTTCCTTTAAGGCAAACACTTAAAACCGTTATTACCAGCGTGATTGGATATGATTAGCTTTAGGTGACGTCGTCATCCAGATTAGTTTGTGACTGTGAGGAAAGGGTGGTGTTGGCCGTTCATTTTTGACCTCCCTCGAGCACAGTGATTCATTTCAGCAAATGACCAGGCAGAGCATGCGCTGACATCCAGTAAAAGTATCAAGATGGTGAACAGTTGGGTTAGATCTTTATTCCTGAATAGACTGGGTATCATACAATGTTTTCGATGCATTTAGAGAAAACCAGATTTCATGGCATGGATTCAGTAAACAGAATGAATATGGGGCTGTGACCCTGGCTATATAGGATTATAGTCATCGTTATATTATTATTATTATTGCTTTCATCACAGAGAAGGAACGTTTGTGGACCCCTCAAATAAATTCATGTTTTTCTTGCGGGCCCACCCAAATCTAACCAGTAACACCTAAGTTGAAACGCTACTGAAGTGTCCTCTATGATCACGCAGGCCTACTGTAGATTGCATTTGGTTATATAATGAACAAAAGTGATTGCACAGTACAAAACTACCGCTCTACGGAGTTAATTTAAGACAAAATGCCCATAAATGCATTCTAATACCTCAGGGTTTTATATAATGATTGTTTTGTGCTTATCAGATATAAGTATTTTTACTAATCGTTCAACTTAAGTGTTACTTTAATAAGTTTGTGAAAATTGTGTAGCATTGTGCCCAGTTCAAATAGGTCCTATGATGCTTGTGATAATGCATTTTTAGGTGTAAAATGCATGATCCAGCAACATATTTTGTATTTGATCGTCTAATAAAGTCATAAAATCGCACATGGTAAAATAGTCTATATATGAAATACCAAAAATACAGTTGTGAACAAACATGGAAATGGAAACAAGGTAATATAGTTAAGGCTAAACATCTTTGTCTATTACCTTTGTATAGCTAAGTCAATAAGAGGAGCATGCAGTTAACATAACATTGCCACGATTTTACATTAAACAACAAAAGCAATCAACTCAAAACAAACGTATGTGTCTTCCGCCACCACAAATTAGAACTATGTAATGTAGGTTCTCCATGATGTACATCATATGGCTTTGTGCATTTTTTCCACTGTCTGTAAATTCACAAATTAATTTTTTTTTGTAAAATAATATATCAGTAAATGTCATGCCAGAAATTACTGAGATTCTGCTCTACATGCGCTGTTTCTTACATGCCAGATTGTGCTAATTGTACATCATACTAGAAAAAACTTGTCAAGTCTTTTGTCATCGTAGCATGTACATGTACATCCAGGAACAAAATGTGCTCAATGTCATCACCCTACTTTGTATAAGGTATTTGTGCACATATTCTACATTTCTTTTTAATATAAGAATATTGTCCATTAATAAATTAGGAATAGTACAAGGACTTCTGGTAGGGAAATAAAAGTAGGCGGCATAAGTTAAAATATGTTGTCTGCTCTATGTGAAGCGATCTGAATTCATCTTTCTAAGTTTAGGCGGCAGGTGTCCATCCATCCTGCCGACTCCTCCACCAGCCAGCCTCTGGAGCTTGGGAGGTAAGTCCGCCACTGATTTACTGATGGGCTCTGTGCTGATCTTGGAGGCCTTACCACCCTGCTTATCGTCAGAGACACCCGGGACAGAGCTGATTCGCTGCAACTTCATGGGCAGGTCTCCAAAGCTGTAAGTCATCTCTGAGGTGGTGGAGCTCATCCTAAGCAGCTTCTTGGGCAGGCCGTCCCGCCCTGTGATTTTCTGGAGCTTGGCAGGCAGCTTGGTGGTGCTGTCATTGTCCTCCAGGGTCTCCAGGCAGTCCAGAGAGCTGTTCTTCTCCCCGCTGTTGCAAAGGGACGGAGCCATGAGGGGCGAGGAGAGGAGCAGGGCCTCCTCCTGCTCCTTCACACTGTAAGGAGGGGTGGGCACCTCGAATGTAGCATGAAACTGAGAATAGTCCACTTTAAAGAATCCTTCCTCCAAGGAGATGACCGGGAAGAAGCGGTGTCCCCACAGGACTTCATCCTCGGTGTATGATGTCCTCGCTTGGCAAGTCATCCCTATCAGGGACACACAAAGGAAACTTTAAGAAAGGCAAAAGGTTTCATCGCGCTTCTGTGAAACAACAGAGCCATGATTTAATTATGTGCTTGGCACTGCTCCATAAGAATCAATATGTTATTTACAAGTGCCAATTTAAGATGACAAAGCAAACAATATTAGAAAAAATGCCTCAGTGAATATGTGTTTACTGTATTACAGAGCCAACTGCCTAAATTAAAGACTTAATTGATTTTCACATTACAAACATGTTTATGAGCAATTTCCAGCCTTGAAAAATAATTAAAAGTAAAAGCTGAGTAATGAGCTGTGTGTGTTTTAGGCTAAATATTTAATCATTAAAGACCCTATTCATTTTGAAAATCCAACTCGTACACAATTACCATTGTTCTTGAAGAATACGAAATGAACTTGGGTTTGATTCTATTTAAATTAACCTTGTTTTCATATAAAAATAGGATAAGGATACACATAAGTACAATGCAGTGAAAAGGTATTTGCCCCCTTCTAAATTCTTTATATTTTCACATATTTGTCACACTTACTGTAAGTGTTTCAGATTATCAAACAAATATTGTTAGACAAAGATAACCTGAGTAAATACAAAATGCAGGTTTTTTTTTTTTTAAAAGGATGATTTCATTTATTAAGGTAAAAAAGCTATCCAAACCTACCTGCAATCAAGCGTTTGTGATAACATAACTGCCAGTTATCACAAACACTTGATTGCAGTTGTTGCTACCGGGGGTGTCACAACCACTTATTAGGTTTAGGGGTAAATTACTTTTTCACACAGGGCCAGGTAGGTTTGGATAGCTTTCTTCCCTTAATAAAGAAGTCATCATTGTACTGCATTTTGTATTTAATCTGGTTATCTTTGTCTAATATTAAAATCTGTTTAATGTTCTGAAACATTTAAGGGTGACAAATGTGCAAACATAGAAGAAATCAGGAAGGGGGCGAATACTTTTTCACAGCGCTGTATAAAAGTCTTATAATAGAGAGGAATCAGACAGGAGAATATTTCTACCTAAGAGAAAAATGGTTTCTAGCAAGAAAGGAAAAAAGCATCACATAACCTCTTATGTGACTTGATAGTTCTGTCAAGGACCGAAACAAGTCAGTTCTTCAGGTTGTCTAGTAGCTACAAATGATTAGGATTAAGACAGAACTGCTGAAGAGGCAACCTCAAAGAATAATGGCTGCAGGCATGTCTTTGGGTGGTCTAACTTGCAGTAAAACATTTTTCTTTTCCTGACACACTAAAGGGAACCCAATTTATTCCACTACTCTAAAACATTTTCATTATCGGATTCATGACATTGTTAAACCAAAACCAGCGTGGCAATTTGGGCAAAAGTGTTAAATTCTGTCCTTCGGAGATTACAAATTAAAACACAAAAGCCTGTTTAGCATGTGCCTGGCTGGTGCGCGTACTTGTAACCATGCCTTGCAAATTTGGCAATTGATAGCAGACTATTATACATTTGGAATGAATGTTTCCTCACTGGGGATTAAATCCCTGTTAAAAAAAAAAACCTCTCCTCACATCCTCAGAAACAAATTAATGCAATTACCAAAATCCCTAGGTTTGAATTAAACAACAAACATCCTTTTTCATGCAAAGTTATTGGATGCTTATTAGTGATTACTCATCACTGTTAATTCAGCAGCTGCTATCATGGCTGTGTGTGTATTATATCCCACCCAGTGTGTACAGCAAAGCCCTTTCCATCTTAGCATAGTTAGCATTCTGCTGAAAAAACATTTTTTTGCATTCTAAGTGAAAGCAAGCTGAGAATGAGTTTCAGATCTGAAACAAAACACTGGAATAGTGCAGCGAACCCCCAGAGAAGAATTGCCGGGACACACCTGTTAAAACTTGTTGAAATCCAACAGGAAATCAGTGACTGCAGTTGATTGTTATCACACATTTTAATTACCAGCATAATATTGCCTTTGCTGCGTCATCTGGGCCAGACTAAGACAAGCAGTCGCTCGCAGTGAGACACCACTGCTGATTGCGAGGATGTCATCATCAAAACTAGAGGCATCTGTGATTCTGCTTGACTCCCAAGGTCATGAAATAATTCGCTGATAACAGCTCTGTACACAATCGCAGATGTGCAAGAGACTGAACATCAAGTGTGTTTAGGGTATTCAAGGTATTACTTCTGCACTATTGCTTCAGAGTCCCAAAGCCTTTTGGGCATATAGAAATGTGGAAATGTGGTGGAGTGAATGAACTGGGGGAAGTTAATGAGAACTGTAGGGCCAGAGCAATTGAGAGTTAGGGATGAATGGAAATCATACTGGATAGAAAGGCTGTGAAACTTCCTCCAGCAAAAAAAACACAGTAGTCACCATCAACAGACGTGCAAACACTGGTCCTGGGAAGACAGTGGTGGTAAATGGTTTCTGTTTAGTCACTTAATCACCACCAGTTGTCATCTGCACCCACTTTATTGAACAGTATACCCAATGTTGCAGAACTAATTGGATATCCATGCTGTGTGTACAGGACTATTACAGCAATGCTTACATTACTGATGCATGATGAGGAAAAAGGGCTACAGCAAAACAGGGAAAACAATGTGTGAGGCAAAGGCTTGCTATAGTGAAACACATGACCCAAATACCATCATCTTACATCTATTAATAATGCCCTATTGGCCCTTCAGATGGTGTAGGAGTTACTGTAAAACCTGTCTTTGGAAAACCATGATCTTTAAAGGCCTGGGGCTGAAACCCTGACTGACCCGCTCCCCCTTTCTCTCAGCCCACTCAGCCCACAAAATAAGAGATCTCCATCACTGACGTGGATTTTCTAATCAACTGCGTCTCTCCTCCAAAATTAACAGTAGCGCTAGACTTAATAATCATGGTTATTAAAATAGATTTAATTTCCATATATTATTCAAGGATCGATTCCTGAGACATTACATAATAACAGACACAGTTGCATCAGATGTGTACAATTGTGTTGCTAAAGACCTGCTGTTCTGCAACGCCCACATTCATATGGCACACAGTACAGCACACAGAGAGAGGATAATGAACTGTGCACCTCGACATTCACTGAGGCCACGGCACAGTGCATATTTTGGTGGAAATGTAAAGTTTATGTTATGTCGGCAGACCTCACCCCACTAGCTCACATAACAGTGGCATAGCCTAAAATAGCACCAGCATGAAAATAAAACCTATTTCAGATATTATACACTTACTCCTAAAAATAGGAATCCAGTCGAAAGAGAATACCCTTATCGGATTCTACGTTGTATTACTGGTTAGGGCTTATGTAACTCTAGAATACACGCCTGCCTAGCACTCTGTGTTTCTATGGAAACAAAACTGTAGGAATGTGTGCATGCGACAGCCATAAACCTTTTCACTGCTTGGTGAAAAGTATCAGTGGCACAGTGCAAACTAAACTCTTTCTCTCGCTGACATATAACACTCAGCCAAACTGCTCAAAATTAATTTTTCATTCAGGGTCAAATCCTCCATATGGTTCTGATGCCTGCCAAAAAAATAACATGGTGCTATTTAGGGCTGGAAATCTTTAAGCACCACACAATTTCATTACCATTCAGGGGGCTCAGATTTGATTCTCAAACTATTCTGGATTCATCTTGATGCATTTAGGATCCATTCAGGATCTTTCTCCTCCAACTGTGTGACAACTTGATACTTTTAAAGCAATGTATTTGCAATGACCCATGAATTTACTTCCAGTATGTTTTAAGAAAACAAATAGAAGAGAAATATGGTAAGTCACATGGAAAGTTACATTTGCCAGCATATATTTCACTTCTAAAAAAACAATATGAAAAATGCACCTGTAGCAGCATATTTGTTGTAACGCAGACTTCAGAGTACCTTGAATTTTAATAAATAAGGCTGAGTGCATAAAAAAAGCTCTGGATCCCAGCAGGACAAAATGCTTTCCCTGGACACGCAGCCTAATGGACTTCAAACAAACTTTCTTCCATTTTATGCAACAAGTAACACAGTCCATCTCCATCTTCTACTGCTTATCCGGAGGTCCTGTCAGGGATGACCGGAGGGTCATTCCTGCTCTGTATTTATTTCTGTCTCCTTGTGTTTTGTTTTTTGGGTTCATGTTGTATTTTCTATATTTATCATGGTCTGTTGGTTCTATAATTCTGTTCCCAGTGTTATTTTGTATCATTTATGATTTGAATTCTGTTCTGTCATTGTGTGTGATGATCATGCCTCCTCTGCGTCTCCCTCTGTTTGTGTTAACCCTGCCTCCTCTCGTCAGCTGTTTGTCATCATTGATTTCTTTACCTGTCCTGTGTTTCATGATTATGTTGTGCACTATTTAAAGGACACAGCGCCTCTGTTTGGCGCTGCGTCATTGACCGTCATTGTTCTCCCTGGTCTGTTTGGCGTTTACTCACACTTCTGTTCTATCTGCCTTGCCCGTGAGTCTAGTCCTGTAAGTTTTGTCTGCCAGTCTACCCTGAATTAGTTTTTGTTTTGGCTTCCGAGCCGTTATTGTTAATAAATTATGTTCACTGCTCGCTACGCATTGGAATCCTGTTCTCTGCCCCAAAGAGTGCAACATGACAGGTCCGGTCACGGAGGCAGCAGTTCAAGCAGAGAAGCCCAGACTTCCCTCTCCCCAGCCACCTGCTCCAGCTCTTCAGAGAGGGCATCAAGATGTTCCCAGGCCAGATGAGAGACGTAGTCTCTCCAGCGTGTCCTGGGTCTGCCCCGGGGTCTCCTCCCAGTAGGATGTGCCCGAAACACCTCAAGTGGGAGGTGTCCAGGAGGCATCCTGATTTCAATTTCAATTTTATTTATATAGCGCCAAATTACAACACAGGTCGTCTCAAGGAACTTTACAGAAAAGAGTCGGTTTAGGCCACACTCATAGTTTATAGAACCCAGCAGAGACCCTTAAGAGCAAGCACTGTGGTGACACAGGCGAGGAAAAACTTCCCTTTAATGGGCAGAAACCTCGAGCAGAACTATAGCTCACAGAGGACGGCCATCCACCTCGACCGGCTGGGTTGAATAGCTACATTCAAAATAAACATACAAATACAAAAGCCAAACAGTCCAGTACCAAGCCTGGCCAGGCCGCACATGCAAGCGAAGGCCTGGCAGGGGCAGTATTTCTAACTAAAGACCTTATCAAAGAGAAAAGATTTCAACTTGCTCTTGAATAAAGAGAGAGTGTCTGCCCCCGAACTGAACTGGGAAGACAATTCCACAGGAAGGGAGCTTGATAGCTGAACGCTCTACCTCCCAATCTATTTCTAGGTACCTTGGGGACCACTAGTAGTTTGGATTTTTGGGAGTGCAGAGCTCTGGTTGGACGATAGGGAACTAAGAGTTCTTGCAGGTAAAAAGGAGCCATACCATTAAGAGCTTTATAGGTTAAGAGCAATATTTTGAATTCCATTCTATATTTTATTGGGAGCCAACGTAAAGAAGCTAAAACTGGAATAATGCGATCTCTTCTCCCTATTCTCATAAGGATATGTGCAGCTGCATTCTGAATGAGTTGGAGAAACTTTATGGACTTATTTAGGCAACCTGATAAAAGTGAGCTACAATAGTCAAGTCTAGAGGTGATAAAGGCGTGGACAAATTTCTCTGCATCTTTATGAGACAGGATGGACCTAATTTTAGAAATATTACGCAGATGGAAGAAGGTGGTCTTAATGGTTTGCTGTATATGAGAGCTGAAAGACACATCTTGGTCAAAGACAACTCCAAGATTCCTAACAGAAGATGTAGAAGCCAGTGCAATGCCATCTAGTGTTGTTATCTTGCTAAAAAGAGTACTTCTAGCATGTTTGGAGCCAAGAATGATGACTTCAGTTTTATCTGTATTCAGCAATAGAAAGTTGTAGTTCATCCAGGTATTGATATCCTTAAGACACTCCTGGAGTAAACCCAACTGGCTGGGATCATCTGGATTGATGGATAAATACAACTGAGTGCCGTCAGTGTAACAATGAAAATGAATAGAATGCTTCCTCATAATGTCTCCCAAAGGCAGCATGTATAATGAGTGAATGAATGAATGAATGAATGAATGAATCTTTATTTCGGATAGATTAAAAGTAAAGATTAAAAGAAACAGAATAATATAACAAAGGGGAAAAAAATCCAACAAGGTCAAATTAAACAATAACTCCTCTGATTATACAGTTCAACATAAGTTATCCGAAATGGGTGATGGCTGAAACCGCACCTTATATTGCCCACCCATATTCCATCCAAGAATTCAAAAGAAAAACAAAACAAGAGCAATTACAATTCAGAACAAAGCTAAGACAAAATGTGACAAAAAAAAAATAAGCAACAACACAACACAGACTGGATATGATAATCCTTATGTGATTTTACATGTCATCTTGTATATATGTTTGGAGTATTTCTTCCTTTAGTTTTTGTTTAAATTGTCCAAGCGTTGTACATGATTTTCTCAGAGTTGCTGAAGGTCACCTGTGGAGTCCCACAGGGTTCAGTTTTGGGACCATTATTATTCAATATGTATATAAACGATATATGTAAAGTTTCAGAAAAAATGGACTTAATATTGTTTGCCGATGACACTAATCTGCTATGCAGTGGAAACAATTTGGAACAACTTATGGATAGACTCGGGAAGGAATTAGAAAAGCTTAAACTGTGGTTTGATTCAAACAAATTAACGCTCAATTTAAGTAAGACAAAATTTATAGTCTTTAACATCCATCACAACAATCCAGTACCCAAACTCAGTGTAAATGGTGTAGAGATTGAAAGGGTATCTGAAACTAAATTCCTTGGAGTAATAATTGATAACAAACTGTGTTGGAAGTCACATATTAATTATATTAAAGGTAAAGTTTCCAAATCAATTGCAATATTACACAGAGTGAAATATTTGCTGAATCAACCCACACTATACACCTTGTATCATTCATTAATACTCCCATACATGACATATTGTAATGAAGTATGGGGAAATACATACAAAACAAACATATATCCACTCTTTATGCTTCAAAAGAGAGCTATTAGAATAATAAACAAAGCAGCTTACAGGGAACCAACAAACCCACTTTTTCTTAAACAAAAAACTCTCAAGTTGAAAGATCTGGTTGACTTTAAAACCGCAATAATAATGTTCAAAGTGAAGAATTTATCACTGCCCGCAAATATCCAAAAGTTGTTCCAAACAAGGGAGAAACGATATCACTTCAGAGGAACATGTATATTTCAAAAGCCTACAGTGAGAACAACCACCAAGCAACACTGTATTTCAGTGCAAGGAGTCAGATTATGGAACGATTATGGACCTGAATTAAAATCATGTACAACGCTTGGACAATTTAAACAAAAACTAAAGGAAGAAATACTCCAAACATATTTACAAGACGACATGTAAACTCACATAAGGATTGACATATCCAGCCTGTGTTGTGTTGTAGCTTAGTTTTTTTTTTGTTTTTTTTTTCTCTCTGTGACATTCTGTCTTAGATTTGTCTTGAATAGTAACCGCTCAACTTAGCTTAGCTTAGTTTTCCTTTTTTTTCTCTCAGTCACACTTTGTCTTAGCTTTGTTCTAAATTGTAATCACTCTTGTCTTGTTTACTCTTTTTTCTTTTGAATTCTTGGATGGAATATGGGTGGGTAATATAAGCTGCGGCTTCAGCCATCACCCATTTCGGATAACTCACGTGGAATTGTTTAGTAGAAGGAGTCTTTGTCTAATTTGACCTTGTTGTTATATTATACAGTTTCTTTTAACCTGTACTGTATTATCCGAAATAAAATTCATTCATTCATTCATTCATTTTAATTCAGGTCCAATATCGTTCCATAATCTGACTCCTTGCACTGAAACACAGTGTTGCTTGGTGGTAGTTCTCACTGAAGATTTTTGAAATATACATGTTCCTCTGAAATGATATTGTTTCTCCCTTATTTGGAACAGCTTTTGGATATTTGCGGGCAGTGATAGATTCTTCACTTTATACATTATTACTGCAGTTTTAAAGTCAACCAGATCTTCAACTTGAGAGCTTTTAATTTAAGAAAAAGTGAGTTTGTTGGTTCCCTGTAAGCAACTTTGTTTATTATTCTAATAGCTCTCTTCTGAAGCATAAAGACTGGATATATGTTTGTTTTATACGTATTTCCCCAGACTTCAGTACAATATGTCATGTATGGGAATATTAATGAATGATACAAAGTATATAATGTGGGTTGATTCAGCAAATATTTCGCTCTGTGTAGTATTGCGATTGATTTAGATATTTTACCTTTAATATAATTAATATGTGACTTCCAACACAGTTTATTATCAATTATTACTCCAAGAAATTTAGTTTCAGATACCCTTTCAATCTCTACACCATTTACACTGAGTTTAGATACTAAGTTGTTGTGATGGTTGTTAAAAACTATAAATTTTGTCTTACTTACATTGAGCGTTAATTTGTTTGAATCAAACCACAGTTTAAGCTTTCCTAATTCCTTTCCGAGTGTATCCAAAAGTCGTTCCAAATTGCTTCCACTGCATAATAGATTAGTGTCATCGGCAAACAATATTAAATCCATTTTTTCCGAGACTTTACATATATCATTTATATACATATTGAATAACAATGGCCCCAAAACTGAACCCTGTGGGACTCCACAAGTAACCTTCAGTAACTGTGAGTTTTTGTTACCAACACATACATACTGATATCTATTCTTTAAGTAACTACTTAACCAGGACAGTGCTACCCCCCTAATACCACAATTTTGTAGTTTCTTTAATAATAAATTGTGATCCACTGTATCAAATGCTTTTTTAAGATCCAGGAATACCTCAACTGAATACTCTTTATTTTCAACGGCAGTTGATATTTTTTCTATAAATTCCATTAGAGCAAATGCAGTTGTCTTCTTGTGTCTGAACCCATATTGCTGCTCACACAATAAATTATTCTTCATTATGAAGTTGTCAATTCTCTCATAGAATATTTTTTCAAGTATCTTGGAAAATTGCGGCAACAGTGAAATTGGTCTATAGTTTGAAAGTTCCCCTCTGTCACCCGTCTTGTATATCGGAATTACTTTAGCTATTTTCATTGCATTGGGAAATATACCTGTTTGGAGAGACAGGTTACAAATATACGTCAGTGGTTTCACTAAGCATTTGATAATAGTTTTGACTAAGAGCATGTCAATACCATCACAGTCTGTAGATGTCTTACTTTTAAACGATTTAACAATTTCAATGAACTCTCTCTCGTCTGTGTTCTTTATAAAAATGGAGTCTTTTATAGCAGTGTTTTTGCTTATTGTATCACCCCTAGGTGCCGTAATGGGTATTTCTCGAGCCAAATTAGGACCAATGTTAACAAAAAAGTTATTACATTCATCTGCAGGTGAAGCTGCATTCACACTCTGAATTGTTGTATTATTTTTTGAAAAATTGGTTGGGTAGCTTGTATTTCTGTTTTTATTTCCAAGAATATTGTTAAGTATTGTCGATGTATTTTTAATATTGTCTCTGTTTTTCTCCAGTTCTTTACTGTAATAGTCTCTTTTACTACATCTCATTATATATGTTAACTTATTTTTGTATGTTTTATACTGCTGCTCTGCTTCTTTTGTCCTTTTCTTTAGAAAAGCTTTATATAGTACATGTAAACAATACTGGTCCAAGTACAGATCCCTGTGGAACTCCATAGCTAACTGTTGTCTGAGTAGAGGACTTGTTATGGATATGAACAAACTGGGAACGATCTGATAGATAAGACTGGAACCATCTTAGCGTTGTTCCATTCAGGCCAATTTGCTGTTCAAGTCTCTCTAGCAGAATATGGTGGTCAATGGTATCAAAGGCAGCGCTGAGGTCCAATAAAACAAGGACAGAGACAAGTCCTTTGTCAAATGCCATAAGGATATCATCACTAACTTTCACTAAGGCTGTCTCTGTGCTGTGATGTTTCCTAAAACCTGACTGAAATTTCTCAAATATAGAATTTTTTTCTAAAAAGGTGCATAGTTGATTGGTGACTACTTTTTCGAGGATCTCGGAAAAGTAGGGGAGGTTAGATATTGGTCTATAATTGGCCAAAATCCCAGAATCAAGCTAAGTTTTTTTAAGTAGAGGTTTAACTACTGCCACTTTAAATGACTGCAGTACATGTCCTATCAATAGGGACATATTAATTATGTTGAAAAGAGATGGGCTAATCAGAGATAGGTAGTTGGTTTAGAGGCTGACACCATTAGGGCTAGATCAGAATGATTAATACGAGAAAATTTAGAAAAGTGGAGTTCTGAGCCTGTGGGCACAGCAGTGGCCACAGTTACATGGGCAAAATTTCTTCAATCTGATTACAATTCAGATCAGAATTTTACTGTTTACATGGATCCTGAAAAAGCTGATCTGATTAGGACGTGCGTTTCCATGTGTCACACGTTTGAACGGAATAAATCATTTTGGCATGCGCATGTCGACATTTCGACATTCCGAAAATAGTAGAAGAAGAAGCAACTTCCGGTATTAGCAAGCTTCATGTCAAAATTGACCTGTATTGTGTTATTCAGACTGTACTTTTGCTTCTGCTGGTCTCCGTAATGAAGCTACAAGTACATACTTTTGCATATGACGAACAGAGGGGGACAGCAGGACGATACAGACCAGTTTTGTTTTACTCCCGCTATGTTTTCCGCTAGCTGCTGCTAAGGTGGAAATACGTCATGTCAACGTGCGGCTGGTGTACAGACATGCGCAGTAAACATATTTTCTGCCCTGTGTTCGGAATAAGTGTTTATTTGTGCACCATTCCGATTAACAATCGGCATAACCCACCCCTCTCAATCGGAATGAAATTTTGATCCGAATGAGCGTGATCGAGTTAGAATATTCAGATTGCCGTGTTTACATGAAGCATTTTTATTCCGATCAGGCTTTTAATCCGGTTACTTGTGTCCATGTAAACATAGCTACTGTTAGGTAGAGGCTTGGTATTTTTAGGGGGGATATTTTTTGGAATATTATTCCTAATGTACAACCTAAGCAGGGCTGCTCGCAGAGATAGCAAAAAGACGTAACAAACTAATAGTTTTTTTTTTTTTTTTGAATGCAAAAGATGCAATAGACTTACACAATGGTCCTCTCCGGCATACAACTAGGAACATACTGGTCGCTATGGAGGGTGAGAATATGTATGGGCACATAATCATACCATGTAGGATAACTAAATAGACGGTTATGCTGTTTCATCCCACCTAGCAACAATGCTCTGCACTGTGTGTGTTTATATATTCACATATTTATTCCATCTAGCTACAATGCTCAGCACTGGGTGTGTTTATATTTATATATCTATATATTTATTCCATCTAGCTACAATGTTCCGCACTGTGTTTTTATATATCTACATATTATTCCATCTAGCTACATTGCTCCGCACTGTGTGTGTTTATATACTTGCATATTTATTCCACCTAGCTGCAATGCTCCGTACTGTGGGTGTTTATATATTTACATATTTATTCCATCTAGCTACAATGCTCTGCACTGTGTGTTCATATATTCATATATTTATTCCATCTAGCTACAATGCTCTGCACTGTGTGTCTGTGTGTGTGTGTGTATATATATATTTTATAGTAATATGTACATATGTACTGTATATTAGCTGCTCTTGCTTGCTTGTTTTTTTTTCTTGCCTTCTGATTGTTGCTCTGAGTGTTGCTATCCCTGTGCTGTTGCAATCCTGGAATTTCCCCGTTGTGGGACTAATAAAGGCTTATCTTATCTTATCTTATCTTAATACTGACAATTTTATCATTAAAAAAAATCAAAAAGTCGTCAGCACTAAGAGTTGGAGGGATATAGGGATCTATGGCATTTTGGCTCTTGGTTAGCTGAGCCACAGTGTTAAAGAGAAATCTGTGGTTGTTTTTATTTTCTTCTATCAAGGATGAATAGTACTGTCACCTAGCACTACGGAGAGGTTTCTTATAGGTGGTAAGGCTGGCATTCCAGGCTGAACAAAATTCTTCTGTCTTATTTGCATGCCAAAGCCTTTCACAGGATCTAACTTTCTGTTTTAACTTACGGGTGTGGGAGTTGTACCATGGAGCTAGTCTCCTATTTTTAATAGTTTTCTTTTTAAGAGGGGCTATGGAGTCAAGTGTTGACTGCAGTGAGGCTGCAGCACTACCAACTAAAAGGTCTAATTCTAATGAATTCAAGTAGTCAGCGCTGTCTGCTATATTGAGACGTGGTAATACAGTAAGTGCTGAAGGGATTAATTCTTTAAAGCGAGCCACAGCACTATCAGACAAGTATCTGGTAACTATATTTCTGCTTGATGCTGTGAAATCAGATAGCACAAATTTGAACTGACTAACTAACTAACTAACCTGCACTTATATAGCGCTTTTCTAGTCACAAAGACCACTCAAAGCGCTTTCATTAATACTAACCCTCTATTCTAAGGGCCTATAGGAAACAGATATCTAGGGACAATTTAGAACAGCCAGTTAACCTAACATGCATGTCTATGGCATGTGGGAGGAAACCGGAGAAATCCCGGAGTAAACCCACGCAACACGGGGAGAACATGCAAACTCCACACAGATCACTGTTGGTCGGGGGCTGGGATCGAACCCACGATCCCACGATCCCCACAATCCCCCGGCCAAGGGTAAACTGTGCTGCCGCAGTGCTAACCACTGCGCCACCGTGCAGCCCGAACGTTATCAAACAGTGGCCAGTCAGTGTAGGTTTTGAGGGATGACAAGCAGCTCATCAATTTCTACACCACAGGCCAAGACCAGGTCAAGGGTGTGATTATGAAGATGAGTTGGTTTACTAACACACTGAGAAAAACCATTTGAATTAAAGAGGGAGAGAAATGCTACACTATGACAATCATTATCAACATCTATATGAATATTAAAGTCACCAGCTATGATAATCTTCTCTGAACTAAGAACTAAGGTTGTTAAGAACTCAGAGAATTCAGACATAAATTCAGCAAAAGAAGCACTGGGAGGGCGATATACTGTGGTAAATAAAATAGGCTACTCTGACCTCCAGGATGGATGTGCTAAGCTAAAAATGAAGCATTCAAAAGAGTTACAATTTGAGTTTAGCTTAGGCTGAGGGTTCATTGGTAATGTGGATTCATATATTACACCGACACCACCACCTCGGCCAGTGTTTTTAGGAATATGAATATTACCATGGCTGGGGGGGGGGGGGGGGCGGTGGCCTCATTGATACCAACAAAGTCATCGGGACGTAGCCATGTTTCTGTGAGACAGAGCATACTTATTGTAATCCGTGATCATATCATTAATTAAGGTCACTTTATCTGACAAAGATCTTATATTCAGCAGTCCGCATTTAATTATTTTATTTAACTGTGGTAAATTAGTGGTTTTAATCTTTATCAAGTTATGTTGTATTTGTCTTGGGTTATAATGTTTTGGGTAATGGGAGACAGCCATAATCTCTGTGGGGTTATGAACTGAAGACTGATCTAAACAGCGAGAATTATTTGGATTAATAGGATTAATATGAGAAGTGGAAGCAAAGAAGGGCTGGTTGGCAGACCCAGGTACTTTGGGGTGAGTTAACACACCAGCTTTCAGTCACTGTACTAAAAAATGCTGAATGGAATAAAACAGATTGTCCCTTAGAACACGTGCACCGAGTCTATTTGGATGGATGTCACCTGGCCTCATAAATGATGGGCAGTTCCAGAACAGGTTGAAATTGTCTATAAAACCAGTGTTAAAAGTAGGACATGTTGAACACAACCAGATATTAAGGGTAAGAGTTCATGTGGCCCAGAAATAAACACACGTCTGCCACAGTTCTTAAGAGTGGACAGAAGGCTCCTGAAGTCTCTCTTTAAGATCTCAGACGCTTCATCTGGGATGTTGTTGCATTCAACATGCACAATGACAGTTTTAGCGTGGGGGTATTCATTTAATAGGTCAGGGATAAGAGCCCAATGTCTGACACTTTAGCCCCAGGAAAAAATTTTGTAACACCGTACCTGCTTCTGACGTTCCTCATTATTGAATCACCAATTACCAGCGTCATCTGGGGGGACTTTGTCGGTGGCTTCTGAAATGGTGGATAATTTTGCCGTTGTTGTTGCTGTAGTGGCGGCGGGGTGCCAGTGCGGGGGTGATGCGGGGGGTTGCACTCTCTTCTTTTTGGAGCTGGTGTAAAGTTTGGCACACCTAAGGTAGTTTTGATCCAGGGCTTGCGGGTTTGGGCCGCTGCTGAAGGAGGAGGGGCGGCCATGGGAGGAAGATCAACGTCCAGGTGGGGGAAATCTTCCAGGAAAAGGATATCGAATCTGTTTTCCAGCAAAAGGGGAAGGGAGGAGGCGTGGCCATGTCTGGTAAACCCCCGACATTTGCTATTGGGCCCAACCATGGTCCAGGGTGTGCATTGAAGCTGTGAAGAACCACCCAGGGCTTTGGGTTTAGCTCCGAGCTGAAGCCAGTGTTTGGTGCTGGAGTCCTGGACAGCTGAGGTGACCGGAGCAGGGGTGGAGGTGGAGGTGGATGGCAAAATGCTAATTTCATCCAGGTAAGTAGCCGTCTCTGCTAGCTGCGAGTCCGTCGCTGGCGCCGATGTCCGTCCAAAAATGATAGTATCCAGATGGTTTTCAGTCTCCCGAATCTTATAGAGGTTAGAGAGTCTCAATTCGTATTCAGAAACCTTCTTAGAGAGGGAAACACAGCTGACACAGGTTGGGGATGGAGCCATGACTTTCCAGGCCAGAAGTGGCTAGCTAGCTAGCTAAAACAGAAAGGTTAGCCTAACCCGGTGAACAGCCCTGATCGGGGTCTGATTCGCCTGTGAGCCAATACGGGCTGTTGTATTTACTGAGCTAACACTAAGTAAAAAGTTAATATCAGTAAAAGAGATAAAAAGAGATAAAAAATTTAAAACGGAGCTAATACAACAAACAAAAACAGACAAGATAACCAGTACGTGTAGAAGTGACCAAGTTTACAAACAGATGCCAACACATGCGCAGTCAAAAACCTAATCAGATACCCAAATCACCTCAACTGGCTCCTTTCAATGTGGAGGAGCAGCGGTTCTACTCCCAGCCTCTCCCGGATGACTGAGCTCCTCACCCTGTCTCTAAGGGTGAGTCTGCAAATGCTACAGAAAAAGCTCATTTCAGCCCCTTGTATCTGTGATCTCATTCTTTCGGTCATTACCCAAAGCTCGTGACCATAGGTGAGGGTAGGAATGTAGATTGACCGGTAAATTGAGAGCTTTGCCTTAGAGCTCAGCTGCCTCTTCACCACGACAGACCGGTACAACATCCGCATCACTGCAGATGCTGCTCCGATCTGTCTGTCAATCTCCTGTTCCATTTTCCCCTCATTTGTGAATAAGACCCTGAAATACTTAAATTCCTCCACTTGGGGCAGGAACTTGTCCCCAACATGGAGAGGACAATTCACCCTTTTCCGGCTGAGCACTATGGACAGGACTTGGAGGTGCTGTTTCTCATCCCACCCACTTGACTCTCAGTAGCAAACCATCCCAGCAAGACCTGCAGGTCATTGCTCGATGAAGCCAAAGGAACAACATCATCTGCAAACAGCAGAGATGAGATCCTATGATCACCAAATATGGCACTCTAAGTTCTTTGGCTGTGCCTAGTAATCCTGCCCATAAGAATTATTAACGGGATTGGTGACAAAGAGCAGCCCTGACAGAGACCAACTCTCACTGGGAATGAGTCTGACTGAGTGTTGGCAATACAAACCAAACTCTCACAACAGTCGTATAGAGACCAGATAGCTTATAGCAACAAGCCCTGAACCCCATACTCCTGCAGCCCCCCCCCCAAAAAAAACATGAGGGACGCAGTCGAATGCTTTCTCCAAGTCCACAAAAACACATGCAGACTGGTTGGGCAAACTCCCACAAACCCTCAAGAATTCTTGCAAAGGTAAAGAGTTGGTCTGATGTGCCATGGCCAGGATGAAAACCACATTGCTCCTCCTTAATCCGAGGTTCAACCAACGGCTGAACTCTCCTCTCCAGTACCCTGGCATAGACCTTCCCAAGGAGGCTGAGAAGTGTGATCCCCCTAAAGTTGGAACACACCCTCTGGTCTCCCTTCTTAAAGAGAGGGAACCACCACCCAGGTTTGCCATGCCAAAGGTACTGTTCCCAACTTCCACGCAATGTTGCAGAGGCATGTCAGCCATGACAGCCCTACAACATCCAAAGCCTTGAGGTACTCAGGGTGAATCTTGTCCACCCCTGGGGCCCAGCCACCAAAGACTTTTTTAATCACTTTGGCGACCTTAGCACCTGTGATGGGCAAGTCGTCCCCTTCATCCTCAAGCCCTGCTTCCTCTGTAGAAGGTGTGTCAGTGGGATTGAGGAGATCCTCAAAGTATTCCTTCCACCGCCTGATGATATCCCCCCATGGCCCCATCCGCACCATGCACAGT
Source organism: Pholidichthys leucotaenia (assembly GCA_020510985.1). Classification (NCBI taxonomy): domain Eukaryota; kingdom Metazoa; phylum Chordata; class Actinopteri; order Cichliformes; family Pholidichthyidae; genus Pholidichthys; species Pholidichthys leucotaenia. The sequence continues at coordinate 42,900,420 of CM035843.1, read as the reverse complement.
GCGGACAGGGAACTGTTTCCCTTTCCTGAGTCACCAGACAGGTTGCCAGAATCTCTTTGAGGCCGACTGAAAGTCTTGTTTTATGGCCTCACCGAACTCCTCCCACACCCGAGTTTTTGCTTCAGCAACCACCCAAGCTGCACTCCACTTGGCCTGCCGGTACACCTCAGCTGCTTTGGGAGTCCCATAAGCCAACCAGGCTTGATATGACTCCTTCTTCAGCTTGATGGCACCCCCCTCACAACTGGTGTTCACCACTTCGTTCGCGGGTTGCCACCACAAGATGCACTGACGACCTTGCAACTGCAGCTCTGAGCAGCCGCTTCAACAATGGAGGTGGAGAACATGGCCCATTCAGACTCCATGTCTCCAGACTCCCTCGGAATGTGATCGAAGTTCCTCCAGAGGTGGGAGTTGAAGACCTCCCGGACAGGGGCCTCAGCCAGACGTTCCCAGCACACCCTCACTATACGTTTGGGTCTACCAGGTCTGAATGGCGTCCACCCCTGCCATTGGATCCAGCTCACCACCAGGTGGTGATCAGTTGACAGCTCTGCCCCTCTCTTTACCTGAGTGTCCAAGACATACAGTACGGTCGCAGATCTGATGACATGATAACAAAATTGATCATTGGCCTACGATCTAGGGTGTCCTGGTGCCAGGTGTACATATGGACACCTTTATGCTTGAAAATGGTATTCGTTATGGACAAACTGTGATTGTAACAGAAGTCCAATAACTGAACACCACTCGGGTTCAGATTGGGCAGGCCGTTCCTCCCAATCACACCCCTCCAGGTTTCACTGTCATTGCCCATGTGCACATTGAAGTCCTCCAGTAGGACAATGGAGTCTCCAAGAGGGCACTCTCCAGCACGCCAGTCAGAAACTCCAAAAAGCGTGGGTACTTTGAACCATAATTTGGTGCATAGGCACAAATGATGGTCAGAACCCATTTCCCAACCCAAAGGCGCAGGGAAACAACCCTTTCATCCACCAGGGAAAACTCCAATGTAGAGGCAGCAAGGTGAGGGGATCCGAGAATACCCACCCTTGCACACCGCCTCTCATCTGGGGCAACTCCAGAGTAGGCCAAGCTCCAGCCCCTCTCCAGGAGATTGGCTCCAGAACAAGAGATGTGCGTTGAGGTGAGCCCAACTATATCTAGCCGGTATCCCTCAACTTCATGCACCAGCTCAGGCTCCTTCCCCACCAGAGAGGTGACATTCCATGTTCCAAAAGCCAGTTTAGAAAGCCGGGGATCAGAACTCCAAGATCTCTGCCTTTGACCGCCACCTGATCTGCATAGCACTGTAACACAGCAACACAGTCCTTCAGCAAAAAAAATGCACCGAATTTCTAGCATATAAATATTAGATTGCTAATGAAAATTGGAATCAATCTTACCCACTGTCTTGTCTTCAGTGATGGCTGGGTATATTAATTTGGCTCGGTGGGGCTTGCATGCAGTGGGGGTGGGGGTGGGGTGTCTCTGTTTTGTGTAGTGCCATAAACTGTCAGACGCTACTGTTTGACATTTCAGTTTTGTTTTTTCATTCCGTCAAAAGTAATTACATTATTACTTAATATTTAAGAATCAAATCCTTGACATTTGTGCACTGATTCAGAATCATTCATTCACATTGCGATGCATGTGAAAATGATTATTTTCACCACCCCAGTGTTATTGTAATCAACAAAGGCTCTCAGCTCAAAACTGCCCTTCGTTTAGTGAATTGGGCAGATCGTATAATTTCCCATCAATAAAGCCCAGAACTCTTATTTCAAATATCATCTTCAACAAGCTGCAGAGCAAATTATTCTTCTCCTTTCATCTATCAGTCATACCGTTTATAGCACTCATTTACTTGGTTGACATTGATGGCACCCTCATGCACTACCACATGTGCATTGTGTCATAAACAGCTGCAAATCAAAAAGAACACAAGAAACAAACAAGGTGATGTGAGAACAGCAGTAGGAAATGTAAAAAAATAAAAACAAAAACAGCTCTAAACCATCAGTTAAAACGTGCCAAAAAGTTTTTGTTATGACTTGCCGCTCATCAGCGGCGCCAGCCGCGCGCACACCTGCTCCTCGTCAGCGGCGAGGTATTTAATCCACTCTGCCCTGGGCTTCGACCTGAAGCCGTCTCTCTACTTCGGCTCCTTTGCTACTACGGATCTCAAACCTACTAGCGAAGATATCCTGGGTAAGCTCCCCTTACCTCTCTCCTCTAGCTTTCCCCTGTGCACAGGTGGACATCCCCGGCAGCGGACTTCATCACCTTGCCGTTGGCTCTACGCTGCTGCCACAGGTACCGCAGGTCGCTGTCTCCCGGGCTCCGCCCTTGTCGACGCCAGCCACCTGTCACAACCAAGTAAGCCAGCTATCATCATCATTTCCCTGTATTGGTGTGGTGCCCGTTACCCTTCTCCCTCTGCTCTCTCCCACAGGGTTGTCCGGCTGTACGGCCTCCTGCCCCCGTGCCTGACGCAGACGCCACCACCAATACATTCTTATTCCACAGACACGCAGCCATACACTTCCCTGTTGCTAATAAAGCTGTTAAATCTATCCTGAGCCTGCGTGTGTGTCTCCTGGGCTGTGCGTTATGTCAGTACGGCTTCAGCAGAGCGGCTCGGCAGACAGCGGGCTCGCACGCTGTCTTTCCACCCTCGAGGCTCGGGTGGATTCAATAGCCTATCAGCAACAGGTGATATTAAATCAATTAATTAACATCACTAACCGATTAGACCGCTTGGACCCCCAGCAGCCGTTCCCCTCGGCTCGTCCGGGTGGCGTGGCTCCTGCGGCTCCGGTGGCCGTCCAGCCTGCTCCGGGTGCGCCAACACGGCTCACACCAATCCCCACTCCTGCTCGCTTCAGCGGTAAGCTGGGTGGAGCTCGGGGTTTTATTATGCAGTGTGAGTCCGTGTTTCTTCGCGTTCCCAGAGATTTTCCCTCAGACCATAGCAGAATTGGCTATATAGGAAATCTCCTTGAGGGTCGTGCGCTTACCTGGGCTTACGCCATTATGGTGAAGCCCAGCTACGCTACCCTCACCTATGGCCAGTTTGTGTGACAATTTCTGGAAGTGTTTGATCATTCGCGTTTGGACAGTGTCCAGGTCGACAGTCTTCTCGGACTCCAACAGGGGAGCCGATCGGCGGCCGAATACGCGATCGACTTCCGGGTTACCGCGGAGGAGGTTGGCTGGAAAGAGCGCGCGCTCTGTGGCATCTTCCTCCGCAGTCTAAACTCCGGTCTGAGGGATGAGCTGGCTGGACGGGATACCCCGGAGATGCTGGCGGAGCTGATTTCTCTCACCATCAGCTTGGATAACAGGCTGCGCGAGCGCACCTCCGAGCGGAAGCAGTCCTCTCGCTCGCGGGGTGTCTCTGCACGTCTGCCCCAAGCTCGCCACCTGGCATTACCGCCACCGGAGGTCTCCGAGGAGTCAGAATCAATGGTGACGGGCCGGACAAAGCTCCCCCTGGCGGAGAAACAGCGCCGACGTGACCTGGGCCTCTGCCTGTATTGCGGAGGTAGCTAGCACACGGTGGAGAATTGATCCGGAGAAGCCAAACGAGGTGGTCCGCGAGTCACTGTAGGGGGCCTCGCGGACGCTAATCGGTTAAATCCCCTCACACATTTGACGCTGCCCATCCGCTTCTGTCACAACCTCACTGGGCATCTCACACATGCACTGGTGGATTCAGGCGCGGAGGGTAGCTTTATTTCACAAAGCCTGGCAACCCGACTGGGCATCCACTGTCACCCCCTCGACACTCCTCTCACCCTAGTTAATCTTTCCCGAGTTTCCCTGGGAAAGGTAACTCACCAAACATCCCCTGTCCCGGTGATCATCTCTGGAAACCATCGGGAGGATATCTCCTTTTACGTCCTGCCCACCTCAGTAACCCCTGTCATCCTCGGTTATCCCTGGCTCCGCCTCCACAACCCTGCCTTGGACTGGAAGACTGGGAAGGTTTCAGCGTGGAGCACTTTCTGCATGGGTACCTGCCTCCAATCCGCGGCCTGCGCCCCGTCCTCGCCTCCCACAGCTCAGGACACCGCGACCCCGGATCTCACCCTAGTGCCCTCAGAGTTCCACGACCTGGGTTCTGCTTTCAGTAAATCCAAGGCGATGTCTCTACCTCCTCACCGGCCCTACGACTGCGCCATTAACATCCGCCAGGGGGCGTCCTTACCCTCAGGACGCCTCTACAGTCTGTCAGCGCCAGAGAAGGAGGCAATGAACAGCTACTTGAAGGAGTCGCTCAGTGCTGGGATCATCCGACCGTCCTCCTCTCCAGTAGGTGCAGGGTTCTTCTTCGTTGGAAAGAAGGACGGATCTCTTCGTCCTTGTATCGACTATCGGGCTCTCAACGATATCACGGAGAAGGACCGGTACACCCTGCCCCTTATGGACACTGCCTTCCACTCCCTCCAGGGGGCGACCTGGTTTACTAAGCTGGATCTCCGCAGCGCTTACCACCTCGTCCGGATCCGGGAGGGAGATGAGTGGAAAACCGCCTTCCGAACCCCAAACGGGCATTTTGAATACCTCGTGATGCCGTTTGGGTTGACCAATGCTCCAGCCGTCTTTCAGCGCCTCATCAATGACGTCCTCCGGGACTTCATCGGCCTGTTCGTATTCGTCTACCTGGACGACATTCTCATCTTCTCCAGGTCCAGGGATGAACACTGGGTCCACGTGAGGCGGGTCCTGCAGAGACTGCTGGAGAACCGTCTGTACGTCAAGGCGGAAAAATGTGAATTCTACGCCAAAACAACTTCCTTCCTGGGGTTCGTCATCTCCCACGACCAGGTGCTTCCGGACCCAGCGAAGATCAAAGCAGTGGTGGATTGGCCCACACCAACCTCTCGAAAGCAAGTTCAGCAGTTCATCGGGTTCACCAATTTCTACCGCCGCTTTGTCCCGAACTTTGGAGCCATCGTCGGACCCCTGGCCCGCCTCACCTCTCCTAAGACCCCGTTCCGGTGGACTGAAGAGGCCGCTTCGGCCTTCCAGGCGCTGAAGACGGAGTTCTCCTCCTCCCGGGTCTTCAGCCAGGTCGATCCCGCGCTGCAGTGCATTGTGGAGGTGGACGCTTCGGACACGGGGGTGGGGGCGGTGTTGTCCCAGCGGTCCCCAGCCAATGGAGTCAAGCGACCCTGCGCCTTCTTCTCTCGGCGCCTGTCCCCGGCGGAACGTAATTACGACGTGGGGGACAGAGAGCTTCTTGCCATCAAGCTCGCCCTTCAAGAATGGCGTCACTGGCTGGAGGGGGCAGCCTTACCTTTTGTGGTCCTCACTGACCACAAGAACCTGGAGTACCTGAGATCTGCCAAGCGTCTGAACGCCCGCCAGGCGCGTTGGTCCCTGTTCTTTGCAAGGTTTAAGTTCAGCATCACATATAGGCCTGGCTCCAAGAACGGCCTACCCGACGCCCTCTCCAGGCAATTTGCCCCGGAGGCCACAGACGACGTTGCTCATACCATCTTGCCCAGGTCGTGCGTCGTGGGGGCTGTTACATGGGATATAGAAGATCCGGAGGGCGCAGGAATCAGAACCGGACCCTGGCAGTGGACTGGAGGGGAGGCTCTTCGTGCCATCTGCCGTCCGGGGGGACGTTATACACTGGCTCCATACCTCCAAGCTCACCTGCCATCCTGGGGCTTCGCGGATGATTGACCTTCTCCAGCGATCCTTTTGGTGGCCAGGTCTGCGGAAGGATGCCGCCCGTTACACCCGGGCCTGCCCCGTCTGTGCTGCCAATAAGTCAGGTAACGCCCCCCCTGCGGGTCTGCTCCAGCCCCTGCCCGTCCCTGGTAGGCCCTGGTCGCACATCGCTTTGGACTTCGTCACCGGGCTCCCTGTCTCCAACAACTTTGACACAGTTCTGACCATCGTTGACCGTTTTTCCAAGGCTGCCCACTTCGTGCCCCTACGTGGACTCCCCTCAGCCTTGGAGACGGCGGACCTCCTCATCCAGCACGTGGTCAGACTGCATGGAATCCCGGTCGACGTGGTCTCCGACCGCGGCCCCCAGTTTTCTTTGGACGTCTGGAGGTCATTTTGCAATGCCCTGGGAGCCAAGGTAAGCCTCTCCTCCGGCCATCACCCCCAGTCTAACGGGCAGTGTGAGCAGACAAACCAGAAGCTGGAGGCTCCGCTCCGCTGCGTAACTTCATCTAAACCCACGTCCTGGAGTTCTCATCTCGCCTGGGTGGAGTACGCCCACAACACCTCTCGCTCTACGGCCATCGGGATGTCGCCCTTTAAAGCATCCTTGGGCTATGATCCACCCCTGTTCCCCGCGCAGGAGGGCGAGTTGGCTGTTCCCTCTGTCCAGGCACATCTGAGGCGGTGCCGTTCCCTTTGGTCCACGGCGCGTAATGCGCTTTTACGCATGGCGGAGCGCAATAAGTCTACAGCGGACCGACATAGGAGACCTGCACCTGCCTACCAGGTGGGACAGCAAGTTTGGGTATCCACACAGGACGTAAACCTAAAGGGTGAGAGGAGAAAGCTGGCTCAACGGTTCATCGGCCCCTATCCCATAACCAGGATCGTCAACCCGGTGGCTGTGTGTGTGGCTATTCCCTCCTCCCTCCGCATCCATCCCACCTTCCACGTCTCCAAAATCAAGCCGGTGGTCTCTGACCCCCTCTGCCCTCCACCTGCGGCGCACCCTGCTCCCCGGATGATTGGTGGCCATCCGGCCTGGACCGTCGCTGACATCTTGGACGCCCGACGCCGGGGTCGCGGATTGCAGTACCTGGTGGATTGGGAGGGCTATGGACCCGAGTGGAGACAGTGGGTGCCTTCCTCACTGGTGTTGGACCGGTCACTCATTTCTGAGTTTCATCGAGCGCACCTGGAAAAACCATCGCCAGGAGGCGCTGCTAGAGGGGGGAGTACTGTTATGACTCGCTGCTCATCAGCGGCGCCAGCCGCGTGCACACCTGCTCCTCGTCAGCGGCGAGGTATTTAATCCACTCTGCCCTGGGCTTCGATCTGAAGCCGTCTCTCTACTTCGGCCCCTTTGCTACTACGGATCTCAAACCTACTAGCGAAGATATCCTGGGTAAGCTCCCCTTACCTCTCTCCTCTAGCTTTCCCCTGTGCACAGGTGGACATCCCCGGCGGCGGACTTCATCACCTCGCTGTTGGCTCTACGCTGCTGCCACAGGTACCGCAGGTCGCTGTCTCCCGGGCTCCGCCCTTGTCGACGCCAGCCACCTGTCACAACCAAGTAAGCCAGCTATCATCATCATTTCCCTGTATTGGTATGGTGCCCATTACCCTTCTCCCTCTGCTCTGTCCCACAGGGTTGTCCGGCTGTACGGCCTCCTGCCCCCGTGCCTGACGCAGACGCCACCACCAATACATTCTTATTCCACAGACACGCAGCCATACACTTCCCTGTTGCTAATAAAGCTGTTAAATCTATCCTGAGCCTGCGTGTGTGTCTCCTGGGCCGTGCGTTATGTCAGTTTTCATGCAAAAGATTGTATTTATTTCATGCTTTTTATACTAATTATTGAATTCTATATTTACTAGTACATATCCATGCATACCCGTCCATGCCCACAAAAACCAAGTATAAGCAAGTATTTCTGCATGGCCGTTGCTGAAGGGTCTCCTCCTGTCTGAGATGGCTGTGTTGTTCACAGTCATGCCTGCAGCGTACTGCACGAACCTGAGGTGTTTCATCTTCACGGCATCTTTTCTGACGTGCAGCAGTTCTCCTCACTCTATTGCTCTCCATCTGGTGGGTCTTCTTGTTCTTCTTCTTCTTCATTCAGACCACTGGTTGAGGGGTAGGTGCGTTGTAATTCCAGTTCATGGACAGGATCATGAAAATAGATCTGAGCAAAAAGTGGCTTTCGACCCTGTTCAGGAAGACCCGTGCTTGCCCGTGGAAACCCAGAAACCAACTATTCCGCATCTCCTGGTTCTCAGCTTGTCTGTGCCTTGCCTGGTGTGCAGCATTGCTCACTTTGCAGGCATTTTGGGCTTCAAGTGACTCAGCACGTGCAAGGCGCACTGCCACACATTTCCTGTCTGTCTGTGCATTCCTTGTCTGTCATACCCTATGACGTGCTCGAACCTCACGTGTTTCATCTTCACGGCATCTTTTCTGACGTGCAACACAGTCATGCCTGGGAGGTACTGCTCGAACCTCAGCTGTGTATCTTCACGGGATCTTTCCTGACGTGCAGCAGTTCTCCTCACTCTACTGCTCTCCATTTATGTAGCGTCTGGTTGGTCTATATGACCTCATAAAGACATTGAAGCAGGCACCACAGGACACTACATCATAGGTAGCCAGTCGCAAAATACATCAAGGCAGGCATCGTGAATGATGGTCTATATGACATCTTAAAGACGTCAAGGCAGGCATCATAGGACACTACATCATAGGCAGCCAGTCCTATTGCCTATATGACGGCATCACCTATATGACAGCATTGTGAGTCCTATGTAGCCTGAGATCATAGGATCATCATCATTTTTTTCCGGTTCCGGTTCCGCCGGACCGGCGGCGCCACACGAGTTGGCTGCTGTTTGCAACTGCCCTTTTCTTATCTTCCTTCTTCTTTCTACACCTTTCACTCTATATATATATCACGGACACACAGATCGCCCCAAGGGTCTCCCGAGTCGGCGGACGGAGCCACTGTTTGCAGTGGGGGACGAATACAGCAGGGCTCCAACCGCCACCCGGTGCTAACGGAGAAGCTCGACATGCCGAGGAACTGTGGCAAAAACGACGCGGGTGCCGGGCTGGAGTTTAGGCGGCGTGCAAGAAATATAAGACAGAATAATAACGAGCGATGGCAAGAACCAAGCAGACCGCCCGTAAATCTACTGGAGGAAAATGTCCCCCAGGAAGCAGCTAGCCACCAAGGCTGCTCGAAAAAAAGCACTCCGGCCACCGGCGGAGTGAAGAAGCCTCACCGTTACAGGCCCGGTACCGTGGCTCTGAGAGAGATCCGTCGCTACCTGAAATCCACAGAGCTGCTCATCCGTAGGCTGCCCTTCCAGCGCCTGGTGAGGGAGATCGCTCAGGCTTCAAGACCGACCTGCGCTTCCAGAGCTCCGCCGTCATGGCTCTGCAGGAGGCCAGCGAGGCCTACCTGGTGGGTCTCTTCGTGGACACCAACCTGTGTGCCATCCATGCCAAGAGGGTCACCATCATGCCCAAAGACATCCAGCTGGCCCGCCGCACCCGCGGAGGGAGAGAGAGCTTAGACTTTCTGCTGCACATTCACCAACCACAATGCTCTGCACTGTGTGTCTATATATATATATACATATACAGTATATACAGTATATACAGTATATATATACAGTATATAGTAATATGTACATATGTATACTAGCTGTTCTTGTTTTTTTCTTGCCTTCTGATTGTTGCTCTGAGTGTTGCTATCCCTGTGCTGTTGCAATCCTGGAATTTCCCCATTGTAGGACTAATAAAGGCTTATCTTATCTTATCATAGGACATCATGCAGACATCATAGGCAGGCATCATAGGACAATACATCATAGATAGCCAGTCCTATTGCCTGTATGACGGCATCGCCTATATGACATCATCGCGAGTCCTATGTAGCCAGAAATCATAGGATCATCATAGGACATCATGCAGACATCATAAGCCGTCCTATGATTTCCTATGATCGTGACACACAGACACACAGAGATTTCTTGAATTTATAGAGTGAAGTGATAGTGATTTGTGATACACATTAAGAGATGATGGTTAGATAATTGTAAAGGAACACTGGATAGATTTAGGGGTTCTGGCTATAAAGTGTTAAGTATAGAGTAATTGCACATCCCTGCACTATGATATGCAGGATTACATAAGTAAATAAATGTGTCTTTGATTTGATCCACCAACCTAAAATAATCTATTATTATTTTTTCAACAGGATTACCACCATTGCTGTTAGGAATTACAGTATGTACTGTATTTGAAGGGCTGCACGGTGGTGCAGTGGTTAGCACCGCAGCAGCACAGTTTTACCCTCGGCCGGGGGATTGCGGAGATCGTGGGTTCGATCCCTGCCCTCGGCCAACAGTGATCTGTGTGGAGTTTGCATGTTCTCCCCGTGTTTGCGTGGGTTTACTCCGGGATTTCTCCGGTTTCCTCCCACATGCCAAAACATGCAGGTTAGGGAGTTAAGGGGCGCTTGCGCACGCAGCGACCGGCAGCTGGTGGCTTGTCACCGGACTGCAGAACAAATCTACCTACGGGTACAAAATAAGTCCAAAAAAAAAAAATACATTGTATGTTTTAGCTTGAAGACTGTCATCACCTTTCATCCTTTTATCCTATTAGATATTGTTGTAATTTCTGTCATATGTCATAACATTTGGCAACTACATTCCAGTCAGTCTTCTAATCAGATTTTGAATACTTTTTATCTAAGATGCGCTAAAGGTAAAGCACTTTGAGGAACTCGAGTAATGACATTTTAAAAAAATAAAACTTTGATATTGTTAGGGTGTGGGTTGGGTCCCGTGTCCGTCTGATTCATAGTTTGTGTTTCTTTTGCACATGGACTCAATCCATGTTCTCGCCTTGTGTTTGTTTTGTATTTTCTGCATTTATTATTATTTGTTTGATTCATTACTCTGTTAGTTCTGTGATTATCATTATTATGATTATTTATGATCTAGATTCAGTTCTGTCATTGTTTGTCATGGTTGTCTCCCCTGATTCCCTGCATATGTTTTGACTCCCTTTGTGTGTGTGTGTGTGTGTTCAGCCCCGCCCCCGCCTGCCATTCCCTCTTGCCTCATGTGTCAGCTGTCTGTGATTATTGATTTCTCCACCTGTGCCATGTTGCCTTGATTATGCCCTGTAATTATTTAAGGTCTGGTTAACTTTGGATCTGCTCGGGTTCTTTTGTCAGTGATTCTCTACGACTGCATGAACAACACGCCTTCAGTCTGTCCTGCCTGTTTTTGCCTTAGTCTTTTTGTTGCGTTTCCGAGCTGCATTTTGTTAATTTCTGTTCAAGCCTTCGAGCTATGTCTGGGTGACCAGCTCTTTAATAAAATAGTTTGAACTTGCGTCCAGCGAATGGGTCCAGTTCCTTCACAACCGTGACAGATATAAAGGCAAACATATTATATATCATAAAAGTAGTTCATAATAGGCCCTGGTGGCCCTGGTGGAGGTGTGTCAAGCAGAAATCTTTCTCTCTCTTGGTTGTCCATTGATCCGATGATGACCGTCCCTCATGTGTTAAGTTCTCTTCTTGCGTGAGCACGGAGATGGCTGTTTAGGCCGATCCTTGATCGGCAGACACAGCTGCAGTAGGGGCAAGGAAACTGCCCAGGTAATAACGCCTTTCTTCGTGCCCGTGTTTCAGCTACATCAGCTCGCCTCTTCTCTTCAAAGTAGTCTCATGCCTGGGTAGTGAGGGCACGCCAGCCTGGCCTGTCCATAACCCACAGCTCTAATTGTTTGGGAAGGATGCCAGTGTGTCTGATGTTGAGTTTCACGCAGTCTTTGAATCTTTTGTGTGGTCTGCCTTGGTTCCACTTCCCAGAGCAGAGTTCGCCGTACATGAGCTGCTTGGGCAGCCTGTGGCTATCCATCCGGATCTCATGACCAACCCATTGGAGCTGGGCTTTCAGAATCATGGCCTCGATGCTGGTCATCTCAGCTCTGTCCAGGACCTCAAGGTTTGTGACCCGGTCTTGCCAGTGAATGTTCATGATCATCCATAAACTTCTCATGTGGAACTTCTCCATCTGCTTCAGGTGTTTTCTGTACAAGGTCCACGTCTCACATCCATAGAGAAGGCTGGTGAGGACAACGGCCCTGTACACTTTGAGCTTCGTGGACAGCTACTTTGCAGGTAACAGCATAACCCTGTGTCTCCATCTGAGGGTAGATGTTTCACAACAAACATCAAACTAGGGATGTCAACAATTAATCAACTTTCAATTAATTGTTGATAAGAATCCAGTTGGCTAAACTGAGTGAGTTGTCAATTAAATGATAGCTCATCAGTCCTTTTCAATTGCCATTTATTCTATGAAATGTAGTAGTGTCACCAGTCCAGGCGGGGACATATCTGGTCACCCACTACTGCCTTCTAGGGCTGGGCAGTACACTGAATATATTCATTATGTCAATACATTCTACTATGCATGATACATACAATGCCTTTCTCGCGAATATCGAGCATAAATTGTCATGGCAGTGTAAGCTGTCAGCATTTATTTCTCCGGTCGAAGCTTCCTCTCCTCTCACACAGCTGGACTCACTTGCCCCCCTTGTCCCTCCCCGTGCTGTGTTTCATATCAGGGTCATTGCCAGGTCTCTTTTTTTCCCTGCTATTTTTAATTTTTTTTTTGTTAGAAACTGCTTCTTTTGAGCTTGTTTTTGTGATGCAGATACGCTTGTTTTTTTATGCACAATCTTAGCAACATTGGCAGCATGCAGGAAAAGGGGGAAAAACGAAATAGCAGACACACACACACACACCGGCTGCAGTGGAAGCAGACTTGAACAAAATAATTTCAAGGAGAACAAAAGCATTGGCTCCATTGTCTGGCAGTGGACCTAGGAAGGTAGAAACTGAACAAAATACAGTTTTGTGCAAATTATGTCACAAAGCTGTTGTCTTTAAAGATAGCAGTAGCACTAATTCATTTCACCACTTGAGATCCACTGTAATATGAAGAATGCATTAAAATCCACTCTCAACATCTCAGGTAGCCCCTACAAAAAATTAAAGGAACTAGCCCTAAGAAAAAACTATATGGCTTCTTCATTTGGAAAATTTATCCCATACAACAAAAGTGCAAAATAGAAAGAGATCACAATTACAGTCACAAATTATACTGCCAAAGACATGGCCCTTATTGTTAAAAACATGACCAAACAGAAAAAGCGGGCTTTAATTTATATGGTTTTAAAATATCTTTCTCTAGAATTCTTGCTTAATGCACTTTTTATTGTGTTGAGTCCTTTTTTTTGTTTTGTTTTTGTTTTATTGGTTTTATTATAGGAAGACCTACCATTATTTATTCTGATTTGTTGCAAATTTATGAGTGGGGTTTGTCATGATGTCTCATCTCCTGACTTTGCCTTGTATCTCGTGTTTGTTTTTTGTTATATTTTTTGTGTTTCATTATTAAACGTTGGCTCAGGGATGTTGGGAGACCACCCAAAGGACTTTGCCCTTTGCTTCGGTGGTTTGGAAACTCTGGGAGGCCACCTGAATCATTCCATCGTGTGATCTGGTGGCTCTGGGACTTTTGTAGACCGCCTGAACTGCTTCACTTTTTCACCTGGTATTCCTAGAGTTCTGTATCACCTTATCTGTTCTGGTTGTGGGTCATGAGCATGTTTTTTGTTTCCGTCCCTCCTAGCCTGGCTTCCCCCACCGCCCTCCCGGGGTGGGTTATTTTTCTATTCCTGTTGGGGGGGTTCTCTTGTCTTGTCTTTTTTTCTTTTTGATGTTACCTTGGGGGTGTCTGGATCCACTTCTTGAGGAAGGGGCTCTGTCATGATGTGGAGTACGGTTGGGGAACCGTGCTCACACTCCTTTATTAGTCTGATAATTTTCTGTATTTCCCCACTTTAGTTTAGCATTTATTTTGGATGTCTTTTGTTATTTGAGTTTGCCATTTGTTTCTGTTTATCTAAGTCTCTGTTCCTAGGTGGTTATTATTATTTTCTCTTTGATATCATATATCCATGATCATCCAGTTTAGTATTGTATTTATTATGCACCTGTTTAGACTTGAGCCTACCCTCATCTCTACCTTCAGTTCACCTTTTGGATATTAATATTTGTGTTGCAATAATTGCATCTCTTGTTTGTATTTATCTTATCCTCGCTTTGGTGGTTATTTTCTCCTTGTCTTATCTCATTTTGTATATATAGTCTCCTGTGCTTTTATTTGGACAGCGCCCGGTGTTTACTTCCCTTTGGTTCAAGTTCGCAGGCTATCACAGCTGTCATTAGTTTGCCTTGATCATCCTCGGTCATGTCACCCACACCTGTTTATCATCTGTTGTTAATTCCTCTGTTCCCTATTTAAAGGGCGTGGCAACGCAGTCCATTGCAGCGGTCTTCTCAATGTTCAGACGTGAGTCCCATGTCTAGTTTATTTTGTATCCTGCGTGTGTTCCATGCTTTTCCCCCTTTTTGCCTATTTTGGTCTTACCGGCATGTATCCCACGCTTCAGCCAAACTTATTCCTCCAACGTGCATTCCACGTCTTAGCCCTTCCAGCTATTCAACCTCTCGTCTCCTGTCTTTGCCTTGTGTCTCATAAGTGTTTGTTCTTTTTTATATTTTTGGTGTTTTATTATTAAACATCTTGCAACTCACAGTTCAACGTTTGGGTCTTTGTCCTGCCCTGAGGGGCAAGTTTATGACAGGCCTGTCTGATTGGTTCAATAAAGTTTGCTAAATGTAACATGATTTTATTGCCCTCCTTTTTGTATGCAATTTAAAAAAAATGCAATACACGGGTCTGTTTCTATTATCATGCTGGTGTCATTTTATGCAAAGGTTTTACATTTACATTTATACAAAGGTTCGGAGGACATAGCAAGATGCTGTGATATTTATTGTGTATCACGATAAAACCCTAAATGTATCACAATACATGTCAAAAGCCATGTCACCCAGCTCTACTGCCTTCCTACCACAACAAAAGAAATAGAGCAGAAAAAGGCACCAGTCCCCCAAAAAATCTTTGCTTGTTCACTGCTGTACCCCTTCCAAAGTGAGTCAGCTGGTGATAAACCCCAACCAACAGGTCCCGGGCACCAACCTCCCAAGGAGACAGTGGTCTACACTCAATCGCTTCAGGACTGGACATGGCCCCTGCTTGGCCAGCCTTCACAGATGGGGCAGTAGCCCTAGCCCACTGTGCGCATGTGGAGAGGAGCAAACTATGGAACACATCATAGAGGCTTGCCCGCTCCAAAGACTGGAAGGAGGATTACACACCCTCCATACAGCAAACCAGGAGGCAACTGCTTGGCTTAAGGACTTTGCATTCGCTAAATAAATAGTGAGTCAGATAAACGATGGTTGAAATTCAAAAGATTAGCAAGGAAGTTAGCAGATTACAGAACATTTCTATGACTTGTCCTAACTACATTAATTAGCATAGATTGCAAAGTGAAAACAGTGCTTGTATGTACCGTTTTGTCATGGGCCGAGCCGGCTTGGCTTTCCCCGGCTCGGTCCTGATCTATCTGTGGGTTTTGGCTCCTCTGTTTATGTGCATTCTGTTTACAGTATTTTCCTTATCCTTAGCCACTGCCTAACCGGCAACTGTTAGTCAGCATGATGACCTACTTTCTCCCACGCTGCTGACAGGCTGTCAGTTCAGCCACGCCCCCCTGCCTTCCTCTGATTCCACCAGCTGTTCCCAGTCCCACTAATCATCCCGCCTCGCCCAGGTGTGTTGCATTTGCCACGCCAGTGGCGTCTGTTCAAAAGCAGCTCTTTGCTGGACAGACGCCGCTGGTTCATTGTATGCGCTGGATGGCTTTGCTTCGCCGTCCAGCCATCATGTCAGTGAAGGATTGCTTTTCGCGCGCCTGGATTGCTGGACGTCTTGGGACTGCTCCCCCTGTGAGTAAGCTGTTAGTGTCTTCCTTGTGTTGCCTTTACACTGTGCCAGAAGTGTTCCTTTCCCGGTTCAATTCAGCTTCATGTCTTGCAGTGTTTTCTCCCTGCAGCACCATCGTTACACTTAGGCTTAGCCCAGCTTACGTTCCCCGCAGGTGTGTTGAGCAACCCATTGTTTTCCCTGCTTCCCCGAGCGCAGCCCAATCATATCACTTGTCATTGTAACTGTTCTGAATGGCAATAAATGTGTGTGTGGTGAACTCCTGCGTTTAAATTCTCATTCTTCCTTCTCTCCACCATGCGCAAATGAAGGGCGCACGGGGGAGTTTATGACATGTTTTCTCTCATACCTTCTCTTTTTCCTCTGTTGCAGTGATCATATCCAAAGTTGCTTTTTTAATTCAATTCAATTCAACTTTATTTATATAGCGCCATTTCACAACAACAGTCATCTCATAGCACTATCAACTGTAAGGGGAGCCCCCACAGTTGCAGAAAGACCCCAGCAATCAGGCGATCCCCTGTGAGCAAGCACTTGGCGACGGTGGAGAGGAAAAACTCCCTTTTAACAGGAAGAAACCTCCAGCAGAACCAGGCTCAGGGAGGGGCAGTCATCTGCTGCGACTGGCTGGGGGGTGAGGGGACAGAGAAGATGAAAAGAACAGACATGTAGAGAGCAAACAGCACGATGGGGACTCAATCTATGGGAGAGAACAAACAGATGTTAATGACCAGCAAAAAAAAATATTTCATTGAGAGTGAAGAAAGGAGTGAGGCCCAGTGCATTACTGGAGGTCCCCCGGCTGACTAAACCTATTAGCAGCATAACTAAGGGAGGGTTCAGGAACACATGATCCCTCCCTAATTGTAGGCTATATCAAAAAGGAAGGTTTTAGCCCTATTCTTAAAAACAGAGATCGAGTCTGACTCCCGAATCCAGATTGGCAGCTGGTTCCACAGGAGAGGAGCTTGATAACTGAAGGCTCTGCCTCCCATTGTACTTTTGGAGATTCTAGGTATTACAAGTAATCCTGCATTTTGGGAGCGTAGTGCTCTGTTAGGATAATACGGTAGTATCAGATCTTTTAAATAAAAAGGAGCCTGATTGTTTAGAGCTTTGTAAGTAAGAAGAAGGATTTTAAACTTAATTCTAAACTCTATGGGAAGCCAATGAAGGGAGGCCAGAACCGGAGAGATATGGTCTCTCTTTCTAGTACCTGTTAAAACTCTTGCTGCAGCATTTTGGATCAGCTGAAGACTTTTTAAAGATGTTTTAGGACAGCCTGATAATAAAGAATTACAATAATCTAATCTCGAGCTAACAAAAGCATGGATCAGTTTCTCAGCATCACTCTGAGACAAGATGCTCCTAATCTTGGCAATATTACGCAAATGATAGAAGGCAGTCTTAGAAACAAATTTAATATGTGAATTGAAGGACAGATCTTGATCAAAAATAATTCCAAGGTTCCTCACAGAGCTATTAAAAGAAAGAGTAACCGCATCCAAACTGAAAGTTTGATTTGGAAAGCTATTTCTAAGGTTTTTTGGACCAACAAGAATGACTTCAGTCTTATCTGAATTTAATAGCAGGAAATTACAAGTCATCCAAGCTTTGATTTCCTTAAGACAGGCTTCTAACTTGGCTAATTGATTACTATCATCTGGCTTCATTGACAGGTATAATTGTGTGTCATCTGCATAACAATGAAAATGTATACAGTGCTTTCTAACAATGTTGCCTAACGGAAGCATATATAAACTAAAAAGAGTAGGGCCTAGCACAGATCCCTGTGGAACTCCATGACTAAGCTTTGAGTTGAAAGAAAACTCATTATTTACATGAACAAACTGGAACCTATCAGATAAATAAGATCTAAACCACTGCAACAAAGTTCCATTAAGTCCAACATAGTGTTTTAATCTATCAAGTAGAATATTATGATCGATAGTATCAAAAGCTGCACTAAGGTCTAAAAAGACAAGTACAGAAACCAGTCCATTATCAGATGCGATGAGGAGGTCGTTAGTGACCTTCGCTAAGGCTGTTTCAGTACTATGATGGATTCTAAACCCAAATTGAAACTCTTCAAGTAAACCATTTCCCTGCAGGTGGTCAAATAATTGCGTAGCAACAACTCTTTCTAAGATTTTTGAAATGAAAGGGAGATTAGAGATTGGTCTATAGTTAGCTAAAGCTCCTGGATCTAGCGTTGGCTTTTTGAGTAAGGGTTTAATTACAGCCGTTTTAAAAGCCTGCGGTACATGGCCTAAAGTTAATGAAGAATTGATTATATGAAGAATAAAGCTACCAATAAGTGGGAAGACTTCTTTAAATAACCTGGTAGGAATAGGGTCTAAAACAGTGGTTCTCAACTGGTCTGGCTTTGGGACCCACCATCACCCCTCGATGACAAGCCGCGACCCAAATCAAAGATTTTCAAATTCTCAAATTTACTGAATGTAAAGATTGTGCATTTTGAACCTGAGGTAGAAGAACAGAATATCACAGTATACAAACACAAAACAAATTTAATGATTAACCAAAATGACCAGTAAGTGGCAATACAACAGAGGGAACAATTCCCTTTAATGCTGAATTAGCTGCATTTTAAATTAAAAATTAAACAAAAAGTGCAATTCAAAAGAATTCAAGTCTCAAAATTGACTTTTCTTCTGATTGTTTTTTTCAGTATTTACCTACTGATAACCGGAGTGGTGGCTCAGTTGGTAGAGCATCCGCCCCACACCCGGGAGGCAGGGGTTCAAATCCCGGCCGGGTCATACCAAAGACCATATAAAAATGGTGCTTTCTGCCTTCTAGCGTGGTGCTCCGCATAATGGAATGGGGAAAGTAAAGTTACACACAGAGCTACCAGAGGACTGACCCCCCGCTGTAGCTTTCACTACTTACAGTAGCTGTGTGGCCTAGGGTCAGAGAAACGGAGATAGGCGCCGCCCATATACACCTTCAGGTGTGAAGGGATTAACTAACTAACTACCTACTGATAAGGTTATGTGCTTTGAAGAAAATGAAAGAACGCTCACTAAAACCTGTAACAGTGACATCATAGACCTGAGTCTAGAGGAATTAATGGGAGAACTGGGGATGTTTTTTGCTCTTGACAAGAGTCTCAATGTCTGGAGTTATATTAGACAAAGCGACTCTGAGGTCATGCTCAATGTCCAGTCTGTTTCTCTGTTTTGTCTTCAACTGAACCAGAGCTGAGAAGCCACCCTCACAGAGATAGGTAGTGCTGAAAGGTAGGAGGGTTTTTACTGCTCGAATGACAAGAGAAGGATACTTGCTCATCACAGTGCTGCACCAGAACTGCGAGAGGCTTACCTCCGTGAATCTCTTTTTCAGCGTGCAGTTACATGATAGCTCCACCAGCTGACTCTCTTCGTTGCTCGGCAACGTAACGCTTTCCATGTCGATTCCAAAGGGATTGCGTATCCAGTCCGTTTCGCCATGCTCAATTAGCATATACAAACAAACGTTGCGAGTCTTCTTCTATGGTGCGAAATATGGTGTCGCCCACCATCTACTGCCATCTACTGTTAAGGAGTGTGAATGACACTATGTTGATTTATTTCTTGATATTTTATTTGCCCAGGCAAAGGCCTGCGACCCACTGAAAACAGATCCGCGACCCACTTTTGAGTCGCGACCCACCAGTTGAGAATCACTGGTCTAAAAGACAAGTTGAAGGTTTGGATGAGGAAACTATTTTGTCTAACTCACAAAGGTCGATTGGAGTAAACTCATCAAGACAGACTTCAGTTGAAAGTTAACTGTGGGAAGAATCTGATTGATTTTATCTCTGATGGATGAAATTTTATTATTGAAAAAGTTCATAAAGTCCTGACTAGTAAGCTCTAAGGGAATGCTAGGATTGACTGAGTCCTGACTCTTTGTCAACCTGGCTACAGTGCTGAAAAGAAACCTGGGATTATTCTTGTTCTCTTCTATTAATGCAGAGTAATAACTCGTTCTAGCTTTTCTAAGAGATTTTTTATAAATTAAAAGATGATTTCTCCAAGCTAAATAGATTTCATCTAAATTAGTGGAGGGCCATTTTCTTTCCAATTGACGAGTCTTCTGTTTTAAGCTACGAATTTCTGTGTTGAACCAAGGAGTTAGAAATCTCTGATTAGACTTTTTCATTTTTAAGGGGGCCACCAAGTCTAGAGTCTGATGCAAAGAAGCTGAAACACTATCCACCATGTTATCAATTACAGAAGGAGCAAGCTGTCTCTAGCTTATTTCCGTTGTATTGACACATGGCATAGAGGAAACAATCTGCATAAATTTGGTAACAGCATCATCTGAGAGGCATCTACTGTAATAATATTTTTCTTTAGGAGCCAAATAGTCAGAAATAGTAAAATCAAAGGTTAACAGACAATGGTTTGATAGTACAGGGTTATGAGGAGACACTACAAGATTTTCTATTTCTATGCCTTATGTCAAAACAAGGTCCAATGTATGGTGGAGGTAATGAGTAGAATTTCCTACTTTCTGAGAAAACCCAATCGAGTCTAATATTGAATTAAATGCCACATTAAGGCAGTCACTATCTACATCCACATGTATATTAAAGTCTCCTACTATAATTATTCTATCAGATTTCAGCACTAAATCAGCTAAGAAATCAGCAAATTCGGATAAAAATTCTGAGTAGGTTGATGGGGGACGATAAACTATGGCAAATAAAATTGGGTTTAACCTAAAATTGCTAAAGTGCCCAATACTGAGGACCAGGCCCTCAAAGGAATTATAACATGTTTTTTGCTTTACATTAACTAGTAATTTGGAATGGTAAATTGCTGCTACTCCTCCTCCACGACCAGAACTTCTGGGATTTTGACAGTTTAAATAACCAGAGGGAGTTGATTCATACAAACCAACATAATCCTCTTGCCCTAACCAAGTCTCTGTAAGGGATATTAAATTAATCTGATGATCAATTAACAGATCATGATCTAACAGAGACTTGGGAGTTAGAGACCTAATATTTAATAAACCACATTTAATTTTTAAATTATGAGGAGGAACAGAGGCCAGATCATTCAATTTAGAGGCTATCCATCCATCCATTCATCCATCTTCTACCGCTTTTCCGGAGGTCCGGGTCGCGGAGGCAGCAGTTCAAGCCTCTAAATTGAACTGAGGCAGGAGTTCAATTTAGAGGCTTTATGTTTAATTTGAGTTTTACCGATATTTTGCTTAATCACTTTGGGATGCTTATACATTATATTTTTATTTACTTTGGAGGGAGCAGACAACGATTCTCTGATGGGGAAGACAGGGGCTAAGTTGAGGGGTGGTGGATGAAGAGGAGCTGCAGAGAGGCGTTTAAGACTGCGACTCTGCTTCCTGGTCCCAACTCTGAGTTGTCACGGTTTTGGAAATTTGGATTAAAAAGATGCCAGATTGTTAGATAAATGAGAAGCACCATTCAAAGTGGGATGAATGCTGTCTCGTCTCATAAGACCAGGTTTTCCCAAAATGAGCTCCAATTGTCAGTGTAGCCCACGTTGTTTGCAGGACACCACACAGACAGCCAGCGGTTCAATTATGACGAGTGGCTAAACATGTCATCACTGGTCAGATTGGGGAGGGGCCCAGAGAATACTACAGTGGCAGACATCGTTTTTGCAAAGTCACACACCGATTCTACATTAAGTTTCGTGACTTCCGACTGCCGGAGACGGATGTCATTAATGCCAGCGTGAATAACAATTGTGGAGTATTTACAGTTACTTTTAGCCAGCATTTTCAAATTTGACTCGCTGTCGCCTGCTCTGGCCCCAGGAATGCATTTGACTATTGCCGCTGGAGTCTCTAGGTTCACGTTTCTGACTACAGAGTCGCCAATGATCAGAGTTTTTTCCTCAGCGGGTGTGTCGCTGAGCGGGGAAAAACGATTAGAAACGTGAACAGGTTGGAGGTGTACCGGGGCTTTGCGACTAGGCTTTCTTCTCACCGTCACCCACCCAGTCTCCTCGCTGCTGAGGAGAGCCGGAGGACCGCTAACAGGGTTAGCTATGCTAGCTAGCTCCGCTGCAGCTAAGGGGCGTCCGTCAAGAGTAACTGGCGCAGACGGTGTTTCAATGCAGCGGAGCCGGGATTCCAAATCAGACAACCTTGCCTCGAGCGCCTCAAAAAGACAACATTTATTACATTTACCGTTATCACTAAAAGAGGCAGAGGTGTAGCTAAACATCTGACAGAGAGAGCACACCAGAGGAGGAGAGGAAGGAGAGCTAGTAGCCATCGCTAGTGGCTAACCCAAAGCTCAGGAGAGTGAGGAGAGCAAACCACACAGACAGACAGCAAAACAGGAAGTGACGATACGTTACCACAAGGAAGTGACGATCACGAGATGTGGTGGTTTTTTGTGGTGGTGATTTTAACATTAGCTCCAACTCCATCACAATGAAAATTCAGATTCTCAGGAAAAATGCTGCTTCACCTTATTGTTAATCAATCATTAAGGTGAATCAACTAATGATTAATGAATTAATTGATGACTTCCATCCCTACATCAAACAATTTTTCAAAACATAAGTTACACAATAGATATATCAGAGAAAACAATGAGGTACTACTAAAAGAAAAATAAACTATTTATGAAAATATTAAAAGTTTCATACATGACCATGATGCTACAGTTACTCAAGGTTGTTTTTCCACTTTTTTTTATATGTTTAAAAAAGCATTCTGCTCTTTTTTAAGAGTTATTTGGAACTTGAGATATTTCGGTACATGTAATTGTCGGTCAAAAAAGACAAAAAAAACCTCCAAAACTGTCAGAATAATTTATGAATAAAATAACTTTGTCAGGACCCTAACTGTAATCAACCTGTTGAATGACAGTTTGTTACTGTGGGTTGCTCCTGTTCAATCTCTGCCACAGTTAAACATGGTATACCTCAAGGCTCTGTGCTTGGACCCCTTCTCTTCACCATCTACATGCTCCACCTTGGTCAGATCATCCACTGCCATGGTCTCTGCTTCCACCTTTATGCTGACAACACCCAACTCTATCTCAGTACCAAATCTTTCACCCAGCTCCCACGACAATCACATGTCAACTGTCTGCATGAAGTAAAAACATGGATGTCTACTCAAGCTCAACAGTAATGAAACAAAGCTCTTGGTTGTGGACCCCAAAGCTCTGCTTCGGAAGATTGATTCTCTACTCATTAATACTGATGGTTGTCCCATCTCCCCATCCCAAGAACTTTGCAGCCTGACTCTGTAGCTGAGACCTCAATCCACGCCTTCATCACCACCTGGCTTGACTACTGTAATGGGGTCCTGTACAAGCTTCCTAGCAAAGCCATGGACAGGCTTCAGTATGTCCAGAACTCTTTTGCCAGGCTTCTAACATGTGCCAAGCACTGGCAACACATCACCCCCCATCCAGCCATCCATCCATCTTCTACCGCTTTTCTGGAGGTCCAGGTTGAGGAGGCAGCAGTTCAAGCAGAGAAGCTCATACTTCCCTCTCCCTAGCCACCTGCTCCAGTTCTTCAGAGAAGATACCAAGATGTTCCCAGACCAGCTGGGAGACAGTCTCTCCAGCGAGTCCTGGGTCTGCCCTGGGGTCTCCTCCCAGAGGGACGTACCCGAAACACCTCAAGTGGGAGGCGTCCAGGAGGCATCCTGATCAGATGCCCATGCCACCTCAACTGGCTCCTTTCAATGTGGAGAAGCAGCAGTTCTACTCTGAGCCTCTTCCGGATGACTGAGCTCCTCACCCTATCTCTGAGGGTGAGTCCAGCAATCCTACGAAGAAAACTCATTTCAGCCGCTTGTATCCGCGATCTCGTTCTTTCGGCTATTACCCAAAGCTCATGACCATAGGTGAGGGTAGGAACATAGATTGACTGGTAAATTGACAACTTTGCCTTAAAGCTTAGCTCCCTCTTCACCACAACAGACCGGTACAACATCTGCATCATTGCAGATGCTGCTCCAATCCGTCTGTCAATCTCTTGCTCCATTCTCCCCTCACTCGTGAATAAGACCCCAAGATACTTAAACTCCTCCACTTGGGGCAGGAATTTGCCATACGACAGAATATTGATATCAGAGGTATTCAAACTGGAGAAAAAGAACACAAGATAAGTCTTTATGCTGATAATGTATTGATTTTCCTTGAAAACTCACAAAGATCTCTTCTTCAGACAGTGGCGCTCATTGATCAATTTTCATCATTATCAGTCTACTCTATCAACTGGGGTAAATCAACAGCTTTACCTACACTACCGTTCAAAAGTTTGGGGTCACCCAGACAATTATTTTGTGTTTTCCATGAAAAGTCACACTTATTTACCACCATGAGTTGTAAAATGAATAGAAAATATAGTCAAGACATTGACAAGGTTAGAAATAATGATTTGTATTTGAAATAATAATTTTTTTCCTTCAAACTTTGCTTTCGTCAAAGAATCCTCCATTTGCAGCAATTACAGCATTGCAGACCTAACATGATTGCACAAGGGTTTTCTAATCATCCATTAGCCTTCTGACGCAATGAGCAAACACATTGTACCATCATGGATCCTGGACTACCTCACGAACCGGCCTCAGTTTGTGAGAACCCGGGACTGTGTTTCCGACACGATCATCAGTAGCACGGGGGCCCCCCAGGGAACGGTGCTGGCTCCCTTCCTGTTCACTCTTTATACTGCGGACTTCTCACACAACACAACACATTGCCATCTACAGAAGTTCTCTGATGACTCTGCGATCGTTGGTCTCATCTCCAGCGGAGATGAAGCTGAGTACAGAGGGCTTATCCAGGACTTTGTGGACTGGTGCCATCGGAACTGCCTCCAGATCAACGCGAGGAAAACTAAGGAGCTGGTGGTGGACTGCCGCAGGCATGGGCAGCCCCTCACAGCACCAGTAAATATACAGGGAACAGACATCGAGATGGTGACATCCTACAAGTACCTGGGTATTCATCTGAACAATAAACTAGACTGGTCACACAATACTGACGCACTCTACAAGAAGGGACAGCGCAGGCTGTTCCTGCTGAGGAGACTCAGGTCTTTTGGTGTACAAGGGGCGCTGCTGAAGTCATTCTATGACACGGTGGTGGCATCAGCCATCACTTTTGGAGTGGTCTGCTGGGGCAGTGGCATTACTGCAGCCGATAGGAAGAGACTGAACAAACTGATTAAGAAAGCTAGCTCTGTCCTGGGGCAACGCCTTGATCCGATGGAGGAGATAGGAGAGAGAAGAACGGTGGCTAAACTGTCATCTCTGCTGGAGTCCGAGTTCCACCCTATGCAGGACATACTGGATGCACTGAGGAGCTCATTTAGCAGCAGACTACATCATCCCAGGTGCACAACCGAGAGGTTTCGTAGGTCCTTCCTACCAACGGCTGTCAGACTGTACAACCTAAGCAGGGCTGCTCGCAGAGATAGCAAAAAGACGTAACAAACTAATAGTTTTTTTTTTAATGCAAAAGATGCAATAGACTTACACAATGGTCCTCTCCGGCATACAACTAGGAACATACCGGTCGCTATGGAGGGTGAATATGTATGGGCACATAATCATACCATGTAGGATAACTAAATAGACGGTTATGCTGTTTCATCCCACCTAGCTACAATGCTCTGCACTGGGTGTGTTTATATTTATATATCTATATATTTATTCCATCTAGCTACAATGCTCAGCACTGGGTGTGTTTATATTTATATATCTATATATTTATTCCATCTAGCTACAATGCTCCGCACTGTGTTTTTATATATCTACATATTATTCCATCTAGCTACATTGCTCCGCACTGTGTGTGTTTATATACTTGCATATTTATTCCACCTAGCTGCAATGCTCCGTACTGTGGGTGTTTATATATTTACATATTTATTCCATCTAGCTACAATGCTCTGCACTGTGTGTTCATATATTCATATATTTATTCCATCCAGCTACAATGCTCTGCACTGTGTGTCTGTGTGTGTGTGTGTGTGTGTATATATATTTTATAGTAACATGTACATATGTATATTAGCTGCTCTTGCTTGCTTGTTTTTTTTCTTGCCTTCTGATTGTTGCTCTGAGTGTTGCTATCCCTGTGCTGTTGCAATCCTGGAATTTCCCCGTTGTGGGACTAATAAAGGCTTATCTTATCTTATCTTAGAACACTGGAGTGATAGTTGCTGGAAATGGGCCTCTATACACCTATCTAGATATTGCACCAAAAAACAGACATTTGCAGCTAGAATAGTCATTTACCACATTAGCAATGTATAGAGTGTATTTCTGATTAGTTTAAAGTTATCTTCACTGAAAAAAGTGCTTTTCTTTCAAAAATTTATTGAAATTATTTACAATAATTTTAGATTATTGTTATTCTTTATTATCAGGCTGTCCTAAAACATCTTTAAAAAGTCTTCAGCTGATCCAAAATGCTGCAGCAAGAGTTTTAACAGGTACTAGAAAGAGAGATCATATCTCTCTGGTTCTGGCCTCCCTTCATTGGCTTCCCATAGAGTTTAGAATTAAGTTTAAAATCCTTCTTCTTACTTACAAAGCTCTAAACAATCAGGCTCCTTTTTATTTAAAAGATCTGATACTACCGTATTGTCCTAACACAGCACTACGCTCCCAAAATGCAGGATTACTTGTAATACCTAGAATCTCCAAAAGTACAATGGGAGGCTGAGCCTTCAGTTATCAAGCTCCTCTCCTGTGGAATCAGCTGCCAATCTGGATTTGGGAGTCAGACTCGATCTCTGTTTTTAAGAATAGGGCTAAAACCTACCTTTTTGATATAGCCTACAATTAGGGAGGGATCATGTGTTTCTGAACCTTCCCTTAGTTATGCTGCTAATAGGTTTAGTCAGCCGGGGGACCTCCAGTAATACACTGGGCCTCACTCCTTTCCTCACTCTCAATGAAATATTTTTTTTGCTGGTCATTAACATTTGTTTGTTCTCTCCCATAGATTGAGTCCCCATCGTGCTGTTTGCTCTCTACATGTCTGTTCTTTTCTTCTTCTCTATCCCCTCACCCCCCAGCCAGTCGCAGCAGATGACTGCCCCTCCCTGAGCCTGGTTCTGCTGGAGGTTTCTTCCTGTTAAAAGGGAGTTTTTCCTCTCCACCGTCGCCAAGTGCTTGCTCACAGGGCATCGCCTGATTGCTGGGGTCTTTCTGCAACTGTGGGGGTTCCCCCTACAGTTGATAGTGCTATGAGATGACTGTTGTTGTGAAATGGCACTATATAAATAAAATTGAATTGAATTGAATTGAAAATAAGGAAATTTCTAAGTGACCCCAAACTTTTGAACGGTAGTGTATAAATTGTAATTTCTTAAATACATCCATTATTCCAATACAATCAGGTAATATTGAATACTTAAGAATAGATATCTCCCCTAGGCGCTCAGAGTTATTACGACTAAATCACACTCCCCTTTTAAAAACAATACAAGACCACCTTATGTGCTGGAGGACACTACCTATATCACTAATGGGAAGAGGTGCAACTGTTAAAATAATGGTCCTTCCTAAAATAAACTATTTGTTCTCAGTGATTCTTACCCAACCATCTATGGTCTGGTTTAATAAGTCTTTAGACTCCAATATAAGTAAATTTTTTATGGAAGGATAAACCAGCACAGATCAGTCTAAAAAGAGTGCGGAGGTTTAGATTGACCTTTTTTTTAATTACTTCTTAGCCAATAGATTGCAGTTTGTTTCTAAATGGACAAAATCAACCCCACTAGGAAACCCATGGTTAGATGCTGAACAGGCTCTCTGTGGTTTGCTAAATATCTCTGACTTACCTTTTATGAGCCCCTGTATTAAATGCCATGACTGTTTTAAAAGCATTAATATCAGCTCCTCTCTGACAGCTTGGTGGAAATTTTTAAAAATAACGGGGTCTTCGCCTGTCCCTTGTAAACTCACACCCATTTGGAATAATCCTGATATCCTGCAACAAAAGAGGATGTTAAACATTCCACTATGGCAAGAGACGGGAATAAAAAACTTAGAACATCTTATTCAAGATGGAAATTTTATCCAATTTCAGGAATTAGTGTCACAGTACGATATCAGCGATAAAAAGTTTCTTGAGTACCAACAGCTTAAATCCATAATAAAAGCAAGATTAAATCTTAATCAGACAGATTTAGAGGTACCAGTTAAGGTGGCAGAGTTTCTAAATCTTCATTCCCCTAAATTGATATAGAAAATATATGGACTATCATCAAAACTGGATGAGTCAGTATCTCTTCCATTATCAAAATGGGAGACAGACTTATCGATCAATAAGGATGAAAGCTTCTGGACACAAATATGTTTAAACACTTTAAAGATGACTAAAAACTCTAATTTACAACTCATACAGTATAAAGATCTACATAGAATTCATTACACAGGACAAAGGATGTTCAAAATTGGTCCAAGTCACACAGATATCTGCTTCAACTGCATCAGCAACACCCCAGATAGCTGTATGCATGCTATGTGGCCCTGTGCACCAGTTCAAAAGTTCTGGCAGAAGACATGTGAGGACCTGTCAGCATGCCTTGGGTATTGTGTCCCATCCTCACCCACACTTTGCATATTAGGTGATTTAAGTGAAATAAATATAGAGGCAAGGATGTCACACATGGTTCTCATCGCCTTATGCATCGCAACGAAAATTATCCTCATGAACTGGAAATCAAGAAATAATTTATGCATGACTCACTATAAGGATAAGCCAACTTTATTGTCATTCAGTCCATACAGCCAATCATGTACAGTAGAACGAAATTACGTTTCTTTATCTACAATGTTAATCATATATATATATAGAATCAGCGGGGTCACTGCCATGCAAGGCGCCGCCACATTTCCCTCCTCCGTTCCATTATTGCTGAGCACCAAGCAGGATGGCAGGAAGTTCCACTTTTATATGGTCTTCGTCATGACCCGGCTGGGATTTGAATCCCGGCCTCCCGGGTGTGGGGTGGATGCTCTACCAACTAGGCCACCACTCCGGTATACACCACTATAATAACTTACTATTAGATTATATTAGCCTGGAGAGAATGTCTGCCTCCTCAAATAATCAATTGGCTGAATTCAATTCTCTCTGGTCCCTGCTTATTAATTTTATAACCTGAGGGGTGGCAGGCGGTGGCTCGCTCTCCTTGGTGCCCCTGGTGGCTGGTTGTGCCCCGACCATGAGGGGCCAGTGTCCAGGGGGTCTGTTCCGGGGTGGCTGTGTTTCTGGCCCGGAGGGTTTGGTTGGGGGAAGCTTCGGGGTGGGCCGGGGGGGTGGGCTGTGGCCCCCGGCCGGCTGGCCTTGCCTCCCAGGAGGGGCTGGGTCTGGCCCTGGGCTCCTGTTGCTGGGGGGCGTCCCCTCCCCCCCGGGCCAGGGTTGGGTGTGTGGCAGTGGTGCGGACCGGCCCTGGTGCGTCCTTGCGGTTGTGTCCTCTCTGAGGCCCTGGCAGCGCCCTGGGGCAGGTACCTGCATCCTGGGGGGGCTGCCCTCCCTGTCCTCTGGGGCCTGCGGGTGTGGGTGTACATGTGTGTGTGTGTGTGTGTGTGTGTGTGTACGTGTGTGAGAGTGGGTGTGAGTGGGGGCATGTGTATGAGTGGGTGCGGAAGTGGGTGCGTGGGTGTGTGTGTTGTGTGTGGGCATGTGGGGCTGTGTGTGGGTGTAGGTGGGCATGTGTGATGGTGAGAGTGTGTGTGTGTGTGCACATGAGGGTGGGTGGGGTGTGTGTGTGTGTGTGCGGGTGCAGTTACCTGTGGGTGGATGTGTGGGGGTGGAGGATGTTTGCATGGGTAGGAGAACTTTGTTGGGTGGCGGGGGTGGAGCAGTCCATCTAATGGCATGGGGGTTGGCGATTCGGGGCCTGCTTGTCCTAGCCGCCCTGCTGTTGTGTCGCGGGGCGGGGTGCTTTGTCGCATTGCCCCTGGTGTTGTTGGCGGCAGGTGTGTGTGGGTGCTCGGGGGTGGTTGGGGGGGGCTGCGGGCGCGGGTTGGCGGCCGTGTTGTCGTCAGACTGCTCTGGGGTGGCTGTGGCTGCGGGGCAGCCTGCTGCTGTCAGTGTGCGTCTGGGGTGGGCGCTCGGGGTGTCGCTTGGCATGTGGGGCGCAGTGTGAGTCCAGCCCATTGTTCACTATTGTGACTATTGTTGTTGTGCGTGTTTGTATGTGCAAGATGAGTGGGAATGGGTGTGGCTGTTCCATCATTTTTGTGGTGCTTGGAGCACCAGGGTGCAATGCTGGTGGGTCCTGGGCTGCTCGGCCTGGCAGCCCTCGCCCTGAATTGGGATTTGGGGGCAGTGGGTGGCCTCATGAACTAGTTTCCGAGCTGGCCTGTTGGGGGGGACAGCCTCGCTTTTGGACCGCCTCCCTTATTTCCCACCCCCCCTCCCCCTGATTCTGGGGGGAATATACATATTCTTGGATACATTTAGGGCTTTGGGGCTGGAGTGTGCTGCACTGTGTTGGCGAAGGGGATACCTCTGCTGCGCGGTGGGCCTGCCCTCACCTCAATTTTAATTGCATTTTAGACACTCAGGGCTTGGGGTGGGGGGGGCTGCTGCTATCGCAGTGGCTAGTGGTGCTCCAACCACCATCCCCCCAATTTTAACTGCACTATGGTAGTCCACCCACTTACACACAATCACATCATACAACCGACATACACCTACCATGTTTTGTATGTGTGTGGTGGGGGGGGGGTCTTCCCCCACACCTGTTGCTCTTCTCCTGCTGGGGGCCTGGGGCCTGTCATGTTGTCAAAATCCTTGGGTGCAGCTGAATCTACAGATACAACCAAGAGAGTGAGAGAGGGACTGAATAAGAGAGTAAGCGAGAGTGAGGGAGTGATGAATGGAGGTGGTGATGGTGGGTTGGTTTTGTGAGGCGCTTTGCGTGTCGGGTGGCATCTCGGGGCACCTGCGGTGATCTGCTGATCAGTCGCTCAGGTGGGCGCTGGGGGTGGGGGTCTGCATCTGTTGCCACGGCCACCCTGGGGTGCGTTGGTGGGGGGGGGTGGCCGCTGGCCTGCACCGACAGTCTCCCCGGCCGCTGGTACATGCTCAGGTTCGCTGCATCTGCATCGCAGTCACCCTAAGAAATAAGGGTAAATGAGGGTGGGTGAGTGTGAAGGGACGAGCACGAATGGATGTGAGTAGGTCGGAGTGTGAGTGAGAGTGCGTGCGTGGGTGAACATGGGTGAGTGTGGCTGACTCTGAGGGCAAGTGGGAGTGAGATTGAATAGGTACAGGAGTGAGAGAGAATGGATGGGTCCAGGAGGGTGAGAGTGAGGGAGTGCATGTGCGTGCGTATGAGAGCATGAGGGTGTGAAGGTGTAGGGATGGGTGTGTCTGTGAGTCGGGAGGTGCTGGACTGAGGGGGGTAGTGCTTCTCGGCTATGTGGGCTACCCTGGGTCGGGGTGACTTCTTTGGGCATGGGGGTCCCCAGGGTGTGCGGCAGTGGCGCTGGGGGGTGAGGCCGACCCGCTGTGTGGGTGCCTGGGGGGCTCACGTCAGGGGGCGCAGGCCAGTCTCCAGCCCGGGGGAGGGGGGGTCGCTGGTCTCCTGGTGCCTGGGTCCTGGTGTTGGCTCTACTGGGGGGGGGGGGGGTTGGTGGACCCGGGGCCGTCTGGAAGCCTGGCCTCCCTCGACCGTCTCTCCAGGGGCAGATACCTGGCTTTCCTGGGGCTTGCTGACCTCGGGCATTTGTGCCCTGTGGGGGTTGGCGCCACTGGCTTGCCTGCTCGGGGCTCCCGGAGGGAGAGCTGCTGCCACCGGCCCCCTCTTCGTATGTTTCCTGACAAACCACTCACATGCACACACTTATTTTGTGCGCGCTCTCATATATACGCACACAGACGCACACACACAAATGTCTCTCCTTTAACAGGTGCGGATACCAGACTCGTGTTGAGACATCTTCGGTGGAAGAAGCAGTTTGTCTTCTGTTTGTTTTAGTTGTTGGTTTGTTTCTCTTTTTGTCTGTTCCCCTACCTTTTCTTTCCCCCTCCACACACTTCCTTTCCCTATTCCCCATCCTGTCGAGTCCTCCATGGGTAAACTAATTTTAAACAAGTATTAAAAGTTATTACAGGACGAGTTTACAACAATATACAGTACATAATTAGGTACTGTATAAAGCTCCTTTTGGCAAAGTAAATCTGTTTTGTCACAATAAGGGTAACAGATCTCTGTTCTGCTTACCTAGCTGCCCTGACAGGACAAGGGGACAAAAAAAAAACTCCTCCACTTGGGGCAGGTGCTTGTCCCCAATCAGGAGGGGACAATCCACCTTTTTCCGGCTGTGGACCATGGACTCAGACTTGGAGGTACTGATTCTCATCCCAGCCGCTTCACATTCAGCGACAAACCGTCCCAGTAAGACCTGTAGGTCATTGCTGGATGAAGCCAGCAGGACATCATCATCTGCAAACAACAGAGATGAGATCCTGTGGTCCCCAAGCATGACACCCACCGCTCCCTGGCTGCGCCTAGAAATCCTGTCCATAAAAATTATGAACAGGATCGGTGACAAAGGGCAGCCCTGGCCAAGTCCAACTCTCACTGGGAATGAGTCCAACCAAGTGCTGGCAATATGAACCAAACTCTCACAACAGTCGTACAGAGACTGAATAGCTCATAACAACAAGCCCCATACCCCATACTCCCAAAGCACCCCCCCCCCGCAAAAAACCATGAGGGACGCGGTCAAATGCCTTCTCCAAGTCCACAAAACACATGTAAACTGGTTGGGCAAACTCCCACGAACCCTCAAGGATTCTCGAGAGAGTAAAGAGCTGGTCCGATGTGCCAAGGCCAGGACGAAAACCACATTGCTTCTCCTGAATCTGAGGTCCGACCAACCGGACTCTGCACTCCAGTACCTTGGCATAGACCTTCCCAGGGAGGCTGAGGAGTGCGATCCCTCTAAAGTTGGAGCACACCCTCCGGTCCCCTTTTTTGAAGAGAGAAACCACCACCCCAAATTTATTAATACAAAATGATCATAAATCCTCCTAAATTCAGGAAAAGTCGAACGTCAGCATGGTGTTTCAGTGTTTGTTCCCCATAGTAAATGACGGGCCCGGCCACCAAAGAGATTTTTAATCACCTTGGCGACCTCAGCCCCTGTGATAGGCGAGTCGCCCCCCTCGTCCACAAGCCCTGCTTCCTCTGTAGAAGGCATGTCAGTGGGATTGAGGAGATCCTCAAAGTATTCCTTCCACTGCCCGACAATATCTCCAGTTGAAGTCAGCAGTGCCCCATCCGCACCATACACAGTGTGGATAGGGAGCTGCTTTGCCCTCCAGACCCGCCGGACAGTTTGCCAGAATCTTTTCGAGGCTGACTGAAAGTCTTGTTCCATGGCCTCACTGGACTCCTCCCATACGCAAGTTTTTGCTTCAGCAACCACCCAAGCTGCACTGCTCCCATAAGCCAACCAAGCTTGATAGGACTCCTTCTTCAGCTTAATGGCCCCCCTCACCACTGGTGTCCACCACTTGTTTCAGGGGTTGCCACCACGAGATGCCCCAACAACCTTGCGGCAGCAGCTCTGGGCAGCCGCTTCAACAATGGAGGTGGAGAACATGGCCCATTGAGACTCCATGTCTTCAGACTCCCTCGGAATGTGGCTGAAGTTCTTCCAGAGGTGGGAGTTAAAGACCTCCCAGACAGGGGCCTCAGCCAGATATTCCCAGCATACCCTCACTATACGTTTGGGTCTACCAGGTCTGAATGGCATCCTCCCCTGCCATCAGATCCAACTCACCACCAGGTGGTGATCAGTTGACAGCTCTGCACCTCTCTTTACTCGAATGTCCAAGACATACAATCGCAGGTCTGATGACACGATAACAAAATCAATCATCGACCTGCGACCTAGGGTGTCCTGGTGCCAGGTGCACATATGGACACCTTTATGCTTGAAGTTGGTGTTCGTTATGGACAAACAGTGGTTAGCATAGAAGTCCAATAACTGAACACCACTCGGGTTCAGATCGGGCAGGCCGTTCCTCCCAATCACACCCCTCCAGGTTTCATTGCCATTGCCCACATGCGCATTGAAGTCCCCTAGTAGGACAATGGAGTCTCCAAGAAGGCACTCTCCAGTACCCCAGTCAGAGACTCCAAAAAGGGTGGGTACTTTGAACCATCATTTGGTGCATAGGCACAAATGATGGTCAGGACCCGTTTCCCAACCCAAAGGCGCAGGGAAACAACCCTTTCGTCCACCGGAGAAAACTCCAATGTGGAGGCAGCAAGGTGGGGAGATACAAGAATACTTACCCTTGCTTGTTGCCTCTCGCCTGGGGAAAACTCCAGAGTAGGCCAAGCTCCAGCCCCTCTCCAGGAGACTGGTTCCGGAACCGGAGCTTTGTGTTGAGGTGAGGCCGACTATATCTAGCCAGTATCTCTCAATCTCATGCACCAGCTCAGGCTCCTTCCCCACCAGAAAGGTGACATTCCATGTCCCAAAAGACAGTTTAGGAAGCTTGGGATCAGACCGCTAAGGTCTCTGCCTTTGACCGCCACCTGATCCACATAGCACCGGTCCCCCATGGTCCCTCCTGCAGGTGAAGAGCCCACTGGAGGGCAGACCCATGTAACTCCTTCGGGCTGAGCCTGACCGGGTCCCATGGGCAGAAACCTGTCCACCAGACGCTAGCCATAGAGCCCTTCCCCCAGGCCTGGCTCCAGGGTGGCGCCCCAGTAACCTCATTCCAGGCGGGGTACACCAAATCCTTGTTCTAGCATTCATCATGAGAGTCACATCACCTCCACCCTCATAAATCTCCACTGGCTCCCAGTGAAGTCATGCATCATTTACAGTACAAGATCCTTCTCCTCATCTGTAAATCCCTCAGTAGCCTGGCCCCTCAGTACCTGTCCAACCTCCTTCACACATACTGTACATGCAGTCTTAGACACTGCAATCCTCAGCCATGAGTCTGCTTTCTCTCTCTTGTACCAGTCTTCATACCTTTGGGGATAGCGCCTCCAGTGTGGCAGCCCCCATCCTCTGGAACTCTTTCCCACCTGAGCTCCGCAATGCACATTCTCTGGACTGTTTTAAGACACTCCTTAGAACTTTAACAAGACATCCAACCTCTAGTAGGTCTGGACAATTTGACCTTATATCAGAATCACAGTTATGTGAAACTTTTAAGTTGGTTTAATTTTTTTTCTCACTCCTTTCATCTCCCTTATAGTTCACTGACAAGGCTCTTAATTCACCCACAAGAATGTGGCATCAATGAATATATCACTGCAGTGATTCAGCCATAAATGAGCACAATATAATCACAAATATGTTGATTTTCACCCCACACAAATACAATCAAACTAAACACTGTCCAGTGCAGAAGTCAGTGTCCACACATACCTCTTGAGGGCCTGTGGGCCATGCAATTCGCACTAGTGGCCAGCTAGCTGCCAGCTGCTTCGGGGGAGCCCTTCATGCACCTATGACCATGCCATCACCTCATAGGAACTATGAATCTGTGACTGGGTTCTTAAATGCAGGCTTAGCTCATCCAACTCCACTGCAAAACTGCTGATAGCATGGATAGCAGTCAGTGGCCAACAGGACACAGTCTTGGCATGGTGAAGATAGCCTCCGCAGACCCTGCTCACACCCTCCTGGCATCCCCAGATTAAACAGAGTCAATCATCTCAAACTATGTGGACCCCACATTTTCAGTACAAGCCATGTTATTTTTTTTTTTTATCGTGTTTTGCTGCTTCCGGACAGTGCTGACTGTGTTGCTGCTGTTACTGCTACCAGGTTGCAGAGTGACACACCCAAGCGTGTGTGGCACATCTTAAAGGGGCAGTACATGAGAGCTCTCATATACACATACAAATAACAGGAAGAAGGGAAGAACAGAAATAACCAACATGAGTAAGGTTATGTCAGTTCTGTGTCCCTGTGGTTAGTTTCTGTTTTAATTCGGTTAAACGCCCAGCCCTAACCTCTAGGTCCCTTGTTTATTTACTGGGTATTTTTGTAAAGTATTCTTGAGAGTCTTGAAATGTGCCATATCATCATCATCATTATTTATTTATTTTTAACATCACAGCCAGCAACCAGCTGCCTCAGCATTCTACTACTTATCATTGGGGACATGTATGCAAACATGTCCCACTCTTTAAGTTATGTCTTACCGTAGTTATCATTATTGTTTATCATGCCCTCGCCCTTAGTTGTGTTTATCCTTTGTATTCTCATTGTCATTATTCCTGTCCTGCTCATCATCCTGTGTTAACTCTTATTTTGACAGGGCCCTTGACACTCTGGCAGTTCAAACTGAGGCCATCACTTTCACATCAGCAGCGGAACCACCGGGGTCCTCAACAGCGGAACTGCAGGAGTTAAGGCAAGTCCCCTTTGTTATTTTTTTAACATTTATTTTAAAAAGGGCTTGTCTTACTTCTGCTGGGGAGACCCAGTTGCAGCCTCCATCTGCTTCTGAGCTCTCCCCGCCAGGCTCTCCTGCTGGCTGTTATGGTGTGGTCCCTACTTCAACCTGTCCCTCTTCCTTCCTGTCCAAGGTGGTTGTGTCAGAGAGGGATTCCTGGGCGTCAGGGCCAGATGCACCTCCACCATCTGCTCCTGAGGCTGACGCGCCGGTTCGCCTCCGCTGTTTGTTCCAGAGACTGGTGCGTCCCTACAATTTGTTCCTGAGCCAGTGTGCCGCCACTGTCTGTTCCTGAGGCCGGTGTGCCTCCACTGTCTGTTCCTGAGGCCGGTGCGCCCCAATCATCGCCTCATCCTGAGGTCAGCACACCCCAGTCATCGTCTCATTTTGACGTCAGTGCGCCCCGGCCATTGTCTCATCCTGCGGTCAGCGCGCCCCAGTCATCATCTCATTCTGAGGTCAGCACACCCCAGTCATCATTTGATAGATAGATTTGTTTATTTGACAGGGACAGTGCAATAAACATAGACAATTAATCAATGACAATCAATCTGATGTGTTGCACAGAGTGTATAGCTATTAGCTAATTTGCAACTCTTGTCCCTGGATGGGCTTTAGAAAGGAGAAACAAGTAAAAAAAAAAAAAAAAAAAAACGAAAGAAAAGGAATACACAATAACCACATACATCAATGCAAAAAAACATAAATACATTATAAATACACAATTATAAATATTATAAATATTATAAATACACAAATATAACAACCTGACACACATTTGCCTATTTTAGGCCTCCCTCCCTTCGTCACTCACTATAAACAAACACATTCATTCCTTCCCTTCATTCACTCTCACCCTGCAGACAATCATTTCATACATGGGTACATTCTTGTTTATTTTTCAGCCAGTTTTTAACCTTTTTAGTGAATGTTTTAAAGTCCGTTATTATTTTAATTTCATTTGGCATTGTGTTCCAGATGTGACTGCCCTTTATAGAGAAAGCTGTTTGTCCAAATGTGGTTCTGCGGTGGAATATTTTACAGTTATTGTTAACAGAACTCCTGGTGGCTCGGCTGCTGTCCTGTCTTTGGATGAAACCAGCAAGTGGCTCAGGTGCTGATTTATGGAAACATTTGAAAGTTAATTTCAGTAAACAGAGGTCAATGAAACTCTCAAAACTCAATAGGTTGTATTTTTTTAAAATATTACAGTGTAACAAAACTAAATGGGTTTTTGAACAAACTATCTATACCGTGTATTCCAAATGAAAACAGGGAGATATTGGAGTCTAAAATTAGTCAAGAAGAAGTTGGGCTAGCCATTGATAATATGAAATCAGGAAAAAGTGCAGGACCAGATGGTCTTCCAGTTGACCTTTATAAAAAATTTAAGAAAAAATTAATAAAACCTTTTTTGGAAATGGTTTTAGAAGCATTTCAAAATAATAATTTACCATCATACATAAATAATGCCTTAATTATACTGCTGCCAAAACCAGGTAAGCCCTCTAATAAATGTGAAAATATGAGACCAATAAGCCTATTAAACGCCGACCTTAAGATAATCTGTAAAATTTTAGCAAGACGAATACAAGAAATTTTACCAAATATTATTAATCGAGATCAGAATGGCTTTATAAAGGGTAGACAAGGCTTCCATAATGTAAGAAGACTATTTAATATTATTTATTTTAATAAAGAAGCACCGGATACAGCTCTCCTATCATTGGACGCCGAAAAGGCCTTTGATAGAGTTGAATGGCCCTTTCTTTTTGAAGTCCTACAAAGGTTTGGACTTGGAAATAATTTCATAAAATGGGTTCAAATAATATACAATAATGCTACAGCAGAAATCCTAACAAATAACAATATTTCAAAACCAATAAAAATCAATAGAGGATGTCGACAAGGCTGTCCACTTTCACCTTTACTGTTTACTATGGCAATTGAACCTTTAGCGATAGCGATACGTTTACATTCACAAATATATGGAATTAAAGTTGGACCAACAGAACATAAAATCTCCCTGTACGCCGATGATATAATTTTGTTTATGTCGAATCTAAAAAAATCAATTCCAACCTTGTTGAATTTAATAAAGAATTTTGGGGAAATATCAGGATATAAAATAAATAAAACTAAATCTTCAATATTAATGCTAAATGAGACCCAGAGAAATTACCCAGCCCCTGAGGTAAATCAATTCAATGTTGTAAATCAGTTTAAATATTTAGGAATCCAAATTATGCCTAAGCTAGAATCAGTCGCCAGTGTCAACTATGAAGCCTTAATGTCAGATATCAATGAGTTAACTCAGAGATGGATGTCACTACCAATGTCGATGATCGGGAGAATCAATATACTTAAAAGTAATATTTTACCTAAAATACTTTATTTATTTCAATACATTCCCTTATCACCACCTTTAGATCTATTCTCAAGAATAAAAAAAAAGTTAGTGGAATTTATATGGAACAACAGGAGGGCTAGATTACGTTTGTCTTTATTATATTTACCATTTGATCGTGGAGGTCTGAAATGTCCAAATTTTATGTTGTATTATTGGTCGGCACAACTGAGGTCTATGACATATTATTTTTCATCAAATGATCTCCCTCACTGGACTGAAATGGAATCATACAATTTACCTTTACCTCTTCCCATATTCATATACTCAGATTCGGCAAAAAAATTACAAAAACAAGTTAAAAATCCATTTGTAAAGCATATGATCAAAATATGGTGTAAAGCTAAAAACTATTTAAAAGAACCACAGTTATTGTCACAATTTAGTCCAATATGGGGTAATCAATATTTTAAACCAGGGAGAGCGGACGCTGTATTTAAAGTATGGAATTTAAAAGGGATACAAAAGATTCAGGATTTATATTTGCCATGTGCAGACAACATAATATCTTTTGAAGAGCTGAGGATCAAATTTAATCTCAATAGAACACATTTTTTTAAATATCTTCAACTTAGAAACTTTATTCGATCAAATCAAAATAAAGCTCTCACTCGACCTATCTATTCATCCTTGGAAAAAATGATGATGAAAGATAGTAAAAGAAAGGGTATTATTTCAGAGTTTTATAACTCATTGACACTATCTTCAAGTGAAAATTCACTGAAAAGATTAAACTACTGGAAAGAAGATCTGCAAATTGAAATTTCAGAGGAACAATGGGAATTGGCTTGTACAGAAGCTCAAACCAAATCAATAAATGCACGCCTTAAATTGATACATTTCAAATGGTTAATGCGGATGTATGTTACACCGGAGGAGTTAAATAGATACAACAAAAATATACCAGATACATGCACAAAATGCATGGAAAGTAAAGGAACCCTATTTCATTGTTTATGGGAATGTAGATTAATAAGAATGTTTTGGGAAGAGGTGAGGGTAACAATTGAAAAAATAATCTCAAAACAAATCATATTGAATCCTAAACTGTTTTTGTTGGGTCTGTACCCAGAAAAGCATAATTTTAATAAAAGTGAAAGAACATTCATAGACCTCAGTTTGCTTAATGCCAAAAAATGTATTGCACTATTATGGAAAAAGACTCATAGACCAGATGTGACTCAGTGGCTAAGACAGATGTTAACAAACCTTCCATTAGAAAGAATAACATATATACTGAAATCAAAGGAAATTGTGTTTGAGAATATATGGAGACCTTTTATTGATTATGTAAAAAAATTAAACATAACTCTTGAAGAAGAAGGTGAATGATGTGTGTGGACCTTGTAAATTCCAAACTGGTGAACATA
This sequence comes from Pholidichthys leucotaenia, assembly GCA_020510985.1. Classification (NCBI taxonomy): domain Eukaryota; kingdom Metazoa; phylum Chordata; class Actinopteri; order Cichliformes; family Pholidichthyidae; genus Pholidichthys; species Pholidichthys leucotaenia. The sequence goes on along the minus strand of CM035843.1, from coordinate 42,860,555 downwards.
ATATGTATACTTATGTATTGGATTGTCTAGACTAAACAGAGGAGCATTGTTGAAGACTTGATTTTGTTGGTGGTTGTTGGTGTTTTTAGTGCATTTTTTTTTTGTAGTACTTTAGTGTTAGTGTTTGATTGTTTGTATCATGTTTGTTAAAAAAAAAAAAAAGGTTCAATAAAGATATTGTGGAAAAAAAAAATTACAGTGATGCCACCTAATGGGCTTTTTGTCCAAGATTTTTAGGGTTTGATTATATAATGAACCTATATGTCTTATTGTGGAAGGGGCTGCTTGAGCCCAGACTGTCAAACAGTATGATATATGAGAAAAAACCATAGAATGCATATACAGTACAGCAGGTTCGTAAGGTATGTAATATCTAATTAATTTGAAGCAGTTCAGATTTTTTTTAACTGTTTTTGAAATTTTCTTTATATGAAGATTAAATTTGAGTTGAGGATCTAGTACAACGCCAAGGTATTTGAATTCTGTAACTAAAAACTAATTCTGTTTTCATTCTGAGGTCAGCACGCCCCAGGTATTGTCGCATCCAGAGGCCATCACACCAGCAGAAGTAGACCAGGAGTTATGGCAAGTGCTTTTTCCCTTATTTTTAACATCAGTTGGGCGGTGCGGTGGAACAGTGGTTAGCACTATGGCAGCACAGCAACTCACCCTTGGCCATGGGACCCCGGGTTCGATCCCAGACCCTGACTGACGGTGGTCTGTGTGGAGTTTGCATGTTCTCCCCGTGTCTGTGTGGGTTTACTCCGGGATTTCTCCAGTTTCCTCCCACAGGCCAAAAACATGCAAGTTAGGTTAATTGGAGACTCTAAATCAAATCAAATCAAATCAAACTTTATTGTCATATTGCTGTACATACAACTGTAGTGCAGGCAAGATGAAATTGCGTTTCTCTCGGCATCCATATAAGAAGCAGCATGATTAAGACACACTCCCACATAGCTCCACCCCCCCCACCCCCACCCCCCCCCCATCCATTCACACATCCCTGAGACATACTTGGGGAAAAAGAATAACTAACTATAATATACAAAATGTCCGTAGGTGCAGTACTGTGTATGAGAGATTCCGGGTCAGCTGTTCAGCATCTTGACAGCTTGTGGGAGGAAGCTGTTGATCAGTCTGGTGGTTCTGCCTCTGATGCTCCGGAATCGTTTACCAGATGGAAGAAGTTCAAAGTGTTTATGCAGAGGGTAAGAACGGTCCTTGACAATGTTCAGTGCCCTGCTCCTACAACGGTTCTGAAAAAGTTCTTGGACAGAGGGGAGGGAGACTCCAATTACCCTCTCCGCCCCCTTGACTATCCTCTGCAGGGCTTTTTTGTCTGACATACTGCAGCTGGAGTACCATGTAGCAATGCAGTACGTCAGAACACTCTCCACCACACCTCTGTAGAAGGTCCTGAGGATGCAGATGGGGAGAGAGGCCTGTTTGAGTTTCCTCAAGAAGTGTAGTCTCTGCTGAGCCCGCTTCCTGATCTCCAAGGAATTCTTGCTCCAGGCCAGGTCCTGCAAGATCTGCACTCCGAGGAACTTGATGTTCTCTACTCTCTCCACTAAACGGCCGCCGATGCTGAGGGGGACGTGCTCAGGCTGTGACCGCCGGAAGTCGATAATCATCTCCTTCGTTTTGTCCACATTGAGCACCAGATTGTTTTCCCTGCACCAGCCCTCCAGGTCTCTCACTTCCTCCCTGTACAATGATTCCTCATCCCTCTGAATAAGTCCCACCACCGTGGTGTCATCTGCACACTTAATAATCTGGTTCCCCTCGTGTTTGGATACACAGTCATGTGTTAGAAGTGTAAACGAAGAAATTGACCAGTGAAGCTGGAGAGAAACTGAACACATGCATGGAAATAACTGACTGGGGCATGTTTAAAGGAGCCACACATGATCTCAATGAGTACACAGACACTGTGAACTCATATATCAACTTCTGTGAGGAGAACATTCTTCCATCGCGCACCAGGGTGAGATACTTTAATGATAAGCCCTGGTTCACGGCCAAGCTCAGACAGATCAGGAATGAGAAGGAAGCTGCGTTGAAAGTGGAGACAGGGACTGCTACAGAGAGGTCAAATATCGGTTTAACAGAGAGCTGAGGAGAGCTAAATCTGTGTATTCTGAGAGACTCCAGCAGCAGTTCACTGCTAATGACTCGGCTTCTGTGTGGAGAGGACTGAGGCAAATCACCAACTATCGGCCTCAGGCTTCTAAAGGTCAGGATGACAAAGCCCTTTGTCAAAAACTGTCCCAACATTACGCCCGTTTTGACACCTCGTCAGCTGTGTCCAACTCACCCACTCCACCCAGCTCCACTGCCTCCTCAGCCCCTAATTCATCAAAAGCGGTCCCCCCCTCCTCCTCCTCATCCTCCTCCCCCCCTGCCCTTGTCATCAGTGAGCAGGACGTGCACAGACAGTTCTCCAGACTGAACCCGCGCAAGTCCCCGGGCCGGACGGTGTGTCTCCCTCCACCCTGAGACACTGTGCGAAAGAGCTGGCTCCTGTCTTCACAGACATTTTGAACACCTCCCTTAAGCAATGTCACGTGCCGACCTGCCTCAAATCCTCCACCATCATCCCTGTCCCCAAGAAGCCACGGATTACTGGACTTAACGACTACAGACCTGTAGCGCTCACCTCTGTAGTCATGAAGTCCTTTGAGCGCCTGGTCCTGTCTCACCTCAAGTCCATCACCACACCCCTCCTAGACCCACTGCAGTTTGCCTACCATGCTAACAGGTCTGTGGACGACGCAGTCAACCTGGCCCTCCACTCCATCCTGCAGCACCTGGACTCCCCGAGAACCTACGCCAGGATTCTGTTTGTGGACTTCAGCTCCGCATTCAACACCATCCGCCCCGATCTGCTCCAGGACAAGCTGTCCCTGCTCAACGTGCCTGACTCCCTCTGCAGGTGGATCACCGACTTCCTGACGGACCGGAGGCAGCATGTGCGGCTGGGGAAGTCTGTCTCGGACTCTGTTAGCATCAGCATTGGATCACCCCAGGGCTGTGTACTTTCCCCCCTACTCTTCTCCCTTTATACCAACTCCTACACCTCCTCCCACCAGTCTGTTAAGCTGATTAAGTTTGCGGACGACACCACCCTCATTGGGCTCATCTCCAACGGCGACGAGTCCGTCTACAGGAAAGAGGTGGCCCAGCTGGTGTCCTGGTGCAGCCACAACAACCTGCAGCTGAACGCTCTGAAGACAGCGGAGATGATTGTGGACTTCAGGAAAGTCACAACCCCCCTGCCCCCCCTCACCATCACAGGCTCTCCCATCACCATTGCAGATTCCTTCCGCTTCTTGGGCACCACCATCACCCGGGACCTCAAATGGGAGCCAACCATCAGCTCCCTCATCAAAAAGGCCCAGCAGAGGATGTTCTTTCTGCGGCAGCTGAGGAAGCTCAAGCTACCCACCAAGATGCTAGTGCAGTTCTACACGGCCATCATCGAGTCCATCCTCACCTCCTCCATAACTGTGTGGTATGCAGGAGCCACTGCCAGGGACAGACTAAGGCTGCAGCGCGTCGTGCGCACTGCTGAGAAGGTGATCGGCTGCAAGCTCCCATCTCTCCAGGACCTGTACATCTCCAGGACCCGGAGGCGTGCTGGCCGGATCATAGCCGATCCTTCACACCCTGATCACGTACTGTTTGCCCCCCTCCCCTCAGGTAGAAGACTTCGGTCCATTCGGACTAAAACCTCCCGGTACATGAACAGCTTTTTCCCCTCTGCCATCAGACTGCTGAACATTAAGTGACTTATTGACTCTCGTGCACTATGTACAGCAGCTCAACCAGACTCATGTCATTCATCACTGTTTTTTCTGTTGCATTATCAACTGCACTGTGGTACCCCATATTATCTGCTACTTGCTAATTTTTTTAAAATTGCCTTGACTAGTACTACTCATTATTACTATTATTATTATTATTATTATTATTATTATTATTACTTACTTTTCTACACTTATTGCACGTTTTTAGTCCTTTAGTTTTTTAGTTTATCTCTTTATCTCATCATGTTTTTTAATGTTGCAGCATGGCACCGAGACAAATTCCTAGTTTGTGTACTACATGAACAATGGCAATAAATCTGATTCTGATTCTGATTCTGATTCTAATTCTAAACAACAGTGGACTGAGTACACAGCCTTGAGGGGTTCCGGTACTCAGCGTGACAGAGTTGAAGATGTTGTTTCCAACCCGGACAGACTGAGGTATCTCAGTCAGGAAATCCAGGATCCGGAGACATGTGGCGGTGTTCAGACCGAGAAGGAGTAATTTCTCCATCAGTCTCTGGGGAATAATGGTGTTGAATGCTGAACTGAAATCAATGTACAGGAGTCTGGCATAGGTGTCTTTCTGATCCAGGTGGGTGATGACAGAGTGTAGGGTGGTGACTATAGCATCCTCCGTGGAGCGGTTTGAACGATATGCAAACTGGAGCGGGTCGTGGGATGCTGGGAGGCAGGCTGTAATGTGTGGTTTGACAAGCCGTTCAAAACACTTCATCACAATTGGTGTCAGTGCAACAGGACGATAGTCATTCAAACAGGACACCACTGGTTTCTTTGCCACCGGTACAATGATAGAGGTCTTGAAGCATCTGGGAACGATGGCCTGACTCAGGGAGATGTTATAAATGTCAGTCAGGACATCCGCCAACTCGCTCGCGCGGTCTCGGAGCACACGTCCCGGAATGTTGTCTGGACCTGCAGCTTTGCGTGGGTTGACTCTGGATAGGGTCCTCCGTGTGTCCGCTGTGTTGATGGTAAAAGCTGGTCCGACCGATGGTGGGGGTGGGCCGGCCCTCCCTCTGATTGTCGAGTTTGGTGCTTCAAAACGTGCAAAGAAGTCGTTAAGCCTGTCTGGAAGCGAAGCGTTGTCATCATCGACCCCCTGCCTAGACTTAAAGCCCGTCAGTGTCCGAACTCCCTGCCACATCTGCTTGGTGTTCCTAGTGTCACAGAGGTGTCCCTGGATTTTCTCCGCATAGGCGCGCTTTGCCGCCTTAATTCCCTTTGAAAGCGCAGACCTGGCTGAGCGGAGGGCAGTCCTGTCCTTCGCTCTGAAGGCTGCATCTCTGGCTATAAGCAGCGAGCGCACCTCTGCAGTCATCCAGGGCTTATGATTACCCCGCATAGTGATGGTCTTCACTGTAGTGAAATCCTCTGTGCACTTCGCGATGTAGCTGGTGACCGTATCAGCATACTCCTCCACATCTGTCTTGTCTTCCTGGGAGGCTGCTATTTTGAAGCTATTCCAGTCTGTGTGCTGAAAACAGTCTTGCAGTGCAGAGGTTGCACTCTCTGGCAAAATCCTGATTTGTTTCACTGTAGTAGTAGATTAGTTTATTTGACAGGGACAGTGAAATAAACATAGACAATTAATCAAAGACAATCAATCTGATGTGTTGCACATAGAGTGTATAGCTATTAGCTAATTTGCAACTCTTGTCCCTGGATGGGCTTTAGAAAAAAGAATCAAGATAAAAATATACACAATAACCACATACATCAATGCAGAAAAATTATAAATACACAATTATAAATATTATAAATATTATAAATACACAAATATAACAGCCTGACTCACCTTTAACATAAATATTATAAATACACAAATATAACAGCCTGACTCACATTTAACACATATAACATAACTCACATTTGCCTATTTCAGGCCTTCCTCCCTCCGTCACTCACTATAAACAAACACATTTATTCCTTCCCTTCATTCACTCTCACTTTGCAGACGAATAATTCATACATGAGTACATTCTTGTTTATTTTTCAGCCAGTTTTTAACATTTTTAGTGAATGTTTTAAAGTCCGTTATTATTTTAATTTCATTTGGCATTGTGTTCCAGATGTGACTGCCCTTTATAGAGAAAGCTGTTTGTCCAAATGTGGTTCTGCGGTGGAATATTTTACAGTTATTGTTAACAGAACTCCTGGTGGCTCTGCTGCTGTCCTGTCTTTGGACGAAACCAGCAAGTGGCTCGGGTGCTGATTTATGGAAACATTTGAACGTTAATTTCAGAAGACAGAGGTCAATGAAGCTCTCAAAACTCAATAGGTTGTATTTTTTTAAAACATTACAGTGATGCCACCTAATGGGCTTTTTGTCCAAGATTTTTAGGGTTTGATTATATAATGAACCTATATGTCTTATTGTGGAAGGGGCTGCTTGAGCCCAGACTGTCAAACAGTATGATATATGAGAAAAAACCATAGAATGCATATACAGTGCAGCTGCTTCGTAAGGTATGTAATATCTAATTAATTTAAAGCAGTTCAGATTTTTTTTTTACTGTTTTTGAAATTTTCTTTATATGAAGATTAAATTTGAGTTGAGGATCTAGTACAATGCCAAGGTATTTGAATTCTGTAGCTAAACTGATGTCATGATCATGTATATTAACTTTAAAATGTTGCAGGTTACATTTTTTGATTGAAAAGCACATTGAGACTGTTTTCTGAAGGTTCAGCAATAGATGGTTCTTGAGGAGCCACTCTTGGACATCAACCATACTTGTAGACAGTACATCTGCAGCCTGTGCTGGAGTCTTGGCAGCTGTGTAAATAACTGCATCATCTGCATAAAGTTGGCATGTTGCAGCTGAGCAGTGTAACGGCAAGTCATTAATAAAAATGCTGAAAAGTAAAGGACCAAGAATGGACCCTTGTGGGATACCCATGCGGTTGTTTAAAAATGAGGATTTATCCTGGTGAACTTTTACACACTGTTCTCTATTCTGGAGATAAGATGCAAACCATTCTAATGTATTTGGGGAGAAGTTAAAAGATACCATTTTGGATAAAAGCAAACTGTGGTTTACAGTATCGAAAGCCTTTTTGAGATCTAGAAAAACAGCTCCTACCACATTACCCCTGTCCAAGGACTGTTTGACGTTTTCAATAAGGCAACAATTTGCTGTTTCTGTTGAGTATCCTGGTCTAAAACCAAATTGATGTGGATGAAGAAGTTGACTGTCTTGTAAGTAGTCTATCAGCTGTGTAGCTACAACTTTTTCAAGAACCTTAGATAGGACTGGTAAGATAGAGATTGGGCGGTAATTGCATATATCGTCTTTACTGCCTGATTTATGAACTGGTATGACGACAGCTTTTTTCCAGCCAGATGGAAATGTACTAGACCTAATGGAGAGATTAATGAGATGAGTCAGTGGTTTGATTAATATTTTGCTGTGCATTTTGAGAAAGGAGGTGCTCATATTGTAGATATCACTAGTTTTTGAGTTTGACAGTGTTTTAACAATACCAGCAATTAACTTCTCATTTACCTCATCGATGTGAAAAGTATCTGTTGGGAGTATGGAATTTGTGTTGTTGAGCACATTTGGCAGCACAAAAATTTTTGTTAAGTCTTCCACAGAGCCCACAAAGTGTGAATTAAATTCATTTGCCAAAGTAGCCTTGTCACTGACGGTCTTGCCATTGATTCTAAGTTCCTTTACCCCCTTCTGATCGTTTTTTTTATTAGTTAAGTTATTTAAATGCCTCCATAGGGAACTGTTGTTACCCTTTGCATGATCTATCAGTTTATTGTAATAAGATATTTTTGATTTTCGCAGCTCATGTACCACTTTATTTCTTAAACTTTTGTACACAAGGTGATCATTTTGTAGTTTGGAGGTTAGTGATGTTTTCAGTGCATAGTCTCGCCTCTTCATAAGTTTTCTTATTTCATTATTTAACCATGGTAGGCTAATCTTCTGTTGTCTACTTTTAATTTGCTTTGAAAATTTTTCTATAGACTTTGTGATTGTTGCAGTTATAAAATTACAACAATCATCTACTTCACATGTTGCCATGAGCTGCTCCCAATTTTGATTCTCTAAGTAATGTTCAAACTCCTCATTTTTTGATTTGGGGATAATAAAATTTGATTTGTCAATATCGACTCCCCCAAAATACTGTAGTCGCTTTTTAGTAAGTTTCCTGACAGCAAGAACCATGTTATGATCTGAGAGACCAGTTACAAGATTATAGGTTCTGGTTATTCGTTCTGGTTTATTAGTAAATACCATGTCAATAAGTGTTCTGGATTGTTTGGTTATCCTGGTGGGTCCTTTGATGATTTGCTGGTAATTAAATTTAGTCATGAGGCTTTTCAGTTTTTGTTTGTCTTTTTTATCAGACCAGTTGATATTAAAGTCACCATGAATTATTGTTTCTCTGTTCTTCTCAAGTTGTTTAACCAGATCACTTAATTCATTATAAAAGGAAGAGTTGTGTGACGGTGGGTTGTACACTACTGCAATGTTGAAATTCATTACCGGAGAGAGACATACATTAACAGCTAAACATTCAAGTGAAGTATTCAAATCAACCAGTTGACATTTATATTTCTCTTTGATGTAAATTAAAACACCTCCTCCCCTCCCTACCTGCCTGTCTTTTCTAAAACACTGGTAGCCCACAATATCGATCATATTAGTGTCTATGTTACTGTGTAGCCAGCTTTCTGAGAGACAAAGGTAGTCCAGATTTGAGTCCAACAGCAACACCGAAATCTCATCTCTTTTGGGGATTATGCTCCGTATGTTTAAATGACCGCCGAGGATCCCCTTTGGTTTAGCCTTGGTGTCCCAAAGAACTCGTGCATGATTAACAGTTTGGAAAAATAAATGTTGTTTTTGCTTTTGTACAGCTCGGTTTTGTGCTAACCCAGTGGTCTGCTGTTTAATAGTGGCAGGTCCAGGGTTAAGGTGAATATCTCCTGCCAGAAGTAGCAGAACTAACAGAACTTTAACTGTATATCCTCTGCCATATTGTGATTTTTGCTTAACAGCCATGTTTGCCTTAATTTGGAAGTTTTTGCTCAGGGCTTTTAAAGACCACATAGAGTGTAGGGTGAGATGTCCAAGCCCAAATCCATACAGATAAAACTTTTTAACTTCACCTTTGGTTGAGTTTGTCGGAAAATCCTTCTTGTTGCAGGTCCAGACACACAAAGACAAAACGAAGAGGAAGTAGATAAGTAGAGAAGGCTTATTAGTGGTGCCCATCAGCCCACTTTTTAATCCGGTGGCAGCCATCTTCAGTCCTTCTTGGAAAGAAGGAAAAGGAAAATCTGTGGATAGTAAAATAAATTCTGCTTATATCGCCAGAATCTGATCCGATCGTCCTCGAATCCAGCTGGGCCTCAGCTAGCCAACTAGCCCCTTCCGTTGCTGGTCTCGTTGCTCATAGTCGCCGTAACTGGTCTCCCGTCCCGCTCCTCCAACCGAGTCTCGTCACACACCGCCGCTGCCACCGAGCTCCGCTGAGGTCACGGTAAATCCTCCGCCAGGCACCGCCACCTACCGTCGTCTGCCTGGGTGAAATCTCTGCTGAGCCCCGTCAACAAATAGCCGCTTGCCTGGTAGTATCTCCGCTGGGCCTCGCAGCTGGGCTTCGATTCAGGCTGGTGTAAGGTGGAATGACTGGCGCCAGCATTAAGCTAACTAGCGTTAGCTTAGCAATCGCTTCGGGTAGTCTCGTCGCACACCGCCGCTGCAGTCGCGGTAAGTCCTCCGCTGGGCCTCTACAGGAGCATGACTGCTGGAAAGATTTTTCCTCGTTTTCCCTTCAAAGGTTTGGGTCTCCTGCTTCAGTCCAAACTGCTCTCCCCCCTGACTGATGCAGACGTCCTCCTGTTCATCTTTAATCTGGGAACAATCTGCTCCCACCTGAACAACAATAAAGTCTCTCTCCTGGTTTAGAAGCTGCTGCTCATCCAGAACCTCCTCCTGGTTAAAGTCATTTTGCTGTGGAACATCTAGTCTGCGTGATTTTATTGTGGAAACTGAAGTCATCGTTTCTCTTCGTCCTCGTGGACTTCCACGGCGGTGCTTTGTTCTCCAGCACTCAGCACAGACCATCAATGGCAGGTCTCCACGGAGCTACATCAGTCATTCATCCATGAGGAGCAGAACAGAAGCCGAACCACCGACACCGACCACATGAAGGCTATATAGGTCCGTCTGTGCTTATTTTCTCCTGAAAACACCATGAGCAGCACCGCACCCAAGAGACTCATTCAGGAGGAAAACCGCAGCCTTCTTCATGGAGGGACCAGCCAGAGCTAACAGGCTAACATGCTACTGTGTTAAACTCCACTGGAGAATCAGACGGTTTACGGTTTTCTTCGGTTACCGCTTTGAATCTCAATAACAGCCACACGGAGTCATCATGTGAATAAGTCATAGAGACAGTCTGAATAATCCGGCATCACTTTTAATACATGTTGAAACATGACGAAAACAGATGTTCACCATGGTGGAATCTAGCTTCTTCTCCCCCGCAACCACCACTGCTGGCCTGCTGCGCTTCAATAAAGGTTTGTAGGCAGGCACCAGCATCACAGACATGTGATCAGAACGGCCGAGATGGGGGCGGGGTATCGCTTTATATGCATCTGTGTTTGTGTACACTAAGTCCAACATATTCTCTCCTCTGGTCGTAAAGTCTACACATTGTTTAAACTTGGGGAGCACAGTCTTTAAGCTGGTGTGGTTAAAATCCCCCGCAACCACCACAAAACTGTCCGGATGTGAAAGTGGCCCTCGGTGTGAATGTGTGTGTGAATGGTGAAGGGATTGGCGCTGTACCATGGCTGCTTCATCCATCCAGGTGGATGCCCTGAATTTCCCCTCTGGGGATCAATGAAGTACACAAATTTAAAAAAAAAAAAATTAAAAAGGAGAAAAAGCTTGTCTTGCTTCTGGTGGGAGGACTCAAGGGCAGATTCCTCCTGCCTCTGGGTCCTCCCCACCAGGCTATGCTGCTAATGACCGTGGTGCCACCTCATTGACCTCCTGTTCTCCTCCCTCGTCCGAGGTGGCTCCATCAATGGTGGAGCCACGGGAGGACCACACTCTATCTTCACCTCTTGTGCCCCAGGGAGCCCAACCTTCACCTCCTACGCCTCAGGGGGCCCAACCTATACCTCCTGTACCCCAGGGGGCCCAACCTATGCCTTCTACACCCCAGGACGTTCAACCATCACCATCTACGTCACCGCAGGAGGTCTACACCCTACCATCTGCACACCGCAGGAGGGCAACATTTGCACTCCTACCACCGAGTCACCTCCAGATCAGCCTCCTGGGGTAGCTGCCATGGAGGCCGGGTTGGCTCGGAACCTTGGTCAGCCTCCTGACCGGTGTTCCTCCTTTTGGTGGCCCGTGGACCTTGGCCGGCCACCAGATGAACTGCCTCCCTTTGCTGGGTAGTCCGTGGACTCTGGTAGGCCACCCGACGGACCTTCTCCCGGCCCTGTGCCAAACTGTTTTTTGGTGAGGGGGCAAGTGCTTCAGACCCTCCAGTCCTGAGTCCCCCCCCACCACCCGGTTCGGGGGTCCCCTCTTTTCTTTCCTCCAAGGGCATCTGGAATCCGCCCTGAAGAGGGGGGGAAGGGGATCATGGGGGACATGTGTGTAAACATGTCCCACTCTTTAAGTTATGTCTTACCTTAGTTATCATTATTGTTTATCATGCCCTCACCCTTAGTTGTGTTTATCCTTTGTATTCTCATTGTAATTATTCCTGTCCTGCTCATCACCCTGTGTTAACTCTTATTTTGACAGCGCCCTTATTTCCTGCCACATCACTCCGTTGCGCTATCCTGTGTGTCTGCTGTAACAGCTTTATTTTCTGTTTCCAGCCCTCATGCTGTACTATTTTGTAATAAATTATGTTCAAACGTCACCCAGCGATTGAGCCCTTTTTCATACCCCGGAGGGGCTTATATGACACTACTCTTCTCAGAATTTTTTTTTAATTTTTTTTTTTAACAAAAACACATGCAGGTTCTTACAGGTCATGAAAATAGTAATAATAAAATAATCACCCAACCCTCAGTAGCTCTATTTAGGGAAAAAAGAATTACGACAAGAAACCAAGAAGGAAAAACATTTTAATCAGCAAAGGGGCAATTTCTCATTTAGTTTACTAGAAGACAGATTTGAAACTTTGTGTATCCAATACACTTGTAATTTCAGTAAATCAACCTGTTTCCCTCTGTGACTCTCTATAAGGCAATACCAGTACATTCCAAATCCTCTGGCGAGTGGCTCAATAGGTTCAAAGAAATTAGTGTATTGGGATACATACACATTGCTGAAATCTTTGTATCCACCTCATTCCTAGCCCCCATGATGCCTTGCGTGAATTATGGGTGCAACTTCTGGTACTAGTTTAGAATGTATGGTTGTCACTGAAACGGAACACTTTTCCTTGTTAAAAAACAATGACTTTCAATTCAATTCAATTCAACTTTATTTATATAGCGCCATTTCACAACAACGGTCATCTCATAGCACTTTCAACTGTAGGGGAAACCCCCACAATTGCATTTTTGGCATCAAAAATGCGGGAACATGGCCTTTTGCACCTCAAAAAGAGTTATATAATCATACCACTTCCCACGACTATGGAGGGATGGGAAGATAACCTTAAAAAGTGGCCTGGCAGACAGTAGCTCTGTACTTAGCTCCGCTGCTAAGATGCTAACGCAGTAAACAAATAAGATAAGATAAGATAAGCCTTTATTAGTCCCACAATGGAGAAATTCCAGGATTGCAACAGCACAGGGATAGCAACACTCAGAGCAACAATCAGAAGGCAAGAGAAAAACAAGAGCAGTGAGTATACATATGTACATATAAATATAAATATATATATATAGACACACAGTGCGGAGCATTGTAGCTAGATGGAATAAATATATAAATATATAAACACAGTGCGGAGCATTGTAGCTAGATGGAATAAATATGAGTATATAAACACACAGTGCGGAGTAAAACTCTGATATATCAACCACAATAAAGTCAGATGCATTTTGTTAAAAGATGTTGGACATAATCAGATTTACCTCAGAGCAGACGTAGAATCTAGTCAGAGCCACAAAGAACCACAACACCGTGCTTGGGTGTTTTAATGTCGGGGTAACACAGACAGCTCCAGCTGTTTGTTTTACCCCAAAATTAAAATGCTTATGCTACTGTCATGCCATGAATGCCTGTTATTTAACCTCTTGCGCTCCATTGTCCCACAGGTGGGCAAGTCTCTGCATCCTAGAGCGCACGAGAGCACACGAGGGCGCTCTCGTGCGCTCTAGGACGCATCATGGAGATTTTGATGTAGGTGGTGTATGGCGTCCAAGCGCGCACTGAAAATAAAAGCTGCAGACACAGCCGCGAACAGATTAGTTCATCTGATTGACCTCTCATTCAACTAATAAGAGCCTTGAATTGGGTTTCTGAAACCTTGAAGAACCAATGAATGAAAACCTAGCCAGAAGGACCCGCCTCCCAACGGCTGCGAGCCAATTGAAGCACAGAAGTTCGCTGAGCTGTTTTGTCTAAAGCTGGGTGAAGAGAGACTGCTTCAGCAGCCACAGGCAGTGGTTTATTTATTTATTTTTTTAATTCCAGCAGAGTGTTTAGGATTCTCTTATATGGTCATCATAGACCGACGGAGGCCGACGACGAAGGTCGTAAATCATTCGCCAAAACCGCAATCATGGAATTATGTTTTGACCGGGTCGCGAGACCAGAACCACGAGCAGACCAACGTCGGTTCGTCTGACAATGAGGAAGAGAAGTTGGCCAGGACAATGTGGCTGTGAAGAGGTAAGGTGTTATAAGCCAAATTATTTTTTATCCCTGAAAATTGTAATCAAAAATGACTTTTGACCGATCGGTAAATTACAACTGTGCGGCGCACGATGTCCGAAGTGCGTGCGCCGCGTTACACGGTTCGTTCGCCGCCTCCGGACCGTGAACGCCCCCCCCCGCCTCTACGATTCTGTAGCGGGGGGGTGGGGGGAGCCGCAGTAACAGCGGTGCTGTGGAAACATGCCTTATCCGAGTGTAATCCGTCATGTAGCGAGGGCGGATCTCCGTCCTCTGTAGCGGGGGTGGTGGACAACCCCCCCCCCCACACACACACAGACACAACCCTGAATGTGACCTTTCATTAGAGCCCTAAATGAAGCTTCTACATTGAATCATTCAAAAGTTACAGACGTTTTTCCAAACTGTGCCATTTGGCACAATTTGGCACAGTTCCAAAACACCTGGGAACAGCCTGAGAACAAAGCTGTGTAATATATTCATTTTTTGTGGTATTGTTACAAAATTTGGACCTCAGCTGGATAAGATGCTGCAAAGGGTTGAAGAACAGCTTTCGATTTACTTTGGGCACATTTTTTTTTTGGCGTTTTTAGGAAAATTGACCGGAGTGCGAGGGGTTAACTTAACACGTAGAGACATTTTCTGACAATTGTTCAAAATTTTATTGATCTATATTTTATGATAATTTAAAAATTAATGCATGCTGAAGCTGCTAAATATCAAGTCCATACCATTCCAAGGCAGTGTAACGAATGCAAAAAAGAAAAAAAAAAGAAAACAAAACTATTTGATATCTTTCTTAAATTGTTAAGCCTTAGGAAGCAAATGGCTACTATTTTTTATTTATTATTTTACTTCATGCAGCCTTGCATCTGGCGACATATATGACACATAAACTTCAGCTCGTGACATTCATACAAGTGAAAACATACCTGGTGACATATTGCACGGCTCAGGAGACGCACACACACAGGCTTAGAGTAGTTCAAAGAGTTTATTAACAGCAGGAGTGAATGAGTGCGTGTCTGCGGGATGTAAATGTGTTGGTGATGGCGTCTGCTTCAGGCACAGAGGCAGGTGACCGTACAGCCGAGCAACCCTATGGAGAGAGCACAGGGAGAGGGTGACGGGCATACACCAACACAGGAGGGATTTATGGCGAGAGAAGGACTTACTTGGTTTGTCAGGATAGCTGGCACAACAAGGGGGCGAAGCCCGGAAGACAGCCACCTGGAGAGCTCCGTACAGCAGCGAGGATTGGGCGATGGAGTGGAGATGTCCGCCGCCGGGGAATCCACCTGTGCACAGGGGAGAAGACTGAAGAAGAGAGGTAAGTGATCTTCTTACCAAAATGATGATGCTGAAGAGAAGTATGCTCACAACGGTGAGGGACGAAGTCTGACGGCTTCAGGCCGAGCCTCCGGGCGAGACGGCCTTTATCCCTCGCCGCTGATGATTGTCAGGTGCGTGAGCAGGTGGCGCCGCTGATGAATGGCGCGGCGTGACAGTACTCCCCCCTCTAGCAGCGCCTCCTGGCGATGGCTTATCCGGGTGCGCTCGGTGGAAGTCCGCGATGAGCGATGGGTCCAACACAAACGACGGGGGCACCCATTGTCGATGCTCGGGCCCATAGCCCTCCCAGTCCACCAAGTATTGCAACCCACGACCTCGGCGCCGGGAGTCCAGGATGGAGGAGACGGACCAGGCCGGATGGCCACCAATCATCCGGGGCGCGGGTTGCGCTGCAGGAGGAGGGCAAAGGGGGTCAGTGACTGCCAGTTTCACCTTCGACACGTGGAAAGTGGGATGGATGCGGAGGGAGGGGGGAATAGCCACGCGCACAGCCACCGGGTTGATGATCCGGGTGATGGGAAAGGGACCCATGAATCGCTGTGCCAGCTTCCTCCTCTCGCCTTTTAATGTGACGTCCTGGGTAGACACATACACGAGTTGCCCAACTCTGTACGCCGGGGCAGGTCGCCTGTGCCGGTCCGCCACGGTCCTGTTGCGCTCCGCTGTGCGTAAAAGCGCATGACGCGCGGCAGCCCAGGTGGAGCGGAACTGCCTAAGGTGCGCCCTAACAGAGGGGACAGTTACCTCGCTCTCCTGCGCTGGAAACAGCGGGGGGTCGTAACCCAGGGACGCCTTGAAGGGGGACATCCCCGTTGCAGAAGAGCGGGCGGTGTTGTGGGCATACTCCACCCAGGCGAGATGGTTGCTCCAGGACGTCGGCTTGGATCTGGTAACACAGCGGAGCGCAGCCTCCAGCTCCTGATTGGTCCTTTCACACTGCCCGTTAGACTGGGGGTGATGGCCGGAGGAGAGGCTCACCTTGGCTCCGATGGCGTTACAAAAAGATCTCCAAACCTCGGATGAAAATTGGGGGCCCCGGTCCGAGACCACGTCCACCGGAATCCCGTGCAGCCTGACCACGTGTTGGACGAGAAGGCCCGCCGTCTCCAGGGCGGTAGGGAGACCTCGCAGAGGGACGAAGTGTGCCGCCTTGGAGAAACGGTCCACGATGGTCAGGACGGTGTCAAAGGAGTTGGAAACGGGGAGTCCGGTGACGAAATCCAGTGCGATGTGCGACCAGGGCCTGCCGGGGACGGGCAGAGGCTGGAGCAGACCCGCTGGGGGGGCATTTCCCGACTTGCTGGTGGCACAGATTGGGCAAGCCCGGGCGTAGCGGGCTGCATCCCTCCGCAGGCCCGGCCACCAAAAGGACCGTTGGAGGAGGCTGATCATCCGAGAGGTGCCGGGATGACAGGTGAGCCGGGAGGTGTGGAGCCAGTGGATGACCTCTCCTCGGACCGCAGATGGGACGAACAGTCTTCCCTCTGGTCCGCCGCCAGGATCAGGTTCCACCTCCTGCGCCTTCCGGATCTTGTCTTCAATGTCCCAAGAGATGGCTCCCACGACGCACGACCTGGGCAGGATAGTGTGGGGCGTCTCCTCAGCCTCCACGGGGGTGAACTGCCTAGAGAGGGCGTCAGGCAGGCCGTTTTTGGAGCCCGGCCTGAAGGTGATTGAGAAGCGGAACCTGGCGAAGAACAAAGACCAGGGCGCCTGGCGGGCATTCAGGCGCTTGGCAGATTGTAAGTATTCTAAGTTCTTGTGGTCCGTCAGGACCACAAACGGCAGGTCCGCCCCCTCTAGCCAGTGGCGCCACTCCTGTAAGGCGAGTTTAATGGCCAGGAGCTCTCTGTCCCCCACATCGTAGTTCCTCTCCGCCGGGGACAGGCGCCGGGAGAAGAAGGCGCACGGCCGTTTGGCGCCATCGTCAGGTGACCGCTGGGATAATACTGCTCCCACTCCCGTGCCCGAAGCGTCCACCTCCACAATGCACTGCAGCGCGGGGTCGACCTGGCGAAGGACCCGGGAGGAGGAGAACTCCGCCTTCAGCGCCTTAAAGGCAGCAGCGACCTCTTCAGTCCACCGGAACGGGACCTTCAGGGACGTAAGGCGGGTCAGCGGTCCGACGATCGAGCTGAAATTTGGGACAAAGCGGCGGTAAAAATTGGCGAAGCCAACAAATTGTTGCACCTGCTTCCGGGATGCGGGAGTAGGCCACTCCACCACTGCCTTCACCTTCTCTGGGTCTGGGAGCACCTGGTCTTGAGCGATGATGAATCCCAGGAAGGATGTGGTCCTAGCGTAGAATTCGCATTTCTCAGCCTTCACGTATAGACGATTCTCCAGCAGTCTTTGGAGGACCCGCCTCACATGGACCTGGTGCTCGTCCCTGGACCTGGAGAAGATAAGAATGTCGTCCAGGTAGACGAACACAAAGAGGCCGATGAAATCCCGGAGGACGTCATTAATGAGGCGCTGAAAGACGGCAGGAGCGTTGGTCAACCCGAACGGCATGACAAGATACTCAAAGTGGCCGTTCGGGGTATGGAAGGCTGTTTTCCATTCATCTCCCTCCCGGATCCGGATGAGGTGGTAAGCGCTGCGTAAATCCAGCTTGGTAAACCAGGTCGCCCCCTGGAGGGAGTGAAAGGCAGTGTCCATGAGGGGCAGGGTGTAACCGTCCCTCTCAGTGATGTCATTTAGCGCTCGGTAGTCTATGCAGGGGCGGAGGGATCCGTCCTTTTCCCCGACAAAGAAAAACCCTGCCCCCACGGGTGACGACGATGGGCGAATAATCCCAGCGCTCAGTGATTCCTTCAGGTATGTATTCATGGTCTCCTTCTCCGGCGCCGACAGGCTGTAGAGCCGACCAGAAGGCAGGGGAGCCCCCTGGCGGAGGTTGATAGCACAGCCATAGGGTCGATGCGGGGGAAGAGACATAGCTTTCGATTTACTAAATACCATACCCAGGTCGTGAAATTCTGGAGGCACCAGCGACAGGTCCGGAGGTGCTGTATCCGCCACAGGAGGAGCCGCGGACGGGGAGCAGGCAGCGGACTGAAGGCAGGTGCCCATACAGAAGGTACTCCACGCCGATACCCCAGCTGACCTCCAGTCCAGGACAGGGTTGTGGAGGCGTAGCCAGGGATACCCCAGGATGACGGGCGACACAGAGTTGGGCAGGACGTAAAATACCATCTCCTCCCGGTGGTTCCCTGAGATGATGACTGGGACAGGCATGGTTTGGCCAAGGGAGGCACGGGAGAGATGGACCAGGGAGATGGGGTGTTTTAATGCCTGACAGCGGATGCCCAATCGGGTTGCCAGGCCTTGTGAAATGAAGCTGCCCTCTGCGCCCGAATCCACCAGTGCGTGGGTGAGGTGCCCAGTGGGATTGTGGCAGAAACGGATGGGCAGCTTTAATTGGGTGAGAGTGTCTAACCGGTTGGGATCCGCGAGGCTCCCTACAGCGATTCGCGGACCCCGCCGACTGGCTTTCCGCGGGCAACGCTCCACAGTGTGTTGGTCACCTCCGCAATACATGCAGAGGCCCAACTCACGGCGGCGTTGTCTCTCCGCAGGGGAAAGCTTGGTCCAGCCCGTCACCATTGGCTCCGACTCCTCGGGGCACGATGCTGGCGGCGCCGCCAGGGGGCGAGCTTGGAACAGGTGCGGCGAGACTCCACGAGGGCGAGAAGAAGAAGACTTCCGCCCCGAGGAGCGCTCGCGCAGCCTGTTATCCAAACTTATCGCTAAGGATGTCAGCTCCGCTAGCGTCCCAGGGATATCCCGTCCAGCCAGTTCATCCCTCAGATCATTATTGAGGCTGCGGAGGAACAGGCCACAGAGGGAGCGTTCCTCCCAGCCCAATTCCTCCGCCGCTACCCGGAAGTCAACCGAGTAGTCCGCTGCCGACCGGCCTCCCTGCTGGAGAGCGAGAAGCCGATCGACCTGGACCGTCTCGGTTTGAGAATGGTCAAAGACCTCCAGAAAGCGCCTCACAAACTGGTCATAGGTGAGGGTGGCATAACTGGGCCTCGCCATTACGGCGTAGGTCCAAGTTAACGCACGCCCCTCCAGAAGATTCCCTATGTAACCAATCCGACTGTGATCCGAGGGAAAATCTCCGGGCACACGGTGGAACACGGACTCACACTGCATAATGAACCCCCGCGCTCCGCCGAGCTTACCGCTAAAGCGGGCGGGGGTCGGAATCGGTGTGAGCCGAACCGGTGCCACTGGAGCCGGCTGGACGGCCGCTGGAACAGCAGGAGCCGCGCCACCCTGACGAGCCGGGGGGAACGGCTGTTGAGGATCTAAGCGGCCCAACCGGTTAGTTAAGTTTAATAATTGATTTAGGATAACCTGCTGTTGATAAGCAATTTGATCCACTCTAGCCTCGAGAGTGGTAAACCGGTGTGCGAGCCCGCCGTCCGCCGAGCCGCTCTGCTGAAGCCGTACTGACATATTGCACGGCTCAGGAGACGCACACACACAGGCTTAGAGTAGTTCAAAGAGTTTATTAACAGCAGGAGTGAATGAGTGCGTGTCTGCGGGATGTAAATGTGTTGGTGATGGCGTCTGCTTCAGGCACAGAGGCAGGTGACCGTACAGCCGAGCAACCCTATGGAGAGAGCACAGGGAGAGGGTGACGGGCATACACCAACACAGGAGGGATTTATGGCGAGAGAAGGACTTACTTGGTTTGTCAGGATAGCTGGCACAACAAGGGGGCGAAGCCCGGAAGACAGCCACCTGGAGAGCTCCGTACAGCAGCGAGGATTGGGCGATGGAGTGGAGATGTCCGCCGCCGGGGAATCCACCTGTGCACAGGGGAGAAGACTGAAGAAGAGAGGTAAGTGATCTTCTTACCAAAATGATGATGCTGAAGAGAAGTATGCTCACAACGGTGAGGGACGAAGTCTGACGGCTTCAGGCCGAGCCTCCGGGCGAGACGGCCTTTATCCCTCGCCGCTGATGATTGTCAGGTGCGTGAGCAGGTGGCGCCGCTGATGAATGGCGCGGCGTGACACCTGGTGCTCTTGCGTCTGTACCACCAATCGCACCAACTGTCCTCTTTAGTTTTCAGTGCATGATCTATGCATCACTGGTGAGAAGCCTCCATTTATACAGTCGATGGCACAACCACAAACACCAGCAACAAGTACCAGAACTATGCCAAAACATTTGAAAAATACAAAAACTACAAGTGCTGATATCAGCTGCCACTTGAGTGCAACACACGCATGTGGACTATACATTAAAATGAATTTGAAAAACTTTTAAAAATGCTATTTTAAATGCCCCTGCTACTCCACTCTTGCTGACTGATTTAACACTACTTCAGCCAAAACCGGAAGTTTGCCCATAATCGTTCCTATAGCGGCACCCCCAGGAATAAGGTAGATACACTACTCACAAAAAGTTCGGGATATTTGGCTTTTGGCTGAAATTTATAGAAAATGTAAAAAGTTCACGCTACAGTGATATTTTATCATGAAAGTAGGGCATTGAAGAAGAAGCATGCAATGGTGATTTCCACATCTCAATTTATTGAAACAAGAGTTAACAATAGTGGTGGGTATACCACAACAAAAAGTGTACATGTCTCAATAACTTGTCATGTGCCCTTGAGCATCAATTACAGCTTGACAACGATGTCTCATGCTGTTCACAAGTCGACTTATTGTCTGCTGAGGCATGGCATTCCACTCTTCTTGAAGGGCAGCCCTCAGGTCATTGAGATTGTGAGGTGCAGGGTTACAAGCGTCTACAGGGTGACTCAGCTGATCCCATAGACTTTCTATGGGATTCAGGTCTGGAGAAAATGCAGGCCACTCCATTTGAGGTACCCCAGCCTCCAGCAGCCATTTTCTAATGATGCGACCTCAATGAGCTGGAGCATTGTCATCCATAAAGATGAAATTAGGCCTGTGTTGTTCATGCAGGGGCACAATGTCTGAATTAATGATGTTATTCAGGTAGTATCGGCGTGTTACAAGGTGTTGGCAGTTCTGCATTGGCTAGGCACACCTGCCCAGACTGTAACACCACCACCACCACCACCAAAGGCTTGTCTGGTGACAACAGTGGCTGATGCATAGCACTGTCCTTGACGTCTCCAACATTGTTGGCGGCCATCATTTCTGCTCAACGGTAATCAACTTTCATCAGAGAACAGCACTGAGGCCCACTGGTCTCTTGTCCAGTGTAAATGCTGCCTGGCCCATGCAAGACAATGACAACTGTGCCTGGTGGTGTGGTCAGGTACCCTTGCAGGTCGTCTAGCATGTAGATCACGCAGATGTAAACAGTTTTGAATGGTCTGACATGACACTTGGGTGCCTCTCACCTCCCTTAAATGTGTCTGGAGTTGAGTGCCATTCATCATCCAGTTCCACAGGGCACTGTTCACAATGAAGTTGTCATCAGTGTGGGATGTGGCCAAAGGATATCCACTTCTATGCCTTTCTGTGACTCTTCCAGTCTCTATCTCTGTTGCAACCTGCCGATGACACTCTGTGACACTCTAAGCTCAGTGGCCACTTCCCTCTGAGAACATTCTGTTTGAAGCCTCGCAATGGTGAGGTACTGTTGATCAACTGTTAGGTGTCATCTTGGTCTCATGATGTCACATGTGAACAGCACGATTAAGAGGACTGTTTAAATACCAATTCTAATTGAACAGGAAAATTTATTGGTCGATTCATAGATCAAACACCTATTGCAAATTTTTCCATTAAGCACCTTGTTAGGGAACAGCAAGTTATGCAAAAAGTACTGAAACACTGAACAGTTGGACATGTGCATTCAAAAGGTTAGAGAAGGTCAGATTAAGTTCACCTGTAAAGGTTATAGTGCATTTTAGGTGCATCCTGAAATTTCATCCAAAAGCCGAATATCCCTAACTTTTTGTGAGTTGTATGTATATACAGCGGGGAAAATAAGTATTGAACACGTCAACATTTTTCTCATTAAACATATTTCTGATGGAGCCATTGACCTGAGATTTTCACCAGATCTCCGTAACAACCCAGGTAATCCATACATAGAAAGAAATTAAGGCAACTGTGTTCATAAAACAAGTTATATTTAATAAAGTGGAATAACACAGGGAATTCATGAACACATGAAGAAAAAGAGGTGCAAAAAGGCATATAAAGCCAAGAAACCAGCTGAAATCCATCAGAATTTAGGAAGCCATCCCATTCCCCATCAGTGCAAATTAATTTCAGCTGGTTAAGTCCTGACTGATAGCCTTCAAAAAGGTCTGTGAATATCAAATTGACATACCACAAAGAACTCATGATGGGTAGAAGCAAAGAGCGCTGTCTAAACCTTCATAACCTTATTGTTGCAAAATATAATGATAGCATTGGCTACAGGCATATTTCTAAACTGCTGAATGTTCCAGTGAGCACTGTTGGAGCCATCGTTTAGAAGTGGAAAAAACATCATTTTACCATAAAGCAGCCACGACCAGGACCTCCTCGCAAGATTTCTGACAGAGGAGTCAAAAGAATTATCAGAAGAGTTATCCAAAAGCCAAAGACCACTTGTGGAGAGCTCCAGAAAGACCTGAAGGTAGCAGGTACTGCTGTTTCAAAGAAAACAATAAGTAATGCACTCAGCTGACACGGACTCTATGCCCGCTCGCAAGACTCCATTGCTGAAGAAAAAGCATGTTGAAGCTTGTTTAAAGTTTGCTGCACAACATTTGGGCAAGCCAGTAAAATACTGGTAGAACATAGTCTGGTCAGATGATCAGATGAGACCAAAATCTAACTTTTTGGATGCAACAAAACATCATGTCTGGAGGAGAAATGGCATTGCAAATCAGCCCCAAAACACCATACCAACAGTGAAGTTTGGAGTTGGGAGCATCATGGTGTGGGGGTGTTTTTCAGCACATGGTACAGGCAGACTTCATATAGTTGAAGGAAAGATAAATGTACAAATGTACAGAGACTTCCTTGCCTGTTGCCATCTGCCAAGATACTGAAGATGAAACAAGGGTGGACATTTCAGCAAGACAATGATCCCAAACACACAGCCAAAGAAACTCTCAACTGGCTTCAGAGGAGGAAAATAAAGCTGCTCGAATGGCCAAGTCAGTCACCTGACCTGAATCCAGTTGAAAATGTATGGAACGAACTGAAGATCAGAGTTCAAAGAAGACACCCACAGAACCTTCAAGATTTGAAGACAGTTTGTGTGGAAGAATGGGCTAAAATCACTCCTGAGCAATGCCTGTGCCTAGTTTCTCCATACAGGAAGTGTCTGGAAGCTGTTATTACCAATTTCACTAAGTGTGTTCAATACTTCTCCCCTGTGTCATTCCACTTTATTAAATATAACTTGTTTTGTGAACACAGTTGCCTAGATTTCTTTGTATGGGTGGATTGCTTTGGTTGTTGACATGTTCAATACTTATTTTCCCCACTACATATATATATATATATATATATATCAGCACCAGATCACGCCAGGGCTGTGTACTTTCCCCCCTGCTCTTCTCCTCCCTGTACACCAACTCCTGCACCTCCAGCCACCAGTCTGTCAAGCTGATCAAGTTTGCGGACGACACCACCCTCATCGGGCTCATCTCCAACAGCGACGAGTCCGTCTACAGGAGAGAGGTGGCCCGGCTGGCGTCCTGGTGCAGCCACAACAACCTGCAGCTGAACGCTCTGAAGACAGTGGAGATGATCGTGGACTTCAGAAAAGTCACAGCCCCTCTGCCCCCCCTTACCCTCACAGACTCTCCCATCACCACTGCGGATTCCTTCCGCTTCCTGGGCACCACCATCACCTGGGACCTCAAGTGGGAGCCGACCATCAGCTCCCTCATCAAAAAGGCCCAGCAGAGGATGCTCTTCCTGCGGCAGCTGAGGAAGCTCAAGCTACCCACCAAGATGTTGGTGCAGTTCTACACGGCCATCATCGAGTCCCATCCTTGCCACCTCCATCACCGTGTGGTACGAAGGAGCCACCGCCAGGGACAGACTAAGACTGCAGCGCGTTGTGCGCACTGCTGAGAAGGTGATCGGCTGCAAGCTCCCATCCCTCCAGGACCTGTACATCTCCAGGACCCGGAGGCGTGCGGGTCGGGTCATAGCCGACCCTTCACACCCTGGACACGCACTGTTTGCCCCCCTCCCCTCAGGCAGAAGACTTCGGTCCATTCAGACTAAAACCTCCCGCTACTTGAACAGCTTCTTCCCCTCTGCCATCAGACTGCTGAACACTAAGTGACTTATTAGACTCTCGTGCACTACGTACAGCAGCTCAACCGGACTCATGACAACTATCACTGTTTTCTTTTTGCACTACCGACTGCACTATGTGGAACTCCACAATATCTGCTGCTTGTTAATATATTTAAAAATTGCATAGATTAGTATTACTTATTCATATTCTACCTTTTACTGCATACATACAGTGGTGTAAAAAAGTATTTAGTCAGCCACCAATTGTGTAAGTTCTCCCACTTAAAAGATGAGACAGGTCTCCAATTTTCATCATAGGTATACCTCAACTATGAGAGACAAAATGAGAAAAAAAAATCCAGAAAATCACATTGAATGATTTTTAATGAATTAATTGGTAAATTCCTCGGTAACATAAGTATTTGGTCAATAACAAAAGTTCATCTCAATACTTTGTTATATACCCTTTGTTGGCAATGACAGAGGTCAAACGTTTTCTGTAAGTCTTCACAAGGTTTTCACACACTGTTGCTGGTATTTTGGCCCATTCCTCCATACAGAGCTCCTCTAGAGCAGTGATGTTTTGGGGCTGTCGCTGGGCAACACGGACTTTCAACTCCCTCCAAAGATTTTCTGTGGGGTTGAGATCTGGAGACTGGCTAGGCCACTCCAGGACCTTGAAATGCTTCTTACAAAGCCACTCCTTCGTTGCCCGGGTGGTGTGTTTGGGATCATTGTCATGCTGAAAGACCCAGCCATGTTTCATCTTCAATGCCCTTGCTGGTGGAAGGAGGTTTTCACTCAAAATCTCACGATACATGGCCCCATTCATTCTTTCCTTTACACGGATCAGTCATCCTGGTCCCTTTACAGAAAAACAGCCCCAAAGTATGATGTTTCCACCCCCATGCTTCACAGTAGGTATGGTGTTCTTTCTCCTCCAAACACGACAAGTTGAGTTTTTACCAAAAAGTTCTATTTTGGTTTCATCTGACCATATGACATTCTCCCAATCCTCTTCTGGATCATCCAAATGCTCTCTAGCAAACTTCAGACGGGCCTGGACATGTACTGGCTTAAGCAGGGGGACACGTCTGGCACTGCAGGATTTGAGTCCCTGGCGGCGTAGTGTGCTACTGATGTAGACTTTGTTACTTTGGTCCCAGCTCTCTGCAGGTCATTCCCTAGGTCCCCCCCCCCCCCTGTGGTTCTGGGATTTTTGCTCACCGTTCTCGTGATCATTTTGACCCCACGGGGTGAGATCTTGCGTGGATCCCCAGATCGAGGGAGATTATCAGTGGTCTTGTATGTCTTCCATTTTCTAATAATTGCTCCCACAGTTGATTTCTTCACACCAAACTGCTTACCTATTGCAGATTCAGTTTTCCCAGCCTGGTGCAGGTCTACAATTTTGGTTCTGGTGTCCTTTGACAGCTCTTTGGTCTTGGCCATAGTGGAGTTTGGAGTCTGACTGTTTGAGGTTGTGGAAAGGTGTCTTTTATACTGATAACGAGTTCAAACAGGTGCCATTAATACAGGTAACGAGTGGAGGACAGAGGAGCCTCTTAAAGAAGAAGTTACAGGTCTGTGAGAGCCAGAAATCTTGCTTGTTTGTAGGTGACCAAATACTTATTTTACCGAGGAATTTACCAATTAATTCATTAAAAATCCTTCAATGTGATTTTCTGGATTTTTTTTTCTCATTTTGTCTCTCATAGTTGAGGTATACCTATGATGAAAATTGGAGACCTCTCTCATCTTTTAAGTGGGAGAACTTGCACAGTTGGTGGCTAACTAAATACTTTTTTGCCCCACTGTAGTTTTTTATCTTTAGTGCTACTCCATGTTTAATGTTGCAGCATTGCACCGAGACAAATTCCTAGTTTGTGTACTACATGAACAATGGCAATAAATCTCATTCTGATTCTGATATATATACTACCGTTCAAAAGTTTGGGGTCACTTAGAAATTTCCTTATTTTTGAAAGAAAAGCACTGTTTTTTTCAATGAAGATAACTTTAAACTAATCAGAAATACACTCTATACATTGCTAATGTGGTAAATGACTATTCTAGCTGCAAATGTCTGGTTTTTGGTGCAATATCTACATAGGTGTATAGAGGCCCATTTCCAGCAACTATCACTCCAGTGTTCTAATGGTACAATGTGTTTGCTCATTGCGTCAGAATTCTCCAGATTACCTCAACAAATTAACAGCTAGAATGCCAAAGGTCTGCAATGCTGTAATTGCTGCAAATGGAGGATTCTTTGACAAAAGCAAAGTTTGAAGGAAAAAATTATTTTTTCAAATACAAATCATTATTTCTAACCTTGTCAATGTCTTGACTATACTTTCTATTCATTTTACAACTCATGGTGGTAAATAAAAGTGTGACTTTTCATGGAAAACACAAAATTGTCTGGGTGACCCCAAACTTTTGAACGGTAGTGTATATACACACAGTATATATTTAAATGCACAAGTACATATACACAATACCTTGGCTATCACATGACGCAAAGGGGTGACAGCTATCACATGATGCTTGCTGGTGACTGCAAAGAGTTAGTTGCATTAGTTGCATGGTAACAGAAGTTAAGCCACTGGCACAAGGGTGATGAGGATGCAGCAGAAGCAAGATGCCATTATAGTGAGAAGCCAATGACCTGTTTCCCCTCGAGGAGAACATGTTTTTGGCTCATTCCAGCAAAGCCGAATGCGATGCAATGGTGTGGCATCCATCTGTCCATCCGTCCGCTTTTCACGGGAATCAGTCCTCCTGTTTGTCTCACTGCTCACCAAACTCACAATGATCCTCTGATGGGTTTGCATTGAGGTTGCACTCAAAATCAAGATCAGAGTCAAAGGTCAGGAGATCTGGGAACTTATGTGATTTTAGAAAAATCACTACTCCACCTAGGCAGTTGCCTCAATGCTCACCAAAATCGCTCACAACGATCCTCAGGTGGGTTTGCATCCAAGTTGGGCTCAAGGTCAATGTCAAGGTCAACGCTCAGGCAACCTGGGCAATTATGCAATTTCAGGCAATAGCCTAATTCTCAACAAATTCATGCAAAATGATCACTGAACGGGTCTACATCAAGGTCGGGCTCAAGGTCAGGAGATTCACCGCTTATATGATTTTATGAAACTCTTTACTCCTCGTAGGCAATTTCCCCAATGTTCAGGAAACTCATGCACCAATGATCTTCAAGTGGGTCTTCATCTTGGCTGTGCTCAACGTCAAGGTCAGTGGTCAAGAGATCTGAGCACTCCTGGAGCAATTTCATTAGGCCGGAATGAACTAAGTGAACTACTAGGCACTCTATATGAACACAACTAGGATAAGCAGAGAAGCACATAGGAGGCCCAAAATTGATAAAGAGGTACATGGACTAGGACATGGGTGTCCAATCATGTGCCATGGAGGGCCAGTACCCTGCAGGTTTTCTCTTCTACCCAGTCTCTTCAGCAGGTGTTTTCACTTATCAGCAAACAGTTGAAAGAAATTCAGTGGAAACTGCTGTTGAAGACACTGGTTGGAGGTAAAGCCTGCAGGGTCTTGGCCCTCCATGGCACATGATTGGACATCCCTGGACTAGGACATGATGAGGTTCTGCTGTACAGGCCTCCATCCAGAGTCCACGTGCATGTGTGGATAATAATGCTGAGGCCAGAGGGACTTGAAGCAGTGATGTAAGATCACAGCAAAGTAGAGAGCCTCTTGATAATATAAACAACACCACATACCAGATGCACTAGATAGTAAACACATAGTTTCACCGAAAATGACAATGTGGGTTTTGGGTTGATATCAGTGGGGTGTTGACAATTACTGGCACTAGGATTATCCATGCAAATTCAGAATCCAGTGATGATGTCTTACTCAAAATACACATGATAATACTGTGATAATTGTATGTAAGTAATGCAGTGCCTCTTAAAGTATTTCCTTTTTCTGTTCTGGATTTGTCACAAGATGTTGGTAGTGCACCTCAGTGCTGGTTGCCACTTGCCAATAAATAAAAGAAGAAGAAGCCACAAACTAATTATTGTGCCACTATCAACATGATCAGGTAGGAAGAGGTAGGGGTGAGGCTAAAAGTATCAAATTAGATCACCCTTTATTGTCATTCAACCATACATGTACAGTAGAACGAAATTGTGTTTTACCTATCTACAGTGTTAATCACACACACCCCATATGTAGAATCAGAGGGCTGCTGCCATGCAAGGCGCCACCACAGATTTCCCTCCTCTGTTCCATTATTGCTGAGCACCAAGCTGGACGGCAGGAAGCTCCGCTATTTATATGGTCTTCGGCATGACCAGGCCAGGATTTGAACCCCTGCCTCCCGGGTGTGGGGCGGATGCTCTACCAACTGAGCCACCACTGTACCCATATTGTGTTAAATGGCATTTTCATGGGTTCTAACTATGGATGTATGATATTAGATATTTTTATGCATTTATTATTTGTTGATCAATGATATGCCGATATCTTGAACTTAGTTTGTTGCCGATAAAGATATATGCACATATTTTTCCCACCTATTTACATCTCCTTTGTCTTACAGTGATGACTAACTGGCATATAAAGACATATTCGCCAAGGAAAATAATACAGCTACCACCACCAGCATAGAAGCATATTTTATTGATATCAGTATATTTATTGATATTTTATGCTACTTTAGAAAGTTCATATCATGAATATTTTAAACCTTGGCTGAAATAGTCTTGTTTCAGCGTGGAGCAAATATCTTTTCTTTTTTTTTTTTTGCATTCACATGCCTGCTATCGGCAGAGACTTTGTTGTGAGGCAAGAAAGAGAGAATGTGTCAGTACAGTGTTATGTCCGTAAAACATGGAACAATGATGAGGCGAGTGGTGAACTACACAGGACTTTATTAATGACTCACAGAATGTGTACAGACACTCCCGCTTGGCTGAGAAGTGGTCGAAGAGACCGCCCTTCTTCTTCACGGCCCTCTTATACTCCGGGTGACGTCACCACCCGTGTCACACCATAATATGTCCTAATACCAACACAAGATTCGCCTCCCCCTTCAAAAATGGTCCAAAACACACACACAATCGAGACCCTCCCAATTTGGAACCCAAATCACGCACTAAGATTCATCAGGAAATTTTTTGAAGGCCTATAACATTCACACAAAACAACTAAGTCTAGGGGGGAGCAGATGGACTACTGTCCCACCCCCACACAGCTAGACAGATTATTCTGCTGTCTCTGCTACCATATAGTCCATAAAATAAAACCTGCCGTGTTCCTAATATAAGTCATAAAACAATCCTGTTATCATAATGAACATACAGTATATACAAACAAACTATACTCTTGTAAACACACTCAATAAACCATCATAATAATTTTCATTTCAGCACGATGCATAAGAACTAAAACTTTGGCAATTTACACCACCAACATATATTAAACACATTGCTCCCCATTACCAGTCAGCCACAGTGGAGGGCCCACCCCTCGGAGACCTGTCAGGCGGGTCCCGACCAGAGCATCTTCTTCTCTTGGCGCACAGAGACGACCCACGTTGGTGCCGAGACATCTCTCTCTCATCATAGATGCGCCGCAGCTCGTTGGGATCTTTCCATGTACCATCAGACAGCTGAAGGTAGCCGTCCCCCCAGGCAGCTACCACCTGCAGCCGCCCCTGGTCCTCCTGCAGTTTCCACTTCTTGCGAACTCCTCTCGACCGGGCCTCCTCCCTGGGCCGGACCACATCAGCAACCCTCAGAGGGGCCCGATTTGCCTTCCAGTGTTCCTGAGTGGCACGTCGTTTCACCGTGCCAGCCGGTCCTGCCCTGCTCTCTTTCATTTGTGACGCTGGTGAAGCTGTTGTGACCCCGTTTCCCAGTACCTCCCAGCTGAACTCCGGAAACAGGATGGGCCAGCCACTCGGCTCCACCTGCCGTCACGGGCGTCCCACTGTGCCGCTCAGTTCCCTCAGCTAGGGTAACTTGGGCTCTGGTGCAGGAACCCTCCCGTGATGGCCCTGGGTGGCGTTGGTCCTGGTCATCTCCCAGAATACTAGGCCAAGATTTGTTCCATACAGCATCATCCACCACTTGCATCACCGGTCGGTCCCACAAACCACAGCCCCATCACTCCTCTCTGATGTCGCTGGTGATGGTGAAACCCAGTCCATAAAAGAGGTCACAGCCCATCACATTCTCGCCACTGGCAGTCACTATAAACTTCAGGTTGGCGACCACTGCTGACTTGTAACGTGCCGTCAGCTCCACCGAACCCACAATGGACAGCCTGTTTCCTCCATATCTACTCAATGGCGTCAAATGACCTCTCACTCGATAG
Organism: Pholidichthys leucotaenia; assembly: GCA_020510985.1. NCBI lineage: Eukaryota > Metazoa > Chordata > Actinopteri > Cichliformes > Pholidichthyidae > Pholidichthys > Pholidichthys leucotaenia. Next base: position 42,829,952 of record CM035843.1, on the reverse strand, counting down.
TATGGGAAGAAACTTCTCACGGTGGGCCAACTCAACACAGACCTCACTGCACCCATGTCAATCAGCAACGGTACTTCCACTCCATCCAATTTCACCATACAATATGTACGGCCGTCGGTGTCTGGAGAAACGGTGTGAATAATCGTGGGAGTTGGAGCAGGGGTGTCCACTTTTTGTCGCCGTTCCCCTCGCTCGAATCTGCTACAAGCCCTGGCGAAGTGATGCAGGAGTCCGCACTTGCCACAGTGTTTACCTCTTGCAGGACACTCTTTAGCCTTATACCGGTGCTTAGTGGACCCACAACCCGAACATGCGGGCGATCCCGGAGCAGACTTTATCTTCACAGCTGTAGCGCATTCCTCCTGTTTGCTATTTTTGCTGCCCAGGACCACAGCCTGCGCCGCCAATTGTGAGTCAGAGCGGTGTAGTGCAGCTCTCTCACCGAGGTCGCGTGATAATTTGTCTGCCACTTCACATTGTTGAGTTACCTCTACAGCCATGGCTAATGTCAGTTCGCCGGAGTACGTGAGAAGTCTCGACCATGCCGATGAGCACAGCGTGTGCTCCGCCAACTGGTCGCGGACCATCTCTTCCTCTAATTCACCAAACTGGCAGTCTCCAGCCAGCTGCTTCAGGTCTGCAACATAACATTGCACTGACTCGCCGACCCGCTGGTTGCGCTGTTAAAACTGTATCCTCCTGACAATGACATTTGCAGGCATGCGAAAATATCATGCCATTAGCTCAACCACGTCGTGGAAACTATCGCCAGCACCCAAGGTAGCAAGGATACGCTGTCCTTCCATACCTAAATTGTGGACCAAAATTGCCCGTGCCCTGGACCAAAATTGCCCGTGCCCATACAGTGGGGAAAAAAGTATTTAGTCAGCCACCAATTGTGCAAGTTCTCCCACTTAAAAGATGAGAGAGGTCTCCAATTTTCATCATAGGTATACCTCAACTATGAAAGACAAAATGAGAAAAAAAAAATCCAGAAAATCACATTGAAGGATTTTTAATGAATTAATTGGTAAATTCCTCAGTAAAATAAGTATTTGGTCAATAACAAAAGTTCATCTCAATACTTTGTTATATACCCTTTGTTGGCAATGACAGAGGTCAAACGTTTTCTGTAAGTCTTCACAAGGTTTTCACACACTGTTGCTGGTATTTTGGCCCATTCCTCCATGCAGATCTCCTCTAGAGCAGTGATGTTTTGGGGCTGTCGCTGGGCAACACGGACTTTCAACTCCCTCCAAAGATTTTCTATGGGGTTGAGATCTGGAGACTGGCTAGGCCACTCCAGGACCTTGAAATGCTTCTTACGAAGCCACTCCTTCGTTGCCCGGGCGGTGTGTTTGGGATCATTGTCATGCTGAAAGACCCAGCCACGTTTCATCTTCAATGCCCTTGCTGATGGAAGGAGGTTTTCACTCAAAATCTCACGATACATTGCCCCATTCATTCTTTCCTTTACACGGATCAGTCGTCCTGGTCCCTTTGCAGAAAAACAGCCCCAAAGTATGATGTTTTCACCGCCATGATTCACAGTAGGTATGGTGTTCTTTCTCCTCCAAACATGACAAGTTGAGTTTTTACCAAAAAGTTCTATTTTGGTTTCATCTGACCATATGGCATTCTCCCAGTCCTCTTCTGGATCATCCAAATGCTCTCTAGCAAACTTCAGACGGGCCTGGACATGTACTGGCTTAAGCAGGGGGACACGTCTGGCACTGCAGGATTTGAGTCCCTGGCGGCATAGTGTGTTACTGATGTAGCCTTTGTTACTTTGGTCCCAGCTCTCTGCAGGTCATTCACTAGGTCCCCCCGTGTGGTTCTGGGATTTTTGCTCACCGTTCTCGTGATCATTTTGACCTCACGGGGTGAGATCTTGCGTGGAGCCCCAGATTGAGGGAGATTATCAGTGGTCTTGTATGTCTTCCATTTTCTAATAATTGCTCCCACAGTTGATTTCTTCACACCAAGCTGCTTACCTATTGCAGATTCAGTCTTCCCAGCCTGGTGCAGGTCTACAATTTTGTTTCTGGTGTCCTTTGACAGCTCTTTGGTCTTGACCATAGTGGAGTTTGGAGTCTGACTGTTTGAGGTTGTGGACAGGTGTCTTTTATACTGATAATGAGTTCAAACAGGTGCCATTAATACAGGTAACGAGTGGAGGACAGAGGAGCCTCTTAAAGAAGAAGTTACAGGTCTGTGAGAGCCAGAAATCTTGCTTGTGTGTAGGTGGCCAAATACTTATTTTACCAAGGAATTTACCAATTATTCATTAAAAATCCTTCAATGTGATTTTCTGGATTTTTTTTTCTCTCATTTTGTCTCTCATAGTTGAGGTATACCTATGATGAAAATTGGAGACCTCTCTCATCTTTAAAGTGGGAGAACTTGCACAATTGGTGGCTGACTAAATACTTTTTTGCCCCACTGTACCTTCTTCAGTTCACCAAGGTTTAGTGCCACCAAATAGTTCTGAAATGCGGAGAGCCACCTCACCCAAGGAACCGGAGGCTCTACCGGAGACTCCAAAAATGGCTAAATCGAAGTCACGCCAGTATACATAGCTTTACCCTCATCGCCAAATGTTATGTCCATAAAACGTGGAACAATGATGAGGCGAGTGGTGAACTACACAGGACTTTATTAATGGCTCACAGAATGTGTACAGACACTCCAGCTAGGCTGAGAGGTGGTTGAAGAGACCCCCCCCCCCTTCCTCACGGCCCTCTTATACTCTGGGTGACGTCACCACCTATGTCACGCCATAATATGTCCTAATACCAACACAGCATACAGACTGCTGAATATTATTATGAAAAGGACTAAATGAAGAGTAGGGTTACCTCCATGCTTGTCGCTGAGATAAGGAGTGAGTTAGCCTACAGTGAGCAGCTTATCACCGATCTCTGTCAGTGTCAGGCCACCTTCGACTCCCGACTATCCTCACTAGAATGCCTCGAGGAGACTAGCATAGAAGCTAGCAGACAGTACTCAGTCAACCTTTCTCCCGGCTGTTGTACTTTAGCCTCGGTGATCAAAGGCAAGGAAATATGTTCCCTTCCCCTCTCTGATTCCCATTAAGATTTCACCAGACTGGAGTTATCCAACTTCTTCCCTCCTCTGCTTGCTCTACCAACTTTGTCACTGTTCATGAATGGAGGATGTAACAAAGGTAATGGCAAGGCTAGTGCTACCTCCAAAAGACATAGATCTAAGGGCTGTAATCCTAACACTGGTGGGCACTGTGGAGGAGGCTGCTGCTCTTGTTTGTGCTTGGTGGATTCCTCGCATTGTGTATTTACTGCTCCTCCTCATGTGGTGGCAGACATGTTTGTTATGTTATGCTTGCCTGACGTGATGACATCATTCCCTCATGCCATGGGAAAAGTGCAACACTGTTATACTGTAATTTTTAAGTTGTAAATATTAATTTACATTCTGATAAATAGTTTTAAATGATTTTTTAGGCAGATACCAATCTTCTTTTTTCGGCTGCTCCCTTTAGGGGTCGCCACAACGGATCATCTGCCTCCATCTCACCCTATCCCTTGCAGCTTCCTCGATAACACCAACCCTCTCCATGTCCTCCTTCACTACATCCATGAATCTTCTCTGTGGTCTTCCTCTTTTCCTCCTGCCTGGCAGCCCCATCTTCAACATCCTTTGTCCAGTATATCCACTATCCCTTCTCTGCACATATCCAAACCATCTCAGCCTTGCCTGTCTTACTTTGTCTCCAAACCGCTAAACCTGAGTTGTCTCTCTGAAATACTCATTTCGAATCTTGTCCCTCCTTGTCACTCCCAGTGAAAATCTTAGCATCTTCACCTGCACGGTGGCGCAGTGGTTAGCACTGCGGCAGCACAGTTTACCCTTGGCCGGGGGATTGTGGGGATCGTGGGTTCGATCCCAGCCCCCGACCAACAGTGATCTGTGTGGAGTTTGCATGTTCTCCCCGTGTTGCGTGGGTTTACTCCGGGATTTCTCCGGTTTCCTCCCACATGCCAAAAACATGCATGTTAGGTTAATTGGCTGTTCTAAATTGTCCCTAGATATCTGTTTCCTATAGGCCCTTAGAATAGAGGGTTAGTATTAATGAAAGCGCTTTGAGTGGTCTTTGTGACTAGAAAAGCGCTATATAAGTGCAGGTTAGTTAGTAGTTAGCTATACCACCTCTAGCTCCACTTCCTGTTTTTTTGTCAGCACCACCGTCTCCAAGCCATACATCATAGCAGGTCTCACTACCGTCTTGGAAATCTTCCCTTTCACTCTTGTTGCAACCCTCCTGTCACAAATCACCCGACATTTGTCTCCACCCACTCCACCCTGTCTGCACTCTCTTCTTCACCTCTCTTGTGCATTTTCCATTACTTTGGATGGTTGACGACAGGTATTTAAACTCATCTACTTTCACTACCTCTACTTCTTCCATCTTCACCATTATATCTGCCTTCCTGTCATTCACACTCATGTATTCTGTCTTGCTTCTACTAACTTTCATTCCTCTTCTCTCCAGAGCATGCCTCCACTTCTCCAGGTTCTCTTCCACCTGCTCCCTACTCTCACTACAGATCACAATGTCATCTGCAAACATCATGGTCCACAGAGACTCCTGCCTGACCTCATATGTCAGCCTGTCTATCACCATGGCAAACAAGAAGGGGCTCAGAGCAATCCCTGATGTAACCCCACCCCCATCTTGAACCTATACACGTGGACAAAACTGTTGGTACCCCTCTGTTAATGAAAGAAAAACCCACAATGGTCACAGAAATAACTTGAATCTGACAAAAGTGGTAATAAATAAAAATTCTATGAAAATTAACCAGTGAAAATCAGACAATGCTTTTGAATTGTGGTTCAAGAGAATTACTTTAAAAAACAAACTCATGAAACAGGCCTGGACAAAAATTATGGTACCCCTAGAAAAGACTGAAAATAATGTGACCATAGGGACATGTTCAACCAAGATGTGTCCTCTAATTAACATCACAGGTGTCTACAAACTTGTAATCAGTCAGTCGGCCTATTTAAAGGGTGACAAGTAGTCACTGTGCTGTTTGGTGTCATGGTGTGTACTACACTAAACATGGACCAGAGGAAGCAAAGGAGAGAGTTGTCTCAGGAGATTAGAAAGAAAATTATAGACAAGCATGTTAAAGGTAAAGGCTATAAGACCATCTCCAAGCAGCTTGATGTTCCTGTGACTACAGTTGCACATATTATTCAGAAATTTAAGATCCACGGGACTGTAGCCAACCTCCCTGGACGTGGTTGCAGGAGGAAACTTGATGAATAATGGTAACAAAAGAGCTCAGAACAACCTCTAAACACATTCATGGTGAACTCCAAGGTCAAGGTACATCAGTGTCAGATCGCACCATCCGTCGTTGTTTGAGCCAAAGTGGACTTCATGGGAGACGACCAAGGATGACACCATTGTTGAAAACAAATCATAAAAAAGCCAGACTGGAATTTGCCAGACTGCGTGTTGACAAGCCAAAAAGCTTCTGGGAGAATGTCTTATGGACAGACGAGACAAAACTGCAACTTTTTGGCAAGGCACATCAGCGCTATGTTCACAGACGCAAAAATGAAGCATACCAAGAAAAGAACACTGTCCCTACTGTGAAACATGGAGGAGGTTCTGTTATGTTCTGGGGCTGCTTTGCTGCATCTGGCACAGGGTGTCTTGAATCTGTGCAGGGCACAATGAAATCTCAAGACTATCAAGGTATTCTAGAGAGACATGTGCTGCCCAGTGTCAGACAGCTTGGTCTCAGCCGCAGGTCATGGGTCTTGCAACAGGATAATGACCCAAAACACACAGCTAAAAGCACCCAAGAATGGCTAAGAGCGAAACATTGGACTATTCTAAAGTGCCCTTCTATGAGCCCTGATCTAAATCCTATTGAACATCTGTGGAAGGAGCTGAAACATGCCATCTGCAGAAGGCACCCTTCAAACCTGAGACAACTGGAGCAGTTTGCTGATGAGGAGTGGGCCAAAATACCTGCTGAGAGGTGCAGAAGTCTCACTGACAGTTACAGAAATTGTTTGATTGCAGTGATTGCCTCAAAAGGTTGTGCAACAAAATATTAAGTTAAGGGTACCATCATTTTTGTCCAGGCCTGTTTCATGAGTTTTTTTTTTTTAAATAATTCTGTTGAACAACAATTCAAAAGCATTGTCTGATTGTCATTGGTTAATTTTCATAGAATTTTTATTTATTACCACTTTTGTCAGATTCAAGTTATTTCTGTGACCTTTGTGGGTTTTTCTTTCATTAACAGAGGGGTACCAACAAATTTGTCCACGGCTGTATCTGTCACTCCTACAGCACACCTCACCACCGTCTCGTTGTCCTCATAAATGTCCTGCACCACTCTCACATACTTCTCTGCCACTCCTGACTTTCTCATACAGTACCACACTTCCTCTCTTGACACCCTATCATATGCTTTCTCTAGATCCACAAAGACACAGTACAACTCCTTCTGACCTTCTCTATACTTCTCCATCAGCACTCTTAGAGCAAACATTGCATCTGTAGTACTCTTTCTTGGCTTGAAACCGTATTGCTGCTGACTGATTGTCACCTCTCCTCTTAACCTGGCTTCAACAACTCTTTCCCATATCGTCATAGTGTGGCTGATCAACTTTATGCCTCTGTAGTTACTACAGCTCTGAGCACCACCTTTGTTCTTGAAAATTGGTATCAAAACACTTCTTCACTCCTCAGGCATCCTCTCACTCTCCAAGACTGTGTTGAACAATCTGGTTAAAAAGTCCACTGCCATCTCTCCTAAACATCTCCATACCTCCACAGGTATGTCGTCTGGACCAACCGCCTTTCCATTCTTCATCCTCATCAAAGCTACCCTCACTAATCACCTCAGTCCCAAGGCTGATCACTTTGCTAACCCTCGGGACTTCGTTGTTTACCCATCTTTTCTTCATCCATCCTCCTCTCTCTCTCTCATTTTCTTTATTCATCAACTCTTCGAAATACTCCTTCCACATTCTCAACACACTCTTGTCATTTATTAGTACATTACCATTTCTGTCCTTAATCAACCAAACTGCTGCACATCCTTTCCAGCTCGATCTGTCTAGCCAATCGATACAAGTCCTTTTCTCCTTCCTTAGTGTTTAGCCTCTCATACAACTCACTATATGCCTTTGCCACCTCTCTCTTTGCCATGCACTTAGATTCCAAATACTTATGTCTACTTTCTTCATCTCCCTGACTATCCCATTTTATTCTTTACTAACCTCTTCCTTTGAATACTGTCCTGTACCTCCTCATTCCACCACCAAATGTCCTTGTCTTCCTTCCTCAGTCCACTGGATACACCACATACAGTGGTGTGAAAAAGTGTTTGCCCCCTTCCTGATTTCTCATTTTTTTGTGTTTGTCACTGTAAAAATGTTTCAGATCATCAATGAAATTTAAATATTAGACAAAGATAACACAAGTAAACACAAAATGCAGTTGTTAAATGAAAGTGTTTATTATTAAGAGTTAAAAAAATCTAAATCAACATGGTCCTGTGTAAAAAAGTGACACCCCCCCCCCCCAAAACATAAATTAACTGTGGTTTATCACATCTTTGGAAAGCTGAGTTCAATTTCTCTGGCCACACCCAGGCCTGATTACTGCCACACCTGTTCTCAATCAAGAAATCACCTAAATAGGACCTGCCTGACAAAGTGAAGTAGACCAAAAGATCCTCAAAAGCTAGACATCATGCTGCGATCCAAAGAAATTCAGGAACAAATGATAAACAAAGTAATTGAGATCTATCCGTCTGGAAAAGGTTATAAAGCCCTTTCTAAAGCTTTGGGACTCCAGCGGACTACAGTGAGCGCCATTATCCACAAATGCGAAAACATGGAACAGTGGTGAATCTTCCCAGGAGTGGCCGGCCAACTAAAATTACCCCAAGAGCGCAGCGACAACTCATCCAAGAGGTCACAAAAGACCCCACAACAACATCCAAAGAACTGTGGGCCTCACTTGCTTCAGTTAAGGTCAGTGTTCATGACTGCACCATAAGAAAGAGACTGGGCAAAAATGGCCTGCATGGCAGAGTTCCAAGACGAAAACCACTGCTGAGCAAAAAGAACATAAAGGCTCATCTCAGTTTTGCCAGAAAACATCTTGATGATCCCCAAGACTTTTGGGGAAAAAACTCTGTGGACTGACAAGACAAAAGTTGAACTTTTTGGAAGGTGTGTCTCCCATTACATGTGTAAAAGTAACACAGCATTTCAGAAAAGGAACATCATACCAACAGTAAAATATGGCGGTGGAAGTGTGATGGTCTGAGGCTGTTTTGCTGCTTCAGGACCTGGAAGACTTGCTGTGGTAAATGGAACCATGAATTCTGCTGTCTACCAAAAAATCCTGAAGGAGAATATCAGCCATCTGTTGGTGACGTCAAGCTGAAACGCACTTAGGTTCTGCAGCAGGACAATGATCCAAAACACACCAGCAAGGCCACCTCTGAATGGCTTAAGAAAAACAAAATGAAGACTTTGGAGTGGCCTAGTCAAAGTCCTGACCTGAATCCAATTGAGATGCTGTGGTATGACCTTAAAAATGCGGTTCATGCTCGAAAGCCCTCCAGTGTGGCTGCATTACAACAATTCTGCAAAGATGAGTGGGCCAAAATTCCTCCACAGCACTGTAAAAGACTCATTGCCAGTTACTGCAAATGCTTGATTGCAGTTGTTGCTGCTAAGGGTGGCCCAACCAGTTATTAGGTTTAGGGGGCAATCACTTTTTCTCACAGGACCATGTAGGTTTGGATATTTTTTCTCTTAATAATAAACACCTTCATTTAAAAACTGCATTTTGTGTTTACTCGTGTTATCATTGTCTAATATTTAAATTTGTTTGATGATCTGAAACATTTAAGTGTGGCAACCATACAAAAAGATGAGAAATCAGGAAGGGGGCAAACACTTTTTCACACCACTGTACCTTTCTACCCGTTCCCCTCAATACTTTTGCTGTACTTTCCCAGTCATCTGGTAATTGTTCCCTACCACCCAGCGCCTGTATCAACTCCTTCCTGAAGTCTGTGCGACCTTCTTCCTTCTGCCTAGCTACATTTTCCCAGTCTCCCCTGGGAGGTTGAGCTCCTGTCCTCGCCTTGTGTTGTAAATTATATTTTCTTATTACCAGGACATGAGTCTCAACTCACATCCTCCCCTTTAGTTCACTTTTGGGATTTTCTGTATTAATTATTATTATTGTTATTATTATTATTATTATTATTATTATTATTATTATTATTAGCATTATCATGTTCTTGTTTTATGTATCCATGCTTTGTCCTCAGTTTTGGGTTTCTTAGCATTATTATTATCATCATGGTTAACGTCTTGTAGCTTATTCCTGTCATCATTTTGGTTTGGATTTTTATTTTGACAGTGCCTTTTGTTTACTTCTATTTTTCACCTAGCTTGCTTGTGTCTTGTTGAGTTCTTGATTATTCATGGCTGTTTAGGATTTGGTTTATTTTATTTTATGGGGGGGACAGCACCCCATAGCTCGGGGTCACATCCTTAATTGTCATTCGGCGTGACTACATGCTTCTGTTTTTTGCCTGTCTGCTGTGCCTGTTGTGCCTGTTTTTGCCGGTCTTTATGTTGCTTATTTTTGCCAGTTTTTGTGTTTAGTTTTTCTGCCCTTGAGCTGTGTCAGTGTGACCGGCTCTTATAGTAAATCTGAAAACTATGAGTCCAGCGTTTGGGTTCTCAATTCCGTCCCCGGAGGGGCTCAACATAGCAGAAGGACATTGCCAGTATGGACCCAGCAGACGTCAAGTTTTTTCTTATGGGCCTCGATGAAGAGGAAGTCTGGGCAGCTTCCCGCATCGAGGAATGCATCGAGGAGACCCGCTCCTCCCACACACGAGAGAGAGCCCACTATTTTCTTGAAGCTGCAGTGGGACTATTAGAGGGCTTTCCCACTTTGCGGCAGTTTCCCCAGCTGGATGAATTCAGACACTCTGTGCTCAACATGCAGTTGGTACTCCAAGCATGGGAGAAACTGCCACTGGCAATCAAGGAGGAGCAGAGGGAGGAAGTCTCTCAGCGAGCTGGTCAGAGACGCAGTTCATGCTGGTGCCAGCGGACGGAGCAGCCCAGCTTCACATCATCACCAGAGGCTCTTCAGACCCCTGTTTTCTCCTCCCTTGACTCTGTTCCAGCACCACACCATCATGCAGCATCTTCTTGTCAGATGGGTTCCGTCATCTCCAGGGAAGACCCGCCAGACTCTTGAGTGGCAGCAGAGCAGGAACAAGGGCAAGTACCTTTTCATTTTCTATCATCATTTAATGAAAGGTCTTGTCCCATTCCCGGCAAGTAGGCTTAGCGGCAGCCACCTACCTCCACCGAGCCCTCTCTCCCGGTCTCTGCTATTTCTTCTACTGCTGCTTCCATCCACCCATACTCTCTCGCATATTTTGTGTCCTTGCTTGTTTTTTCTGAGTTGCCAGTTTTTGTGTTTAGTTTTTGTGCCCTCGAGCCGTGTCAGGGTGACCGGCTCTTATAATAAATCTATGAACTTGGAGTCCAGCATTAGATCCTCAATTCCACCCCTGGAGGGGCCCAACATGACACCACCACCTTGCAGTCTCCTATCTCTTCCAGATTTTTCCTTCTGCATAAGATGCAGTCCACCTGTGTGCACCTTCCTCCATTCTTTTAAGTCACCATATGTTCCTCTCTCTTCTTGAAGTACTGTATGTGTTCACCATAACCATTTCCATCATTTCAGCAAAATCCACAACCATCTGTCCTTCCACATTTCTCTCCTTAAGACCATACCTACCCAGAACCTCCTCATCACTTGTGTTCCCTTCACCTACATGTCCATTAAAGTCCACTCTAATCACTACTCTCTTCCCCCTGGGAATAGTCTTTACCACTTCATCCAACTTACTCCAGAATTCCTCTTTCTATTCTACCTGACATCCAACTTATGGGGCATCTGCACTGACAACATTCATCATCACACCTTTGACTTCTAGCTTCAAACTCATGATTCTGTCTGACTCCCTCTTTATCTCCTGAACACTCTTCACATACTCTTCCTTCAAGATTACTCCTACTCCATTTCTCTTCCTATCTACACCATGGTAGAACAGTTTAAATCCCCCTAGCCTTGTTTCCCTTCCATCTGGTTTTTTGAACACACAGTATATCTACCTTTCTTCTCTCCATCATATCAGCCAACTCTCTGCCTTTACCTGTTATAGTCCCTACATTTAACATCCCTACTCTCACCTCCGCACTTCTACTTTTCCTTTTCTCTCTCTCCCTCCTAACATGCCTTCTCCCTCTCCTCCTCCTCGATCTTCGACCAACAGTAGCCCAATTTCCACCGGCATCCTGTTGGTTAACAGCACCGGTGGTGGTCCTTGTTAATCCAGGTATCAACCAATACGGTATGAAAGTCTCATTTGTCATGATCCGCATGTTTGATTTGGAAAGTTTTAGGTTGGTTGCCCTTCCTGACACAACCCTCCCCATTTACCCGGGCTTAGGACCGGCACTAGGAGTACACTGGCTTGTGCACCCCCTGTGGCTGGGATTTTAGGCTGCTACCAATAATATTATCATGCATCCATAGTTCTAACAAAATACAGCGGTGGGTCACATGAAAGCTGTTTAAAATTAAAACGCTCACTTCACAAAGAGATACATACTGCCTTAGTTTAGCTACATGAAAAGAAAAGAGCAGATTGTGATCCTGGGTAACATGATGTGATATTCCTACAAGTCCCACCTTCACTTCTCAAAGTTATCAAAACAAACATACTATCTACTTACTTGTAAATGGTTCACTTAGAAAACCTTTACCAGATTATGGGCTCATTAGTACTAACAAGCAGGTTCTCTTTCGGATAGAGAAGTACAGGCAGTTTTGTTGAGGAGCTGTTAAAAAATACAAAGAAAATAATTTTGGGGATGTCAAAACTTAAAAAACCCAATTCCAATGAAGCTGGGACGTTGTGTAAAACATAAATAAAAACAGAATGAAATGATCTGCAAATCCTTTTCAACCCATATTCAACTGAATACACGGCAACAAGATATTTAATGTTCAAACTGATAAACTGTATTGTTTTGTGGCAAATATTCACTCATTTTGAAGCTGATGCCTGCAACACATTCGATAAAAGCTGGGACAGGTGTTATGTCATAACTCATAGACAAGGACGAGGCCAGGAGTGGAGCTGAACACTACTTTATTAATGAAACAGGGCTCTGTACACCTCCTCCAGAGGAAAGGAGGAAGAGACTGCCCCTCTACCAGCAGCCCCTCTTATACCACCGGAGATGGCGGAACTGGAAACCGGGGCCGCCATCCCGTACCACCCAAATAAGAGCTCCAACAGTGCAACCATATACCTGAACAATAACTACATAATCTGCCCCCCCACCGCAGAAAAATTCCAAAACACACAATCAGCCCACCCCAATTTGGAACCCGAATCATCCGCTAGACATAAACAAACTAAAATCACCAAAAGGGACCTATGACATTCACACCAAAAAAACTAAAATTAGGGGGGGATGGGTAGACTGCCGTCCTACCCCCCACACGACGAGGCGGGTTATTCTGCCACCTATACTACTAAAGTCCATAACAGAAAAACTACTGCCGTGCCTCCTAATTAAAATACAATAACAAAACTAGAAAAGCACTCATAGAGCGCAAACCTCTGCCAAGGCTCCTTCCGTTTCTCATGGATCACCTCCAAAATGTAATGGGTTTGTGTGTAGGCCTATAGCCACTTGTGGTGAAAATTGCATCAAAGTCTGTCCATCAGTTTTGGAGTATTGTTGCTAACACAGTGTGAGAAGATAAGAGCCTTGGCTGAGGTATGCATTCTCAGATCATCACCAAAATCCAATCATCTGTTCCCTGTACCATTACACACCTTTCCTGAAAATTTTGTCCAAATCAATTCATAACTTTCTGAGTTATGTTGGTAACAGACAGACAGACAGACAGACAGACAGACAGACAGACAGACAGGCAGGCAGGCAGGCAGACAAACCCCGGTAAAAACATTACCTCCTTGGCGGAGGTAATAATCCCCAAACTATTAACACAGAACAACTGAACATTTATAACACTTATAACATGCCCATGACTCAGTGAGGACGACCCGTGCCCCCCCCCCCCCCAGACCGTCACCATCAGTCCACCCCTGGTGGCAGTCTGCTTCCTGGACCACCGCTGGTCGCCTCCTCCTAGGAGCGTCTTCTCCTCCACACCTCCGAGCGCTCCAACCGTCTGGAGTCGTGCCCACTCGTCTTCTTCGGAGTGCGCCGTAACTCATTGGGATGGCGCCACGTGCCATCCGACAGCAGCAGGTATCGATCGTGCCGCTCACCAGTCACCTGCAACCGACCCTGGTACCGCTCCATGTTCCGCTTCTGTCTCACCCGCCTGGACCTCGCCTCCGCCTGAGCCCAAACCCAGTCTGCGACTCCAAGTGGGGCCTTGCACGGCCTGCGGTGTCTCCGCCTGGCACTCACTCTTCCAGTGCCACTCGGTCCTGCCCCGACTGCTTGTAGATCCGCTGCTGACACCGCCCCTGTGGTCCCGTGTTCAACAGTCCTCCACGGCTGTGCTCCCGGAACATCTGAGACCATTGTTTGGGCCCCGCTCGTCGCCGCAGGTCCTCCCCCATGCCGCCCGGCGCCCACATCCAGGGCAGCTCGGACACTGGCACTGGGGTCCTCTCACGGCGACCCTGAGCCCAACGCAGCCTGTCCACTTTCCGGAGTGTCCAGCAACGGTTCATCATGTCATAGCTCATAGACAAGGACCAGTCCAGGAGTCGAGCTGAACACTACTTTATTCATGAAACAGGGCTCTGTACACCCAACCGTCCATGCAGCCGCTTGGCAGAGGAAAGGCGGAAGAGACCGCCCCTCTAACAGCAGCCCCTCTTATACCACCAGAGATGGCGGAACCGGAAACTGGGGCCGCCATCCCGTACCATCCAAATAAGAGCTCCAACAGTGCAACCACATACATCAACACTAACTACATAATAACAGGGGCAATAAAAGACTGGAAAAAACTGAGGCATGCTCAAAAAACAACTTTTTGGAACTTTCCACAGGTGAACAGGTTAATTGGAAACAGGTGAGTGTCATGATTCGGTATAATCCCCACCCGCGTAGCCACTACCATACCTGTGTATATTTCCATAATCCTGGGCCATTTTTATTTTATTTTTATTCTATTTTTATTTCAGTCATGTGTTTAATTGTGTGTTCTGTAACCATGTTTTATCTAATTCTTCTCTCTTACTTTACTGTGCAGTAGCCTGGTGGAGCACCCACAATTTCGTTGTGCTGTACTACTGTACAATGACAATAAAGCTTATTCTATTCTATTCTAAAAGGAGCATCCCCGAAAGGCTCAGTCACTGACAAGCAAGGATGGGGCGAGGTTCCCACTTTGTAAACAGCAGCGTGGGCTAATAGTCCAGCAGTTTAAGAACAATTCTCAACATACAGCTGCTGAAATTTAGGTATTTCCAGGGCTTGACATTAACAGCCGCCCACCCGCCAGTGGTGGGTAGAGTTCATCTGTGACCAGTAAGACAGCCCGTCCCACGAGCCACTCTGGTGGGTTGTAGTTTTCTCAAATGGCAATTTTAATAATAAACTTCGCAATGTGAGACTACGAAACTACAACTCCCGATTTAATTAACCATAAACACACTTTCGGCCAATCAAAAAACACCTGACCATCACTGTCATCTGTTTTAACAGCAGGGAAATAAATGACAGAGGATGTGGACGTTTATCGACCTGCTTTCAGCAGGATCTGAGTGCGCAATAGAAGGAGGAGAAATGATCATAGACTGTATTTGGATGCATAAAGTGGCTATTATTATCTTATTATTAATTATTCGCAAGCCCATGTGATTCCGCTTTGCGCTGTGTGCTCACTTCATCCTACCTGTGCCAGTCCGGAGTCTGGAGCTTTGAGAAAAATCAGTTGAATAATTTCACTCTTCTTGCTTTTCCTCTTGTTTTTTCTCTGCGGAAGGTACAGGTCTAGTTTAAACAAAATCCTTTAAGATTACTGATTGCAGCAGTGGTATAAATGGTTTCATCCTGCAGCAGAAGAAGCTGAGTGAAGCCGGTGTGGAGTATATGCAGCTCATGTTTGTCCCTGCTGTTAGAGCGATGCTGTTAATTGGTGAGGAGGCTTACTTCAAATGATTTTAAAGCTGTAATTTTATAGTTATAATTATTGTGTTTGATGCGGATAGTCCTTTACTCTCTAAATATGTATTTTTAATGGGCTGGTCCAGGGATGTCAAACATATGGCCTGTGGGCCAAAATCTGTCTGCCAGGGCATCCAATTTTTTCTCTTGTGAATTTATCAGCTTTCTTTCTAGTAAATTTCTGACATTTTCTACTGATTAGAATTGTTCCTGTAAATTTGAGACATTTTTCTCCTGAAGATGAGACTTTTTTCCTCACCAGTTTTCTAATCTTTTTCTTCCTTTTTCTGGTGAAAACAGGCAGTTCCCTTTAGGTTAAATCCATCAGCAACTACTAATGAGACAGTGCAGCCTGAAGGGGTGTCCCAGTTCACAGGGGTCATTTTCAGCCCTAAAGGGCCACAGGGTAGATGAAGGGGTAGGGGTACACATGAGAATTGAGAGGGACCCCAAATGTACTTCACTCTCACTTTGCAAATATTTTTCTCTACTGTTTTACAGTATTTACTGCTGTTCATAAATAATTAAACAGACAGTGTTTCTATTCCTATTTTTGAATGTATGTATAAGTGGGGGCAGCGCGGTGGCGGAGTGGTTAGCACTGCGGCAGCACAGCAACTCACCCTTGGCCGGGGGATCCTGGGTTCAATCCCAGCCCCCGACTAACAATGATCTGTGTGGAGTTTGCATGTTCTCCCCGTGTCTGTGTGGGTTTACTCCGGGATTTCTCCGGTTTTCTCCCACATGCCAAAAACATGCAAGTTAGGTTAATTGGCATCAAACTAGGGATTCTAAATTGTCCTTAGGTATGACTGTGAGAGTGAATGGTTGTCTGTCTCTCTGTGTTGGTCCTGTGATAGACTGGCAATCTGTCCAGGGTGGACCCTGCCTCTCGCCCAAAGATGCTGGGATAGGCTCCAGCCCCCCCCCCCACGACCCGAAAAGGATTAAGCAGAAGAAGATGGATGGATGGATGGATGGATGGATGGATGGATGGATGTATAAGGGCCATTTACATTTAAAAGGTGGTAAATTTAATTCAAATAAATTTTAGCATGCAATAGTCAAATTTGATCATATTAAACATAACCTTCCAACCACAAAATTGTGGCTAGTGGAAAGGCTGAGTGGCTAGCAACTTTGGAAATTCACTAGCCACAGTGGCTGGTGAGAAAAAAAGTTAACATCAAGCCCTGGGTATTTCATTATCTACAGTCCATATTATCATCAAAAGAGTCATAGAATGGGGAGAAATTTATGCACATATGTGGCGAGGCCGAAAACCAGCAATAAATGACCGTCAATCCCTCAGGCAGCACTGCATTAAAAACTGACATCATTCTGTAAAGGATATTAACATGTGAGCTCAGGAACACTTCTGTAAACCACTGTCAGTGAACACAGTTCGTCACTACATCTACAAGTGCAAATTATAACTCTACCATGCAAAGCAAAAGCCATATATCAACAACATCCAGAAACACCACCAGTTGTTCTGGGCTCGAGCTCATCTGTGACGCAAAGTGGAAAAGTGTGCTGGGTCTGACAAGTCCACATTTCAAAATGTTTCTGGAAATCATGGGTGTCGTGTCCTAAGCTAAAGAGGAAAAGGACCATCCAGATTGTTATCAGTGCAAAGTTCAAAAGGAAGCATCTGGGATGGTATGGGGGTGTGTTAGTGCCCATGGCATGAGTAACGTGCACGTCTATGAAGGTACCATTAACGTGGACTGGTACGTACAGGTTTTGGAGCAACATATGCTGCCATCCAAGCAACGTCTTTTCCAGGGATGTCCCTGCTTATTTCAGCAAGACAATGCCAAGCCACTTTCTGCGTGTGTTACAACAGTGTGGGTTCATAGTAAAAGAGTACGAGTACTAGACTGACCTGCCAGCGGTCCAGGCTTGTCTCCCATTGAAAATGTGTGGCACATTATGAAGCGCAAAATATGACAATAGAGACCCTGGATTGTTGAGCAACTGAAGTTGTACATCAAGCAAGAATGCAAAAGAATTCCACCTGCAAAGCTTCAACAATTAGTGTCCTCAGTTCGTAAACACTGACACAACATTGAGTGTTGTTAAAAGGAAAGATGATGTAACATAGTGGTTAACATGCCTGTCTCAGTTTTTTTTTTTTTTTTTTTTTTTTTTTTTTTTTTTTGCAATGTGCTCCTGGAATCAAATTCAAAATGTGCGAATATTTGCAAAAAAAACCCAAAAAAAAACCAAAAAAAAAAACAAAGTTTATTAGCTTGAACATTAAATACTTTGTCTTTGCAGTGTATTCAGTTGAATTCAAGTTGAAAAGGACTTTCAAAACATTGTATTGTGTTTTTATTTACGTTTTTCACAATATCCCAACTTCATTGGGGTTTGTAAAATTAATCCACAATATTAAAAGACATTAAGGGCACGCAGTATCATTATTATTATTAACTTGCAATAGATTGACAGTCTCTCCAGGGTGCACCATGTTTCTTGCCCTCAGACAGCTAGGATAGGCTCCAGTATTTTAGGACTACTCAACCAATTGCAACTTTACTGTTTTGGTTGACTCTCACCATTTTCACGAGCAAGCAGCACCAATCCTAAACCAATAAAGCGATAAACCTGGCCAGCACCAAATGAGAAACAGACGAAGTTTATGATTACTTGCTATCTTGCTATCTTGTTAAGGCCGGCATACAGACCCAGTGAAAACAATCAGACCAACAAAAAAGCAGGTACGTGTGTGGCCAGAGGGGGCCTCTGATGCTCTGAAAGACTGCTTCAGCACTACAGACTGGGACACTTTCAAGCACGCAGCCACTCACAATGGACACATAAACCTAGAGGAGTACACTGAGATAGTTATAGCATACATAGCGAAATGCATTGATGATGTCACTCACTGCGAAACCATCACTGTTTGTGCTAACCAGAAGCCATGGATGACAGCAGAGGTCCACAGACTCCTGAGGACTCGGGACGCAGCCTTCAGGGCCGGTGACACTACAGGACTACAACCTATCCCGTGGCAAAACAGGAGGCAAAACAACAGTACAGCAAGGAAATATCTGGCCACTTCAGCAACACCAGAGATGCACGTTCTCTCTGGCGTGGCATACAGACCCTCACCAACTACAAACCTCCACCTCAGTCCTGTGCGAGTGACATCACATTGCTTAACATCCTAAATGACTTCTTTGGCCACTTTGAAGCACAAAACAGCACATCAGCATATAAGACCACTCCTCCTCCAGACGAGCAGGCCATGAGTCTGGATCCAGCTACCTTGAAGAGGACCCTCTGCAGGATCAATCCACGCAAGGCAGCTGGTCCAGACAACATACCGGGTTGCATTCTGAAGGACTGTGCAGAGGAGCTCAAGAATGTCCTGGCCGACATCTTCAACATCCCTCTGACTCAAGCAGTTGTTCCCACATATTTCAAAACTGACATCATAATACCAGTCCCAAAGAAGCCCATCCCATCCAACTACAATGATTACCGGCCCATAGCACTGATCCCCATCATAATGAAGTGCTTCGAGTGGCTGGCCATACAGAACTTTCAGGTTTATCCTTCCTCCCTCCCATGACCCATCTCAATTTGCATACAGATCAAACAGATCCACAGAGGATGCCATCGCTGCTGCTCTCCATCCAGCCCTCACCCACCTGGACTCAAAGAACTCCTACGTGCAAATGCTGTTCTTGGACTTCAGTTCACCATTCAACACAATCATCCCCCAGCACCTAATACAAAAACTCAGACACTTGGGACTCAAAACCTCTCTCTGTAACTGGGTGCTGGACTTTCTCACAGGGAGGCCACAGAATGTGCGGGTTGGCAGCAACACATCCGAGGCCATCACTCTAAGCACGGGGCCCCACAAGGATGCGTGCTCAGCCCACTGCTCTTCATCCTGCTGACCCATGACTGTGTACTAGCCTACAACACCAACCACATCATCAGGTTTGTGGATGACACAGCGGTGGTGGGCCTCATCATCAACAATGAGGAGGCCAACTACAGAAATGAGGTGAGCCAGCTGGTCCAGTGGTGTCAAGACAATAATCTCTTCCTGAACGTGGGAAAAACCAAGGAGATTGTGGTCGACTTCAGTAGAGGTCTCACACAGCATCCCCCTCTGATCATCCGTGGAGCAGCTGTGGAGAGAGTGAGCAGCACCAAGTTCCTGGGGGTGCACATCTCTGAGGACCTCTCCTGGTCCAACAACACCACATCACTGGTCAAGAATGCTCAAACTCGTCTCCATTTCCTCCACAAACTGAGAAGAGCACGAGTCCCACCCCCCATCATGTGCTCATTCTACCGCGGCACTGTTGAGAGCATCCTCACGAGCTGCATCATGCTATGGCATGGAAGCTGCACCGCCTCCTGCTGGAAGACGCTACAACGTACAGTGAAAGCAGCAAGCAAGATCATCGGTGCCCCCCCTCGCAGACATCTACCTCACCCGTCTCACCTGCAGAGCCATCAACATTGCAGGTGACACCTCCCACCCCTCACACTCCCTCTTCAGCCCTCTGCCCTCGGTGAAAAGGTACCGGAGCCTCCAGGCCCGCTCCACCATATCATAGCAGTCTGTTGGGGGCGACAATGACTGTTTCATTTAGGTATGATCAGATTCCTCCACGCAGCTCTGTTCTTTGCCTTCCGCTGCCAGGAACTCCTAACCTTGTTGACTCGGGCAATGTCCGATCCGATATGAGTTGCTCTCTGACTGACCATTTCATGAAACTGCTTGCAAAGTATCTGAGTACCACTAGCTTTTGTTGGACTAGCGGCACATCCTTGGCAGATAGAGGTATTATCAGTGGCAAGAACAGGCCAAGACAAACTGACTCCAGTATCTGCTGTAGTGACTGACCAGATGATAAGTTTGTTTATCTCTGCTCTTTGCGTAGTGCATGTCACGATGCACCGACTGGCAAAAGTCCACCACAGACCTTGCGACAGATGTGCTTATCTGCCAGGATGTTCAGTCTCACCCCGTGTAACTGGGAGTGGTCCACCACAGACCTGTCAGACATTGTTTTTAGTTCTGCCAGGATGTCCTGTTTCACCCTCCATGCCCTCGGAAGGGCGGAGTTGCTGGTTGAGTCACCGATGGCCCGACCCATGAGACAGGTAGTACCGGTTTTCATGGTTGTCTGGTAACAAGCAAACCAATGCCTGACCTGACACTTAGGTGTCAGGTCAGGCATTGAGGCCCGCTCCACAAGACTGCTAAACAGCTTTGTTCATCAGGCCATCAGGACCCTGAACTCTGGCTACCTTTAGCTCTCCTTCCATCTACATGACAAACAGCTAGGCGGGCCAATGATAGAGCAGTGGGCGGGTCTCAAGGACAGTGGTGGGTTAGCTTTTTGTAATCATGACGTTAACGATTTAGACGGAAGAATCAAAGACATTTCTGACATTTCTGGGAGAGAAAAACAAGATAAAGGCTGTGTGTTTTTTAAGAGAATTGACTGTTTTGAAAAAAAATATATAATTAGGTGACCAGTTTAAAACCTACAAACACACTATTTTTCAGTCAATGACCCCTTTAATGGTGAAACCCATCTTAATTTGGGTCAAATTTTCAAAGCAGTGGTCCAAAAATGCTAACTGGCCCTGGAGGTTAACTTCAGTCTTTAGTTCCATCCTCTTCCCCGAGGACTGGCTCAACGTTACGGACCCGTTACGTCACCAAAAAACGTTCTGTCTAAACTTTCCATTTTCTAAGGGGAGGAGCTTAACTGAAATCTCACAGCAAAAACACAGACATGACACATTTGAGTGATTTCACTCTTGATATGTCTTGAAAGTCATAAAAAAACATTACAGACATGTTTCATCAATCCATCTTCTTCTGCTTAATCCGTTTTGGGTCACGGGGGGGCTGCAGCATCTTTGGGTGAGAGGCAGGGTACACCCTGGACAGATCACCAGTCCATCGCAGGGCCAACACAGAGAGACAGACAACCATTCACTCTCACAGTCATACCTAAGGACAATTTAGAATCCCCAGTTGATGCCAATTAACCTAACTTGCATGTTTTTGGCATGTGGGAAGAAACCGGAGAAATCCTGGAGTAAACCCACACAGACACGGGGAGAACATGCAAACTCCACACAGATCACTGTTGGTTGGGGGCTGAGATTGAACCCAGGATCCCCCGGTCAAGGGTGAGTTGCTGTGCTGCCACAGTGCTAACCACTCCGCCACCACGCTGCCCACTCCGCAGACATGTTAACAAGAAAAAAAACCTTGATTTTTGGTGGAGTGTCACTTTAATTTCCATACTGAAATCCAGCTTCCAATCCAGTAGATCTCATAAAAAAAGGTACATCAAGAACTCAGTGTACCCATAGGAGCCACATGGGTCCAGCCTCCAGTGGACTCACCACCTGCAGGAGGGATCATGGAGATTATGGTGCTACGTGAAATAGGCGGCAGTCTGAGCTACTTCACTTAGACCGCTGTCCCGTGACCCTGACCCATAAGCGGTAGAGGATGGATGGATGGATTGATGGATGGATATCCAGTTTCTTATAAAATCTTACTCCAGCTGTTGGATAAAAGACCTGTTTGTCTCCATCATTCCTTCACGTCAACAGAAGTCTCCTGTTTTATCTCAGATCTGTTATATTTAAACATCTTTTTGATTGTAAACTGATAACTAAAATTCTAATGACATGATTCATTGAGATACAATCAAAGCTAATAAATCAACAAAAAA
The DNA here is from genome assembly GCA_020510985.1 of Pholidichthys leucotaenia. NCBI lineage: Eukaryota > Metazoa > Chordata > Actinopteri > Cichliformes > Pholidichthyidae > Pholidichthys > Pholidichthys leucotaenia. The sequence goes on along the minus strand of CM035843.1, from coordinate 42,807,918 downwards.
CAAAAAGCCCTAAAGCTGAAAAGAATGGAAAGGACTGTTCCATGGCATTTTCTGGTCAAAGGAAATCTTAATCCTCCAACAGTATAACATTTCTTTGAGAGAACAGTACCGAAATGGTGTGAAATATTCATGTGACAGCATGAATGACATTTGAATAATCCTGTGCTGAATGCACAAATTCTAGTCACATACAAAAATGTGCCTCATTAAAAGTAAATTTCAGAGGGAAAAGAACAAGGGAACAAGAGAATAAGCATTTTCTGCGTCATTGCTTGCAGATGTGTTACATGGTGATATTTTTTTTTTTTTTGTCACCTCATCTACAGCCAGATTTCAAAATAAATCCTCCAGGTACACTCCGGCATTAGACTGAACTGAATAATAAACTTGAGATACGGAGACTTCAGGTGCTCTAGTTGCATTGCACAGATGAAATACTATACAGGCTGATTGCATTATGGGCTGGAAAAAGCAACGATGCATATACTTGTATAAAAAACAAGTGTGAAGATGTGCGAAAAGCCATCTGAGCTCAAGATTGTAAATAAATGGGGTTTTTTTGATAACACAGAGCTAGAAGCTTCTCTGGGCTAACAAAGTGAAGCAGGGCGGCAGCAAAGATAAAATGGGTTTTTTGGTGGCTGGAGTAGAAAAGTACTAAACTCACAGACAGCCTGCCAGTGTTTCTTGACAGTAGCTGAAAAAAAACCCCAAATGGTGTTCACAGACTCAGTGTTTTAAAAGAAGCGTATCCAGGTTAGCGACGCTGCAGGATCATATCTGCCTGGTGCTGGGTGTGGTGTACCAAGATGGTGCCGGGTACACCCTGGGTGTAGTGGGGGTGACAGCCCGCCTTTCCGGTTCCGCCGTCACCCGGGGTATAAAGGGCTAGGGTGGAAGAGACTCTGCCTCTTTCGCTGTTGACCCATTGGCCTGTACGGAGCGCCTGTTACATTGTTGGTTCCCTTAATAAACTTACAGACGTGGACAAAATTGTTGGTACACCTCTGTTAATGAAAGAAAAACCCACAATGGTCACAGAAATAACTTGAATCTGACAAAAGTGGTAATAAATAAAAATTCCATGAAAATTAACCAATGAAAATCAGACAATGCTTTTGAATTGTGGTTCAACAGAATTATTTTAAAAAAACAAACTCATGAAACAGGCCTGGACAAAAATGATGGTACCCTTAACTTAATATTTTGTTGCACAACCTTTTGAGGCAATCACTGCAATCAAACGATTTCTGTAACTGTCAATGAAACTTCTGCACCTCTCAGCAGGTATTGTGGCCCACTCCTCATGAGCAAACTGCTCCAGTTGTCTCAGGTTTGAAGGGTGCCTTCTCCAGACGGCATGTTTCAGCTCCTTCCACAGATGTTCAGTAGGATTTAGATCAGGGCTCATAGAAGGCCACTTTAGAATAGTCCAATGTTTCGCTCTTAGCCATTCTTGGGTGTTTTTAGCTGTGTGTTTTGGGTCATTATCCTGTTGCAAGACCCATGACCTGCGACTGAGACCAAGCTGCCTGACACTGGGCAGCACATTTCTCTCTAGAATACCTTGATAGTCTTGAGATTTCATTGTACCCTGCATAGATTCAAGACACCCTGTGCCAGATGCAGCAAAGCAGCAACAGAACATAACAGAACCTCCTCCATGTTTCACAGTAGGGACAGTGTTCTTTTCTTGGTATGCTTCATTTTTGTGTCTGTGAACATAGCGCTGATGTGCTTTGCCAAAAAGTTCCAGTTTTGTCTCATCTGTCCATAAGACATTCTCCCAGAAGCTTTGTGGCTTGTCAACATGCAGTTTGGCAAACTCCAGTCTGGCTTTTTTATGATTTGTTTTCAACAGTGGTGTCCTCCTTGGTCATCTCCCATAAAGTCCACTTTGGCTCAAACAACGACGGATGGTGCGATCTGACACTGATGTACCTTGACCTTGGAGCTCACCATGAATGTGTTTAGAGGTTGTTCTGAGCTCTTTTGTTACCATTATTCATCAAGTTTCCTCCGGCGGCCACATCCAGGGAGGTTGGCTACAGTCCCGTGGATCTTAAATTTCTGAATAATATGTGCAACTGTAGTCACAGGAACATCAAGCTGTTGGAGATGGTCTTATAGCCTTTACCTTTAACATGCTTGTCTATAATTTTCTTTCCAATCTCCTGAGACAACTCTCTCCTTTGCTTCCTCTGGTCCATGTTTGGTGTTGTACACACCATGTCACCAAACAGCACAGTGACTACTTGTCACCCTTTAAATAGGCTGACTGACTGATTACAAGTTTGTAGACACCTGTGATGTTAATTAGAGGACACATCTTGGTTGAACATGTCCCTATGGTCACATTATTTTCAATTTTTTCTAGGGGTACCATCATTTTTGTCCAGGCCTGTTTCATGAGTTTGTTTTTTAAAATAATTCTATTGAACCACAATTCAAAAGCATTGTCTGATTTTCATTGGTTAATTTTCATAGAAATTTTATTTATTACCACTTTTGTCAGATTCAAGTTATTTCTGTGACCATTGTGGGTTTTTCTTTCATTAACAGAAGGGTACCAACAATTTTGTCCACATCTGTATGTTTGACTGCACCTCCAGCCTGTTCATTGTGGCTACAAGTTATGAACATAACACTGGGCTCAGTCAAATTCTCAGAAGCAGATCAGCACTTGACATACTGAGAGCTGAGTAAAGTCAAGGGGCAGCCGTGAGAGCAGGGAACTATTTATTTCTGCCTTGTCAAATAATCCAGGCAGAGTCTCAGTCTGAATTTTCGAATAAATAAATCAGACCAATTGTGATTAAACAACCCACAGGCGTCGGGCAAATGACACTCAAAATTGAAGGGTGTGTGAAAATGGAGGTTTATTCAAATGGCTTCCCTAAATGAACTGGCATATTGGGAAAAAAAAAAAAAAAAAAACAGAAGGTGGGTGTCAAAGAGTTCCTCATGACATGATATTTGGGGGTAGAAAAAAAAATCATAAATAACCACCTTATTCCTCACTCCCTCAGTATCTGAGTCTCCATTTCACTCAGTCACTCAAATGGTCATGCACGTACACAGCACAGACACGCATACATACACACACACACACCAGTGCAATCCTGTCAGAGTCCCCTGACAGTCTATCACGGCTGTGGAAACAGCTCGAGTGTTATGTATGAGGAGGAAAAAAAGCGAGCAAAAACAAGCCAGAGAATCTGGACGATGTACACACAGAACACCATGACACAATACTATTCAAGATTCATCCAAACACTGCTCCCATTGTCAGACAAAGCTGTCTGAAAATAACTTTGCTGCCGCACTGGATTATCAGGTTAATGATCAAATCCTGTCTATTGTCTTGGTCTTTTTTTTTTTTCTTTGTTTTTCCTTGTGTCACCATGGGTTGAGATGCCGTCTCGGCACTGAGCCCATGTTTTCCCTCATCCCTGCCTCCCATTGAGCAGCGTCTCAGCTGGCCCCCAGCTGGCAGCATTATGGACGGCTGGGGCCAATTAGTCTTCATCAGCTGGGGCGCTGCCAATGAGGATAAATAGGAGCAGCCTCGATGACTCGGGGCTGCGACATAAGCACTGCTAGGCTGAAGCCCCTTCGTCTGGTGTCAGCCTCAACTCCCCTTGCAGCATTCCTGTGTTTGTATCCCGCTGTGAGGATGTACGTCTTGCTACCCCCACGTCCGGTACGAGCTGCTTACCTCTGCGCTGTGCAACCTGTGAGTGTACCTCTGCATGAGTATCTGTGCTCTCCTCATCCCTTATCCCTTACCCAAAATAAACCATCTCGACTCACTGGCTTGTCCCTGGCTCTGATTGCCCGGCTCCCTAGAGCCGGATATGACAGTATGTCGCAGCCAGAAGAGTTGCCGGCGGCCGTGAGTCGCTGTGGAAATGTACCTTTCTGTCCGGGTGTCAGCGCTGCTAGCATGCCGTTTCCCAGGAGTCACTTCCGGCGCCAGGGCGACGAGCTGAGGTCCATCTCGGAGGCTGTCGACGGGACGTTCTTCACCCTGCACGACGTCTCCAACGCGAGACGCTGGCATCCGGGCCGTGCTGAGGAACTCCTGGACTGTCACCCTCACTCTCTGTACCATCTGGAGGACAGTGCCAGGATAGACGCTGCAGGTACACAGCGAGAGAAGCTCCACGGGGTGGATGGAAATCCCGGCAGGGAGTCGAAGTGGGCGACGTCTTTCCCCGCTTCGGAGTCCCGTTCCTGCCGCTATTCCAGTCCGGGAGTTCGCGCCAACCAGAGGACTTCCCCCGACCTGCGCCACGTCACTCGGGATTCCCTTCAAGGAGCCGCAGCTGACAGCAGTTATGTCCGGGGTCGAGTGGCTGTCGCGAGCTCTACTGTGTTTCCTGTCACCACCTTCAGGCATGTGGCGGCGGCAGTGAGATTGATGGTGAGGACTTCAGGGCTACGAAGCTTTCCCGTGCTCGACGCCTTCCTCGTCTCGATCTCCGATCTGGAGCGGCGAATCCTGGGTTTCCCCCTCGCTTCGTCCCCTGGGAGTAGTCGTCATCACATCGCCGAGTCACCTCTGCACGAACCTCGTCCGGATCCAGTTCTGGGTCATCGTCAGGACCGTTCCTCCCACGCAGCTGTCATCCCTTCGCCTCGTCAGTGTGGAGATTCTACAGCCCCGTCCCCTGAGCCTCGTTCCCCCGCTGTCATTCCTGGACATTCGGGCTGGCTCACCCCGGCTGTTTTCCCCTCCTCCTCGACGCGCTTCCTGACCGCTGTGTGTGCCTGGAATTCCGGCCTGGTGAGCTCTCTGCTGGAGACAACGCGAGCGACCCTCAGACGAATTCCCGGGGGGTCCTCCGTTATCGCCGGGCGGGGAGAGGAAGAAGCAGATTCCACTACAGCAGGCGATACTCAACCTCCAGGGGGCAGGCAAGTCATTGTTTTTTCACACCTGCTTAATGATTTGCTCTGTCACATCCCTGGAGAAGTTCAGGGTTCGCAGCTCCCTGAACTCTCCCCACCTGCTGTAACCTGTATTCCTAATCCCGCATCCTCTGTGTCTCTCTCCGCCGAGCGGTCCCCGGCTCCGGGTCAACGTGGTGGGATATGGAGAGGGCCTGTGGTTCCGCAGCTACATTGCGGACGGAGGAGGGGGACTGACTGCTGCGTGGAGTCTCCGCCGACGACTGAGCGTCCCCGGGTCTCCACGGAGGAGCGGTTCGGTCCAGCGGGACGAGATTCTTCTGGCTTCACGCCGAGTGGATCGTCGGCGGGGTTACCTGAGCTGGAGGGATCTCAAGCTGCGCTGACCATCGTGCTGGCTGCGGGGCCCGACGCGGCTAGATGGGAGCCTGACAACGACCTCCTGACGACGGATCCTGGATCTTCGCAGTCCTGGACGGCGTCAGAACCCGAGATCAGGCGAGTGCTCTCCTTTCTTTTCTCTCTTTTTATCCCCGAGCACTTCAGCCTATCTCCAGGGGAGACGAGCCGGGTGCAGCCGTCCGCTGCGTCTGAGCTCGTCTCGCCGGGTTCTGGCGCTGCCGGTGATCCTGATCCCGGTTCTGTTTTCTCTTCTGAGCCTTCTTCCAGGGTCACCGGCAAGGAGTTGCTGTTCCTCGTGGTGCTGGAGGGTCCGGGTTCAACGTTGGAGGTCGGTTCTGGTGCAGTAGTCAACGTGGGATCGCCCGAGACCCAGTCGGGGTCCAACGTGGGTTCGCCTGAGGCCCGATCGGGGTCCGACGTGGGTGCTGCCCCAGTATTGTCCAGGTCCGGTGAGGAGGTGGCCGTTTCCCTGAGGCCCGCCGCCCTCGTCAACGGCTCTCCCCTGAGCCTCTTCCACCGGGATCCGCTCTGACCCTTCGTCCGTCTCAACGGTCCTGGTGGTTGAGTGATGCGGGTCGACGACCCGACCCGCAAAACTTTCGGTTCGGTGATCTGGTTCCCCCCACTGGTCTGTGTTTCCCTCTGGGCAGCCTGGTTCGGCTGCCGGTGGACTGGATTCCTGGGATCTGGGTCCAGAGTTCGCCGTCCGAACACTTCTTCCCCTGATTCGCCAGCTGGACAATGGGCGGGGAGATCTCCGGAGCCATCTCGGCTATTTTTGGACTCTGCCTGCCATACACCTCGGGTGTCACTTTTTCTTTTATCGTTATTAAGGTCACTTGGGTGTAATGTCTGTCCTGTTGGTGGATGTGTATTTATAGTGCTGTGTGTTTTCCTTCCCTCGTACCCAGCATTTTATTTTTTGTACCATGTTTTTAGTCTCGTTTTTGCATTGTAGAGTTATGTTTTGTTCCCTTTCAGACCATACTCTGCAGTTGCCCATTCATTCCAGTCACTTTCATTTCTTTAGGTGACTGGGTATTTATATATTCATGTGTGTGGGTTTTTCTTTGCCTGCACTCAGTATTTCTTTTTTATGCCCTGTTGGTTCATTATAGAGTCATGTGCCTTGTTTTCCGTAACACCATGCTCTGTAATTGTCCATTTGTTCCAGTCACCCTCACTTTTCTTGGTGACTGTGTGTATGTACTTATATTGGTGCTGTGTATTGTGTTTTCCCTTTATTTGACCATACTCAGCATTTTTTGCCCTGTACCTTTTTGGTGGTTCTTTTTTTTTTTTCTTGCTCTGGGTCACGCATGGTTGGTACTCTCTGGGTAGTATGTAACCGGCGTGCTGACCCAGTTCTTCTCCCCATCTGTACCTGGGTTAATTATTCTGTTGTCAGTATTGTATTTGGGTTTTTCTTTCCCGCTACCCTACATTGCCCCATTGGTGTTGTCCTTCCCTTGGCTTCTTCCCCTCCGGTCCGCCTCCCTTCCTCCCACCCTAGGTGGGGGGGGGGGGGGGCTGGGATGTTCCTGGTCGTTCAGGAGCCCGACCTTGAGGGAGGGGCTCTGTCACCATGGGTTGAGATGCCGTCTCGGCACTGAGCCCATGTTTTCCCTCATCCCTGCCTCCCATTGAGCAGCGTCTCAGCTGGCCCCCAGCTGGCAGCATTATGGACGGCTGGGGCCAATTAGTCTTCATCAGCTGGGGCGCTGCCAATGAGGATAAATAGGAGCAGCCTCGATGACTCGGGGCTGCGACATAAGCACTGCTAGGCTGAAGCCCCTTCGTCTGGTGTCAGCCTCAACTCCCCTTGCAGCATTCCTGTGTTTGTATCCCGCTGTGAGGATGTACGTCTTGCTACCCCCACGTCCGGTACGAGCTGCTTACCTCTGCGCTGTGCAACCTGTGAGTGTACCTCTGCATGAGTATCTGTGCTCTCCTCATCCCTTATCCCTTACCCAAAATAAACCATCTCGACTCACTGGCTTGTCCCTGGCTCTGATTGCCCGGCTCCCTAGAGCCGGATATGACACCTTGCTTAGGATTTTGAAATGCAATTTTGTGCTGAGTTGTGAAAAAGCCGAGTATGAGGATGATGGGTGATGCATCTTCTCCCTGAAAGGGTAAGTTTGGGAGCAGTCAGTGAATGATACGGTTAGGAGGAGTGTCGGATTGGCACACAAAACATGGGAGAGAATAAATTGTGCCTAAAATGCAATTTTAAAAAATAAATTTAAAACTCATTTGATAAAGATGCTGCTACTGTGGCCACAAGTCCCAATCATTTGTTTCTATGGTGACGACTATCAAGTGTTAAGGAGTTAAAAAAAAATCTAGAAGCCTTTAATGACCTGTTTTTCACAGTTGGACTTTTCAAAGAGGGGAAAAAAGGTCCCCTACTCCTCCGATAAATGCAGTTTTAATGTGATCACTTCCCGATTTCAAGTTATCTGCAGCTCAAACATTTTTGGCCACCCTTACAGCTCAGGACTGAGCAATGAGAACAAGAAGGACACTGATGCAAGGGAAAAAAGGCAGGGGAAGTGCACTGCGGAGGGGGAGGGGAGAGCCTGTATGCTGAGGCAATTGCTTGAGTGTGGAGGCTGTTGGAAAGGGAAGGAAGGAAAGAAAAGGAATGGAAGCAGGGCTGCCAAGCATCTCCACACAAGGTGGGGTGTCGGGCAGGCTAGAGGAACATATGGCTGCGGGCCATTAACACAGCCAGAAGAGCACATATTACCAAATGAAGGCAAAGCTGATACTGTCGTGAAGGGACACACTTGAGCAACATGCCAATCAATGGATTTCCCTGAGGCCAAACAACTTTTATTGGTCAGAAAGGGGAAGAAAAAAAAATCACACTGCAGGCACTCACATTGTTCAGGATTTTCTTCAACCTTATTAACCTTCACTAATGATGTTAATGTTTTCTCCTCCGTTCAGCTGTTTGTTTGTCTTTTGTGTGTGTTTGTGTGTATATGTTAACAGCGTAACTCAAAAAGTTATTGAAAGATTTTGATGGCATTTTCAATAGATTGGAAATGGACAAATAGAGTGATCCAAATCCATGAACCCTTCCTTCTGTCCATATTTTGGTTATGGAATGAAAACAGAACAACTGGAACTAGCCATTATAGAGAGCCTAAGTCACGCCCCCTCTACTTCCACATATGGGACTTTAAATCAGAAAAAATCTCCATTTAAGTGTATGGCAAGAGAAAAATTATCTTTTGATCCCAATTGAATTTTGCCACAAGTTATACATATGATATTTGTCAATTCAAAAGATAATTTTCCACATAATTAAAGTTGTCGATTGTCATATAATAACAGAGTAATATTTAGTTTTTGTCAAATGGCTCAGAGAACTACATCCCTTGTCTCAGACAATACACATCACCAAACACGATTACGGCAGTTCCCCTCTCAGAGCTCACCTCCTCTTTTCTGACCAATGAAAGAAGGGTCCAAAGAGGAGAAAAACAACACAATGGTATGGTTTTGTATTTTGAGAGCTGCAGCTGATCCAGAGGACTGTTATTTGCTTTCCCTGGCTGCTCTTTGAAAACGATGATGTATCTTACAGTATGTGAGCCTGTGTTTGTAGTCTTCTAATTTACATATTTTCCCAACCTTATACCTTAAAAACAACAACCTACACCATTATGTACATGGAAAATTATCTTTTAAATTGACAAACATCATACAGTGGTGTGAAAAAGTGTTTGCCCCATTCCAGATTTCTCATTTTTTTGTATGTTTGTCACACTTAAATGTTTCAGATCATCAAACAAATTTAAATATTGGACAAAGATACATATCTCCCGAGAGAACACTCACACGTGATCTGCATTGTTGTTTATGCAAATCCGACGGCGAACGCTGGGACAGCGCGTGACGTCATCCATTCAGTAACCAGCAGGCTGCAGACAGAACACCCAGATGCTCTTCTCCTCATCTCAGGCGATTTCAACCACGTTTCACTGTCTCCCATTCTGCCCACTTTCACCCAGTATGTCACATGCCACACTAGAGACAATAAAACACTGGATTTGTTCTACGCAAACACTAAGGAAGCGTACACCTCATCACAACTCCCCCCACTTGGGAGATCGGATCACAACTTGGTTCATCTCCGACCGGTGTACAAACCCCTAGTGCACAGACAACCTCCGGCCATGCACACTGTGGAGTTATGGTCTGAGGAGACAATGGACACTCTAAAGGACTGTTTTGAAGCCACTGCCTGGAAGCAGCTCTGCGATCCACATGGTGAGGACATCGATGGCCTCATTCACACCTTCACGGGCTACCTCAGCTTCTGTGTGGACAAATCCGTTCCCACCAAGACCATACGGCGTCACTCAAACAACAAACCCTGGATCAACCCTGAGATAAAAACACTTCTGAGAGAGAAGAAGAGGATCTTCAGGTCGGGGAACAGGGAGATGCTGAAGTCCGTACAGAGGGAGCTGAGGAGAAAGATCAGAGAAGGCAAGGACAGCTTCAGGAAGAAGATGGAGGACAAGCTGCAACAGAGCGACATCAGCGGGGTCTGGAGAAACCTCAAAACCATCTCGGGGCTCCAGAATACCTCCCCCCAGGCCACGGGGGGCAGGGAGTGGGCGAACAACCTGAATCTGTTTTTCAATAGATTTGACCAACCGCCCTCCCCCCTGTCTGCACAACAACCACTGCTGCCTCTAAGAAATCAAGTCCTGCTACCCACTCCCCACTCCACCGACACCCCCCCCCACTCCCAACACACAGCCCCCCATCCTGACCCTGACCAAGACCCAGGTGAGGACGGAGCTGAGGAAGATCAAGGCAAGGAAGGCGTCGGGACCGGACGGCATCAGCGCAAAGCTCCTCAAGTCCTGTGCAGACCAGCTGTGTGGGATTGTGACGTATATCTTCAACATGAGCCTGAAACTGGGGAGGGTACCACAGCTGTGGAAAACATCTTGTGTGGTACCTGTACCAAAAACTTCCCACCCCAAAGACCTGAACAGCTTCAGACCGGTGGCCTTGACGTCCCACTTGATGAAGACCCTGGAGAGACTGCTCCTTGCTCATCTCCGCCCCCTGGTGGAACCAGCGATGGATCCACTCCAGTCCGCCTACCAGCATGGCATTGGGGTGGAGGATGCGGTGATCTTCCTCCTTCACCGTTCTCTGTCCCACCTGGAGAAGCCCGGGAATATGGTGAGGATCATGTTCTTTGACTTCTCCAGTGCTTTCAACACCATCCAACCGATGATCCTGAAGGACAAGCTGCTGCGCGCAGGGGTGGACCAGCACCTGTCATCATGGATCCTGGACTACCTCACGAACCGGCCTCAGTTTGTGAGAACCCGGGACTGTGTTTCCGACACGATCATCAGTAGCACGGGGGCCCCCCAGGGAACGGTGCTGGCTCCCTTCCTGTTCACTCTTTATACTGCGGACTTCTCACACAACACAACACATTGCCATCTACAGAAGTTCTCTGATGACTCTGCGATCGTTGGTCTCATCTCCAGCGGAGATGAAGCTGAGTACAGAGGGCTTATCCAGGACTTTGTGGACTGGTGCCATCGGAACTGCCTCCAGATCAACGCGAGGAAAACTAAGGAGCTGGTGGTGGACTGCCGCAGGCATGGGCAGCCCCTCACAGCACCAGTAAATATACAGGGAACAGACATCGAGATGGTGACATCCTACAAGTACCTGGGTATTCATCTGAACAATAAACTAGACTGGTCACACAATACTGACGCACTCTACAAGAAGGGACAGCGCAGGCTGTTCCTGCTGAGGAGACTCAGGTCTTTTGGTGTACAAGGGGCGCTGCTGAAGTCATTCTATGACACGGTGGTGGCATCAGCCATCACTTTTGGAGTGGTCTGCTGGGTCAGTGGCATTACTGCAGCCGATAGGAAGAGACTGAACAAACTGATTAAGAAAGCTAGCTCTGTCCTGGGGCAACGCCTTGATCCGATGGAGGAGATAGGAGAGAGAAGGACGGTGGCTAAACTGTCATCTCTGCTGGAGTCCGAGTTCCACCCTATGCAGGACATACTGGATGCACTGAGGAGCTCATTTAGCAGCAGACTACATCATCCCAGGTGCACAACCGAGAGGTTTCGTAGGTCCTTCCTACCAACGGCTGTCAGACTGTACAACCTAAGCAGGGCTGCTCGCAGAGATAGCAAAAAGACGTAACAAACTAATAGTTTTTGTTTTTTTTGTTTTTTTTTTTGAATGCAAAAGATGCAATAGACTTACACAATGGTCCTCTCCGGCATACAACTAGGAACATACCGGTCGCTATGGAGGGTGAGAATATGTATGGGCACATAATCATACCATGTAGGATAACTAAATAGACGGTTATGCTGTTTCATCCCACCTAGCAACAATGCTCTGCACTGTGTGTGTTTATATATTTACATATGTATTCCATCTAGCTACAATGCTCTGCACTGGGTGTGTTTATATTTATATATCTATATATTTATTCCATCTAGCTACAATGCTCAGCACTGGGTGTGTTTATATTTATATATCTATATATTTATTCCATCTAGCTACAATGCTCCGCACTGTGTTTTTATATATCTACATATTATTCCATCTAGCTACATTGCTCCGCACTGTGTGTGTTTATATACTTGCATATTTATTCCACCTAGCTGCAATGCTCCATACTGTGGGTGTTTATATATTTACATATTTATTCCATCTAGCTACAATGCTCTGCACTGTGTTCATATATTCATATATTTATTCCATCCAGCTACAATGCTCTGCACTGTGTGTCTGTGTGTGTGTGTGTATGTGTATATATATATTTTATAGTAATATGTACATATGTATATTAGCTGCTCTTGCTTGCTTGTTTTTTTTTTTGTTTTTTTTTTCTTGCCTTCTGATTGTTGCTCTGAGTGTTGCTATCCCTGTGCTGTTGCAATCCTGGAATTTCCCCGTTGTGGGACTAATAAAGGCTTATCTTATCTTATCTTATCTTAAGATAACACAAGTGTTTATTATTAAGGGTAAAAAAAAAAAAATCCAAGCCTACATGGCCCTGTGTGAAAAAGTGATTGCCCCCCATTAAAACATAAATTAACTGTGGTTTATCACATCTTTGGAAAGCTGAGTTCAATTTCTCTAGCCACACCCAGGCCTGATTACTGCCACACCTGTTCTCAATCAAGAGATCACTTAAATGAGACCTGAATGACAAAGTGAAGTAGACCAACAGATCCTCAAAAGTTAGACATCATGCTGCAATCCAAAGACATTCAGGAACAAATGAGAAACAAAGTCATTGAGATCTATCAGTTTGGAAAAGGTTAAAAAGCAATTTCTAAAGCTTTGGGACTCCAGCGAACCACAGTGAGACCAATTATCCACAAATGGCAAAAACATGGAACAGTGGTGAACCTTGCAAGGTGTAGTGGATTTATGGGTTTTATAAGTGTTTTATTGTTGGTACAAGTATTAATATAAATATGAATGTGAGTAGGGATGAAAATTTCCTACTATTACACAACCATATCCTTGTAGGGCACCAGTCCAGATAATGGACAATTTTATGAACAATTCTTTATTTGTATCAATTATGAATCAGTCTTAAAAAAAAAAAAAACCCTTGTGAGTTCTTGTCTGCTGATAATCAAGAAGATGGACATGAAATCAAACAATAACTCCCATATGTCTTTCAACAATTTAATAAGAAATGTCAGAATAGGTTAACACATTCGGATGATTTTAAAACAAAGAATTCAACATGTATCATGGACATCATAGACGGTTATTGAGTTACTTAGCATAACCTACAAATCAAACATTTGTGGAACCAAATGAATCTTAGTTTACCTTGTCAGTATACTGGAAATTGGAAAACCATAAAATAGAATATAACCATAAAATAAAATCATTTGCCAAGATTAGGAGCATCTTGTCTCAGAGTGATGCTGAGAAACTGATCCACGCTTTTGTTAGCTCGAGATTAGATTATTGTAATTCTTTATTATCAGGCTGTCCTAAAACATCTTTAAAAAGTCTTCAGCTGATCCAAAATGCTGCAGCAAGAGTTTTAACAGGTACTAGAAAGAGAGATCATATCTCTCCGGTTCTGGCCTCCCTTCATTGGCTTCCCATAGAGTTTAGAATTAAGTTTAAAATCCTTCTTCTTACTTACAAAGCTCTAAACAATCAGGCTCCTTTTTATTTAAAAGATCTGGTACTACCGTATTATCCTAACAGAGCACTACGCTCCCAAAATGCAGGATTACTTGTAATACCTAGAATCTCCAAAAGTACAATGGGAGGCAGAGCCTTTAGTTATCAAGCTCCTCTCCTGTGGAATCAGCTGCCAATCTGGATTCGGGAGTCAGACTCGATCTCTGTTTTTAAGAATAGGGCTAAAACCTACCTTTTTGATATAGCCTACAATTAGGGAGGGATCATGTGTTTCTGAACCCTCCCTTAGTTATGCTGCTAATAGGTTTAGTCAGCCGGGGGACCTCCAGTAATGCACTGGGCCTCACTCCTTTCCTCACTCTCAATGAAATATTTTTTTTTGCTGGTCATTAACATCTGTTTGTTCTCTCCCATAGATTGAGTCCCCATCGTGCTGTTTGCTCTCTACATGTCTGTTCTTTTCTTCTTCTCTATCCCCTCACCCCCCAGCCAGTCGCAGCAGATGACTGCCCCTCCCTGAGCCTGGTTCTGCTGGAGATTTCTTCCTGTTAAAAGGGAGTTTTTCCTCTCCACCGTCACCAAGTGCTTGCTCACAGGGGATCGCCTGATTGCTGGGGTCTTTCTGCAACTGTGGGGGTTCCCCCCTACAGTTGATAGTGCTATGAGATGACTGTTGTTGTGAAATGGCGCTATATAAATAAAGTTGAATTGAATTGAATTGAATATATCTATCTATCTATCTATCTATCTACAGTATATCTGTATATCTACAGTATATCTACAGTATATCCTGCTGAGGAGACTCAGGTCTTTTGGTGTACAAGGGGCGCTGCTGAAGTCATTCTATGACACGGTGGTGGCATCAGCCATCACTTTTGGAGTGGTCTGCTGGGGCAGTGGCATTACTGCAGCCGATAGGAAGAGACTGAACAAACTGATTAAGAAAGCTAGCTCTGTCCTGGGGCAGCGCCTTGATCCGATGGAGGAGATAGGAGAGAGAAGGACGGTGGCTAAACTGTCATCTCTGCTGGAGTCCGAGTTCCACCCTATGCAGGACATACTGAATGCACTGAGGAGCTCATTTAGCAGCATACTACATCATCCCAGGTGCACAACCGAGAGGTTTCGTAGGTCCTTCCTACCAACGGCTGTCAGACTGTACAACCTAAGCAGGGCTGCTCGCAGAGATAGCAAAAAGACGTAACAAACTAATAGTTTTTTGAATGCAAAAGATGCAATAGACTTACACAATGGTCCCCTCCGGCATACAACTAGGAACATACCGGTCGCTATGGAGGGTGAGAATATGTATGGGCACATAATCATACCATGTAGGATAACTAAGTAGACGGTTATGCTGTTTCATTCCATCTAGCAACAATGCTCTGCACTGTGTGTGTTTATATATTTACATATTTATTCCATCTAGCTACAATGCTCAGCACTGGGTGTGTTTATATATTTATATATCTACATATTATTCCATCTAGCTACATTGCTCCGCACTGTGTGTGTTTATATACTTGCATATTTATTCCACCTAGCTGCAATGCTCCGTACTGTGGGTGTTTATATATTTACATATTTATTCCATCTAGCTACAATGCTCTGCACTGTGTGTTCATATATTCATATATTTATTCCATCCAGCTACAATGCTCTGCACTGTGTGTCTGTGTGTGTCAGAATCAGAATCAGCTTTATTGCCAAGTATATTTACAAGTAAACACACAAGGAATTTGACTTGACATAAGACGCGCACGTTAGGCGCATCCAATGACGCGTCGCCATACAAGGCGCCTGTCAACAGTGGAGGTAAAGAGGGGGGAGGAGGGGGAGGAAAACACAATAGGAGAGAGAAAAAACATAGTAATCAGAATAAACGCTCATATGTGAGCCAAATTTTGACTACACAGAAAAAAACCCTCATGCATTAGCATACAATAGAATTCACAAGACACAAGAGAGCAGTGTACAGTATCTTTAATCAGTTCATGAATCAATGTGTGTGCGGTGTTGAGCAGTGTTGATGATAATAAGAGAGACCCAAGGACCCTTGGCAGAAGATGTTTTGTCTGTCTGGCGCCCAGTCTTATCTGGCGCTGCAGCTGGCTGTCCAAGGCCTTGTGCTCATGATTTTGAAAAAAAACACAGACTGCAGACAGCCAGGAGGAATTTTCATGGGGAATAATAGTGCCAAATAGGACTGATCACAGAGAAGACTTGTATTTCTTCTGTAGATTCAGTACATTAATCCTTCATTGCGCAGCTTTGAATTCGTCGTGGAAAGACCTGAGCGAGCGAGACCTGAGCGAGTGTGTGTGTATATATATATATTTTATAGTAATACGTACATATGTATATTAGCTGCTCTTGCTTGCTTGTTTTTTTCTTGCCTTCTGATTGTTGCTCTGAGTGTTGCTATCCCTGTGCTGTTGCAATCCTGGAATTTCCCCGTTGTGGGACTAATAAAGGCTTATCTTATCTTATCTTATCTTATCTTATCTTATCTTATCTATATATATATATATACTGTATATACAGTATATATACTGTATACTGTATATATATATATATATATATATATATATATATATATATATATATATTGTGGCGGTTCGTTTTAACCCCACAACAGACTAAGGACACTCAGCCCTCTTTTCTGTTTTTCTGCTGCATTACTGAGAAGCAATGTGCCATTCATGTATTTGCGATGCAAACATGCATGTGTTGTGATGTAATGCGCCATTCTGTATAGTGTGCATATGGCTTGTCCTTACTATGCTTTTTCTGAGCATCTTAGATGTGCTTTGGTGTATTAATGTCTACAGGTAGACGAGTTTCTTCTGTCTCACCTATGTGATGTTAATCGATGCCTTTCATCCTTTGTACTCATGCATCCTGTCCTTACTGTGACCTAGAGACTCAGATCAATATGTAGATGTGCTTGTTAGCCTCTTTGTCTTGCACTTAGAGCGAGGTCTAGCTAATCTGCCCATTGTGATGTATGGCTTACAAATGCAAATACCTCCTGCCTGTTCTGTTGTCCCTTTGATCATTCTAGACTGTGGGGTATGTCTTTTTGATGTATTGTTATGATCAAGTATTTAAGGTGCAACTCTGTAACGCAATCTCTCTCTTCTTCTCTCACTCTGATCCTGCAACTGGTAGACACACACGTGTCCTCCTCTCCTTCTCTGAGAGCTTAGGGATCCCGCTCCGGGCTGCTCCACTATGCACCGGAGAGGGGATCCCGTGAAGGCGACATGATATAATAAAACCTGCTTAAAACCACAGCACTGCTGCTTATTTTTGCATGCCGCCTCACTGGTGACCCCTCGAACACGCACACGTTTTGTGCGAAAGCAACCTTCCGAGCTGGACAACCACACAGCTGCGTTGGTGGCACCTTGAAGACGCACACGTTTCGTGCAACGCAGCCTTCTGTTTTGGATGGCCACGCTGGCGAAGCGACGCTGAAAAAAACGAGCGGCCAGCGAACGCAACACCCGGGCATGAATGCTCCGTCGCAGCGGCCTACTGGTTCCCCCTCCCTGCGGCTTCAGGGAGACTTCGACGCGGAGCCAACACAAGCGAGCCGTTCTCCGGACATCACCCACGACCGGGTAAACTGCAGAAAACGTCATGGCGCGACCCTCGCCTGAGATCTGCACAACCACGCTGGACCGGCCGCTCTCACAGAGAGCGCACGCACCTCGTCCTCTCCCCAGACGGCAACCTCCAGGGCCGACGGGGAGCGCAGCGCGTGGAACTGAACGCACCATGGCCGCACGAGCGACAACGCTCGTCTCCTCCCTCTCACCGCTCCAACGCAGCTGCATGAGCCTGAGGAACATAGGATCGTCTATTCCCTCCCGCCGCTCCAACGCATCTGCACGGGCCTGAGGGACTAAAGATCGTCTATTTCCTCTCACCGCTCCAACGCACCATGGCCAATCTACAGCCACAGCTCAACCTGGATTTTACCGGCGCCGTCTGCGCCGTTCTCCACCAAGTTTCTGCACCCTGACTCACCACTCCAGCGGCCCACCCACGCACTGAACCCCCGCGCACGCATCGGGGAGTTACAAGGACGGCGCATCACGCATGGGACAAGTAATGGCTCCACAGACTGCCTTCCTCCTTCGCCGCTGCCTTTCAGGGCTGCTCGCTCACCTGAGGCACGCATGCAGCATACTGGAAGGATTTGTTAACAGTCTCAGCCACGCCACAGACCGCCATCGTCCTCCACCGCTGCCCACAGAACCTTCAGGGTTGCTCGTTCACCTGAAGCAAGCACGCAGCTCGCCACTGGATTTTTTAATGGTCTTAGCCACGGCACAACGGGATTTCAGCCGTCAGCTGTTCCCAGGAGCTTTGGGGTTGCTTCAGCACCCAAAGCCAACAGTCCCTATGCTTTGTTTACTTTTTCTCTTACAGCCGCTCCTGCTTTTCTTCATGGCCACAAGAGGAGTCAGAGACTAATTTTTCTTCTTGTGATCTCCGCACGTGCAACGGGACAAGCCCTCGACGTCACAGAGCAGCAAGCAATTTTTGCACGGCTCAGGACGATTTCACAGCTCCTGCCGGCACTTACTACCCCTCCCCTCCCTCCCCCTCCGCCTGCAGCGAGCTTCTCCCACAGCTCGCTCACACAGATGGATTATCGAGGTCGCGACCCCCTGCCGCGTCCTCTGGGGGGGAGCGTGTGTGGCGGTTCGTTTTAACCCCACAACAGACTAAGGACACTCAGCCCTCTTTTCTGTTTTTCTGCTGCATTACTGAGAAGCAATGTGCCATTCATGTATTTGTGATGCAAACATGCATGTGTTGTGATGTAATGCGCCATTCTGTATAGTGTGCATATGGCTTGTCCTTACTATGCTTTTTCTGAGCATCTTAGATGTGCTTTGGTGTATTAATGTCTACAGGTAGACGAGTTTCTTCTGTCTCACCTATGTGATGTTAATCGATGCCTTTCATCCTTTGTACTCATGCGTCCTGTCCTTACTGTGACCTAGAGACTCAGATCAATATGTAGATGTGCTTGTTAGCCTCTTTGTCTTGCACTTAGAGCGAGGTCTAGCTAATCTGCCCATTGTGATGTATGGCTTACAAATGCAAATACCTCCTGCCTGTTCTGTTGTCCCTTTGATCATTCTAGACTGTGGGGTATGTCTTTTTGATGTATTGTTATGATCAAGTATTTAAGGTGCAACTCTGTAACGCAATCTCTCTCTTCTTCTCTCACTCTGATCCTGCAACTGGTAGACACACACGTGTCCTCCTCTCCTTCTCTGAGAGCTTAGGGATCCCGCTCCGGGCTGCTCCACTATGCACCGGAGAGGGGATCCCGTGAAGGCGACATGATATAATAAAACCTGCTTAAAACCACAGCACTGCTGCTTATTTTTGCATGCCGCCTCAATATATATATATATACACACACACACACATACACACATACAGTATATATACATATATATACTGTATATATATCAGTCTTATATACAGTGTGTGTGTGTGTGTGTGTGTGTGTGTGTGTGTGTGTGTGTGTGTGTGTGTGTGTATATATATATATATATATATATATATATATACATATATATTATAGACAGATATATAGAGATATAGATAGATAGATATAGATATAGTCTTCATGTATTTCTGGGCCCACTGCAACCGTTTCTGCTTGTGAGCATTGGTTACAGGTGGCCGAATAGTAGGTTTATGCACAACTGCAACAATGTCTAAATGTAGTGGCGTACTGCATAAAGTCAAGGATTTCCTGTGTCAGAAATCTCTTTGCATTTTATATAATTCACTGATAGTTCCTTATATGGCATATTGTGTGGAGATCTATGGATGCACATACAAAACAAACACAAACTTAATCCTTTTACTACAGAAAAAAGCCATACGCATTGTATCAAAGAAACCTTACTGTGAACCAGCAAATCCAATATTCATTCAATTACTTTATAGTATAATCTTCAGTATTATCTTTTTCTATCTTTCTCGCCCTTTCAAGGGCGTGGAGGGTGAAACTGGGCATCCTGGCAGAACTAAAAACAATATCTGTCACAGGTCTGTGGTGGACCACTCGCAGTTACACGGGGTGAGACTGGACATCCTGGCAGATAAGCACATCTGTCGCAAGTTCTGTGGTGGATTTTTGCCAGTCGGTGCATCATGACATGCATTACACAAAGAGCAGAGATAAACAAACCTATCATCTGGTCAGTCACTGCAACAGATACTGGAGTCAGTTTGTCTTGGCCTGTCCTTGCCACTGATAATACCTCTATCTGCCAAGAATGTGCCGCTAGTCCAGCAAATGCTAGCGGTATCCAAATACTTTGCAAGCAGTTTCATGAAATGGTCAGTCAGAAAGCAACTCATACTGGCTTGGACGTCGCCTGGGTTAACAAGGTCAGGAGTTCCTGGCAGCAGAAGGGGAAGGATAGAGCTGTGTGGAGGAATCTGATCAGACCTAAATGAAACCGTCATTGTCACCCCCGACAGACTGCTATGATGATGATGATGATCTTTCATTAGCAGAATTAACCATTCACTCATTCATGGTTGTTTTCTGTCCTTATTACATCCCAGGGACTGGTCATATCCTATCAAGTCCCATCCTATCAACCACTCAAACTGCACACTTCCATCCCACATAATGTTTTATTTGGACTTTTACATTTTGACATTCAACCAATTTTACATTAGCTAGCTAAGTCTGGCTCCAACCACTGAAGTTATTTCAGTTCAATTCAACTTTATTTGTATATCACCTCACTACAACAAAAGTCCATCTGAAGGCACTAGATACATCAGGCACAAATCATAAGTAATTCAGAGAAAACCCCAACAATCAAACAATCCCCTATGAGCAAGCACTAGGAGACAGTGGGAAGGAAAAACTCCCATAAGAAGAAACCTCCAACAGAACCAGGCTCAGGGAGGGGCAGTCATCTGCCACAACTGGTTGGGGGCTGAGGGGAGAGAAGAAGAAAAGAAGGAAAGAAGAGACATACTGTTCATACAGATAACAACAACAACAACACCATACAGGTAGAATAATATTCCTACACCTGCATCATGTGCAATGTTGCATCAAAACTTGATTAACCTAGATTAACCTATTACAGCATTTTTTATAGTCTTTTTTCAAGCTTTTCAAGCTAGCTAGCAAGTCTCACAGGTGGCACTACAAGCAGACACATGCATAGCTGGGTCTAATGATGTGTTGCCCAAACACTACGCACACAAACCAGCAGTGCAGCAGCAGACAGTAACTGTGATATGCAAAATCCAATATAAACTTGTGAATAATGTTCTGTTTAAACATGCTATCAACGTCTAGCTAGCCAGCTTGTTACATAGCTTAAAGAATTGATTGTACCCTATTATCCTAACAGAACATTACATTCTCAGAATCCAGGGCTCCTAG
The DNA here is from genome assembly GCA_020510985.1 of Pholidichthys leucotaenia. Classification (NCBI taxonomy): domain Eukaryota; kingdom Metazoa; phylum Chordata; class Actinopteri; order Cichliformes; family Pholidichthyidae; genus Pholidichthys; species Pholidichthys leucotaenia. The sequence continues at coordinate 42,786,947 of CM035843.1, read as the reverse complement.
TAATCCCTAGGGTCTCTAAAAGTACTGGGGGGGGGGGGCTTTCAGTCATCAGGCCCCTCTCTTTTGGAACCAGTTACCAGCCTGGGTCCGTAAGGCTGTCTCTCGATCTGCCTTTAAGAAAAAACTTAAAACTTCAAAAAAATTAACACTTTATATTGGACTTCCCATGTTATAGACATATTTCCTATTATTATGCACTATGCATACTGTTATATTGCTAATCGTGTGCATAATGTGAAGGTACCACCTCAGCAGGGCCCAGCTACACATGCGCTTCATTGTGTGTTTAATATACAGTAACTAGGGGATAGATTATGTATGGTTCTATATGTCAAGAGGAGGACTTTAAATTTGATTCTGCATTCAATAAAGAGCCAATGGAGAGAGGTTAATATGGGAGAAATATGATCTTTTTTTAGTGCCTGTTAATAACCTTGCTGCAGCATTTTGGATTAACTGGAGAGTTATTAGGACAACCCGACCGTAATGAATTACAATAATTAATCTAGAAGTGGCAAAGGCATGAAATAGTTTCTCAGCATAACGTAAACATAAGCATGACGATTTTTGGGGATTTCCACAGCAGGTTGAACACAGCTGCAAAGGCAACTCCGCCCATCTGCAACTCACTCAGATGGGGAATTCATGTCTATTCATGTGTTTACACCGAGTTAAAATGTAATCATGCCATGCTAAAAATTTGCCCATTCATGTTTGGTCTGAACGCACCTAAAACCTGACTGGAATTCTTCAAATAAACAATTTCTTAGTAAATAGTCACATAGTTGATTTGCAACAACTCATTCTAAGATTTCTGAGAAAAAGTGGAGATTACAGATTGGCCTATAGTTAACTAAAACAAGTGGATCCGGTGTTGATTTTTTTAAGTACAAGCTTAATTACAGCTATCTTAAAGGGTTGGGGTACATACTGTTGCTGATGTTAGCATTCGTGTGGGATCAATCATGAATCTCAGCAGTGATGAAAGAGGAGGGAGGGGTGAAGTGGGGCTCATTAGCATTTAAAGAAACATGCACTGAAATGGGTCATGCTGCAGGGTGTTTCATCTGGGTGGAAAAGTGTGCTGCAACATTTAAATCCTGAGGTATTTTGACCAGAGCATGTCACAGACACTCCATTAAGACTTCTAGGGCCTATCAATATGTGGGAAAAAAGTACATAATATGTCCCCCCATGGTTTCCTTGTGAAATTTTTGGAAACTCAGATTTTAGTGGCAACTTGTGGCTGCTAAGTGAACAACTCCCCTATTTACTCATGACTGGACTAAAACAGAAAACAAAAATAGACGCCATTTTTACCACCAATTATTATGATCTACAGTTATATTTTCAAAGAGTTGTGAAAATAACTGTAAAGTGACATGGCAGAGGGTTAGAGGTGTAATCTGTTTAAAGTAGATCCTCACTCTACCCTATCCATTATCCCTAACCACAACCACTTAAAATGTGTATTTCATGTAAAATGTACTTAAAACACAAATGCAGAAATGAAAGTGAACACAGGCAGACTCAAAAAATGGACCACCTGGATTCAGACTCAAATCTCCTCCCGAGAGAGAGAGAGGGAGGGAGAGAGAGAGAGAGAGAGAGAGAGAGAGAGAGAGAGAGAGAGAGAGAGAGAGAGAGAGAGAGAGAGAGAGAGCTTTTTTAGTACCAATCCCCCACCCAACTCTTTTTGAGCATCTGCGTGCTTTTTGAAACTGTGAATTGTAGTTTCACCATATTCAAAATGTTCCACCAAGTCATATTGGCATTGCTGGGGAAAAAAAATTACCTGTGTAACATTTTAGCTGGAGGACATCATTTATACACATCACAGCTTCAGCTGCTGGGCCAGAGAATCTGCTCCACTTCAATTAGCAACCACAAAAATGGAGTTTCAAGAGGTTTAAATCAAAATGAATCATTACAATCATTACAAAAAGAGAGCAGGGAAAGGGAAAGTCTATAAGCCAAAGAAAATCTTATGTTGTGTTCAGACCAAACGCATAGTAGCAAAAATTTGCATTGCTCTGAGCAAATATGGCCCCAAATGTTGAGAACAAGAAGAAAAAAAATTGCCTTCATGACTTCTGTTGCTGCCTGCTGTGGAAATCCCCAAAACACCATCATGACTGGCTTCACAACATTATCTGATGGCACACACAGTTGGGAAAATGTCACTGCCTCCTCCAAAAACTGCATGTTGGTGGTGGCTGTTTTCAGCACTAATTGAGGCTGACTGTTGTCCAGTTTGATAAGCTGCAGGTCCTTGTTAGAGTGATGGCAGGATTGTGCAGATGGATACAAACTAGAGACTACATCTCAGAAAGTGACCAATCATCAAGCAAATTTTTTGCTTGAGTTGAACAAAATCCAATTCACGTAGATGCAGATTTTTCATGTATTCACATTACCTGGAGTGAATTTGCATGTATTTGCATCTTTCCATTGACTCTATATGTAATCATGCCACGCGAAAAATTTGCTTCACATTTGTTCTGAACACACATAAGTCTTGAATGATATTAAAAAGGAGTAAGTCACTCTTGAGAAATCATCTCTTTTGTTTTTCCAAGTTTGTTAGAACAGATTATTCCAGTAAACTGAGAGACAAGAATAGAAGGAGACACCCCAGAGGAGGGTCTCGCAAGAAGACAGGTCATAGGAACAACATGTCCATCTGGCTCTGTGTTCACAATTGATTCTCCTACACTTCGGGGATGGTCACAGTGCCACAAATCAATGCTGTGAGTGCATCACAGCCTTCTTCAGGGTGATAACCTCTTAAACAAGCAGAGCACAAAATAACAATGTAACACGTTCAATAAGTGTCTATCCTCTGTTATGGCTGGAATCGTGTCCATGTGGAGGTCTTCAGTTTTTGATTTTAATCAAAAAAGAAGTGTCCTTGTCACATAGCTCAGCTCACACATTTTCTGAAGCCACTCGTCGTCGTCGTTTTTTTTTTTCTCTGGGTTGTCCAAAAACTGAGATGCTGCTGCTTTCGTCACACAAGTTCTTCTTGGGTTTGCTGCCACACCTATTCTGCCAGTAATTTATCGCCATCCAACAAAGACTTGACAAATCCCTAAAGACACAATTACCATGCTCCCCCCTTGGGAAGGCAGCACAGTTCATCTAAAAGGGATAATGAATCCAGGCTGTCATAGCTGGTCCTCTGCAATGTCCATTATGACGGGTTCATCTCCAGAGCAATTACTGTATGTGTACAAGACATAAGAGGTTAATCTCGGTGATGTGTTCCTGGAATACCCGTGTTTATCTAAAATTAGTCACGCTAATTTCAGCATTACCTGATTCAACATGCCAGGAAAGGGCTTTGTGCAGGGCCTAATCAGTAGCTTAACACTGGGTGCCAAAGGTGTTGGACAAAATAAATTAAACACCTTTATAATTTAGTATAAACAAATCAGCTCCACTATTATGAAGCTCATGCCATTATGTTTACACTGAGAGAGGTGCTGAGATGTTGCTTTGGTGATTTTATGGCAGAAAATATTCTTGTTGTAATGACTGCAATTACGTAGATCAAAAATTATATATAATTATATAGATAAAGAATAACCACTATTTCATACTGATACAATTTCAGCATGGCCAGCTTATCATGGTGGAGGGGGTTTGCGTGCCCTAATGATCCCAGGAATTAAGTAGAGTCTCCCAAAGAGTGTTCTAGCGGATCCCCATGAAAGTGTTAAAAATGAAGGATCCAGTGTACACTTCCCTGTATGAAACAAAAAGTCCTGAAAACGTAATATTTGCTGCAGGGCTATAAGGCAAACTGCATTAACGACTCTGCACTCCACGTTTAAATCCTCACAGATGTAAATATTGCACATTCAAGTGTTTGAAGTGAAAACCTAAGAAAATCTCTGTAATGCACACCTTCTAAGAACAAATTATTGATACATGTGGAATATATTGGGGGTGGAAACTACTAAATAATTTGGAAATTATTAGTAAATATTCACCCACATTTTCTTTTTAACTTAAAGGGGTCATTGACTGAAAATTGTTGTGTTTGTAGGTTTTAACTGTCTGAAATGTTGCTATTGGTCTGTAGTGTTAACCCTTTTGGTTACAATCCATAAAATCATTCTCTGCTGAAGAAAATTGTTTCAGCTCAAAAGTCTGGTCATGAACTGCTTCTCTCACCCAAGGACCAGAGCTGTAACACTATCCATCGGCCATAAAGTGGAAGTTAATCCATTCTCCAGGACTTACTGTAGTTATTCTCCCTTTTCTACTCTTTGGCAAAGGAATGCCCCAAATGACAGATTTATGGCTGATATAATACAGACTTGGGAGTCAAGATTCCTCAGTAACCAACCAGACAGTTTTACAGTGCCATCTGGTGGATGACGCAGGAATATTTAATAAGTTTTTTCCTCTCTCTGAAATGGAATCTCTGCAGTTGTGAACAATAAATTAATTCATATTCTTTCTCTCAAGACAGCATCCGCTTCTGAAGACATGGTTGAACTCTGGAATGGACAACTGTGGTTTCAGACACTTTTTTGATATGATTTGATATGTGTTGCTTTATTTTCAGCAAGAAATTAATTTTTGCATGCTTACTATCACAAATTAATTAGAGTTACAATGTTGAGACATTGTATGTTCCCTTATTATTGAGTAGAATATCTTAGTCACTAAAGTTTAAGGAATTTATGCTCTATTCAGCAACATATGTGTCTTAAGGGGGGTCTCACTTCTCATATCAAATGTCTCTCCCCCTCCTCTTTCTGCTGGGAGACCCACAAAGACCTGAACTTTGAAATGACCAATGGGCCTCCAAGCTCCATTGCATTTCCTTTTTTAGGTCGAGTTTATGACTTCTGCTGGAAAAAGAAGCAATGTAATTGGGCCAGTTCAGATTTCATGAAAGTCAGTGAAATTCTGCCACACCTGAAAAAATCTCCTTTTGTTTCAGTTTTTGGGGTGTAGTCAAGCTGTAAAGAGCATTTTTCTACTCTTCCCTTTCTTTTCCTATTTTCAAGTAGGCCCAGAGCTCCCATGCTCTGTAAAAATTCTTTTTCTTTTCTTTAAAGTTCACTTTTTCCTTATTTTAATCCTTTTCTTTAAATTACCGAGCAAGAAGATTTTGTTTGATTTTTTCTAAGCTTAAACCAACTCATTCCAGCCACAATACATTGGAAGAAACGGATCTGTGGTGTGTTTTTGTCCCAATTTGACTCTCTGATGGGACTTTTTACAATAAACAAACTCCTTCTTCAGTGCATAAGAGAAGACCGCAGCCAGCCTGCTGAAGAACCAGTCCCTTTGTGATCTCGGGAGTAGGCCATAACCGTGGTAAAGAGTCTGTCTGCCAGTCTTCCAACAGAACCCATGCCGGTCCAGTTGAAACATAATCCAATGGACCGCCTGCTACCCACTAGGATGCAATGATTCTGCTTGGCTGACGGTCTGTTGTGTAATTTAACTTAATTCTTCAGAATATTCCTGGTGTAAGTTCTTTAAACTTACTTTCATGCAACTCCTATCAGAATTTCAAAATGCATTTTTGTCCTTTCATTAATTTACTTTCTTTTCCAGAGTAATACCAATTTTCCCTTTTTATAAATAGTTTACTCATCATTTTCTTGATAAAATTGCATCCACATTTCTTAACCAATGCTATTTGTGGTTTTCCAATTTCCAGTATATTGCCAAGTCAAACTATGGTTTATTTGGTTCTGTCAGGAACCGAGCCGGCTTGGTTACCCCCAGCTCGGTCCTGGCCTCTCTGTGGGTACGTGCCACGTTGTATGTAAGTTAGTATGTATTTCTGTGTACTCTGCCATACCCATAGCCACTGCTTTCTGGCCAGCAGTGGTGAGGCAGCCTCTTGTGCTCACACTGGAGTGAGCACTGTCTAACTGTCTGCTGGTCGAACCATGCCCCCTCTCTATTGCTGCCAGCTGTTCCCACTCCCGTGTGCCATCTCCTCCCTCCTCGCCCAGGTGTACCCAATTTGCAGAGTCAGCAATGCATGCACATAAGGAGCCTTTTTCCAGTCATGCATTGCTGGGTCATTGTGCTTCATCTGAGCGTTTTCCCTCTAGTAAAGTCAAGGACGGTCTCTCTCGGGGTCGGACTACTGGACTGCTCCAGCTCCGTGAGTAAATTACTGCATGTGTTTTTCCCCGGTGTTTCTCCCCTGCAGACTGTAGAGCGTCCAGAAGGACTCCTTTAGCTTCTGAGGGAACATTATCTGTAACTGTTTGTCTAAGTGTAGTAGCCTATAAATAAATGTGTGTGGTGCTAACCTGCACGTAAATCCTCATTATTTCTCCCCTTGCCGTGCGCATTGGAAAAGTGCACGGGAGGGTTCATGACAGGTTTCACAAATGTGTGATTCACAGGTGATGCTCAGTAATTCAATAACCGTCTATGATACCCATGACACATGTTGAATTCTTTGTTTTAAAATCATCCGAATGTGTTAACTTATTCTGACATTTCTTATTAAACTATTGAAAGACATATGGGAGTTATTTGATTTCATGTCCATCTTCTTGATTATCAGCAGACAAGAACTCACAAGTGCTTTTTTTTTTTTTTAGATTGATTCATAATTGGTACAAATAAAGAATTGTTAATAACACTGTCCATTATCTGGACAGGTGCCCTACAAGGATATGAGTGTAATGAAAGGAAATCTTCATTCCTACTCACATTCATATTTGCATTAATTCTTGTACCAACAATAAACATCTATAAACCCAATAATCTAATTCCACTACAGGTCACATAATTATCCCAAAAAATAGCAAAACAGTCAATTATCTTACACACACACACACACACACACACACACACACACACACACACTCACAGAGCCTTAATCTAATTTTTCTCCCTCAGAAACATTCTTCCGGGTAAATCGTTCACATCATGATTTGACAAAGCCAACCTACCGCCATCCTTGAGACTTGCCCACTGCTCTATTTTTGGCCCACCTAGCTGTCTGTCATGTAGATGGAAGGGGTGCTAAACGTAGCCTATTAGCCCCTGAGCCATTAGCCCCCAGCTAACACTGGTACCAGGAGTCTCACACCAAGCACCGCTTAGTAGACAGACTGTTGCACTCATAATCCTTTTAGCAGGCATCCACACAGTCACATATATGTAGAGTGCATTAGTGTTTTATCTATTTATTTAGTATTTTATCTATTTATCATTATTACCTCCGCCAGGCCGCAGGCCGCAGGAGGTTATGTTTTTGCCAGCGTTTGTCTGTCTGTCTGTTTGTCTGTTTGTCTGTCTGTTGGTTAGCAAGATAACTCAAAAAGTTTTGGACGGATTTCCATGAAACTTTCAGGCGTTGTTGGAAATGGTACAAGGAAGAACTGATTAAATTTTGGGGATGATCCGAATCACTGTCTGGATACAGGAATTTTTTAAAGAATTCTTTAACATTGTGAGATACGGCCATTTTCAACATGTGTGCAGGCGCAATGGAGGGCGCTGGTTGTCGTGTCTGACGAACACGAACTCCGCGTTCTTCAAAGTTTTAGGCACAAAAGCACGTGGAAAACAGTGGTGGGCCGGGCCCGGCAGCGTGCCTGTGTTTGCGCTACGCTGCAAAAGCTGAGACGGGCAGCTGTCCGGCGCCGGATTATTTGGCAGAAATTCCCTGGGCAGCCATAGTGGCTGCGCAAAAACGAGCTCTCTGCCGGGGAAGCTTCCAAATCCTCTTTTGCCGCGGAGCGCAACCCCAATATAAAACCCACGGCAACCTGTCTACCCAATTTGCATCCATCAGTGAAGCCCTGAGTGCTGCTTTCAGTGATCTATGAAAACGCTCGCATAACCCATTGGCCTGTGGGTTGTAGGCGGTTGTGCGATGAATTGCAACGCCCGCAGCCTGGGAGTTTGCAGATGGGGGAGATGGACACAACACCAACACTTCAGTTTATTACCTCCGCCAAGGAGGTAATGCTTTTACTACTGAACCACTAATCCTATCATTGTGAATCCAATTGCTAGTCATATGTTTTCATGGTCAAGGAATCTGAAAACGTACACACAAACACTGTATGGGGGGGAACTGTGGCGCTTGGCGGAGGTCTGCGCTCTCCGAGTGCTTTTCTAGTTTATTATTAAGATTGTATTTTAAGCTGCTAAGAGACTGCTTAACAGTTTCACTGGATTTTGTGTACAGTGACAATAAAGATTCAGTTCTATCATATTGTTATTTTCTTCAGATTTAATCAGCCTAATAGCCATCCCTCTTCCCACCTCGTTCACCAGTCTAGTCAACAATATACCTCACATCACTCCAGCCCATCTCCTAATAATTTCGTTGTGATTCCACAGGAAATCGGCAGCACCAGCACGCCGGTCATGGCAACCACCTACTCCGGGACCCGAGGTTGCTGGCTCTCACGGCCAGCTCCCCCACCGTCGCTCTGTACAACTCTGCTCCACTCTAGTGGGCAGCATCGGCAAGCTGCCTTGTTATGGTGCATCCCCCAGCTGGCTGTGGGGGCATAGTGGAGTCCCACAGAGCGAGACACTGCCCTTTGAGATCTCGTGGCTCGGCAGCTTGGATCGGCCAGCAACCTCGGGTCTTAGGCCAGGATGGTTGTGGTGATTGGGGGGCCGCCGAGCATGTGGTGCTAGCAATTTCTTGTGGAACCACACCAAAATTGTTGGGAGATGGACAAGAGTGACACGAGATGCACAATGTGAATCAGTGAGCCAGCGCCGCTCATCCAAGCTAGAGCGAGGCTGGAAGCTAAAAGCTAGAAGCTAGTCAGCTAATGGCTAACTGATGGGCAGCATGGTGGCACAGTGTTTGAATGAATGAATGAATCTTTATTTCGGATAGATTAAAAGTAAAGATTAAAAGAAAGGAACAGAATAATACAACAAAGGGGGAAAAAAAACATCTTACAAGGTCAAATTAAACAATAACTCCTCTGATTATACAGTTCAACATAAGTTATCCGAAATGGGTGATGGCTGAAGCCGCAGCTTATATTGCCCACCCATATTCCATCCAAAAATTCAAAAGAAAAACAAAACAAGAGCGATTACAATTCAGAACAAAGCTAAGACAAAACGTGACAAAAACCAAGCAACAGCACAACACAGACTGGATATGATAATTCTTATGTGATTTTACATGTCATCTTGTATATATGTTTGGAGTATTTCTTCCTTTAGTTTTTGTTTAAATTGTCCAAGCGTTGTACATGATTTTAATTCAGGTCCAAAAGCGTTCCACAATCTGACTCCTTGCACTAAAACACAGTGTTGCTTGGTGGTAGTTCTCACTGAAGGTTTTTGAAATATACATGTTCCTCTGAAATGATATTGTTTCTCCCTTATTTGGAACAACTTTTGGATATTTGCGGGCAGTGATAGATTCTTCACTTTAAACATTATTACTGCAGTTTTAAAGTCAACCAGATCTTTCAATTTGAGAGCTTTTAATTTAAGAAAAAGTGGGTTTGTTGGTTCCCTGTAAGCAACTTTGTTTATTATTCTAATAGCTCTCTTCTGGAGCATAAAGACTGGATATATGTTTGTTTTATATGTATTTCCCCATACTTCAGAACAATATGTCATGTATGGGAGTATTAATGAATGATGCAAAGTATACAGTGGGGTAAAAAAGTATTTAGTCAGCCACCAATTGTGCAAGTTCTCCCACTTAAAAGATGAGAGAGGTCTCCAATTTTCATCATAGGTATACCTCAACTATGAGAGACAAAATAAGAAAAAAAAAAATCCAGAAAATCACATTGAAGGATTTTTAATGAATTAATTGGTAAATTCCTCGGTAAAATAAGTATTTGGTCAATACCAAAAGTTCATCTCAATACTTTGTTATATACCCTTTGTTGGCAATGACAGAGGTCAAACGTTTTCTGTAAGTCTTCACAAAGTTTTCACACACTGTTGCTGGTATTTTGGCCCATTCCTCCATGCAGATCTCCTCTAGAGCAGTGATGTTTTGGGGCTGTCGCTGGGCAACACAGACTTTCAACTCCCTCCAAAGATTTTCTATGGGGTTGAGATCTGGAGACTGGCTAGGCCACTCCAGGACCTTGAAATGCTTCTTACGAAGCCACTCCTTCGTTGCCTGGGTGGTGTGTTTGGGATCATCGTCATGCTGAAAGACCCAGCCACGTTTCATCTTCAATGCCCTTGCTGATGGAAGGAGGTTTTCACTCAAAATCTCACTATACATGGCCCATTCCTGGTCCCTTTGCAGAAAAACAGCCCCAAAGCATGATGTTTCCACACCCATGCTTCACAGTAGGTATGGTGTTCTTTGGATGCAACTCAGCATTCTTTCTCCTCCAAATACGACAAGTTGAGTTTTTACCAAAAAGTTCTATTTTGGTTTCATCTGACCATATGGCATTCTCCCAATCCTCTTCTGGATCATCCAAATGCTCTCTAGCAAACTTCAGACGGGCCTGGACATGTACTGGCTTAAGCAGGGGGACACGTCTGGCACTGCAGGATTTGAGTCCCTGGCGGCGTAGTGTGTTACTGATGGTAGCCTTTGTTATTTTGTCCCAGCTCTCTGCAGATCATTCACTAGGTCCCCCCGTGTGGTTCTGGGATTTTTGCTCACCGTTCTCGTGATCATTTTGACCCCACGGGGTGAGATCTTGCGTGGAGCCCCAGATCGAGGGAGATTATCAGTGGTCTTGTATGTCTTCCATTTTCTAATAATTGCTCCCACAGTTGATTTCTTCACACCAAGCTGCTTACCTATTGCAGATTCAGTCTTCCCAGCCTGGTGCAGGTCTACAATTTTGTTTCTGATGTCCTTTGACAGCTTTTGGTCTTGGCCATAGTGGAGTTTGGAGTCTGACTGTCTGAGGTTGTGGACAGGTGTCTTTTATACTGATAACGAGTTCAAACAGGTGCCATTAATACAGGTAACGAGTGGAGGACAGAGGAGCCTCTTAAAGAAGAAGTTACAGGTCTGTGAGAGCCAGAAATCTTGCTTGTTTGTAGATGACCAAATACTTATTTTACTGAGAAATTTACCAATTAATTCATTAAAAATCCTTCAATGTGATTTTCTGGATTTTTTTTTCTCATTTTGTCTCTCATAGTTGAGGTATACCTATGATGAAAATTGGAGACCTCTCTCATCTTTTAAGTGGGAGAACTTGCACAATTGGTAGCTGACTAAATACTTTTTTGCCCCACTGTATAATGTGGGTTGATTCAGCAAATATTTCACTCTGTGTAGTATTGCAATTGATTTAGATATTTTACCTTTAATATAATTAATATGTGACTTCCAACATAGTTTATTATCAATTATTACTCCAAGAAATTTAATTTCGGATACCCTTTCAATCTCTACACCATTTACACTGAGTTTAGATACTAAGTTGTTGTGATGATTGTTAAAAACTATAAATTTTGTCTTACTTAAATTTAGTGTTAATTTGTTTGAATCAAACAACAGTTTAAGCTTTCCTAATTCCTTTCCGAGTGTATCCAAAAGTTGTTCCAAATTGCTTCCACTGCATAATAAATTAGTGTCATCGGCAAACAATATTAAATCCATTTTTTTCCGAAACTTTACATATATCATTTATATACATAGTGAATAACAGTGGACCCAAAACTGAACCCTGTGGGACTCCACAAGTAACCTTCAGTAACTGTGAGTTTTTGTTACCAACACATACATACTGATATCTATTCTTTAAGTAACTACATAACCAGGACAGTGCTACCCCCTAATACCACAATTTTGTAGTTTCTTTAATAATAAATTGTGATCCACTGTATCAAATGCTTTTTTAAGATCCAGGAATACCCCAACTGAATACTCTTTATTTTCAACGGCAGTTGATATTTTTTCTATAAATTCCATTAGAGCAAATGCAGTTGTTCTCTTGTGTCTGAACCCATATTGCTGCTCACACAATAAATTGTTCTTCATTATGAAGTTGTCAATTCTCTCTCAATATTTTTTCAAGTATCTTGGAAAATTGTGGCAATAGTGAAACTGGTCTATAGTTTGAAAATTCCCCTCTGTCACCCATCTTCCTTCCTTTTTCTGGTTCCGGTTCCGCCGGACCGGTGGCGCCACACGAGTAGGCTGCCCGTTGCAACAGCCATTTTTTTTATCTTCCTTCTTCTTTCTACACCTTTCACTCTGTATATATATCACGGATGCACGGATCGCCCCGGGGGTCTCCCGGGTCGGCGGACGGAGCCACGGTTTGCAGCGGGAGACATTACAGCGGGGAGGAGCTAGTGCTAGCTAGCACTTGGCCGCCGCCCGGTGCTAATGGGAAACTCGACATACCGGGAGCTGTAGCGAAAACGACGCGGGTGCCGGGCTGGAGTTTAGGCGGCGTGCAAGAAATATAAGACAGAATAATAAAGAGCGATGGCAAGAACCAAGCAGACCGCCCGTAAAATCTACTGGAGGAAGAAGCCCCCCAGGAGACAGCTAGCCACCAGGGCTGCTCGGAGAGGCGCTCCGGCCACCGGCAGAGTGAAGAGGCCTCGCCGTCACAGGCCCGTGGCTCTGAGAGAGATCCGTCGCTACCAGAAATCCACGGAGCTGCTCATCCGTAAGCTGCCCGTCCAGCGCCTGGTGAGGGAGATCGCTCAGGACTTCAAGACCGTCCTGCGTTTCCTGAGCTTCGCCGTCATGGATCTGCAGGAGACCAGCGAGGCCCACCTGGTGGTCTCTTCTTCGCTAAGGGGGTCACCATCATGCCCAAATACTTCCAGCTGGCCCGCCGCATCCGCGGAGAGAGAGCTTAGACTTTCTGCTGCACATTCACCAACCAACCATAATGCTCTGCACTGTGTGTCTATATATATACATTTATAGTAATATGGACATATGTTTACTAGATGTTGTTTTTTCTTGCCTTCTGATTGTTGCTCTGAGTGTTGCTATCCCTGTGCTGTTGCAATCCTGGAATTTCCCCATTGTGGGACTAATAAAGGCTTATCTTATCTTATCTTGTATATCAGAATTACTTTAGCTATTTTCATTGCATTGGGAAATATACCTGTTTGGAGAGACAGGTTACAAATATACATCAGTGGCTTCACTAAGCATTCAATGATAGTTTTGATTAAAAGCATGTCAATACCATCACAATCCGTAGATGTCTTACTTTTAAACGATTTAACAATTTCAATGACCTCTCTCTCATCTGTGTTCTTTATGAAAATGGAGTCTTTTATAGCAATGTTTTTGCTTATTGTATCACCTGTAGATGCCGTAATGGGTATTAAAGTATCGCTGCAATTTTCATCCCACTGGGAGGAGACCCCGGGGCAGACCCAGGACTCGGTGGAGAGACTATGTCTCCCAGCTGGTCTGGGAACGCCTTGGTATCCTCTCTGAAGAGCTGGAGCAGGTGGTTGGGGAGAGGGAAGTCTGGGCTTCTCTGCTTGAACTGCTGCCTCCGCGACCCGGACCTCCGGAAAAGCGGTAGAAGATGGATGGTTGGGTAGCTTGTATTTCTGTTTTTACTTCCAAGAATATTGTTAAGTATTGTCCATGTATTTTTAATATTGTCTCTGTTTTTCTCCAGTTCTTTACTGTAATAGTCTCTTTTACTACATCTCTTTATGTACTATATGTTAACTTATTTTTGTATGTTTTATACCACTGTTCTGCTTCTTTTGTCCTTTTCTTTAGAAAAGCTTTATATAATGAATTTTTCTTTTTACATGCCTTTTGTAATCCTATGGTTAACCATGGCTTGACGACAAATTTCTGTTTAAGCTTTTTCTTTACTAATGGACAATTTTTTTCATAAAGAGTGGTTACAATGTTCATGAATGTGTCATAGGCTTCATTTACTTCTGATACATAGACTTTTGTCCAGTCTTGCTTCAGCAAGTATTCTTTAAAAGAACTGATTGCATTTTGTGATTTGTATCTGAAAGATTTTAAAGTTTTTTTTGTATTGGCCCCCGTGTGGCCATGGATTAGTGCAAAGACTGGCAAATGGTCACTTATATCATTTATCAATAATCAACTTTCTATTTTCTTATCAATAATATTAACAAACAGGTTATCAATAAGTGTAGCAGTGTGAACTGTGATTCTACTGGGATGTGTTATTGTGGGATATAGACTCATACTGTACATAGAATTCGTGAACTCTGTAATTACATTTTGCTGAAATGGATTTAGTAAATCAATATTGAAATCTCCACAAATTACAACCATTTTCATCCATCCATTCATCCATCTTCTACCACTTTTCCGGAGGTCCGGGTCACGGAGGCAGCAGTTCAAGCAGAGAAGCCCAGACTTCCCTCTCCCCAGCCACCTGCTCCAACTCTTCGGAGAGGATACCAAAGCGTTCCCAGACCAGCTGGGACACATAGTCTCTCCACCGAGTCCTGGGTCTGCCGCAGGGTCTCCTCCCAGTGGGACGTGCCTGAAACACCTCAAGTGGGAGACGTCCAGGAGGCATCCTGATCAGATGCCCATACCACCTCAACTGACTCCTTTCAATGTGCAGGAGCAGTGGTTCTACTCTGAGCCTCTCCCGGATGACTGAGCTCCTCACCCTATCTCTGAGGGTAAGTCCAGCAATCCTACGGAGAAAGCTCATTTCAGCCGCTTGTATCCGCGATCTTGTTCTTTCGGTCATTATCCAAAGCTCGTGACCATAGGTGAGAGTAGGAACGTAGATTGACTGGTAAATCGACAGCTTTGCCTTAGAACTAAGCTCCCTCTTCACCACAACAGACCGGTACAACGTCCGCATCACTGCAGATGCTGCTCCAATCCGTCTGTCAATCTCTCACTCCATTTTCCCCTCACTCATGAACAAGACCCCAAGATACTTAAACTCCTCCACTTGGGGCAGGAGCCTGTCCCCAACCCAGAGAGGACAATCCACCTTTTTCCAACCATTTCCAACCATTTTCTTACTAGTAATATTATTGTACAGCTCGACTAATTTATCTCTGAATGTCTCAATGCAAGTTCCCGGCATTCTATATATACAACTTATAATTAGATTTTTTGTTTTATCTTGGTCAGTCTCAACAGTAACACATTCCAGATTCCCTGGTAGTGCAAAGGACATTCCATTTACAAGTTTACACCTATACAGGTCATCAATATACAGTGCAACACCACCACCCTTTTTTTGAGATCTGTTAATATGAAACATCTGATATCCCTCTATTGCCATCAGGGGAGCCTGCTCTTCATTAAGCCAAGTTTCAGAGACTGCGATAGCTGTAAATTTTCTGTCTAGCTGTTTTAAACAGTCCTGAATCTGTGGAAAGTTTTTAAGACTTCTGCTGTTGAAGTGCATTATTGATAGTTTACCATGTGGTGGACACACACATGGGACCTGTGGGACCTGTTTTGTGACTCACATTTTAGGTCAGAACAAAGGCAGGAAGCTGCAGGAATCTTAGCCTTGGTATGCAAGGCTTGAGACTGTGGGGGGTTCAATTAAAGGATTAAGGAAGGGATGCATTGGAGACAGTGGAAGTGATATCATGGAGAGAAATGCATTGTGACTGTCTTTATAATGCAAGGTGGTCTGTGTGACATGTGATCTGTGAAATGTGAAGTTCCTGATATTTAAGGACGAGAGTTTACTGTGTCATTCTCTTTTCTCTGCTTTGAGATGATGGTGTTGTGAATAAAACTGACTTTGAGAGAGAACTCTGCCTCGTCATTTTCACAGCACCACACTGGTGACCCGAGACGTATCATGCAAGAAGAAAATTCCCCCGGGCCAGCCGCGTCAGGAGCCCCCAGCCAAGCGAATGCCGCTACAGTCCAGCTACCGGACTTCTGGCAGAACAATCCGCGCTCCTGGTTCAACGCGGTTGAGGCGCAGTTCAACCTCCGGGGGATATCGGTAGATGCCACGAAATTCTACCACATAGTCGCAAAGCTGGACAACAACACGGCCCAGCATGTGGAGAGCCTGATCGACCAGCCGCCGGATAGCGACAAATACGGCACGTTGAAGGCTGCACTCATCCAGCAATTCACCCCCTCGGCAGAGGAGCGAGCAGAGAGGCTCCTGGCGCTGACGGAGGGGGAAAACGACATGCCCGCGAGCCTGATGGAGAAGTTGTTGAGGTTGAAAGACTCTGACGACGATCATTTCATTTTCACCCACCTCTTCCTCAGGACTATACCGTCAGCAGTGAGAGCGACCCTGGCCAGTTCGCCACTGTTGGCCCTACGGGACTACCCCACACTGGGCCGAGAGGCGCAGCAGATTGTCAACGCTACCAAGTGGTGCGCAGCCACGGCTGCTGCAGCGGAACTCGGCGCGACGACCGGAGACGACAGGGGGCCAGAGGCAGCGGTGCCAGACTCACTGACGACGGCGGCAGCAGGGGCCAGGGAACGTGGACCGGACGTCCTTTGTTTCTACCATCGCCGCTTCGCAGAGAGGGCACGCAAGTGTGTACCGCCGTGCCAGTTCGGGCGTTTGAGAAACGCCAAGACCAGGGGTCGGTAGCAGCCACGGCCCTCGGGGAAGAGAACAAGCTGCTCTACTTGTCAGACGCACGCTCGGGGAGGCAGTTCCTCGTCGACACAGGCTCCCAGTTGAGTTTCATCACACCTTCCTACGCAGACAGACTGGCTGGTTCCGGAGGTCCCCAGGTGACGGCAGCGAACGGCTCGGAGATTAAGACCTTTGGTGAGAAGGCTCTGCTTCTGTCTCTACACGGCCGTACATTTGAGTGGACTTTTGTTGTAGCAGCAATAAATTTCAATATGTTGGGGGCTGATTTTTAGTGCTCACATGGTTTGTTGGTTGATCTCGCTAACAGGCGCCTGGTTAATGCATTTTCTTTTGATTCTATCCCCTATACAGCGCGAGTGGCCCCGCCAACAGCACAAGCCAACGTCACAGCAACAAGCGGTAAGTTCCACACACTGCTCACTCAGTTCCCAGCACTCACGGTCCCCACATTTTCAGCAACAGTCGCTAAGCACGGGGTGGAGCATTTTATTACCACTACCGGACCGCCCATTTTTGCAAAAGCTCGGCGCTTGGACGCAGTTAAACTGGCCATAGCGTGCGAGGAGTTCGCCAACCTGGAGAGGTTGGGCATTATCCGACGTTCAAACAGTCCGTGGGCTTCCCCCCTACACATGGTCCCGAAAGCTGACGGGTCATGGCGCCCTTGCGGGGATTTCAGCAGGTTAAACAACGCTACAGCGCACGACCGCTACCCAATCCCACATATCCAAGATTTTTCTGTTCATTTGGCAGGGGCGCGCATTTTTTCTAAAATAGACTTGGTCCGCGGTTACCACCAAGTCCCAGTGCACGCTGAGGACATACCCAAAACAGCGGTAATAACTCTGTTTGACCTATTCGAGTTTTTACGCATGCCATTCGGACTTAAAGGGGCTGCTCAGACGTTCCAACGCATGATGGACGCGGTGCTTCGCGATCTCCCTTTTGTGTTCGTCTACCTGGACAATATTTTAGTAGCCAGCGCGTCTGAAGACGAACACGAAAAACACCTGGCCACAGTTTTCCGAAGGTTGGGAGAACACGGGTTAATAATCAACCCAGCGAAGTGTCAGTTCGGGGTGGCGCAGATCAATTTTTTAGGACACCGCGTCTCCCCCGAAGGAGCAGTTCCGCTGCCTGACAAAGTGCGCGCGGTAGCAGATTTTCCCCGGCCGCAGACGGTCAGGGCGTTGCAGGAGTTTTTGGGAATGGTGAATTTTTATAACCGTTTTCTCCCCCGCGCGGTGCAACTCATGCAGCTGTTGTATGCCGCGCTCAAAAAAAAGAAACCCGCGGATAAGATCGAGTGGCCCCCGGAGCGGCACCAAGCGTTCTCAGAGGTGAAAGCAGCCTTGGCAAAGGCTGCGTTGTTGGCACACCCAGACCCAACGGCCCGCATAGCGCTCACCACTGACGCATCAGAGGTGGCCATAGGGGCGGTTATGGAGCAACATGTAGCCAGGGTTTGGCAGCCCCTCGCCTTTTTCAGCAGGACCTTGCGCGATAGCGAACGTAAATACAGCGCGTTCGACAGGGAGCTGCTCGCTCTCCATTTGGCCATCCGCCACTTTCAGTTCTGGCTGGAAGGACGCGCTTTCACCGCGTTCGTTGACCACAAACTGCTAACATTTGCGATGGCCAAGGTCTCTGAACCGTGGTCAGGCCGGCAGCAGAGACAGCTGGCCGCGATATCAGAGTTTACCACTGATATTCAGCATGTGGCGGGCAAACTCAATGTAGTGGCAGATTGCCTCTCGCGCGCCGTGGCGGCCCCAGTCAGCGTAGGGGTAGATTATGCAGCCATGGCCGCGGAGCAGGTTAATGACGCGGACGTGCGCGCGCTCCAGTCTGGACCAACAGGGTTAAGGCTGGAGAGCAGGGTGTTGCAAGACGGTATGCCCCCCCAATCTGCGATGTCTCCACTGGACGGCCGCGTCCAGTAGTACCGGCTGCGTGGCGCCGCCACGTTTTTGACTCGGTTCATTCTTTGGCGCACCCTGGAGTGCGCGCGTCGGTCAAAATGGTGGGAGAGAAATTTGTGTGGCCGAGCCTCCGCAAACAAGTCAAAGAGTGGGCAGCGGCCTGCACGGCGTGTCAACGAGCCAAAGTACACAGGCACACGAGGGCTCCCTTGGAACCGTTTCACATTCTGGCCAAGAGGTTCGATCACTTTCATGTGGACCTCGTGGGCCCCCTCCCACCGTCACAGGGGTGCACACACCTTCTGACAATGGTGGACCGCACCATGCGCTGGCCTGAAGTGGTCCCGCTGGCATCAACCACAGCCGAGGAGGTGGCGCGCGCATTTTTAACAGCTTGGGTGGCGCGCTTCGGTGTTCCGTCGGACATTACGTCCGACAGAGGCCCTCAATTTGTGTCTGAGCTTTGGTCGACAATGGCCCGCAGCCTGGGTGTCACAATTCACCGCACAACCACGTACAATCCGCAGGCTAACGGGTTATGCGAACGTTTTCATAGGTCATTGAAAGCGGCTCTCAGAGCGTCACTGACGGATACAAATTGGGTTGACAAGATACCGTGGGTGTTATTGGGGTTGCGTTCTGCGCCTAAAGAGGATCTAGAAGCCTCCCCAGCGGAGCTCGTGTTTGCGCAGCCACTCCGGCTGCCTGGGGAGTTTCTCCCAGATAACCCTGCGCCAAACGCCTCCCCGTCTCAGCTGTTGCGGAGCAACATAGAATAAAGCACGCTGCCCGGCCCCGCGCACCACAGTTTTCCACACGTTTTTGTGGCTAAAACTTTGAAGAATGCAGTTTGTTTTTGTTAGACACGATGCGCATCGAACCTCGCTGCGACCGCCTTATGACGGACCATTCAGAGTGCTAGAAACAGGGGACAAGCAGTTTTTGATAGATTTGGGGGGCAGGAAAGAGAGAATTGGCATAAACAGACTCAAACCCGCTTTTGTGGTGGCAGATGAGCAGGTGCTGTTGGCGAAGGCTCCGCGGCGAGGTAGACCCCCGCGGGGGGCTTCACAGAGTAATGTTTCCCCAGAACACCCACAGGTGCTGACAAAAGGTTTCCACACCCAGACAGCAAACCCCCAGGACAGCCCTGCAGAGACGTTGAATCCCAGCTACAGCAGTCAGTCGGCAGGAGGCTGAAACCTATACAGCATGTGGACTGATGTGTATTGATACTATCACGGCATGCATGTGGTTATTCTCTTGTTGTTCTGTTTGTCTAAAATGTTGGGGGGGCTTTGTGTGGTGGACACACACATGGGACCTGTGGGACCTGTTTTGTGACTCACATTTTAGGTCAGAACAAAGGCAGGAAGCTGCAGGAATCTTAGCCTTGGTATGCAAGACTTGAGACTGTGGGGGGTTCAATTAAAGGATTAAGGAAGGGATGCATTGGAGACAGTAGAAGTGATATCATGAAGAGAAATGCATTGTGACTGTCTTTACAATGCAAGGTGGTCTGTGTGACATGTGATCTGTGAAGTGTGAAGTTCCTGATATTTAAGGACGAGAGTTTACTGTGTCATTCTCTTTTCTCTGCTTTGAGATGATGGTGTTGTGAATAAAACTGACTTTGAGAGAGAACTCTGCCTCGTCATTTTCACAGACTGTGATTTGATTGGCCACTGATTTGATTGGCCACTTTGGTCAGTTCTTCTGACAAGAAGTTCAGAGATTGTTTGATCTCTTCCATTTCCTCCTTCTTTGGTGGCATTTTCACTGACCTGTTGATAATAAAACAATCTCTGCTGGTGTTGCCGGTATCTGATCCGACCGACCTCAAATCCTGCTGGGGCCTCAGCTAGCCCCCTCCGCTGCTAGTCCCACTGCTTACCGCCGCTGCAATTGAGCTCCTGTCCAGCCGGGGTGCCGGCAGCTCCTCCACCGAGCCCCGCCGCCCACCGCCGCTGTAGTTGAGCTCCGATCCTGCTCCTGTCCAGCTGGGGTCCCGGTAGTTCCTCCGCTGAGCCCCGCCACCTACCGCCGTCTTCCTCAGTAGTTCCTCCGCCGAGCCCCACCACTGTAACTGAGCTCTGATCCGGCTCTTATCCAGCTGGGGCCCCGGCTGCTCCTCCACTGGTCCCCGTCTCCTACCGCCGCTGTAGTTGAACTCCGATCCGGCTCCCTTCCAACTGCTGCCTCGGTTAGTTCCTCCGGCGAGCCCCAATCACAAGATTCTAAGAATCTGCGCGGGAGGCTCAGTTGTCATCTACCGGGCCGATGTCGGGTGAGTGAGACGAACCGGCGTTTAGTACTGTGGTAGCACAGCAACTCACCCTTGGCCATGTGATCTTGGGTTCGATCCCACCCCCTGACCAACGGTGATCTTTCTGTGTGGAGTTTGCATGTTCTCCCCGTGTCTGCATGGGTTTACTCCGGGATTTCTCCGGATTCCTCCCACAGGGGCCAAAAACATGCAGGTTAGGTTAATTGGCATCAACCGAGGAGGTATGAATGCGAGTTGTCCATTGCCCCTTCCCCCCAGGGCACAGTTGTAAATAAGAATGTGTTCTTAATCTGTCTTGCCTGGTTAAAGGAGCAATCTCAGCACAAAGCACACTTGAGGAAAACACACTCACAAGGAAAATATAAACTACAGGGAAACCAGAGGGACTAACAGACAGTGACGTCACACCAGAACACAAACTCAAGACAAATATAAATAGGGCAACTGATAATCACGAATGCAGGACAGCTGGGAGAACAATCAAGAGCTAAACTGTAACACACATAAGGGAAAGTGTCTACAGGAATGGAAAACATGAGGAGCCGGGAACAATACTTAAACAAATATACACACATGACCCAGAACCACACAAAGGGCAAAAACAAGGGTAGGGAACCACAAAGACCACAATAATGAATGAATGAATGAATCTTTATTTCGGATAGATTAAAAGTAAAGATTAAAAAGAAACAGAATAATATAACAAAGAGGAAAAAATCCAACAAGGTCAAATTAAACAATAATATAATGACAAATAAAGGCAAACAAGGAATGGCTCAACAGACTAGGAAAACACAAAAGATAATAACAGAGGACCCAGAGGAACACAGAACTCAAATAATGCAAAAATTATCATGAACCAAACAGGAGAAAACACAGAGGCCAAAATGAACAAAAGGCATGGACATGGTCTAAAACCATGTCCAGGTCATGACAGATTATGACAATGTATGACTGCAATAATGGTTCACTTTCATTTGAAATTACTGATTTGTGGCCATTTGTATTGCCAGTGAGGTCAGATCATTGAAAAATATTTTAACTATAAATTACACACACCTGAATTTAATAGTGAAGTGGTCTAATCAACTTCCATCACTCCCTCAGGGTCTGGATCTGAATAATATGCCACATGCCCACCTCTCATATACTCCATCTGATTTTTTTAAATCAAGTTCCATGCATATAAACAAATTAATAAACATGTGAAAGGAAAAAAAGCTCTACCTTGCAGCATTAATGAAAGAGAAAAACAATCCCGGGCCTGCTCCTTGATTCAGCTCTGCTCCAAAATCTATTGGGTTCTTCTGTAGCCCAAGCTCAATTTTTCCACCAAATTTCATCCAAATTGTACTGGTAGCTTTATGAGATCATGGTAACAGACCAACAAAGAAACAGCAAACACACTATCCTTGGTGGAAATAACAATAAAAGTATAATGAATCCAACAGCGCAGGTGGACCTTACCAGGAACAGATTTAATTGGAAGCTCTGGCTCTCACCTGAGCTAGCGCTTTAACTTCCACGCTGAACCCACTTTAACCTTTTGACCCATAGGGCTGGGAGAAGGAGCACGGCACAGCGACAAGAGGACATGCTCTCTGTATAATGACTCAAGATGAATTATGCTCAGATTTTCCTGTCTTTCACACCGAGACTGGTTCATGCCGGGGTTTAAACTCTCGCCCATATGATTGAAATGGGGAAGCACAAAATGAAGCTCTTGGTTTTTATTTAACGTTCTGCTGCTGATGATACAACTCAGATAGACTCACCATACCATTGGCTCCTCTGCTAATCAGTAGCACTAAACATTTCTAATTAATTATGCTGGCTGGCTTTACTTTTAGCTAACATCACAGTTGCAACTCTTGGATTCATTTAATATACTTATGTGCATTTGTTAAACCCCATAACTAAGCTCTTAAAATTCTGGTGTTCCACCGGCAGGATGTTTCAAATTTTCTACTGCTACTTAGTGAAGAAAGGATTACCTATGCTAAATTTAGGGAAACTGGCAGGAATGACAAGGGGTTAAAGAAAAGTTTCAAATCTACAAGAAAAAAGTAGCAAATTTACAGGAAAAAGTAGCAATTCTTTGAGAAAAAGGTTGCAAATTTATAGGAAAAAGTTGCAAATATCTGAGAACAAAATTTAAAAATTTGCAAGAAAAAAAGTTGCAGATTTACAAGAAAAAAATTGCAAATTGAAGGTAAAAAAAAGTTGCAAATTTTAAGAGAAAAATGCAAATTTATAGGAAAAAGTCGCAAATATTTGATGGAAAAAAGTAAAAAAAAATTATAAGAAAAAAGTTGAAAATTTTTGAGAAAAAAGTTGAAAAAGTTGGAGAAAAAAGTTTCAGATTTACAAGAAAAAAATTGCAATTATGAAAATATTTTCTTTTCCATCAAACAGTGAAAAGGGGTGTTTTGTCTGTCTGGTAGAAAAGAAAATATTTTTATAATTATTTTAGAAGACAGTATGAACACTTTTGGATTATTAAAAAAAACCTGCAAATTTTTGAGAAGAAAGTTGCATACTTTTGAGGAAAAGTTGCAAATTTTTAGGAAAAAGTTGCAAATATCTGACAAAAAAAAGTTTAAAATGCACAAGAAAAACGTTGAAATTTGCAAGAAAAAAGTTGCAAATTTGTAAAAAAAAAAAGTTACAGGTTTACAAAAAAATTGCAAATTGAGGAGAAAATAGTTGCAAATTTATTCCAAAAAATGCAAATATTTGAGAAAAAAAAAGTTTTAAAAACATTACAAGAAAAAGGTTGAAAATTTTTGAGAAAAAAATTGCAAATTTATAGGCAAAAGTTGCAAATATTTGAGAAAAAACAGTTAAAAATCCCCCCCCAAAAAAATGCAAATTTTTGAGAAAAAAGTTGCAAATTTAACCTCTTAAAATTATGATGTTTCAAATTTTCTACTGCCATTCAGTGCAGAATGAATTGCCTGTGCTAAAATTAGATAAATTGGCTGGAATGCTAAGGGGTTAAAGCTTTGATAACCGTTATAATTATTTCTTGCCACAAAATCGCAGGGTTTTTTATATTCTTCAATATACTAATAGGCATACATCTTTAAAAATGTTTATTACCATTTTATTAGATTCTGCATAATTCCTGCAGGCATATTCAAATCATGTTTTCTATTTTCACAGGCTTAATTTAAAAGACACACTACCAGTTCCATACACTGCACAGACACGTAGGAAGTTCATCATTCCGAGCTGTGTTTTTCCAGTTAAGCGCTGTAGCTGTGCACACAAGGCATGCATAAACATTAGTAGCTGCACCAGTCTATAAGCAGCCGCCCTGCCACCTACACTCATTTTAAAATGAGCAGATAGCAGGGATATTCTATTTTTTATTCCATAACAGAAATTCACAAGAAAGCCTGGTAGCAGTATGAAAAAGAGGGGGCTGACAGAAATCTTTGAAAACAATCAAAATCCAGGCAAAGCTTAATCGATTAGAGAGAGGGGTTTTTTTGGGGGTTTTTTTTGCCTCGAAACCAAATCAAGTATGATTCATGCACAACATGGCAGAAAATCACTCAGAAACAAAAAGATTATTGTTCAGTGCAGAAAGCAGAATTTGTCTGGCCGTGGTGTAAATCTGCTGTGTCACCAGGAGAGTGAAATCAAATCGGAGTGAAAACTCACTGATCTAACACACACCAGCCTCCAGCTGAATGCCGAGGCTGCTGAGCTTATCATAAAGCAAGCCCTCTGTCCACAAGTCCTCAAGAAGCCTGTGCATAGTTCTAAATTACATACATGCACATTATCTCTTTGGGACAGAGGAGAGGCGTTCTCACTGGAGCGTTACGTACAGTACATTACCAAATGAATTTAGCCGCACACGCCGATGGGTTTCATGGCTGCAGGAGCCTAAACGTCTGTTACTGGCAGCTACATTTTATTTTGAGCACTGAAGATTCACCTCGACTAAACAAACAGATTGCCTCAGGCTTGGTATTTAAGCCTGTGCAGTGTTGAAAAGCATTACTGGTGTTAATGGAATACTTGTCTAAACTTCTTATGTATTTTAAGACCGCATAGCACTGATTCATCCGCAGTCAGAGTTAGGTCACCATCGGCGCTGCGGCACAACAGGAGAAATGTCCCACCATGCCATTAAAAATCCATCAAGTCACAATTTGTTTATATGTATTATCTATTAGAAAACGGGTTTGAATTCTCGTGTCTGCTAATGTGCAGTCTGGTCGTCAGCCACGGTTTACAGAGACATCTGATTGGATGAAGCCCTCCTAAACCAAATGTGTACTTTCCTCCAACGAGTAAAAAATGTCTGGAATGAAAATTGTTTTTCATCTCTCTGGCTGATTTCACCGTCCTTCTGTGTTGGCAGTTGACTGGAGCTACGCTGGAAATAAACTGACATTACAACCAGAGTTGACTGTTACAAAATACAACATTAGAGTACTCAGATCACTCTTTTATTATTTTAATAATAAGAGTTACCAGTAAAGTCATCCCTGCAAATCTTTATTACTAATCCATTATCCCCCACCTCATAGGCCCCATACTGTACATGGCACCAGCTCTTACATGAATTGGCAAAATTCTGCTTTGGTTCAGTTGTCATGTAAACTGACATCTACAATCTGTCCTCTAGCTCATATGCTTAGGGCCCCTTTACTCAAGAAATTCTCAATGATCCCTCAGCAATCTCTCCTGGTCTCTCAATAATTTCTCAAGGATCTTTCAAAGATCTCTATAGATTCCCATGAAAATCATACAACAATCTCCCAAACGTGGAAACGACATTTTTGAGGCTTTAGGAGATCGTTCAGAGATTGGGTCAATTTTTGATCTTTCAATAGTCACCCAGTGATTTCCGTCTGTGTAAAGTGGCCCTTACTGGCTTTGTGCATCCGGTCTCCCACTACAACACAAAAAAGTGTTCACTGCGTTACAAGAACCATGAAATAAATAAGTACGGCGATTTGGACTGGGCGGTGCGACTAAGTTCCTGTTCCAAGCATGCAACTAAGATTCAAATCCAGCTGGAAAGCCTAAGTTTTACTTACTTCTGGGTTCCTGAAACACTTATTTCACTCATCAATCGATTTTTACGCATTCTTAATATTTCAGTTGTAATTAGGATGTTACAACCTGGAACATAATTGTTTTTTTGGCCCTGTTGTCTATGTGTGTGGTGTGTATTCAACTCTTCCCTCCCTCCCCAGGCATCTCTGAATCCAGCAAGGTGTGTGACATCAGCAGTCACACAGGTGTCCTGTTTTATCAGTTAGTCTGGAGGTTTTAGGAGGCGGCCGCTCCCCTTTTGTGTCTGGGTCACCAGTGGTGTGGGTGTTTCTGCGCCGATCAGCTGTTAGTTTGAAGATGCTCGCTCTTCGTTCGTGACCCTTATTTTTCTTTGCCAGAATTTTTGTGTTCATTTAATCAATAAACATTTAATTGAAATCTTGAAGCTGGCTTCCCCTGTTTTTATGCTGCTTCCCTAACCCCCTAGACTTGGGGACGTAACAGGGTTTGAATCTAACAAGCATAAAAAAAAAAAAAAAAAAGGAAACAGATTTAGAAGTCAAAATGTCATCCACACTGTCATCTCACTGCATGTCATTTTATTTACTAGCGCATGCCCGTAGAACTAAATATTCCTGTCTGAAACAGGTATCCCAATCAGGCTTTCCAGGCCCAGATGTAGGCTGTGTTTGAAAGAGGAATAAAAAGAGGTGCAGCCTATATGGAGGCAATCACACGTTAGACTTTGACAAATATAAAAGGAACTAAATGGCACTAAGATTGATTTGATTGTGTGAATATTAATTACAGAATACCTAAATATTGAAAATGAATGGGACATCCAATATGAGCGACTGTTTCAGATCCCTTGTTTATTTGTTTGTCAGATCACTTATTTGTCTGATCTTTTATCACTTATATTCATAACTGTATCTTCACTTTGGGGAATGGGAGTTGTTCAGCCATCATTATAAGTATTTTAGTTTATATCACTGTTCAGTGAACTATTGAATTTCTTCTGTGTATCATCAATAAACTCATGCAGTGCTATAACAGGACATGTTTACAAATATTTGAGACCCACTGTAGTGCATCAGTTTATATTTTAGCAATATTTTGTTATTAAAACTTAAAGTTTTTTAAAACTTTAATGCTAAGATTGAGGCGGTGTTTACTGATGCCAATGATCTGAACCTTGAGGGCGTGATTGGCAAAAACTCACAATGTGAGCGCCGTGGCTCTACTGTAAGCATTTGTTTTTTTATTGATGTGAGAAGATTATTTATTATTATTATTATTATTATTATTATTATTATTATTATTATTATTATCATTCCACCTAAACTATTGCATTTCTGACCCTCTAAACGTTATCCAAAACACATTTTTTTTCACACACACCTCAGACCTGGTGAAAATTTTTATAAACTGGAAAACATAGTATGTGCACTGGACTTCACTCCTTTCTTCGCTCTCAATGAAATATTTTTGCTGGTCATTAACAACTGTTTGTTCTCTCCCATAGATTGAGTCCCCGTTGTGCTGCTCGCTCTCTATATGTCTGTTCTTTTCATCTTCTCTATCCCTTCACCCCCCAGCCAGTCGCAGCAGATGACTGCCCCTCCCTGAGCCTGGTTCTGCTGGAGGTTTCTTCCTGTTAAAAGGGAGTTTTTCCTCTCCACTGTCGCCAAGCGCTTGCTCACAGGGGATTGCCTGATTGCTGGGGTCTTTCTGCAACTGTGGAGGTTCCCCCTACAGGTGAAAGTGCTATGAGATGACTGTTGTTGTGAAATGGCGCTATATAAATAAAGTTGAATTGAATTGAATTGAATTGAATATGTGTCCCATGCTGAAAATGTATCCAGCCTATGGTTGATGCAACCCGCATTCATGGAGCAAAGGTGGTAGGGCCTCCCCCCTGTGGTGTACCAAGATGGTGCTGGGTACATCCTGGGTGTAGTGGGAGGTGACGGCCCGCCTTTCCGGTTCCGCCATCATCCAGGTATAAAGAGCTAGGGCGGAAGAGGCTTGCTCTCTTAGCCATTGACCACTTGACCTGTTCGGAGCACCTCTTGTGAGTTCTTGTTATATTAATAAAGTTACGTTTGCTGCACCTCCAGCCTGATTATTTGGCACACTATTTATGGACATAACATTTGGCGACGAGGAGAACACAGGTATGGAACAAGCTGTCACTGTTTTTTGTCCATTTTTGGAGGCCCCGGGTGAGCTGCCTGTACCCTGGGCTAGGTGGTACGTGGCTTTCCAGAACTATGTGGTGGCTCTTAACCTTGGTGAGCTCGAAAAGCTGCGTGCGAGGGCCATATTAGTCCATAATCTTGGCACGGAGGGCCAAAGAATCCTAAGTACACTAGGAGGAGCTGATAGTTATGAAGACATGACTGGCGCCTAGCGGCTGCCCCGGCCTTGGATGCGCTCTGCAGAGCGTGCCCAAATACCAAGTCACGTTTCGTTACCTTATGTGTAATGACAATAAAGTTGAATCTCAATCTCAATCTCAACATGGTGGAGCTAATGGCGCGCTACTTTCGTGCCCCGGAAAATGTCTTAGTCTGGTGAATTCAGTTTTGGCAGCACCACCAGTGGGCAGGAGAGTCAGTGCAGCGCTATGTTGCAGACCTGTTTCAGCTGGCGGGGGAGTGCCAATTTGGGGCCTTGAAGGAGGAGATGATTCGCGACCAACTGGCGGAGCATACACTCTGTTCCTCAGCGAGATTGAGGCTCCTGACATTCACGGGTGAACTGACACTAGCCACGGCGATTGAGAAAGCACAACAGTTTGAGGCAGCGGAGAGGCTATCTAAAGACCTTGGTGAGAGAAGCATGGTGCGGGATGAAGAACCACAATGGAAGGCGCTGGCTGTGGACCCGGACAGCGAGGACGACGTGAGTGAAGAGGAATACGCCGCCGCTGTGAAGATCGGGTCCGCCCCGCGTTTGCCAAAATGTTATGGCTGTGGGTCCACAAGGCACTGATAGAAGGCAAGAGTGTCCAGCTAAGGGCAAGTGCTGTGGAAAGTGCGGTCTACTTTACCATTTTGCCAGGGCCTGCAAAAATTTTGAGCAAGAGGACCGAGGACAGCAAGCGGGCTCCTCAGCAGAGACTCCTACGGGTGTTCATACCATCTCTCTGAGCACAGATGGGCGGATTTACTGCAACGTTTTGCTGGACGGCGTTGAGGTACCATTGTTGGTGGACACGAGATCTGCGATTTCGTTGTTGAACTGGCCCACTGTGAGGAGTCTGTTCCCACACTACCGCGTGAGTGAACTGTCGGCGACCTGCTTCGGCTACGGTGGGAACAAGTTAAGCATCGTGGGTTCTTTGGAACTGACGGTGAGGTACAGCTCGGTGATGATGGTGAGTGTCCATTTTGTGGTGTCAACCACTGGGTCAAACATCATAGGGTGCGACATGTTTTACGGCCTGGGGTTCACAATAGCAAACGGTGTCAGAGAAGAGTGGTCAGGCTGCAGCTTATGGGACCGACCTGCTCTGCACGTGGAGAACAACGCGGTCTGGGACAGTGATTGGCCTGGGGTGATGGGGATGTGCAGGACCAGCACCGTGAAGCGCCATCGCCGGAGGGTTCCAATGCCAGTGTCCAAGTTGCCCTGGATGTGGGAACTGGACAGCACAGCTAAACACCCGCGGTGGCGGATGGAGCCAAGACGCAGGCATTTCCTGGTTCCAGAGCTCAGCCAAGTGCTACCGGGAATCAGGTAGCTGCAGTGGCTGTTCCAGCACTGGAAATGAAAGACAGCAGGGCGAGACCGACTGGCGTGAGTTCACAACGTGCCAAACAACAAGAACCGAGGAGGGCTTTGGACTGGGTCGGTGGGATACTTCGACCCAGAAAGGAAGCTTGGTCACGACATGGTGGACTGAGGAAGCCATATCGAGCTCCCTTGCGTGTTGGCGACAAGGTCCACCCCAAGGTAGAAGCTCGACTGAGGGGCGTCCACAAGAAACATGAACGATGGGATGGCCAAGGGCGGCTGCAGGTGATGGCTGCCCGGGAAGACGGCTACTTGGGGCTGTCTCATCAGTCATGGAGACACCCTAACGAGCTGCAGCGTGTGGATGAGAGGAGGCGCCAGCGCGGCTCATCCACAGAGAGGAAGAGGTGAAGACACTCTGGGAGGGATCCACCAGACGGAAATCCTAGGGGTGGGTCTCCAAGAGGAACTGTGAGGAGACTTTAAAGGGGGGATTATTGACATGGGTGTTTGGTTGTTGTTATATGCCATTTTACACTAGAATTACTTAGTTAATATGTACGAGTTGCATTTTGCCCAGTGTGGGGAAAAAAAAGAGCCTCAGCACTGTTTGTATTATATTGTTTGTGTGTATTTCCCGAGTTTTGGGGTGGGGGTGTTGGGGTGGGGGCTGGCAACGGATGAAAAGTGTACATATTAACTGTTTATATTTCTAGTTCTGTTTATATTGTAAAGTGTGTGCTACAGGATTAATTTAGTTTTATAGGAACACAGCTTTTTTTTTTTTGTTTATGAACTTTATAGGATCACAGATGGCATTATAACCAGTCTAAGCCATGTAAGGGGGGTCAGTAGTCTACCTGACCCCTCTACTTAGTTGCGTGTTTGGATAGGCCTGCACATATTGTATTTTAGCGAGTGAGTCGGGTTTAAATTTTGGGGAGGGCCTGACTGGTGTGCTTGATTTTTTTTGTAAAGACAGGGAAAATGTGGTGTACCAAGATGGCGCCAGGTACACCCTGGGTGAAGTGGGAGGTGACGGCCCGCCTTTCCTGTTCCACCGTCATCCAGGTATAAAGAGCTAGGGCGGAAGAGGCTCGCTCTCTTAGCCGTTGACCACTTGACCTGTTCGGAGCACCTCTTGTGAGTTCTTGTTTTATTAATAAAGTTACGTTTGCTGCACCTCCAGCCTGATTATTTGGTACACTATTTATGGACATAACACCCCACCCCCCATGTTTTTTTTTAACAGGTGGATCCAAACAGCTGATCATTGGAATCACAGAGCTCAGCTGTTTTCCATGATAAATCAGCCTCAGGCCAAAAGCAGAACTCCATGCATTATCTTTTTTTCACTTTATTGAAAATAACTTTTTTTTTTTATTGCTATCAGTTAGCGTGCCTTTGAGCCAGGCCGTGTAAGCCGTGTTTGAAAGTGGAATACAGAGGTGTAGCCTATATGTAGGCAATGTTAGACTTTGACAAATATGAAAGGGACTGAAGTGAGATTTATTTGATTGTGTGAATATCTATAAATTCAAGAAATCACATATCATAGGACGGCCTATGATGATCCTATGATTTCGGCATGATAGGACAGCTTAGGATATGTCTGCCTTGATGCCTTTATGATGTCATTTAGACTGATGCCTGCCTTGATGTCTATATGAAGTCATACAGACCATGCTGTCCTATGATGTTCCTATGTCAGTGATGCCTGCCTTGCTGTCTACGTGATGTCAGACCATCACTCACGTTCATAGCACTCACTATGGCAGTCCTACATAGGGACATCCTGTGAACCAGTAAATCTGGAAATCTCACTCAACATCATGTGAAGCAGTAAAACTGGAAATCTCACTCAGTAAGTCAGAAGGCAAATCAAGAATTAAGTGGCAAGAATATTGGCACTCAATAGATACAGGAAGACATCTTTATGACATTCAAAAGCAGGTAAACTCTGGAGTGGGAGTTGGCAGAAACAGGAACACAGAGATACTCATCACCCGATTAAGAACAGGACACACTAATTTTAACCAGACGCTGCATAAATGGACAGCAGTACAGTGAGGACAACTGCTGCACCTCAGGAAAGATCCCGTGAAGATGAAACAGCTGAGGTTCCAGCAGTACCTCCCAGGCATGACTGTGCTGCATGTCAGAAAAGATGCCGTGAAGATGAAACGCCTCAGGTTCCAGCAGTACGTCGCAGGCATGCCTTGCTTACACCTGCTGTCTACAGACATGGAGAAATACATGCTTATACTTGGTTTCTACAGGCATGCACGGGTATGCACGGGCATGCACAGGTATCTGTCAGTTTGTCTCTGTGTCTCTGTGTGTCACGATCATATGATGCCTACATGACGTCACGTAGACACCATAGTATAGAGTCGCCGATGATGTTCCACAACATGGAGGGCAATACAGTGAGGAGAACTGCTGCATGTCAGAAAAGATGCCATGAAGATGAAACACCTGAGGTTCCAGCAGTACGTCGCAGCCATGACTGTGAACAACAAAGCCGTCTGAGACAGGAGGAGACCCTTCAGCAATGGGCATGCAGAAATACTTGCTTATGCTTGCTTTCTACAGGCATGGATGGGTCACGATCATAGGACCACCTATGATGTGCCTATGATGTCCAATGATGTTCCATGATCTCAACCATCATAGGACTCGCTACATGATGCCTATCTGTGAGCAGAAATACATGCTTATACTTGGTTTCTACAGGTATGCACGGGCATGCACGGGTATGCACTAGTCTTATCTTCTATCTATAAATTCAAGAAATCTGAGTTTGTGTGTGTGTCTGTAACGATCATAAGACATATGATGACCTATGATGTTCCTATGATGTCAGCAACATAAGACATCATGCCTGCCTTGATGTCTTTATGATGTCATATACAGTGATGCCAGCCTATGATGTTCTGATGCTGTTCGTATGAGGTCTGCATCATCGCACATCAGGCCTGCCTTGATGTCTTTATGATGTCATATACAGTGTTAAGCAAAAGCATCGCTTTCTGAGCAATGTTGTTTTTAACGAGGTGCTGACACAGTAAAAATGTGTAACCTTGAAGAATGGCAGTCTATACTACAAATCGGTACAATGCCAAGCAAAGCAATGATTTTATCCGGTTGCTCCAGTTTCTTGCTGTCCATGGCCATGCATGGGTCTTTAGAAGAGGGTCCAATGCCACTTTTTGCTCAGATCAGTTTTCATGATCCTCTCCATGAACTGGAATTATGACGCACCCATCCCTCAACCAGTGGTCTGAACAAAGATCAAGAAGAAGAACAGCAGATGGACAGCAATACAGTGAGGAGATCTGCTGCACGTCACAAAAGATACCGCGAAGATGAAACACCTCAGGTTTGAGCAGTACGCCACAGCCATGACTGTGAACAACACAGCCGTCTGAGACAGGAGAACACCCTTCAGCAATGGGCATGCAGAAATACTTCCTTAGATTTGGTTTCTACGGGCATGAACGGGTATGCATGCGTATGTACTACTTAATTACAGAATAATTGAAAATGAATGGGACATCCAATATTAGCCATTGTTTAAGAATCGCTTATTTATTTATTTTTTTTTTTTTGTCAGATTACTTATTTGTGTGATCTTTTATGAGTTATTGAGCGTTTTCATGTCCAGTTTGGTGACAGCCATTCTTCAGTCAAACCGTGCATGTGGCCGCATATGATATGCAGTTGATCTGGGCATTCTGCTCCACAATTATTAACTTTTAATAATTAACTTTTAATAATTATGCAGGCACACTGAGAGCAGCGCCACCAGCGATGGTGAGTCGTGGTCCTGCAAAGGAACTCCTATCTACCGCTGACTAGGGCAGGTTGGGCGAAGGACAGTGGTCCACCGGGTTAGGCTGCTGCTTCTCCCGGCATGTTCTGCGTTGACACACTGGTATTCTTTGTCAGACCCGGGTCCTCACTGATGCTCTGCCCAGTCTGCTCGCGCACCTCATGTTCTCCACATATGCCAAATTATCCTTTAGATCTACGCAATCACGGCAACTTTATAGTATAATTTTTTTAGGCATTTAATCTTCAGTATTATCTTTTTCTAGTCAAATTTGTCATTTTTCACTTCCTTGTTTTGTCCAGGGAACACTGCGGTGACTGACAGGTCATGATGCCACATATTGTCCAATCAGCATGGCTGAGATGCAGCATATTATCCAATGAGCACGGAATCAATCCGAAACCCCACCCACACTTCTTGAAGCCAGTACGCAGAGAGCGGTCACACAGCGGTGGCTAAACTTTTTTGATAAAAATTACGTATTTTGACTGAGTGACTCCATATTTGGGGATGCACACTGTTGTAACCTCAGGAAACCACGTATAAAACCTTAGGTCAGTCTGAAGAACGGTTTGAGAGCTATCTGAGGAACACACACACACACACACACAGACAGACACACAAACAGACAGAGATCCCTTGAATTTATAGATAGATAACCACTAGAGTTCTTTTTCAACAGTGTACGGTCTGTAACTATAATGTGTAATTCCTGTGGGTAAAAACTAGGGATGTACAGATATATTGGCCCATATATCAGTACAGGCTGATATTCACTTTGCCACTTGATAAATGAAGTAAACATGACCAGTGGACAGTTTTTTGTCTGGTGTGTCCCTGCTGTCTGGAATTGATTTTGACCTGAAACAGACAGCAGACTGTAGCTGTACATTGAACCATTTTAAAGTATTTCAGTTCAGTTATTTTCATAATGCATATGTATGCATGACATTATGACATTAAAGCTGGGTAGACAAGAGCAAAAACAAAAGAAACAGCTATCTGCCATCAGCCAACGTATTATATTCAACATCTGTATCAGCCCAAAATTTCACAATTGGTGCATATATAGTATGGTTATTTTCTTTTACCATAAAATTTATGGTAAATTTGCCATAAATCCAAATCCCAAAAATGGTTAAAACTGTTAAAAGGATTAATACATTATTGCAGAACATACATTATTAACAAGTCGCTTTGCCCAACACCTACACAAACATGCACCTATAATGGTTAGGCATCGCCTCCAAACACAGATACCCATGTTGAAGCACTCCTGTCATTTTTCAGCTAATTGCACAATTGTTTATGGCATAAACAACTGTTTCTTGTCGACATGGTGATGTTACAGCCCCGCTATGTTCATGGGTATTACGTTTTCAAGCACAAAGAAGGAGAATAAGAACAACAACAATGGTAAACTACAGAGCTATGTTTACACTACAGACTCCTTCAGAGTACGTATATTAGCACTCCTCCTAATGCTACACTTCCTGCATCATTTCTGTGACACGCAAAGACATTTTTCTTACTAACGCCTAGTTGTTTGGAATTGTTGCACTACAGAAGAAGGTTTTTGTTCACAAGGTGCATAGTGTTCTGCTGCAGTTTTTCTGCCAAAATATCACACCCCTACTACTGGCCTGGTATGTCCAGTATACTACAGCATTGTGTATAGCTTTTACAGACTTGTGAATAATGATTGTTTCAGTAATGCTGTCACATAAGTAGATGGATGTGTTTTTTGGCTTTCATTTTAGCAGTCCAACAAGGACAACATTCATAAGGTTGAAGTAGTCATAATATTTTAGGTCAAAATTATATTAAATGCCAGCTGCCAAGAAACTGTACCTTGCATATGAACAAGCACGCGCAAGCTCACAATAGCTCCATAAGTCTGGTGCTGAGGCTAGCTTAAAGGAATTCAGGTGTGATAGCCCCTAAACTGGAACTAGCAATTTCCGAAACTGAAGCTGTCCAAACAAGAAGCTTGTTACTGGTTTGGGTGGTGCTGACAATATCCACCTGTACTGAGGTAAAGTTAACACATCCAGAGGTAGTTTTAAGTAGGGGACATGTTCTCTAGGTAAAATAACCAACGCAAATCTAAAAGAAGAAGAAGAAGGCAAGTATAGAGTGATGTTTACTGATAGAAGTACATGGTAGTAATGCCCCTGTAAGCTGGTTGCCAACCGCCAATCAGATCTAAAAGAAGAAGAATATAACCAACAAGTGGAACATAACAGGAACATCAAGATCTCGTTCATAGGACTCGCTATGACATCTTCAAAGATCAACGGCAGGCATCACTCATCATCATAGGACTCGCTATGACATCATCACAGATCAAAGGCAGTCATCACTGAACAAGTGGCGACATCAAAGATCAAAGGCAGGTTTCACCATAGTTACTGTTGCCATGGTAACAGTAACTTTCTACAGGCATGCAGAAATGCTTGCTTACACTTGTTTTCTATGGGCATGCACGGGTTTGCACGGGCAAAAAGAAACAAAAAACAAAATTTTACTGCTTTGAAATATACAAAAAAAAATAAATAAACAGTTCAGTTTAATTCACTATCATCTACACCGCAGAAGGCATTTTCTGCACACTTTGGTAATGTACATTCGTGCATAATTTCACTCACATTCAAATGAATAATGTTGAATTTGTTTAAGAAAACTTACCAGGTGAGCCAAGAGGGGATTTGATGAAGGCTTTGGGTCTCGGGGCGACAGGCTGCACAGGCCTGGTATATATAGAGCACTGGAAGAACTGGAAGACGGGACACCAGCCAAGCAGGCCCTCTCCGCCAGCGCTTGTCCGCACCCCCCCCACCCCCCACCCCAGGGCTGGCATCGCCCTCGAGGTCGGCCTAGACTGTCCTGGACGACTGAGAAGACCTCTGGCTGACGTCATTGCCCCAGCCCAAGATCACCTTGCCTTCAGGCGATTGGCTGCAACAGTCACTTAAGTGGCCAGGTGAGGATTAAGTAAGTATAACTATATCCATATATATATACAGTATATATATATATATATATATATATATATATATATATATCCATCCATCCATCTTCTTCCGCTTATATATATATATGTGTGTGTGTATACACACACACACACTAGTGCATACTTGTGTATGCCCGTAGAAACCAAGTATAAACGTTCCTGCTTTTCTTTGATGGTGTCATAGCAAGTCCTATGATCGTGAGTGATGCCTGCATTTGATCTTTGATGATGTCATAGTAAGTCCTATGATCGTGAGTGATGCCTGCCTTTGCTCTTTTGGTGTCTATATGATGTCATATACACACATATAAACATATATGTCATTATGCTTGACTGGCAAAGAGCTGCCTAAGTACAAGCATTGCTGGCAACACAGATTGGGAACACCTGGGCGAAGCACGGGAAGGGCAATTACCGAAGGAGACCCAGCTGGCTGTCATGAGAGAGGGGGTGTGGTCGGACCGGCAAGTGTCAGACAGCACCCACAAGAATGTAGGCCAAAGGAGGCTGCCTCACAGCTGCCGGCCAGAACAGTGGCTACAGGTATGGAAAAAGTAAACTAGTGACAAAGAAACTACAAGAACTCAAAAGATAACACAATACACATTACACAGATAAACCTGAACCACAGAGAACGGTCAGAACCAAGCCTAAAGAACAAAACCAGCTTGGGTCGTGACAAAAAGTGTAGTCAATGCTATCTAGTTGAGCTACAGACTTGAGCTAACAATGGCTGATAACTGAAATATTGATAATTACCGGTCTCTTTAAACGTAGCCGCCGTACTCTGCGATTAAGAATAAAACTGTTTTTGGATGGTAATACAGGTTTGGAATAATAAAAGCAGCACTCCCAAAGAGACAACAAACTCCTTAATGTTGACAAGTTAGCACTGCTTCTTCTCCTCTTTTTACTTTTTTTTCCCCTTGTCCTGTCAAAGTCAAAGTCAAAGTACCTGTATTGATCTCCTTTAGGGGAAATTTGTCTTGGACAAAAGGATCTGCTGCACAGCAAAAACACATACCATACATACAGCCAACACATAATCACCGAAATAAAATCAACATAATTCATCAAGGTCAGAATCAGAATCAGAATCAGAATCAGCTTTATTGGCCAAGTATGCACAACACATACAAGGAATTTGACTTTGGCTAAAAACTTGCTCTCGTTGTTCAGGTGAAGGATTTAAATAAGGATTCAATGACAACCACAGTATGTACAGTAAATTACAGTAAGGTGCAAATACAGTGCTATTATTTGCTCAACCTCACAGTCTCCCTAACTTCTGTTCACCTGACTTATCCGCTCATTAATGAGCTTCACCGACAAGGGAATGAATGAATGCTTATACCGATTATATTTACAAAAAGGGACCCTGTCCCTTCTCCCCGAATTCATTAAGACACATTCAGGATACAATACATGAGAACCATCAGATAAAAGGCAATTTGCCTGTCTGAGGGTGGCTTGTTCAAACAGATCTTGGGGAGCTGGAAGTGCTGCCATGCCCATGATCTTCCCTGCTATCTTTATCAGATTTAATATCTGAGCTTTTGATTTTACTGTTAAATTGCCAAACCAGCTGTTAATACCATACCATAACACAGACTCAATGGTTGCCCTGTAGAAAATCAACATAATAATTCCACAGACGCCAAACAGTCTGAGCCGGCGAAGAAAATGCAGACGCTGGTGGATTCGGGCACCAACACTCGCCACTTGCGTGTGCCAGCTCAGATCACTATCAATGTGAACACCAAGATATTTATATGACTTAACCTGTTTGATATCATGACCATATATGGCCACAAGACTGTGATCATCATCTGACCTGGGGTCCACCAGCATCTCCACCATCTTTTCTGTATTAATCTGCAGCTGATGGTCATCACACCAGTTCACAAACCCATCCACCCCAAATCTGTGACTATTTGAATTGACATTAGTTTTTAACAAACTCAATATTACAGTGTCATCTGAAAACTTCACCACATACTGGTCCTGCTGAGAGCTGACACAGTCATTAGCATACAATGTAAATAAAAACGGTGAACTGACACAGCCCTGATGGGCCCCGGTGCTGCTCAATGCAATATCAGAGAACACAGAGTTAAACTTCTCCTGCTGCGACCTATTTGACAAGAAAGAATGATACCACCTGACTAAAAACGGATTCACATGCAACTGAATCATTTTTTTAAGAATAATCTGTGACAATACAATTAAAAGCCGAACAAAAAAACAATAAAAACCAATCTGGCATATGCAGAGGGACTCTCAAGATGTTTTAAAACTAAATGCATTATAGTTAGGATGGCATCACTTGTACTCCGTTTCTTTTTGTACACAAATTGATATTGATCCAAATGTGGCTCCACCTCCATGTGAAGCTCTTGAATTAACAATTTCTCCAGTGCTTTCATAACATTGGAGGTAAGAGCCACTGGCCTAAAATCGTTGTTCACCTGGGGACATACTTTCTTAGGAACTGGAACAATAATAGATCTTTTCCAAAGCTCAGGTGCTGTGTAAGTATCAATAGAGAGCTGGAAGACTTGATGCCAAGCTGGAGCGAGTTCCTCTGCAAATGTTTTTAACATAAAAGCGTGCATATTATCTGGCCCTGTCGCCTTATTAGTATGCATTGATTTAAAAACCCCAATAACTGATTGCAGGCTGATTAAAATCCTATCCTCATGTCCATTACACTTAACCCCCTCTAAAATCTTCCTGCATTCCTCCTGATTACCTTTTTCAAACCGCATGTAAAAATCATTCAGCTCATTTGCTTTTGTGACCTCATCATTGGCAAACACCAGTTTCCTTTTTGTGTCCATGTTAGTCATACTGCAGATAGAGTCCCACAGTCTCTTGGTGTTCAACCCAGAAAGATCTTGTTCAGTCCATTCCTTAAATTGCCACTGAGCTGCTCTCATCCTCTGGTTAAGGTCCTTCTGTGCAGCCCTAACACCTGCAATGTCTCCTGATTTAAAGGCATTTTCTTCCTATTAATACATTCCTTTATTTCCCAAGTGATGTAAGGTTTGTTATTTTGGGTATTTCTTAATGGTTTTCATAGGAATGATTGAATCAACACAAAAAGAGATGTAATCAGTAATTGTTTCTGTCACTGCGTTGATATCGTCATTCTGGAAGAAAATATCCCAGTCTGTACATAAAAAACATCCTTTCAGTTCCTCTATTTTATCCGCTGACCACACTTTAACAGAGCGGATTTCACACACCTGCTGCCCCACCCCCCCAGGCCCGCCAACCCCCAACCCCCACCCCCCCAGTGGGGCCAGCGCCAGTTCCCAGGGACCCCCATGCTCAAAGAAGTCCCCCTCGCCCAGGGTAGCCCACATAGCCGAGGCACTACCCCCCCTCAATCCAGGACCGCCCGACTTGCAGACACACCCATCCCCATACCTTCACACCCTCATGCTACCAAATGCACCCACATGCACTTCCTCACTTTCACTCACCCACTCTCACACTCCCAGAGCTCACCCGTTCTCTCTCACTCCTGTACCTGATCAATCTCACTCCCACTCGCCCTCAGGGTCACCCACACCCACTCACGCTCACCCACACAAGCACTCTCACTCACACTCCGACCTACTCACATCCACCCACCATCACCACCTCTATTCATTACTCCTTCACTCTCACTTACTCTCTTTTTCAGTCCCTCTTTCACTTCCTTGGTTGTATCTATACATTCAGCAGCACCTAGGGATTTTGACAACATGACGGGCCCCAGACACCCAGCACGAGGAGGATAACAGGGATGGGGGAAAACCCCACCCCCGTCCCCCTTGCACAAAACATGGTGGGTGTATGTCAGTTGTATGATGTGATTGTGTGTAAATGTGTACCATAGTGCAGTTAAAATTGTGGGGATGGTGGTTGGAGCACCACTAGCCACCGTGATAGGCAGCGGGCCCC
The DNA here is from genome assembly GCA_020510985.1 of Pholidichthys leucotaenia. Lineage (NCBI taxonomy): Eukaryota > Metazoa > Chordata > Actinopteri > Cichliformes > Pholidichthyidae > Pholidichthys > Pholidichthys leucotaenia. Next base: position 42,746,671 of record CM035843.1, on the reverse strand, counting down.
CATCCCCCAAGCCCTCAGTGTCTAAAATGCAATCAAAATTGAGATGAGGGCAGCCCCACCGTGCAGCAGAGGTATCCCCTTCACCGACACAGTGCGGCACCCCCCCACCCCACCCCAAAGCCCTAAATGTATACAAGAAGATGCATATTCCACCCAGAATCGAGGGGGAAGGGGGAATAAGACTGGGAGGGAGGTGGTCCAAAAGCGAGGCTGCCCCCCCCCCCAGAAGCCAGCTCACAACCTGGTTCATGAGGCCACCCACTGCCCCCAAATCCCAATCCAGTGTGAGGGTCGCCAGGCCGAGCAGCCCAGGACCCATCAGCGTCATGTCCTGGTGCTCCCAGTACCACAAACATGATGGGGCAGCCACAGGTATTCCCACTCATCTTGCACACACAAACATGCACAACAACAATAGTCACAATAGTGAACAATGGGCTGGACCCACACGGCGCCCCACATGCCAAACGACACCCCCCGAGCGCCCACGCAAGCCCACCAACCACCCACCCCAGACACACACCGACAGCAGTAGGCCGCCCCGCAGCCACAGCCACCCCGGAGCAGCCCGACGGCAACACAGCCACCAACCCTCGCCAACGCCCCCCACACACACACCAACCACCCCTGAGCACCCCCACACACCTGTCGCCAATGACACAAGGGGCAATACGACAAAGCGCCCCACCCCGCGACACAACAGCAGGGTGGACAAGCAGGCCCCGAATCGCCAACCCCCATGCCACTATATGGATTGCCACACCCCTGCCACCCAACGAAGTTCTCCTACTCATACACACATCCTTCACCCCCACACATCCACCCACAGGTAACCGCACCCATACACACACACACACACACACCTCCCCACCCTCATGCGCAAACATACACACACAATCACCATCACACATGCCCACCTACACACACACACAGCCCCACATGCCCACACACAACACACACACCCACACACCCACTTCCACACCCGCTCACACACATGCCCCCACTCACGCACACTCTCACACACGTACACACACACACACACACACGCAGGCCCCACAGAACAGAGAGGGCGACCCCCCAGGACACAGCACCTGCCCCAGGGTGCAGCCAGGGCCCCAGGGAGGACACGACCCTGCTGTGAAAGGACACACCGGGGTGGGACTGCACCACCGGCACACACCCGACCCCGGCCCAGGAGGGGAACACCCCCCCAGCACCAGGGGCCCAGGGCCAGGGCCAGCCTTTCCCGGGAGGCAAGACTAGCTGACCAGGGACCACAACCCACCCCACAGCCCCCCCAACCAACCCCCCCGGGCCAGACACACAGCCACCCCGAAACAGGCCCCCTGGACACCTGCTCCTCATGGTCGGGGCGCAGCCAGCCGCCAGAGGTACCAAGGAGAACGAGCCACCACCCACCACCCCTCAGGTTATAAAATTAATAAGCAGGGACCAGAGAGAATTGAATTCAGCCAATTGATTATTTGAGGATGCAGACATTCTCTCCAGGCTGACATAATCTAATAGTAAGTTACTATAGTGAGTCATGCATAAATTATTTCTTGATTTCCAATTCATGGGGATAGTTTTCTTTGCGATGCATAAGGCAGGAGAACCATGTATGACATCCTTGCATCTATATTTATTTCACTTAAATCACCTAATACAGACGTGGACACAATTGTTGGTACCCCTCTGTTAATGAAAGAAAAACCCACAATGGTCACAGAAATAACTTGAATCTGACAAAAGTGGTAATAAATAAAAATTCTATATAAATGAACCATTGAAAATCTGACAGTGCTTTTGAATTGTGGTTCATCCATCCATCCATCCATCTTCTACTGCTTTTCCAGAGGTCCGGGTCGCGGAGGCAGCAGGTCAAGCAGAGAAGCCCAGACTTCCCTCTCCCCAGCCACCTGCTCCAGCTCTTCAGAGAGGATACCAAGGCGTTCCCAGACCAGCTGGGAGACATAGTCTCTCCACCGAGTCCTGGGTGGTTCAACAGAATTATTTTAAAAAACAAACTCATGAAACAGGCCTGGACAAAAATGATGGTACCCTTAACTTAATATTTTGTTGCACAACCTTTTGAGGCAATCACTGCAATCAAACGATTTCTGTAACTGTCAATGAGACTTCTGCACCTCTCAGCAGGTATTTTGGCCCACTCCTCATCAGCAAACTGCTCCAGTTGTCTCAGGTTTGAAGGGTGCCTTCTCCAGACGGCATGTTTCAGCTCCTTCCACAGATGTTCAATAGGATTTAGATCAGGGCTCATAGAAGGACACTTTAGAATAGTCCAATGTTTCGCTCTTAGCCATTCTTGGGTGTTTTTAACTGCGTGTTTTGGGTCATTATCCTGTTGAAAGACCCATGACCTGCGACTGAGACCAAGCTGTCTGACACTGGGCAGCACATTTCTCTCTAGAATACCTTGATAGTCTTGAGATTTCATTGTACCCTGCACAGATTCAAGACACCCTGTGCCAGATGCAGCAAAGCAGCCCTAGGACATAACAGATCCTCCTCCATGTTTCACAGTAGGGACAGTGTTCTTTTCTTGGTATGCTTCATTTTTGCGTCTGTGAACACAGAGCTGATGTGCCTTGCCAAAAAGTTCCAGTTTTGTCTCGTCTGTCCATAGGACATTCTCCCAGAAGCTTTGTGGCTTGTCAACATGCAGTTTGTTAAATTCCAGTCTGGCTTTATTATGATTTGTTTTCAACAGTGGTGTCCTCCTTGGTCGTATCCCCTGAAGTCCACTTTGGCTCAAACAACGACGGATGGTGTGATCTGACACTGATGTACCTTGACCTTGGAGTTCACCATGAATGTGTTTAGAGGTTGTTCTGGGCTCTTTTGTTATCATTCGTACTATCCGTCTCCTCCTGCGGCCACATCCAGGGAGGTTGGCTACAGTCTCGTGGATCTTAAATTTCTGAATAATATGTGCAACTGTAGTCACAGGAACATCAAGCTTCTTGGAGATGGTCTTATAGCCTTTACCTTTAACATGCTTGTCTATAATTTTCTTTCTAATCTCCTGAGACAACTCTCTCCTTTGCTTCCTCTGGTCTGTGTTTAGTGTGGTACACACCATGTCACCAAACAGCACAGTGACTACTTGTCACCCTTTAAATAGGCCGACTGACTGATTACAAGTTTGTAGACACCTGTGATGTTAATTAGAGGACACAGCTTGGTTGAACATGTCCCTATGGCCACATTATTTTCAATCTTTTCTAGGGGTACCATCATTTTTGTCCAGGCCTGTTTCATGAGTTTGTTTTTTAAAATAATTCTGTTGAACCACAATTCAAAAGCATTGTCTGATTTTCATTGGTTAATTTTCATAGAATTTTTATTTATTACCACTTTTGTCAGATTCAAGTTATTTCTGTGACCTTTGTGGGTTTTTCTTTCATTAACAGAGGGGTACCAACAATTTTGTCCACATCTGTATGCAAAGTGTGGGTGAGGATGGGACACGATACCCAAGGCACGCCGACAGGTCCTCACATGTCTTCCACCAGAACTTTTGAACCGGTGCACAGGACCACATAGCATGCATATAGCTATCCGGGACGTTGCTGGTACAGTAGAAGCAGATATTTGTGTGACTCAGGCCCATTTTGAACATCCTTTGTCCTGTATAATGAATTATATGTAGAACTTTATACTATATGAGTTGCAAATTAGAGTTTTTAGTCATCTTAAAAGTGTTTAAACATATTTGTGTCCAGAAGCTTTCATCCTTATTGATCAATAAGTCTGTCTCCCATTTTGATATTGGAAGACATACTGACTCATCCAGTTTTGATAATAGTAGTATGAAAATATATTTTCATATCAATTTAGGAGAAAGAAGATTTAAAAACTCTGCCACCTTAACTGGTACCTCTAAATCTATCTGATTAAGATCAAATCTTTCTTTTATTATGGATTTAAGCTTTTGGTACTCAAGAAACTTTTTAATCACTGATATCGTACTGTGACACTAATTCCTGAAATTGGATAAAATTTCCACCTTGAATAAGAGGCTCTTAAGTTTTTTATTCCCTTCTCTTGACATAGTGGAAAGTTTAACATCCTCTTTTGTTGCAAGATATCAGGATTATTCCAAATGGGTGTGAGTTTACAAGGGACAAGCGAAGACCCCGTTATTTTTAAAAATTTCCACCAAGCTGTCAGAGAGAAGCTGATATTCCTTGTCCTTGGTCCTTGTAGCGCAGTTTTGGCCTACCATGTGGTCTTTTTCCTGTCTCAAGCTCCCCCTGGAGCATGATTCGTGGTAGTCTGGTGGGGTCCATCCATACGACATGTCCTGTCCATTGAAGGCAGTGCTGCAAAATGGTAGCTTCCACACTAGGCAGCAGAGCACGCTTGAGAATCTCATTGTTTGAAAGTCGATCCTCCCAGCGAATGCCAAGTATTTGTCTGAGCTTTCTCTGTTGGAAGTTCTCAAGGCACTTGATATTGTGATGGTACAAGGTCCAGGCTTCACAGGCGTAAAGAAGGGTGGAAAGAACAACGGCCCGAAAAACCATGATTTTGGTGCGGATGGTTATTGCATGATTATTGAAGACTCGATGACAAAGGCGTCCATATGGGGAGTGTGCAGCTTTTATGTGGTTTTCGATGTCCTTTGCACAAGTTGGTATTTTTGAGAGGATGCTACCAAGGTAAGAGAAATGCTCCACTTCATCGACAGGATTTCCGTTAATCTTAAGGTTGATCCTTGAGGAAGTTTGACCAGGTGCTGGTTGGTTGAGGATTTTGGTTTTGTCAGTATTAACTTCCATTCCAAAAATGCTCATAAGAGTCATTATAAATGGTAGCTATCCTCTGGAGGTCATCAACAGTCTGAGCTGGTGTGGCATTATCGTCTGCAAACTGCAATTCATGAACACTGGTGACTGAGGTTTTGGATTTCGAGCGAAAGCGAGCAAGATTAAAAAGCCCCCCATCCAAGTGGTATCGCAGATTGATACCAGGGGTTGTTGGTGGTATTTCATTTAGCATTGCAGCCATATACAACGAAAAGCAGGTTGGAGCAAGGACACATCCTTGCTTGAGACCACTAGTGATGGGAAAAGGATCTGAGAGGGTATTCTGGTGGCAAACCCTACCAACCATGCCATCGTGGAGAGCGCGAACGCGAGCGATGAAATCATCTCATGACATAATCATGGCAATTATGGCGGCGCACACAGTTGCAGCGGCTCAGTGGTTCACCAGTCGGAGCGGTATTTGGATATGTTTTTTGTTTTACGTGTTTGTTTTGTGCACATTCTGCCAAGCGAATATCACCTATAGCCGGCATGATATTCTGAAGATCGGAATATGCTACGAGGGGAAAGTCACAAGTGAGTTTCTCCGCTCACACAAGATCCCGGTGGAAGTAGCGAGGAGTCCCGGCTCTCCATGGATTACCATCCCAGCGGGGAGGAGGCGCAGGTGGTGGAGGGAGAGGAAGCAGAAGCAGGGCTGTAGGGCCGGCGTGCTAGTAAGGCTACGGAAGCAGCCATTCAAACCACCGCTTCCCAGCCTTTTCCTCTCAAACGCCAGATCTCTCGTGAACAAGATGGAGGAGCTACGGTTACAGATTAAGGTAAACAACTGTGCAAGGGATGTATGCATTCTTCTTATCACCGAGACCTGGCTTCAACCATTTATCCCGGACTCGGCTATCGAGCTAGCGGGGTACACTACACAGCGCTATGACCGAACAGCGGATTCCGGTAAGAGCAGAAGAGGGGGGCTCTGTGTGTACGTAAATAACAGCTGGTGTACTAACTCAGTGATTATGGAAAGTCACTGTTCATTGGACATAGAGTATCTGACTGTTAAGTGCAGTGTAGAGGATGTGCTCAAGGATGAGGCTGAGTTTATTTCTCAGGTTCAGCTTTATTAACAGAACACATTCTCTAACAATCTCCAAGCAAGTAAAGAGACAGATCACTATCACATCGCTCTTCTATACTCCGGAACATCGAAACTCAAGTCACATGGTGTCTAAGCAAACATACAGTCACACGGCACTTAATCCCAGTCACGCTGTAACCCTTTTGATCTTCTACCATTGTCTCTTAGCCTCCGATGGCCCGGAAGTCCCTCCAGGGCTTCTCTCTGAGACAAAGGCCAAATCTCACACCTTCTCGATATCTCCTGCAGACTCAGTCCTTTTGTCCCTCTAGACGTGAAGCACACAATAAACATACAGCAATACATTTGTGGAAAATATGTACCCAACATATGTGCCACAGCAGACCTATTTACCTCCCTAGGGAGTTTACTGTAGTTTTGGTAACGGCTGTCTACATTCCACCGGATGCTAATGCTAACTCAGCTATCGGATTGCTACATGCTAGCATTAGCTATACACAGAGTATTTACCCTGACGCTGTGCAAGTTATAGCGGGGGATTTCAATCATGCAGACTTAAAGGCAGCACTCCCTAAATTCCATCAGCATGTCAAGTGTGCTGCTAGGGGACTGAACACTCTGGACAAGGTCTATTCAAACATCAAACTGGGCTATAGGGCTAGACCATTACCACATCTGGGCCAGTCTGATCATCTGTCCATGCTATTAATTCCTGCATATGCCCCCCTCAGAAAAACTGCTCCCATCATCTCTAAGACTGTTGCCATATGGCCGGAGGATGCTTCCCAGCAGCTGCAGGATTGCTTCGACAGGACCAACTGGGAAGTCTTCGAACATCAGGACCTGGAGCTGTTCACAGATAGTGTGCTTTGCTATATCAAGAACTGCATAGACACTATCACAGTGAACAAACGGATCCGTATCTTCCCTAACCAGAAGCCCTGGATGAACCGGGACATCCAGCAACTGCTGAGGGAGAGAAATATCGCCTTCAGGTCTGGTAACAGCGAACTCTACAGCACAGCTTGGGCCAACCTGAAGAGGGGCATCAGAGAGGCTAAGGCAGACTATAGGAGGAGGATTGAGGACCATCTGGATAGCAATAATAGCCGGCAGGTGTGGCAAGGTATCCAGCACCTGGTCAACTATCGAACTAATCCGGGAACCGCGGTAGATGACCTTACGCTGGCGGAGGAGCTGAATATCTTCTTTGCCCACTTTGAGGTCGCTGCACCTGTCTCGGCCAACCTACACCAGGCCCACAGCAGTATGTTCCTCACTTTGGAGGAACATGAGGTGAGGCGTACCCTGCGGTCCGTCAACCCAAGAAAAGCAGCGGGTCCGGACGGTGTCCCAGGACGTGTGCTGAGGGACTGTGCAGATCAGCTGGCTGGAGTCTTTACTAAGATTTTCAACCAATCCCTGGCACAGTCCACTGTCCCATCCTGCCTGAAGTCCTCCACCATAGTCCCCTTACCCAAGAAACCTCACATCTCCAGCCTCAACGATTACAGACCAGTTGCACTCACCTCGGTGGTGATGAAGTGCTTTGAAAGGCTGGTCCGTAGTCATATCATAGCAGCACTGCCCCGCAGTCTTGACCCCCACCAGTTTGCTTACAGAGCGAATCAATCCACAGAAGATGCGGTGGCCACAGCACTCCATGCCACTCTAGCCCACCTGGAGCGGCAGGGGAGTTATGTGTGGATGCTCTTCGTAGATTACAGCTCTGCATTTAACACCATTCTTCCACACAAACTGGTAGTCAAGCTGGGGGACCTGGGGATTCCTCAGGCCATATGTATGTGGATCAGCAGCTTCCTCTCTGATCGCAGACAGAGAGTCAGGGTGGGCCATCATACATCTTCGGCCCTAAGCCTCAGTACCGGATCCCCCCAGGGCTGTGTGCTGAGTCCCCTGCTCTACTGTCTGTATACACATGACTGCACCCCTGCCCATCACAATAACACCATCGTGAAGTTTGCAGACGATACTACAGTGGTGGGTCTCATTTCGGGGGGGGGGGGACGAGTCTGTATATATGTATGTATATACATATATATACATATATATATACGTATATAGTATGTATATACAGTATTAACATACTGTATATGCATCTGGTACAGTAGTTGTACAGTAGCTCAGAGGAAAGCACTCCAGAGGGTCATTGACACTGCCCAGAAGATCATTGGCTGTCCTCTCCTCACGCTGGAAGACCTACACTGCTCTCGTTGCCAGAAGAAAGCCCAAAATATTTTTAAGGATACCTCACATCCTGGACACTCACTGTTTGAACTACTGCCATCTGGGAAACGATATAGACAAATGAACACAAGGACAAACAGACTCAAACACAGCTTCTATCCAACAGCAATAACCATTCTGAATAAAACGAGGAAGTAATGTGCTAAATGGACATGATTGTATGTTGTTGAATGCTCTTTGCAATGACTGTGTGTGCATGATGTCCTGTGTTGATGTCTGTGTGAATGTGGCTAGTTATGTGGCTGCACGGTGGCGCAGTGGTTAGCACTGCGGCAGCACAGTTTACCCTTGGCCGGGGGATTGTGGGGATCATGGGTTTGATCCCAGCCCCCGACCAACAGTGATCTGTGCGGAGTTTGCATGTTCTCCCCGTGTTGCGTGGGTTTACTCCGGGATTTCTCCGGTTTCCTCCCACATGCCAAAAACATGCATGTTAGGTTAATTGGCTGTTCTAAATTGTCCTTAGATATTTGTTTCCTATAGGCCCTTAGAATAGAGGGTTAGTATTAATGAAAGCGCTTTGAGTGGTCTTTCTGACTAGAAAAGCGCTATTGAATGCAAAAGATGCAATAGACTTACACAATGGTCCCCTCCGGCATACAACTAGGAACATACCGGTCGCTATGGAGGGTGAGAATATGTATGGGCACATAATCATACCATGTAGGATAACTAAGTAGACGGTTATGCTGTTTCATTCCATCTAGCAACAATGCTCTGCACTGTGTGTGTTTATATATTTGCATATTTATTCCATCTAGCTACAATGCTCAGCACTGGGTGTGTTTATATATTTATATATCTACATATTATTCCATCTAGCTACATTGCTCCGCACTGTGTGTGTTTATATACTTGCATATTTATTCCACCTAGCTGCAATGCTCCGTACTGTGGGTGTTTATATATTTACATATTTATTCCATCTAGCTACAATGCTCTGCACTGTGTTCATATATTCATATATTTATTCCATCCAGCTACAATGCTCTGCACTGTGTGTCTGTGTGTGTGTGTATATATATATATTTTATAGTAATACGTACATATGTTTATTAGCTGCTCTTGCTTGCTTGTTTTTTTTCTTGCCTTCTGATTGTTGCTCTGAGTGTTGCTATCCCTGTGCTGTTGCAATCCTGGAATTTCCCCGTTGTGGGACTAATAAAGGCTTATCTTATCTTATCTTATCTTATCTTATAAGTGCAGGTTAGTTAGTTAGTAGTTAGTAGTTAGTTATTTATTCTTTTAATTATTATTTTTAACTGGTTTTTAGTAATTTTAGGTCTATGTTTTTAATAACGGGGCAATGTTTTTATAAATGGGGCACTGACTGGAGAGCACTTTGAATTTCGTTGTACCTGTGACAATGACAATTAAATATCTATCTATCTATCTATCTATCTATCTGGACATCCAAAACGAGCAACAACAGCCCACATAGCAGGGCGAGGAACTCGATCAAAGGCCTTCTTGAGGTCCCAGAAGATGAACACAAGTGGTTGTTGTTGTTCTTGGCTCTTTTCCTGGAGTTGTCGAGCACAGAATATCATATCTACTGTACCACAAGAGGGTCTAAAGCCACATTGGGACTCAGGAAGTACATCCTCGGCTACTACAAGAAGACGGTTGAGAAGGATACGAGCAAAGATCTTGCTTGCAATGCTCAGTAGTGAGATGCCACGGTAGTTACTGCAGTTCTCTCTATCTCCCTTCTTGAAAATGGTGACTATATTTGCATTTTTAAAGTCACTTGGTAACGTCTTGGTTTCCCATATTTTAAGTAGAAGCTGCATTAAATAGTTTTTCACCTCGGGACCTCCATGAAGGTAGAACTCCAGCTGGATGTTATCTGGTCCTGGTGCTTTGCCTGTCTTCATGTGCTTTATAGCTTTATTTAGCTCACGTAGTGAAGGTGGTGTAGACATCCACTCACGAGTGGGGTGTTGTGGGGTCTTGCAGAGAAGATCACTAGGGGTGCAAAAGTGACTATTTAATAGACTCTCAAAGTGGGACTTCCAATGGTCAAGGATCCCCTTGGTGTCTATGATAATGGTGGAGCCATTTGCATCTTTTAGGCTGCCCACAGATGATCTGGTGGGGCCAAAGATCTCCTTTGTTGCAGCATTAAAACGGCGCATATCCCGTTGGTCGGCATATTTTTGCAAAATCTTCTGCTTTTTGCTGCCACCAAGTGTTTTGGGCTTTACGAATCCCTCTCTGGCATGCCGCTTTTCTTGCTGGTGTTTCTGTTGATTCTTTGCAGACAGATCATTTTCAAACGCAAGACGAGCATGGCGTTTAGCCTCTATGAGGTCGGTGATTGTTTCATCATTCTTGTTGAACCAGTCTTGGTTTTTCTTGTGTTTGTGACCAATCGTTTCTTTGGCGGCAGCAGTCAATGCATCACGGAGAGTGGTCCATCAGTCTTCAATTGAGGCATTGTCTGGAAGGCTCAGTTCATTCATGTTTCTACCAATGGTCTCTCTAAAGGACTGCAACATTTGGGGATTGCGGAGCTTGTCACAGTCAAAGCGATGGTGGGGAACGTTTGCCAAAATGCGCTTTGGTGGTCGCCGGATCGTAATATTGAAGCGGGAGATCAGGAGGCGATGATCTGTCCAGCAGTCATCTGCTCCAGGCATGGATTGCGAGATGCGGACATCATTTCGGTCTATATGATATTAATGGTTTTAAAACAGTCATGGCATTTAATACAGGGACTCATAAAAGGTAAGTCAGAGATATTTAGTGATCCTCAGAGAGCCTGTTCAGCATCTAACCATGGGTTTCCTAGCGGGGTTGATTTTATCCATTTAGAAAATAACTGCAATCTATTGGCTAAGAAGTAATTTTTTTTAAAAAAATGGTAGATCTAAACCTCCGCAATCTTTTGCTTTTTGAAGAGCTTTTAGACTGATCCATGATGGTTTATCCTTCCATAAAAATTTACTTATACTAGCGCATACCTGTGCATGCCCGTGCATACCCGTGCATGCCAGTAGAAACCAAGCATAAGCAAGTATTTCTGCATGCCCGTAGAAAGCAGGTGTAAGCAAGCACGTCACCACTCATTCAGTGGTGAATGGACATCCTGATTATTTTTGGAATTTGGGAGGAAACCAGAGCACCTGCAGAAAATCCACACTTTGCTTTGCATTTTACACATTTGTAATGTAGACTGCCATTCACCTCTCGTTCAGTGATAAATGGACAGCGTGATCATTTTTTGGAATGTAAGAGGAAACCACAGCACCCAGAGAAAATCCACGCTTTGCTTGGCAATTTACACATTTGTAGTGTTGACTGCCATTCTTCAAGGTTACACATTTTTATTGTGTCAGCATCTGATAAAATCTGATCTGATAAAAGTGAATTACAATGAGTCAAGTCTAGAGGTGATAAAGGCGTGGACAAGTTTCTCTGCATCTTTATGAGACAGGATGGACCTAATTTTGGAAATATACCCCGCAGATGGAAGAAGGCGATGTTAATGGTTTGCTGTATATGAGAGTTGAAAGACACATCTTGGTCAAAGACAACTCCAAGATTCCTAACAGAAGACGTAGAAGCCAGTGCAATGCCATCTAGTGTTGTTATTTGCTAAAAAGAGTACTTCTAGCATATTTGGGGCCAAGGATGATGACTTCAGTTTTATCTGTATTCAGCAATAGAAAGTAGTTCATCCAGGTTTTGATATCCTTAAGACCCTCCTGGAATAAACCCAACTGGCTGGGATCATCTGGATTGATGGATAAAGACAACTGAGTGCCGTCAGCGTAACAATGAAAATGAATAGAATGCGTCCTCATAATGTCTCCCAAAGGCAACATGTATAATGTAAACAATACTGGTCCAAGTACTGATCCCTGCGGAACTCCATAGCTAACTGTGGTCTGAGTAGAGGACTTGTTATGGACATGAACAAACTGGGAATGATCTGATAGATAAGACTGGAACCATCTTAGCGTTGCTCCATTCAGGCCAATTTGCTGTTCAAGTCTCTCTAGCAGAATATGGTGGTCAATGGTATCAAAGGCAGCGCAGAGGTCCAATAAAACAAGCACAGAGACAAGTCCTTAGTCAAATGCCATAAGGATGTCATCACTAACTTTCACTAAGGCTGTCTCTGTGCGGTGATGTTTCCTAAAACCTGACTGAAATTTCTCAAATATAGATTTTTTTTCTAAAAAGGTGCATAGTTGATTGGCGACTGCTTTTTCGAGGATCATGGAAAAGTAGGGGAGGTTAGATATTGGTCTATAATTGGCCAAAATCCCAGAATCAAGCGAAGGTTTTTTAAGTAGAGGTTTAATTACTGTCACCATGGGTTGAGATGCCGTCTCGGCACTGAGCCCATGTTTTCCCTCATCCCTGCCTCCCATTGAGCAGCGTCTCAGCTGGCCCCCAGCTGGCAGCATTATGGACGGCTGGGGCCAATTAGTCTTCATCAGCTGGGGCGCTGCCAATGAGGATAAATAGGAGCAGCCTCGATGACTCGGGGCTGCGACATAAGCACTGCTAGGCTGAAGCCCCTTCGTCTGGTGTCAGCCTCAACTCCCCTTGCAGCATTCCTGTGTTTGTATCCCGCTGTGAGGATGTACGTCTTGCTACCCCCACGTCCGGTACGAGCTGCTTACCTCTGCGCTGTGCAACCTGCGAGTGTACCTCTGCATGAGTATCTGTGCTCTCCTCATCCCTTATCCCTTACCCAAAATAAACCATCTCGACTCACTGGCTTGTCCCTGGCTCTGATTGCCCGGCTCCCTAGAGCCGGATATGACAGTATGTCGCAGCCAGAAGAGTTGCCGGCGGCCGTGAGTCGCTGTGGAAATGTACCTTTCTGTCCGGGTGTCAGCGCTGCTAGCATGCCGTTTCCCAGGAGTCACTTCCGGCGCCAGGGCGACGAGCTGAGGTCCATCTCGGAGGCTGTCGACGGGACGTTCTTCACCCTGCACGACGTCTCCAACGCGAGACGCTGGCATCCGGGCCGTGCTGAGGAACTCCTGGACTGTCACCCTCACTCTCTGTACCATCTGGAGGACAGTGCCAGGATAGACGCTGCAGGTACACAGCGAGAGAAGCTCCACGGGGTGGATGGAAATCCCGGCAGGGAGTCGAAGTGGGCGACGTCTTTCCCCGCTTCGGAGTCCCGTTCCTGCCGCCATTCCAGTCCGGGAGTTCGCGCCAACCAGAGGACTTCCCCCGACCTGCGCCACGTCACTCGGGATTCCCTTCAAGGAGCCGCAGCTGACAGCAGTTATGTCCGGGGTCGAGTGGCTGTCGCGAGCTCTACTGTGTTTCCTGTCACCACCTTCAGGCATGTGGCGGCGGCAGTGAGATTGATGGTGAGGACTTCAGGGCTACGAAGCTTTCCCGTGCTCGACGCCTTCCTCGTCTCGATCTCCGATCTGGAGCGGCGAATCCTGGGTTTCCCCCTCGCTTCGTCCCCTGGGAGTAGTCGTCATCACATCGCCGAGTCACCTCTGCACGAACCTCGTCCGGATCCAGTTCTGGGTCATCGTCAGGACCGTTCCTCCCACGCAGCTGTCATCCCTTCGCCTCGTCAGTGTGGAGATTCTACAGCCCCGTCCCCTGAGCCTCGTTCCCCCGCTGTCATTCCTGGACATTCGGGCTGGCTCACCCCGGCTGTTTTCCCCTCCTCCTCGACGCGCTTCCTGACCGCTGTGTGTGCCTGGAATTCCGGCCTGGTGAGCTCTCTGCTGGAGACAACGCGAGCGACCCTCAGACGAATTCCCGGGGGGTCCTCCGTTATCGCCGGGCGGGGAGAGGAAGAAGCAGATTCCACTACAGCAGGCGATACTCAACCTCCAGGGGGCAGGCAAGTCATTGTTTTTTCACACCTGCTTAATGATTTGCTCTGTCACATCCCTGGAGGAGAAGTTCAGGGTTCGCAGCTCCCTGAACTCTCCCCACCTGCTGTAACCTGTATTCCTAATCCCGCATCCTCTGTGTCTCTCTCCGCCGAGCGGTCCCCGGCTCCGGGTCAACGTGGTGGGATATGGAGAGGGCCTGTGGTTCCGCAGCTACATTGCGGACGGAGGAGGGGGACTGACTGCTGCGTGGAGTCTCCGCCGACGACTGAGCGTCCCCGGGTCTCCACGGAGGAGCGGTTCGGTCCAGCGGGACGAGATTCTTCTGGCTTCACGCCGAGTGGATCGTCGGCGGGGTTACCTGAGCTGGAGGGATCTCAAGCTGCGCTGACCATCGTGCTGGCTGCGGGGCCCGACGCGGCTAGATGGGAGCCTGACAACGACCTCCTGACGACGGATCCTGGATCTTCGCAGTCCTGGACGGCGTCAGAACCCGAGATCAGGCGAGTGCTCTCCTTTCTTTTCTCTCTTTTTATCCCCGAGCACTTCAGCCTATCTCCAGGGGAGACGAGCCGGGTGCAGCCGTCCGCTGCGTCTGAGCTCGTCTCGCCGGGTTCTGGCGCTGCCGGTGATCCTGATCCCGGTTCTGTTTTCTCTTCTGAGCCTTCTTCCAGGGTCACCGGCAAGGAGTTGCTGTTCCTCGTGGTGCTGGAGGGTCCGGGTTCAACGTTGGAGGTCGGTTCTGGTGCAGTAGTCAACGTGGGATCGCCCGAGACCCAGTCGGGGTCCAACGTGGGTTCGCCTGAGGCCCGATCGGGGTCCGACGTGGGTGCTGCCCCAGTATTGTCCAGGTCCGGTGAGGAGGTGGCCGTTTCCCTGAGGCCCGCCGCCCTCGTCATCGGCTCTCCCCTGAGCCTCTTCCACCGGGATCCGCTCTGACCCTTCGTCCGTCTCAACGGTCCTGGTGGTTGAGTGATGCGGGTCGACGACCCGACCCGCAAAACTTTCGGTTCGGTGATCTGGTTCCCCCCACTGGTCTGTGTTTCCCTCTGGGCAGCCTGGTTCGGCTGCCGGTGGACTGGATTCCTGGGATCTGGGTCCAGAGTTCGCCATCCGAACACTTCTTCCCCTGATTCGCCAGCTGGACAATGGGCGGGGAGATCTCCGGAGCCATCTCGGCTATTTTTGGACTCTGCCTGCCATACACCTCGGGTGTCACTTTTTCTTTTATCGTTATTAAGGTCACTTGGGTGTAATGTCTGTCCTGTTGGTGGATGTGTATTTATAGTGCTGTGTGTTTTCCTTCCCTCGTACCCAGCATTTTATTTTTTGTACCATGTTTTTAGTCTCGTTTTTGCATTGTAGAGTTATGTTTTGTTCCCTTTCAGACCATACTCTGCAGTTGCCCATTCATTCCAGTCACTTTCATTTCTTTAGGTGACTGGGTATTTATATATTCATGTGTGTGGGTTTTTCTTTGCCTGCACTCAGTATTTCTTTTTTATGCCCTGTTGGTTCATTATAGAGTCATGTGCCTTGTTTTCCGTAACACCATGCTCTGTAATTGTCCATTTGTTCCAGTCACCCTCACTTTTCTTGGTGACTGTGTGTATGTACTTATATTGGTGCTGTGTATTGTGTTTTCCCTTTATTTGACCATACTCAGCATTTTTTGCCCTGTACCTTTTTGGTGGTTCTTTTTTTTTTTCTTGCTCTGGGTCACGCATGGTTGGTACTCTCTGGGTAGTATGTAACCGGCGTGCTGACCCAGTTCTTCTCCCCATCTGTACCTGGGTTAATTATTCTGTTGTCAGTATTGTATTTGGGTTTTTCTTTCCCGCTACCCTACATTGCCCCATTGGTGTTGTCCTTCCCTTGGCTTCTTCCCCTCCGGTCCGCCTCCCTTCCTCCCACCCTAGGTGGGGGGGGGGGGGGGCTGGGATGTTCCTGGTCGTTCAGGAGCCCGACCTTGAGGGAGGGGCTCTGTCACCATGGGTTGAGATGCCGTCTCGGCACTGAGCCCATGTTTTCCCTCATCCCTGCCTCCCATTGAGCAGCGTCTCAGCTGGCCCCCAGCTGGCAGCATTATGGACGGCTGGGGCCAATTAGTCTTCATCAGCTGGGGCGCTGCCAATGAGGATAAATAGGAGCAGCCTCGATGACTCGGGGCTGCGACATAAGCACTGCTAGGCTGAAGCCCCTTCGTCTGGTGTCAGCCTCAACTCCCCTTGCAGCATTCCTGTGTTTGTATCCCGCTGTGAGGATGTACGTCTTGCTACCCCCACGTCCGGTACGAGCTGCTTACCTCTGCGCTGTGCAACCTGCGAGTGTACCTCTGCATGAGTATCTGTGCTCTCCTCATCCCTTATCCCTTACCCAAAATAAACCATCTCGACTCACTGGCTTGTCCCTGGCTCTGATTGCCCGGCTCCCTAGAGCCGGATATGACAATTACTGCCACTTTAAATGACTGTGGTACATGTCCTGTCAATAGGGACATATAAACTATGTTCAAAAGAGATGGACTAATAAGAGATAGCGACTCCTTCACTAGTCTAGTGGAGATTGGATCTAAAAGACAGGTAGTTGGTTTAGAGGCTGACACTATTAGGGCTAGATCAGAATGATTAAATTGAGAAAATTTAGATAAGTGGAGTTCTGAGCCTGTGGGCACAGCAGTGTTAAGTAGAGGCTTGGTATTTTTAGGGGGGATATTTTTTGGAATATTATTCCTAATACTGACAATTTTATCATTAAAAAAAATTCAAAAAGTCGTCAGCATTAAGAGTTGGAGGGATGTAGGGATCTATGGCATTTTGGCTCTTGGTTAGCTGAGCCACAGCGCTAAAGAGAAATCTATGGTTGTTTTTATTTTCTTCAATCAAGGATGAATAGTACTGTCGCCTAGCACTACGGAGCGATTTCTTATAGGTGGTAAGGCTGGCATTCCAGGCTGAACAAGATTCTTCTGTCTTATTTGCACGCCAAAGCCTTTCACAGGATCTAACTTTCTGTTTTAACTTACGGGTGTGGAGTTGTACCATGGAGCTAGTCTCCTATTTTTAATAGTTTTCTTTTTAAGAGGGGCTATGGAGTCAAGTGTTGACTGCAGTGAGGCTGCAGTACTACCAACTAAAAGGTCTAATTCTAATGGATTCAAGTAGTCAGTGCTGTCTGCTATATTGAGACGTGGTAATACAGTAAGTGCTGAAGGGATAAATTCTTTAAAGCGAGTCACGGCACTATCAGACAAGTATCTGGTAACTATATTTCTGCTTGATGCTGTGAAATCGGATAGCACAGATTTGAATGTTATCAAATAGTGGTCAGTCAGTGTTGGTTTTGAGGAATGACAAGCAGCTCATCAATTTCTACACCGTAGGCCAAGACCAGGTCAAGGGTGTGATTATGATGATGGGTTGGTTTACTAACACACTGAGAAAAACCATTTGAATTTAAGAAGGAGAGAAATGCTACACTATGACTATCATTATCAACATCTATATGAATATTAAAGTCACCAGCTATGATAATCTTGTCTGAACTAAGAAATAAGGTTGTTGAGAACTCAGAGAATTCAGACATAAATTTAACAAAAGCAGCACTTGGAGGGTGATATACTGTGGTAAATAAAGCAGGCTGCTCTGACCTCCAGGATGGATGTGCTAAGCTAAAAATTAAGCATTCAAAAGAGTTACAATTTGAGTTTATCTTAGGCTGAGGGTTCATTGGTAATGTGGATTCATATATTACACCGACACCACCACCTCGGCCAGTGTTTCTAGGAATATGAATATTACCATGGCTGGGGGGGTGGCCTCATTGATACAAACAAAATCATCGGGGCGTAGCCATGTTTCTGTGAGACAGAGTATATTTATATTGTAATTCGTGATCATATCATTAAATAAGGTCACTTTATCTGACAGAGATCTTATAATCAGCAGTCCACATTTAACTATTTTATTTAACTGCGGTAAATTAGTGGTTTTAATCTTTATCAAGTTATGTTGTATTTGTCTTGGTTTATAATGTTTTGGGTAATGGGAGACAGACACAATCTCTATGGGGTTATGAATTGAAGACTGATCTAAACAGCGGGAATTATTTGGATTAATAGGATTAATATGAGAAGTGGAAACAAAGAAGGGCTGGTTGGCAGACCCAGGTACTTTGGAGTGAGTTAACACACCAGCTTTCAGTCACTGTACTAAAAAATGCTGAATGGAATAAAACAGATTGTCCCTTAGAGCACGTGCACCGAGTCTATTTGGATGGATGCCATCTGGCCTCATAAATGATGGGCGGTTCCAAAACAGGTTGAAATTGTCTATAAATGACTGGCGCCTAGCGGCCTAGCGGCTGCCCCGGCCTTGGATGCGCTCTGCAGAGCGTGCCCAAATGCCAAGTCACGTTTCGTTACCTTGTATTCATACATGTGTAATGACAATAAAGTTGAATCTCATCTCATCTCATCTCAAAACCAATGTTAAAAGTAGGACATGTTGAACACAACCAGGTATTAAGGCTAAGAGTTCTGCTAAAATAATTGCAACCTCTTCTAAAAGGAGCAAGTGGCCCAGATAAAAACACACGTTTGCCACAGTTCTTAAGAGTGGACAAAAGGCTCCTGAAGTCTCTCTTTAAGATCTCAGATGCTTCATCTGGGATGTTGTTGCATCCAACATGCACAATGACAGTTTTAGCATGAGGGCATTCATTTAATAGGTCAGGGGTCTGACACTTTAGCCCCAGGAAAAAATTTAAGATAAGATAAGATAAGATAAGATAAGCCTTTATTAGTCCCACAACGGGGAAATTCCAGGATTGCAACAGCACAGGGATAGCAACACTCAGAAGGCAAGAAAAAAAAACAAGCAAGCAAGAGCAGCTAATATACATATGTACATATTACTATAAAATATATATATATACACACACACACAGACACACAGTGCAGAGCATTGTAGCTGGATGGAATAAATATATGAATATATGAACACACAGTGCAGAGCATTGTAGCTAGATGGAATAAATATGTAAGTATATAAACACCCACAGTACGGAGCATTGCAGCTAGGTGGAATAAATATGTAAATATATAAACACCCACAGTACGGAGCATTGCAGCTAGGTGGAATAAATATGCAAGTATATAAACACACAGCGCGGAGCAATGTAGCTAGATGGAATAATATGTAGATATATAAAAACACAGTGCGGAGCATTGTAGCTAGATGGAATAAATATATAGATATATAAATGTAAAAATATAAACACACCCAGTGCTGAGCATTGTAGCTAGATGGAATAAATATGTAAATATATAAACACACACAGTGCAGAGCATTGTTGCTAGATTTTGTAACACAGTGCCTGCTTCTGACGTTCCTCATTATTGAATCACCGATTACCAGCATCATCTGGGGGGACTTTGTCAGTGGCTTCTGAAATGGTGAATAATTTTGCCGTTGTTGTTGCTGCAGTAACGGTGGGGTGCCGGTGCGGGGGTGATGCGGAGGGTTGCGCTCTCTTCTTTTTAGAGCTGGTGTAAAGTTTGGCACACCTAAGGTAGTTTTGATCCGGGGCTTGCGGGTTTGGGCCGCTGCTGAAGGAGGAGGGGCGGCCATGGGAGGAAGATCAACGTCCAGGTGGGGGAAATCTTCCAGGGAAAGAATGTCAAATCTGTTTTCCAGCAAAAGGGGAAGGGAGGAGGTGCAGCCATGTCTGGTCAATCCCCAACATTTGCTATTGGGCCTAACCATGGTCCAGGGCACGCATTGAGGCTGTGAAGAACCACCCGGGACTTTGGGTTTAGCTCCGAGCTGAAGCCAGTGTTTGGTGCTGGAGTCCTGGACAGCTGAGGTGACAGGAGCAAGGGTGGAGGTGGATGGCGATATGCTAATTTCACCTAGGTAAGTAGCCGTCTCTGCTAGCTGCAAGTCCGTCGCTGGCGCCGATGTCTGTCCAAAAATGATAGTATCCAGATGGTTTTCAGCCTCCTGAATCTTATAGAGGTTAGAGAGTCTCAATTCCAACTCAGAAACCTTCTTAGAGAGGGAAACACAGCTGACACAAGTTGGAGATGGAGCCATGGCTTTCATTTAGATTTGATTGGTGGTTGGCAACCAGCTTACAGGTGCATTACCGCCACGTACTTCACTCTATATCATCCCTCTATCTGGTCAGGAGCTGCACTGAGATGTTGCAACCAACAGGTGAGGCTGCCTATGATCTTTTAGCAAGTCCTATAGTCTATATGGCGTATATAGGACTGCAGCTCCTGACCAGATAGAGCACAGGTGTCAAACTCATTCAATGGAGGGCCAAGACCCTGCAGGTTTTACCTCCACCCAGTGTCTTCAACAGGTGATTTCTCTGAATTTCTTCCTACTGATTGCTGATCAGTGAAAACACCTGCTGAAGAGACTGGGTGGAAGTAAAACCTGCAGGGTCTTGGCCCTCCATGGAATGAGTTTGACACCCCTGAGATAGAGTGATGATATAGAGTGAAGTGCGAGGACATGCATGAAGTATGTGACGGTATAGAGTGATAACACAGGGTTACAAAAATAATTTTTTTGTAAGTTGTCTGTGTTTTTTCAACTGATTTAAGACAATTTTGCACAGCTGAATCCAAAAATGACTTCCGTTTCTCTCAGTCAGGTGCTAAGTAAAAACCTGTACTTAGTAATGTGCATGTACTTACTTTTATATAAAGGTAAGTACATGTAAATTTAATGGTACATCATCATTGTTCAAAATTCAGAGAATTTCAAGAGACAAAAAAGAATTTTGCATCATATAAAGCGAAAATACCCGTACATGTAAAAAAAAAACGTATAAAAAAAATGTGGCCATAATTCAAAAAGTTGACCTGACTGAAAAAAAACAATGTGATTTTTGAATTCAGCACATCAAAATTGTCCTAAATCAGCTAAAAATAACTTAGACAATAAATTTGGTGTTGACCAGTGTTATTCAGCATATAGAGTGGAGTGATGTTGGTGGCAGTTGCCATGGCCAAGATATACTGTATAGAGTGATGATATAGAATGAATAGGTCAAATAAGTTCATTTTGTCTTCTCTCAATTATTTATCTTTTGTTCTTATAAAAGACAAAAATAAAATAGAAAGGAGATGTCTTTACCTTCTTAACATGCTTCGACTTGACGAAGGCTGCAGCGTACAGTCGAAACATGTTAAGAAGGTAAAGACATCTCCTTTCTATTTTATTTTTGTCTTTTATTAAATAAAAGCTATAGAATGAAGTACGTGGATAGGACCCACGAGCATAGAGTGATGATAAAGAGTGAAGTACGTGGCGGTAATGCACCTGTAAGCTGGTTGCCAACCACCATCAAATCAAGAAGAAGAAGAAGAAGAGATTTCTTGAATTATATATAGAGTGATGATGATTTGAGTCTAAAGACCACACACACACACACACACACACACACACACACACACACACACACAGCAAACACACAGATTTTCTTGAATTATATACAGTGGGGCAAAAAAGTATTTAGTCAGCCACCAATTGTGCAAGTTCTCCCACTTAAAAGATGAGAGAGGTCTCCAATTTTCATCATAGGTATACCTCAACTATGAGAGACAAAATGAGAAAAAAAAAATCCAGAAAATCATATTGAAGGATTTTTAATGAATTAATTGGTAAATTCCTCAGTAAAATAAGTATTTGGTCACCTACAAACAAGCAAGATTTCTGGCTCTCACAGACCTGTAACTTCTTCTTTAAGAGGCTCCTCTGTCCTCCACTCGTTACCTGTATTAATGGCACCTGTTTGAACTCGTTATCAGTATAAAAGACACCTGTCCACAACCTCAAACAGTCAGACTACAAACTCCACTATGGCCAAGACCAAAAGCTGTCAAAGGACACCAGAAACAAAATTGTAGACCTGCACCAGGCTGGGAAGACTGAATCTGCAATAGGTAAGCAGCTTGGTGTGAAGAAATCAACTGTGGGAGCAATTATTAGAAAATAGAAGACATACAAGACCACTGATAATCTCCCTCGATCTGGGGCTCCACGCAAGATCTCACCCCGTGGGGTCAAAATTATCACGAGAACGGTGAGCAAAAATCCCAGAACCACATGGGGGGACCTAGTGAATGACCTGCAGAGAGCTGGGACCAAAGTAACAAAGGCTACATCAGAAACACACTAAGCCGCCAGGGACTCAAATCCTGCAGTGCCAGACGTGTCCCCCTGCTTAAGCCAGTACATGTCCAGACCCGTCTGAAGTTTGCTAGAGAGCATTTGGATGATCCAGAAGAGGATTGGGAGAATGTCATATGGTCAGATGAAACCAAATAGAACTTTTTGGTAAAAACTCAACTTGTCGTGTTTGGAGGAGAAAGAACACCATACCTACTGTGAAGCATGGGGGTGGAAACATCATACTTTGGGGCTGTTTTTCTGCAAAGGGACCAGGACAACTGATCCGTGTAAAGGAAAGAATGAATGGGGCCATGTATCATGAGATTTTGAGTGAAAACCTCCTTCCACCAGCAAGGGCATTGAAGATGAAACGTGGCTGGGTCTTTCAGCATGACAATTTTTTTTTTTTTTTTTTTTTTTTACTTATTTGTACCCGTAGGTAGATTTGGTTTGCAGTCTGGTGACAAGCCACCGGCTGCTGGTCGCTGCATGCGCGAGCGCCCTAAACCTACATGTTTTTGGTATGCGGGAGGAAACCGGAGAAATCCCGGAGTAAACCCACGCAACACGGGGAGAACATGCAAACTCCACACAGCTCACTGTTGGTCGGGGGCTGGGATCGAACCCACGATCTCATGATCCCCGCGATCCCCCGGCCGAGGGTAAAACTGTGCTGCCACAGTGCTAAACCACTGCGCCACCGTGCAGCCAATGACAATGATCCCAAACACACCGCCCGGGCAACGAAGGAGTGGCTTCGTAAGAAGCATTTCAAGGTCCTGGAGTGGCCTAGCCAGTCTCCAGATCTCAACCCCATAGAAAATCTTTGGAGGGAGTTGAAAGTCTGTGTTGCCCAGCGACAGCCCCAAAACATCACTGCTCTAGAGGAGATCTGCATGGAGGAATGGGCCAAAATACTAGCAACAGTGTGTGAAAACCTTGTGAAGACTTACAGAAAACGTTTGACCTCTGTCATTGCCAACAAAGGGTATATAACAAAGTATTGAGATGAACTTTTGTTATTGACCAAATACTTATTTTACCGAGGAATTTACCAATTAATTCATTAAAAATCCTTCAGTGTGATTTTCTGGATTTTTTTTTTCTTATTTTGTCTCTCATAGTTGAGGTATACCTATGATGAAAATTGGAGACCTCTCTCATCTTTTAAGTGGGAGAACTTGCACAATTGGTGGCTGACTAAATACTTTTTTACCCCACTGTATGCCAGATATATGTATCAGTTAAGTACGTGGTGGTAATGCACCTGTAAGCTGGTTGCCAACCGCCAATCAAATCTAAAAGAAGAAGAAGAGTCTAAAGACTTAAACCAGGCCATAGATGGTTAGGTAGGAATCCTCTTTTTACTTCTTCTGTGGTGTTCTGTGGGGTTGCATAAAGACGCTTCACACTATGTAATGACGTAGCCCTGACGTAATCCCCAACTAGCTCCATATCGGTGGAAAACCAACTGGTTCTTATGAGGCACTACAGTTGAACTGATTGAGCATTGGCCCAAGCCCCAGAACCGAACTAGCACAAATTCTTATTTTGGTGGACATGAGGCAACAACGGTTGGTCTTATTTTAACTGCACGGGCTAATTACAATTATGCATGAATAAATTCTGCCTTAACTTGTCTGTTTTGTTTTTTTTCCGGGATGCTCCGGTTTTCACAGAAAAAAATATCTGTTTAAAAATAGATTATGGTTTAATCATTCGCTTGCATGACTTTTCTTCGAGTCCCCATCGTTCTGTTTGCTCTCTACATGTGTCTTCTTTTCTTCTCCTTCTCAATCCCCTCACCCCCCAAGCAGTTGCAGCAGATGACTGCCCCTCCCTGAGCCTGGTTCTATTGCAGGATTCTTCTTGCTAAAAGGGAGTTTTTCATCTCCACTGTCGCCAAGTGCTCACTCACAGGGGATCGCCTGATTGTTGGGGTAGAAATCCCATAGAAATCCCAAAGAAAACCTATGGGATCAGCTGAGTTGCCCTGTAGAGGCTTGTAACCCTGCATCCCACAACCTCAATCACCTGAGGGCTACCCTTCAAGAAGAGTGGAATGCCATGCTTCAGCAGACAATAAGTCGACTTGTGAACAGCATGAGCCGTCGTTTTCTTCTTCTTCTTCTTTTAGATTTGATTGGTGGTTGGCAACCAGTTTACAGGTGCATTACCACCACTGACTTGATTATCATCCCTCTATGGCCAAGACCCTGCAGGTTTTACTTCCACCCAGTGTCTTCAACAGGTGATTTCACTAAATTTCTTTCAAATGATTGCTGATCAGTGAAAACACCTGCTGAAGACACTGGGTGGAAGTAAAACATGCAGGGTCTTGGCCCTCCATGGAATGAGTTTGACACAAGATAGAGTCTATATCTTTGTATAGGACTCGCTATGACATCATCAAATATCAGAGGACTCACTATGACACCATCAAAGATCAAAGGCAGCCATCACTGAACGACATCATCAAAGATCAAAGGCAGTCATCAATCATGATCATAGGACTCACTACGTCATCATCAAAGATCATAGGACTTGCTATGACACCATAAAAGATCAAAGGCAGGCATCACTGAACAAATGCTGATGTGCTCAACTTATTTGTGAGATTTTTTTTTTAAACTAGCACTGATTTATAGTGAAACTCACCCCTTGATATCAACTTCATAGACTACAAGAAGACCTTCGACAGTGTGGACCATGAGATGTTGTGGAAGATGTGGAGGCATTATGGAGTTCCCGAGATCATCTCCCTCATCTAGTGCATCTACCAGGACATGAGCTGCAGGATTGCACACGCTGACCAGCTGTCAAGAAAGCTTGGAGGTGAAGACCAGAGTCTGCCAGGGGTGCTTGCTGTCACATTCCTCTTCCTCTTGGTCATCAATTACATCATGAAGATCACGACAACAGGCAGGAAAAACGGGATACAGTGGACACTCTGGATGCAGCTGGATGACCTCAACTTTGCTGACGACCTGGCGCTCCTGTCACATACAGTGCATCTGGAAAGTATTCACGGCGCTTCACTTTTTCTACATTTTTTTAGGTTACAGCCTTATTCCAAAATGGATTCAATTCATTTTTTTCCTCAAAATTCTACACACAATACCCCATAATAACAACATGAAAAATGTTTCTTCAGATTTTTACAAATTTATTAAAAATAAAAAACTAAGAAATTACATGTACAGTATATACTGTAAGTATTCACAGCCTTTGCCATGAAGCTCAAAATTGAGCTCATGTGCATCCTATTTCCACTGATCATCCTTGAGATGTTTCTACAGCTTAATTTGAGTGCACCTGATAGATCGGCGCAAGATGGCGGCGCGTGCACAACGCGAGGCTCAGCGTCCTACCAGATTCTGGGGACTAGCAGTGTTATTTCTGCTCATTTCGGGTATGTTCGTTCAGAACAGCTCTGCTTTTACATCTTACACCCGAGATGAGATTTGAATATTGGTTTACAAAACAACGATAACGACCTTTTTATCAGCAACCTACGTCTGAATCAACGTCTCATCCCGGAGCTCTGGAGAACTCCCGACGCTCGGCAGGCTTCCCGGCCGACCGGAAGTGCTCGCAGGCGGCGTAAGGACCGTAAACAAAGGAGGGGTAAGCGCGGTGGGCTAAGAGCTAAGCTAAAGCTAACACCGCACCGGCTATCGCTACCCAGTATTTTCCTTGCTAATGTACGGTCTCTGGCGAGCAAAATGAGTGAACTACGGCTTCGGATCACCAACAATAAGAAACTTATGAACTGCAATATCATGATTTTTACGGAAACATGGCTTCACAGTGGAATACCCGACAATGCTATCGAGCTAGCCGGCCTACACACGCTCCGGGCAGACAGAGCAGCAGTTGACTCCGGTAAGACAAGAGGGGGGGGATTGTGCATTTATATTAACAAGGCTTGGTGCACGAACTCTGTCACTGTTGAGAGACACTGCTCAGCTAACCTGGAGTTTCTCATGGTTAAATGTAGACCTTTCTATCTGCCACGCGAGTTCACTTGTACCATCATAACAGCCGCTTACATTTCTCCGGATGCTAATGCTAAGCTTGCTATGAAAGAACTGCATGCAGCTATTAGCAAACAACAAACTGCACACCCAGAGGCAGCATTTATTGTGGCGGGTGATTTTAACCACTCTAACCTCAAGACAGTGCTTCCTAAATTCTACCAGCATGTCTCCTGTCACACAAGAGGGGACAAAACATTGGACCATGTTTACACCAATATTGTGGGAGCCTACACAGCAACTCCCCTCCCCCACCTAGGTCAGTCTGATCATTTATCCTTGTTCCTTATCCCCAAGTATGTACCGCTCATCAACCGGGTGAAGCCATCAGTGAGGACCATCAAAGTGTGGCCAGAGGGGGTTGACTCTGTACTCCAGGAGAAGTTTAGGAACACAGACTGGAGTATGTTCACCTCTCAGGCTACCTGTGGCTCCCACATAAACATCAACTCTTACACCCACTCAGTCCTGGACCATATCAACACCACTATTGACAGTGTCACCACGGAAAGACAGATCACCACGTACCCAAATCAGAAGCCGTGGATGAACAGAGAAGTGCGACTTCTGCTAAAAGCACGTAACAATGCCTTTAGATCTGGTGATGCACAGGCCTACAGTTCATCCAGGGCAGATCTGAAGAGGGGCATCAAGAAGGCCAAGCACAGCTACAAGCTGAAGGTGGAGGAACATTTTGGGGACTCTGACCCCCGACGTATGTGGCAGGGCATTCAAGCTATCTCTGATTATAAGCCCAGCAACTCCATACCTATAGCCATGACTGTGCCCTTTCTCAATGAGCTAAATAACTTCTATGCTCGTTTTGACAAGGACAACAATGAAAAGAACATCAATTTCCCACCCTCTGATGACCTCCACCACCTCACACTCACCCACACCGACGTCCGTAATGCACTGAGTCATGTCAACGTACGTAAGGCTGCTGGCCCTGATGGCATTCCTGGGCGTGTGCTGAGGGCATGCGCTGAGCAGCTGGCAGGGGTCTTCACAGACATCTTCAATCTGTCCCTGGCCCAGGCCGTGGTACCAGCGTGCTTCAAGACCACTTCAATAGTACCAGTGCCGAAACATTCAACACCATCGTGCCTAAATGACTATCGCCCTGTGGCACTGATGCCCATAGTCATGAAGTGCTTTGAGCGACTGGTCTTGGCACAGCTCAAAAAAGGCCTGCCCCCTACACTGGACCCTCATCAGTTCGCCTACCGGAGCAACAGGAGTACAGAGGATGCGGTTTCTACAGCGCTGCACTATGTACTCTCACACCTGGATGACAAGAACACCTATGCAAGAATGCTGTTTATTGACTTCAGCTCAGCATTCAACACAGTTATCCCCTCCAAGTTGCTCACCAAACTTGGGGACCTGGGAATCAGTACCTCCACCTGCAACTGGATCATGGATTTTCTAACCAACAGACCCCAGCATGTTAGGTCAGGCCCCAACCGTTCTTCCGTCATCACACTCAACACTGGTGTACCGCAGGGCTGTGTGCTCAGCCCATTCCTCTACTCCCTCTACACCCATGACTGCAGGCCTATGTATGGATCCAATTCCATCATAAAGTTCGCAGATGACACCACGGTGATTGGACTCATCAGGGACAACGACGAGTCAGATTACAGGGCAGAGGTTGAGCACTTGGCTACTTGGTGCGCTGACAATAACCTGCTCCTTAACACCAGCAAAACCAAGGAGCTCATAGTGGACTACAGGAAGGAGAGGGAAGAGACACATGACCCCATCCATATCAATGGCATAGCTGTTGAACGTGTCCCCAGCTTCAAATTCCTGGGGACCCACATCTCGGAGGACCTGTCCTGGTCAGTTAACACCACCAGCCTGATCAAGAAGGCCCATCAGCGCCTCTTCTTCTTGAGGACATTGAAGAAGAACCATCTGTCAACTGACATCCTGGGCAACTTCTACCGCTGCGTGATAGACAGCACCCTGACCAACTGTATCACACTCTGGTATGGGAGCTGCTCTGTAGCTGACGACAAGGCGCTGCAGCGGGTGGTGAAAACCGCCCAACGCATCACAGGGACTCCACTTCCAGCTATAGAGGACGTCTACAGGAAAAGATGTCTGCGCCGGGCACGCAGCATTCTTAGGGACTCCAACCATCCTGCTCATGGACTGTTCCAGCTTCTCCCCTCCAGAAGACGTTTCAGAAGCCTTCGGACTAGAACCAGCAGGTTTAGGAACAGTTTCTTTCCAACAGCTGTCACGTTATTGAACTTAGTTCCCCGCTGACTCTCTTACAATCATCTTTTACCATCCTCACCTGTACATAACTGCATAACTACATAACTACATCTAACTTATTGCACATTATTTGCACATAACAGTACTTTTAACTTTCTGCACTGCTGCATATATTTGCATATATTTGCTTAAATTGCACATACTGTTAATTACCGTATATACTGCACTGCTGTCCTTTGCACTTCTGATTGGATGCTAAACTGTGTTTCGTTACCTTGTATTCATACATGTGTAATGACAATAAAGTTGAATCTAATCTAATCTAATCTGTGGTAAATTCAGTTGATTGGGCATGATGTGGAAAGGCACACACCTGTC
This sequence comes from Pholidichthys leucotaenia, assembly GCA_020510985.1. Classification (NCBI taxonomy): domain Eukaryota; kingdom Metazoa; phylum Chordata; class Actinopteri; order Cichliformes; family Pholidichthyidae; genus Pholidichthys; species Pholidichthys leucotaenia. The sequence continues at coordinate 42,717,850 of CM035843.1, read as the reverse complement.
TATATAAGGTCCCACAGTTGACAGTGCATGACAGAGCACAAACCAAGCATGAAGTCAAAGGAATTCTCTGTAGACCTCCGAGACAGGATTATCTCTTCTTCTTCTTTTAGATTTGATTGGCGGTTGGCAACCAGCTTACAGGTGCATTACTGCCACTGACTTGATTATCGTAACTCTATATCTTTGTATGAGGAGTTCTTATAAGGAGTTCTGAACAACTCCATATGTGTGAAAAAATAATCCATTTATGGACTGCATCTCGAGGCACAAATCTGGGGAAGTGTACAGAAAAACTTCTGCTACTTTGAAGGTCCCAATGAGCACAGTGGCCTCCATCATCCATAAATGGAAGAAGTTTGGAACCACCAGGACTCTTCCTAGAGCTGGCCGGCCGTCTAAACTGAGTGATCAAGGAGAAGGGCCTTAGTCAGGGAAGTGATCAAAAACCGGATGGGTCAGAGCTCCAGCGCTCCTCTGTGGAGAGAGGAGAACCTTCCAGAAGGACAACCATCTATGCAGCAATCCACCAATCAGGCCTGTATGGTAGAGTGGCCAGATAGAAGCCACTCCTTTGTAAAAGCCATGTGGCAGCCCTCTGGAGTTTGCCAAAACGTACCTTTTGGCAAACTTTTTGCCCACGTTTGTGATCTTCTTCTTCTTCTTTTAGATTTGATTGGCGGTTGGCAACCAGCTTGCAGGTGAATTACCGCCACGTACTTCACTCTATATCATCATTGCTAAGTAACACAGGCATCACTCACAATCATAGGACTCGCTATGGCATCATCAAAGATCATAGGACTCACTATGAGATCATCAAAGATAAAAGCCAGTCATCTTCTTCTTCTTTTAGATTTGATTGGCAGTTGGCAACCACCCCACAGGTGCATTACCACCACTGACTTGATTATTATCACTCTACTGTATATCTTTGTATAAGGAGTTTTGAACAACTCCCCATGTGCGAAAAAATCATCCGTCCTCAGGTGCGGCCGAACTCTGTATAATTCAAGAAGTCATCACTCACGATCATAGGACTCGCTATGACACCATCAAAGATCAAAGGCAGGCATCACTGAACGAGTGCTGACGTGCTTGCTTATACCCTTGCTTACACCTGCTTTCTACGGGCATGCAGAAATACCTGCTTATACTTGGTTTCTACAGGTATGCACAGGTATGTACGAGCATCCACAGGTATGCACTAGCATAGAGTGATGTAAAGTAGTCAGTGCAAAGCTTGTATATCAGTGTAAATTTGCTGTCCCCTCAAAATAACTCAACACACAACCATTAATGTCTGAACTGCTGGCAACAAAAGTGAGTACACCCTTTCGTGAAAATGTTCAAATTGCACCCGATTAGCCATTTTCCCTCCCCGGTGTCATGTGACTCGTTAGTGTTACAAGGTTTCAGGTGTGAATGGGGAGCAGGTGTGTTAAATTTGGTGTTATTGCTCTCACACTCTCTCATACTGATCACTGGAAGTTGAACATGGCACCTCATGACAAAGAACTCTCTCAGGATCTGAAAAAAAGAATTGTTGCTCTACATAAAGAGGAATCCAGTGGCAACCTGTGATGCTCTAGTGAACTCCATGCCCAAGAGAGTAAGGCAGTGCTGGAAAATGATGGTGGCCACACAAAATATTGACACTTTGGGCACAATTTGGACATTTTTCACTTAGGGGTATACTGACTTTTGTTGCCAGCAGTTCAGACATTAATGGCTGTGTGCTGAGTAATTTTGAGGGGACAGCAAATTTACACTGTTATACAACCTGCAAACTGACTACTTCTTTTAGATTTGATTGGTGGTTGGCAACCAGCTTACAGGTGCATTACCGCCACGTACTCTATATCACTCCATATATTATATCATCATTCTACGTATATACAGTATAATTCAAGAAATCTCTGTCTGTGTGTCTGTCACAACCATAGGACTCGCTAAAAGATCATAGAATCGCCTATGATGTGCCGATGATCTCTACATGTCTATATGACATCATATAGACACCATAGTATAGAGTGATTCAAGAAAATCTGTGTGTCTGTGTGTGATCAAAGGCAGGCATCAATCACGATCATAGGACATCAGAGATCAAAGGCAGGCATCACTCACGCTCACTCACGATCATAGGACGTGATCAAAGATCAAAGGCAGGCATCACTCACGATCATAGGACTTGCTATGACATCATCAAAGATCACAGGCAGGCATCACTCACGATCATAGAACTCGCTATGACATCATCAAAGATCATAGGACTCGCTATGTCATCATCAAAGATCAAATGCAGGCATCATAGGACTTGCTATGCCGTCATTAAAGATCATAGGACTCACTATGACATCATCAAAGATCAAAGGCAGGCATCACTCACAATCATAGGACTCGCTATATCATCAAACATCATAGAACTCGCTATGACACCATCAAAGATCAAAGGCAGGCATCACCGAACGAGTGCTGACGTGTGTGCTTGCTTACACCTGCTTTCTACGGGCATGCAGAAATACTTGCTTATACTTGGTTTCTACGGGCATGCACAGGTATGCACTAGTTGTATCAAAGTGTGATATCTTCAGTGTTGTTCCATGAGAAGATATAATAAAACATTTACAAAAATGTGAGGGGTGTACTCACTTTTCTGAGATACTGTATAACCTGTACAACCCAATTGAAAAACAAACTGAAATCTTTCGGGGGAAAATAAAAATAAAAAACTTACAATAACCTGTTTGCATAATAAATATGCACACCCTGTTATAACTGAGGATGTGTCTGTGTTCAGAGTTAACCAATCACATTCAAACTCATGTTAAATGGGAGTCAGCACATACCTGCCACCATTTAAAGTGCCTCTGATTAACCCCAAATAAAGTTCAGCTGTTCTAGTAGGCTTTTCCTGACATTTTAGAAGTCATATCTTACAGCACAAGCCATGGTCCACAGAAAGCTTCCAAAGCATCAAAGGGATCTCATTGTTCAAAGGTATCAGTCAGGAGAAGGATACAAAAGAATTTCCAAGGTATTAAATATACCATGGAACACAGTGGACAGTCATCATCAACATGGCACAACAGTGACATTACTAAGAACTGGAAGATCCTCCAAAATTGATGAAAAGACAAGAAGAAAACTGGTCAGGGAGGCTGCCAAGAGGCCACCAGCAACACTGAAGGAGCTGCAGGAATTTCTGGCAAGTACTGGCTGTTTTGTACGTGTGACAACAATCTCCCGTCTAGGGTGGCAAGGACAGAAGCCTCAATCTCCGGCAGGGGGCCAGGCCAGTGGCTGACTACTCGGTGGATTTCCGGGTTGTTGCAGCGAAGGTGGGATGGGAGGATGCATTTCTTTGTAGCATTTTCACATGCAGTCTCAGCCATAGCCTTCGTGATGAGTTGGCACGATTAGATAAATCCTCCTTGTTACACGAGCTAATCTCCCTGGCCATCAACCTTGATAATCGCATAAGGGAACGGTCCAATGAGTGCCGCTTTGCCAATCGCTCGGGCTGTCAGCTGCGCCTTGTCACTCAGCCCCCTGTTCCAGCCCTTCCCCCTTCCGAACCCTCTGACACTGGGGAACCTATGCTGTTAGGCCGATCCAGGCTTCCCCCTGCTGAACGACAGCGCCACCATGATCTCAGGTTGTGCATGTATTGTGCTAGTTCTGAACACAAGGTTGCTCACTGCTCTAATCAGCCAAAAGGGGAGACCTGTTCGTCACAGTAGGGGGGCTAGTGGACGTGGGCAGGACTAAATCCCTTACACGACTTGTGTTGCCCATTCATTTTGATCACTTTCACACTGATTTTTGCACCACTGCTTTCATTGATTCAGGCACTGAACCACTGAACAAAGCTTCATTTCGGAGAGTCTTGCAACCCGGCTGAAGCTCCCGTGACAAGACCTGGAGACGCCATTAAATTTGGCTGCCGTTTCCAGGGAGCCACTCACCACGGTCACTAAAAAGACTGCTCCCATTTCCATATTGGTTTCAGACAACCATCAAGAGCACTTGAGTTTTTTTTATTTTGCCCATCTCTGCCTTTCCTGTCATTTTAGGGTATCCCTAGTTAAGACTCCACAACCTGGTTATTGACTGGCAAGTAAGGAGGGTTATTTCTTGGAGCACCTTCTGCTTAGCCGCCTCTTTGCAGTCTGCAGCCTGTTCTCCCTCTGCCGCTATCAGTTCCTCGCCCACCCATGTGCCTGATCTCACCTTGGTTCCCCCTTAAATATCATGGCCTTGCTCCAGTCTTCAGCAAGTCTAAGACACTTTCTCTACTCCCTCACTGCCCTTACGACTGCACCATTAACCTCCTTCAGGGAGCTACATTGCCATCCTGTAGACTGCATAGTTTGTCTGCCCCGGAGCGAGAGGCGATGGATAAATACATCAAGAAGTCATTAAGTTCGGGCATCATCAGGCCTTCTTCATCTGCGGTGGGGGTGTGGGTTTTTTTGTGGGCAAGAAGGACAGTTCTCTCCTACCCTGCATTGACTTTAGGGAGTTGAATAACATTACAGTGAAGGACAAGTACACCTTGCCGCTCCTCAACTCCGCCTTCGACTTGCTTCAAGGTGCCACTGTTTTCACCAAGTTGGACCTGCGCAATGCCTACCTGCGCAATGCCTTTTGGATTGACAAACGCACCAGCTGTGTTCCAACGGCTCATCAATGATGTTCTGAGGAACTTCCTGAATTCCTTTGTGTTTGTGTACCTGAATGATAAATTAATTTTCTCTCATTCCTTAGATGAGCATTGGGTGCATGTGAGGATGGTCCTTCAGCAGCTGTTGGAGAACCAACTTTATATCAAAGCAGAGAAGTATGAGTTCCATACACCCTCTACCACCTTCCTGGGCTTTGCAATCATCCATAAGGAGATCCAGGCTGACCCAGGTAAGGTGAAGGCGGTCTTGGAGTGGCCTGTTCCCTCCTCCCACAAACAATTACAGCAGTTCATGGGCTTTGCCAATTTTTATCAACTCTTCATCCGCAATTACAGTGTGGTTGCCCTGCCCCTCACCCGCCTCACTTCCACCAAGGTTCCCTTTTGATGGTCTGAAGAGGCTGATGCAGCATTTTCCAAACTGAAGTCTTGCTTCTCTTCTTCTCCTATCCTCACTCAGGTGGCTCCATGGCTGCAGTTCCTGGCGGAGGAGGACGCATCGGACTCCGGGGTGGGGGCGGTCCTTTCTCAATGCTCAATCACCGATAATAAGGTCCACCCCTGCACTTACTTCTCCCGATGCCTGTCCCCAGAAGAGAAGAACTATGATGTGGGTGACCGGGAGTTGCTGGCAGTCAAGTTGGCCTTGGAAGAATGGCACCAATGGTTGGAGGGAGCCTCACAGCTGTTTGTGGTCTGGGCCGACCATAAGAATCTGGAGTATATCAGGACTGCTAAACAGCTAAACTCCAGATAAGCCCGCTGGTCCCTGTTCTTTGGCAGATTTAATTTTAACATCACCTACCACCCGGGGTCCAAGAACATCAAGCCTGACGCCCTCTCGAGACAATTCTCCACTGACACGGCATTGCCAGAGCTGTACCCCATAGTTTCCCCCTCGTGTGTGGTCAGCATGCTCTCCTGGAAGATCAAGGAGAGGGTCAAGAGGGCGCAGGGCACTGAGCCTGATCCGGGTGGGGGTCCTGCAGGATGGATCCTATGTCCCTTCCTCAGTCCGTGACAAGGTCATCAATTGGCTACACTCTTCCAAGGTTTTGTGCCATCCCGGTGTGTCACGCACCTTGTCTGAATTACAAAGGACCTTCTGGTGGCCATCGATGAGGAAGGATGTGAATGAGTTCATCCAGGCCTGCCCCCAGTGTGCCACCGGAAAGTCATCCTCTTCTCCTCCTTCTGGGCTGTTGCACCCCCTACCCATCCCAAGCAGGCCATGATCCCATGTGGTGCTGGACTTTGTTACTGGGCTTCCCCCCTCCGTTGGACATACGGTTATTCTCACCATTGTGAACAGGTTCTCGAAGGCAGCTGGCTTTGATCCCTTGAGCAGGCTCCCGTCTGCCAAGGAGACGGCCAACCTTTTTGTTCTACACATTGTCCCCCTCCATGGTATTCCGGTGGACGTGGTCTCGGACCGGGGTCCCCAGTTTGTCTCCCAGGTTTGGCGATCCTTTTGTAAGGCCATCAAGGCAACTGTCAGCTTGTCCTCAGGGTATCACCCCCAGAGTAAAGGCAATGCGAGTGAGCCAACCAAGAGCTGGAGGCAGCCCTGGGGTGTGTCACGGCTACTAATCCTGCCTCTTGGAGTACTTATCTTCCATGGATTGAGTATGCTCACAACTCCACCACCTCTGCAGCTACAGGTCTCTCCCCCTTTGAGGCGTCCTTGGGTTACAACCCCCCCCCCCCGTTCCTTGATGCGGAGGTGGAGATTGCTGTACCGCCTGTGCAATCCCACATCAGGCATTGTCACCGGCTCTGGAGGACTACCAGGGCTGCTCTCCACCGCACTGTGGACCACCGGGTTGGGCAGAAGATATGGTTGTCCACTAAACACATTAACCTCAAGACTGATTCCAGAAAGCTCTCTCCCCACTTTATTGGCCCTTATCCCATCTCCCAGATCATCAGTCCAGCTGCTTGTCTCTTCCCCGTGCTCTCCGAATCTGTCCCACCTTTCATGTCTCTCAGGTGAAGCCATTTTCTACCAGCCCTCTGTGTCCTGCATCCAAGCCGCCTCCCCCTCCGGTGATGATCGACAGTGGTCCTGTGTATATGGTCAACTGCATTCTGGACGTGTGAGGCGGGGGGGGGGGGGGGTCGACGCCTACAATACCTGGTGGACTGGCCTGGGTTTGGACCAGAGGAGAGATTGTGGGTCCGGGGATCCTTCATCACAGATCGGGAGCTGATCAGGGCGTTCCATCGGTCCCAATCGGGGAGGTTGATTCGTCCACTGGGCGGCGTCCCTTAAGGGGGGGGGGGGGGCACTGTGGTGATCCGAGCTGTGTGCTGTTTTTCTCTCTCGTCTCATTGATTATTGTCCACAGCACCAGTTTCATCCACACCTGTGGTCCTTAATTAGCAGCCTTTAAATGGAGTGGGTCCTCCACTCCTGCACGGAGACGTCTACGCTCACATGCAGTTCAGAGAGCTCCTCTACGCTTATGCTGCCCTTCTCATCTCCAGTTTTGAACCCCGTCTCAGACTCAGCGCACAGTAAGCTACCTCTCAGTGTGTACCTTACCCCCTGCATCTCACCTCTGCTTGTTTCAGATTAACCTGTGCACAGGTGGACCTTCTCCCTGGTGGACCAGCACCCCTCTTTGTGGCAAACCTGGACCCTTCCCCAGAGCCGGAGTCTCGTCATCCCCGCCAGCATCCTGTAAGTGCACTTTATCATCAGACTGAACTTTTCCCTTCTTCCCTCGGCCGAGGAATACCCTCTAGCACTGAGCACTGTATATACCTGCACCAGCACCTCTTCACCTTCGCAGGACCACAGCAACCTGGACAGAACGTGGCCACGGGTTGTTTCATCCCAGCCGCTCCACGCTCTTAAAGATTATTATCAACTTCTCATTGCCCTGCTCTGTGCTACAAATCACTCACCACTCTTTCGCTCTCTCCTTTGCAGGGTTGCCAGACTCTTCCCGCACTGCCCTCCCACACACTCACACAGACTCACTCTCAATAAAGATCATTGCAATTATAACCGAGTCTGTAGTCTGCTTCTGGGTCTATTTCTAAATCATGTCAACATTTTGCAAAACACATTCGAAATCTCCCAAATACGTGGGAAAATGTGTTATGGTTAGATGAAACCAAGGTTGAACCGTTTGGCCATCATTCCAAAAGGTATATTTGGCGCAAATCCAACACTGCTCATCACCAAAAGCGCACCATACCTACAGTGATGCATGATGGTGAAAGCATCATGCTTTGGGGCTTTTTTTCTTCAGCGAGAGCTGGGGCCTTAGTCAAGGCGGAGGGAATTATGAACAGTTCCAAATACCGGTCAGTGTTGGCACAAAACCTTCAGGCGTCTGCTAGAAAGCTGAAGATGAACTTCATAAATCATTTTGGTGAAATTATTTATCTGGAACATCACAAAAACCTGGCATTTGAACAGGGGTGTGTAGACTTTTTATATCCACTGTAGCTGTAGGTCAGAATCCCAAGATGAACCTGTGTAGCAATTTTGGTGGCCCAAGAGAGCTTTACACATTCTGTAATAAGAGGGCATAGGGAATGCTTACCTTGACCTCTGACCTTTTGGCCCCAAACCTGTAGTCAGAGGTCATAGTCTCAGGGTGAACCTGTGAACCCGGTTTGATGACCGTAGCTTAGCATACTAATAGTGCAAATGGAATAGTAACCTTGATCTTTGACCTTCTGATCCCAAACCCATAGTCAAGTCAGGCTGTAAGCCATCCAAGATTTGTCTTAGAGACAACTATAGTATTGATTTGAAAAGTCTGCATCATTTCTTTCGGTAGTTACCATGTTTACTGACCTCTGATCTTGACCTCAAGGTCTACAAGAGCACTCTAAGGCTAGTGCAATATCCCCCTCCTCTGTTTTCTTTGAAGATCCCAATACTTACTGACAGAACAGTTTTCACCTTTTCAATATAATTACTGTGGCAGAACCAAATTATCATAAACCCATCATCCACGAATATACAACAAAGTATACAAGCCATAGTTGTAGGTCAGGATCCCGAGGTGAACCTGTGTAGCAAGTTTGGTGACCCTAGAGAGCTTTACACGTTCTACAGTAAGACAGCATAGGAATGACCAACCTTGACCTTTGGCCTTTTGACCCCAACCCTGTAGTTAGAGGTCGTGTTTTCTGAGTGAACCTGTGTACCAGGTTTAGTGACCCTAACTTTACTCATTGTACAGTAATAAGGCATAGGGAATGGTAACCTTGATCCTTGACCTTTTGACCCCAAACCCATAGTCAGTGCTCAGGATCCCAAGTTGAATGTGTGTACCAGGTTTGGTGGCCCTAGGTTTACTCGTTTTATAACAATAGTGCAAATGGAATGCTATCTATCTATCTAATGTTGACCTTTGACCTTCTGACCCCAAACCGATAGTCAGAGGTCATGATCCCAAGTTGAATGTGTGTACCAGGTTTGGTGGCCCTAGCTTTCCTCGTTTTATAGTAATAGTAAATGCAGCATTTACCATTTACCAAAGTGCAAATGCAGTGTTAACTTTGAACTTTGACCCCTTGACCCCAAACCCATAGTTAGGTCAGGGTGTAAATTGTCCAAGATGTGTGTTAGATACAACTACTGTATTGATTTGAAAAGTCTACATCATTTCTTTCAGTAGATATTGACCTCTGACCTTTCACTTCAAGGTCATCCAATGAAAGTGAAACTGCAATATGCACATCATCAAAGTATATCAAACCCTGGAACCAAGTGTCAAAACAATCAGAACAAAACTGTGGGATGAGTTGATTTCACAAAACAGTTACTGTCTATGAAGTGAGGTGAAACAGGAGGTCATAGGTCAGGGGCTACAACTCCTGCAAAAATTATCCGATCAGAGCCAAATTGCAATATGGGCATCATCAGTGTATATCAAACCATGGTACCAAGTTTCAAAACAATTGGAATAAAACTGTAAGAGGAGTTGATTTCACAACAGTGGGACAGATGGACGGACAGGCAGCTGCGTAGACAGACGGACCGCTCCATAACATAATCCCCCTTTGGTCTTCACCCAGCGGGGGATGAAATGTAGACTAACAACTGATGTGCCTGAGTGTACTGTATATTAATAGCAATACAGTAACTTGACTATATGTCGTTCTTGTGTTTTTATTCTGAAAAAGTGAAGAAATCAGAAGCAGCACCAGATTTAAATTAAGATCAGTCGATCAATTGTTTTAATGATCAATAGATCAACTGACTATCAAAATACAATCTGGATAATTTCCCTCCCAGCTGAAGGTTATAATTACATTTATAACTAGTTTGATCTCTCTTATTTTAAAATGTTGGCCTGCTAAAATTGTGGTGCTTTCTGGTTTGCAACAACAGGGTGGAATGAGATGAAGTTAAATTCCCAGCCAGAATTTTTGTCCCAGTCCACCCCTGGTTGGATGAATTGGGACATGACAGTTCAGACTGAGGTCACATTGCAAAATATCTGATCTGTATCTAATTTAGAAACACAGATGACAGTGGACCAGGTCCAATTTGAAAAAGTCAGATTTCATGTTAGTTTGTACTGTTCATACTGTAATTTAAAAAATGGATGTGGACAAAAAAAAAATAAGATTTGGGCCACTTCTGCCTGCAGTCTGAATATAGCCTATATGCAGACCCTAGTAAGTACGAGCTACTCACTTGACTGACCATGGGGATGCCTATCTGTACACCTGTAACTGTTCGCAGTTAATATGTGTTAAAAGGCCCTGTGGACAAATCACTAAAGCTAGCGAGCAGTTAGTACAACAATGGCAGAGAAAAAAATACAGCATTTCCCATTTACACCACATCCGTCATCCCAGCAATTCTCCCTGATTTAACCTTCAGCCGTGGTCAGATAGGATGTTAATGTGTTTTGGATGAGAGGACAAGGAGAGGATCCAGAAGGGGTTAGGCTGTGAGAGGTGGGAGATCCTTTGATTGGACAGACTGAAAATCTACCTCGGAGGCCAACTACACCCTAGCTGTAAGACAAAAAAAGGAGCTTTGAGGGGGTGCAGAATGTATTACCATTAATTTTACTGCAAACTTGTATTATCACAATGCACAAACACCCAGTATCAGCCGGGCTGCTTTCATGCTTTCACTTTTTCTCCTATCAGACCTGCAGTGTTAAGGTTAATGAAGAAGTAAGTCAATTTGGTATTATTGTGCTTTGATTCGCATCAGCAAAGACAAGGAACATTTGACGATAATATTAAATTTCTTGTTGCATGTCGATGATGATGCTTTTCCTTTGTTTCAGTGTTACTCCTGCTGGAGCTGTTAACTCATCCAGCACTTCTTACTTCAGTACTTATTTTCTTCTAAAACTATACTGATCCTGAGCAAGAAAATACATGATGTTAAACCAGTTCATTCAAAGGAGGCAGAACTCAAACTGCAATGTACCCTGTTTTGAAAGGGAAATGGATTTTGTGCATTCATTACTCGTCAACTTATTTTACCAGGCAGGTCTGAATGAGGTTTACCAGTTGCAAACACACTCAGACAATAGGTTAAAGTCATTTACATTATATACAAACACATGAATGAATGAATGAATGAATTAAATCTATATAGAAATAAACAGCAGGTAATCAAAAACATAATCATTGTCCAATACTACTGTAATTAATTCTCTTTACTGAAAGTCAGTTCAGAAATCATCTAACCCAGCCATGGAGGGTGCACAAGCCAATGTACTCCTAGTGCCAGTCCCAAGCCCAGTTAAATGGGGAGGGTTGTGTCAGGAAGGGTATTCTACATAAAACCTTTACCAAATCAAACATGCAGATTGTCTTCCCCGCTCTGGGTTTGGGGTTTGGTTGGCAGCCTGGGATGTGGTGCTGGCCCTGCTGGCACTATGGACAATGCCTCAATGGGTTGTGTGCATGTGTGTGTGTGTGTGGTGGGGGGACCCAGCTGTGGTCTAGAGGTGCTATACAAATGGATGTGGCAGCCCCCAACCTGCCTGGGCCACTTCCATAGGGGAAATCAATCTACCCACTGCCACATTATAGGCATTATAAAAGCAAAATCCCTGACTGAACCGAATTGTACTGATACGATCCACTTTCTGGGCCAAGGTCAGAATTGCCTACTTCCGCCTGGGATCACGAATCCCATTTCAACCCACAGTCAAGGTGGACAGACCAATGTCACTTTCACCCTCAGGCAAGGTAGACATACACCTCCTAAAATCCCAGGCTGAGTCTCGAACCCTTGACACCATGATCTCAAAACCTCTTACTTTACCACTAAGCCGAAGAGGAATTCCTCACTAGCTCTCAGCTAGCAGCGGAGGTGTACTCTGATGGCATCATGAACTGCACCACTGACTAATTTCCCATGGAGGGGTGCATAACAGTACCAAAACTGAATCAAATCAATCTTCATTTTTTATGCTTGTATACTTAAAACACTCAAATACAGGGTAGATGGGGAGTGTGGTACAGCTTGCCTAAGATGTGCACATCTGGTTGGTCGCCCATGCTCCCCACCTCTTTTAATTGCCTCACAGTAGCTGCACCCAAACACTATGGGTTGACAGTTGGCCAGTTTGGGTCAAGGTTGGTGTCTGGGCCCTCTGAGCAGGCCTGACATGGTACATCTGTTGACCCTCTGCACCCTCCCGGCCCGGTTAACCTCCTTCCCCCGTGGTGCCTTTCCTGCTTTGTGTGTTGGGTTGCTTTCTCCTCATGTGTGCCGGTGATGGATGCGTACCCTTCCGGGTCTGTGCCCATTGCAGTGGGTGGCAGGGTGGTGCCTGATCAGTGTTCTGGCGGGTCTCCTCACTGTTGTCCCTCCCAGTGGCGGAAAGTCGGTGAGCAGCACCACTTGGGGGCTATCCTCTGGCTCTCTCTTTCTAGGACCTCCTCTAGCCAACCTCCCTTGCCAGTGCCGGGCTGGCTGGGGGGAATGGCTGTGGTGGTGCGGGGCTGTCTTGGTGCTGGCTGGGGACTCTCTTGGCTGTGCGCCGCATGGTGATAGGTCATGTGCCGGTCACTCCTGGCAGGGGCGGGTCCAGGGGTTGGTTAATCTGAGTTGGGGCCCTTGGGGTGGTGGTCACACTCTTTGGATGGGCGGTGGGGGTTCTTGGGTGGTGTGCTTGTTTTTTTGGTTGGGGGTTTGCTTGCAGGTTCCTCCCTGAGTTGCGGGTTCTTACCAAAAATAATAATAATCACAACAGTAATCACAGTAAAGCTAAAAAAAAAAAAAAAAACATGGATCATGACAAATGAGACTTCCATACCGGATCAGTGGAGGCCCAAGTTAACAATGACCACCACAACCAGAGTTGATTGATATGATGGGGAAAAGGTTGACACTGTGTATGCAAGAAACCAGATTGAAAAGAAACAAGTCTAGGAGCATTGCAGATGGATTTAAACTGTTCTACCATGGTGTATGTAGATAGGAAGAGAAATGGAGTAAGGCTCATTTTGAAGGAAGAGTATGTTAAGAGGGAGTTGGACAGGATCATGAATTTGAAGCTAGACATTGAAGTGGTGTCGTTGAATGTTGTTAGTGCATATGCTGCACAGGCTGGATGTCTGGTAGAAGAGAAAGGAATTCTTGAGTAAGCTGGATAAAGTGGTAGAGAGTGTTCCCAGGGAAGGGGGGGTGCTGACAGGGTGCCAGTGGAAATTGGGCTACTGTTGGTTGAAAATCAAGAAGGAGGAGAGGGGGAAGGTGTACTAGGAGGGAGAGAAAGAAAAAATAAAGGTAGAAGTGTGGAGGTGAGAGTAGGGACGTTAATATAGGGACTATGACTGGTAAAGGCAGAGAGTTGGCTGATATGATGGAGAGAAGGTAGATAGATTGTGTGTTCAAGAAACCAGATGGAAGGGAAACAAGGCTAGGAGCATTGGAGGTGGATTTAAACTGTTTTACCATGGTGTAGATAGGAAGATAAATGGAGTAGGGGTAATCTTGAAGGAAGAGTATGTGAAGAGTGTTCAGGAGGTAAAGAGGGAGTCAGACAGAATCATGAGTTTGAAGCTAGAAGTCAAAGGTGTGACGTTGAATGTTGTCAGTGCATATGCCCCACAAGTTGGATGTCAGGTAGAAGAGAAAAAGGAATTCTGGAGTAAGCTAGATGAAGTGGTAGAGTATTCCCGGGGGGGGGGGGGGGGGGGGGATTGGAGCAGCCTTTAATGGGCATGTAGGTTAAGGGAACAGAGGTGATGAGGAGGTCCTGGGTAGGTATGGTTTTAAGGAGAGAAATGTGGAAGGACAGATGGTTGTGGATTTTGCTCAAAGGATGGAAATGGTTGTGGTGAACACATATCTCAAGAAGCGAGAGGAACATAAGGTGACTTACAAGAGTGGAGGAAGGTGCACACAGGTAGACTATATCTTACGCAGAAGGAGAAATCTGAAAGAGGTAGGAGATTACAAGGTGGTGGCAGGGGAGAATGTAGCTAGACTGCATCATATGGTCATCTGTAGGATGACTGGAAAGAAAGGAGAAGAAGAGAGTGAAGGAAGAGACAGGGATTAAATGGGGGAAGTTACAGAGGGAAGAGGGTTGCACAGAGTTCAAGAAGGAGTTGCTACAGGCTCTGAGTGGTAGGGAAGAATTACCAGATGACTGGGAAAGTACAGCAAAAATATTACGGGAAATGGGTAGAAAGGTATGTGGTGTGTCCTCTGGACAGAGGAAAGAAGACAAGGAAATTTAGTGGTGGAATGAGGAGATACAAGAAAGTATTCAAAGGAAGACGCTAGCAAAGAAAAAGTGTCATAGTGAGGGAGATGGAATCTAGGCACGTGGCAAAGAGAGAGGTAGCAAAGGCAAAGGAAAAGGCATAGGCAAAGTAGAGGTCAAGAAGGTAGATGAGTATAAATGCATGAGGTCACCCATTCAAAACAACTGAAATGCACAAGAGAGGTGAAGAAGAGAGTGCAAGCAGGGTGGAGTGGGTGGGGATGAGTGTCAGGGGTGATTTGTGACAGAAGGATAGCAGCTAGAGTGAAAGGGAAGATTTAAAAGATGACAGTGAGACCTGCTATAATGTGTGATTTGGAGATGGTAGCACTGACAAAAAGACAGGCGGTGGAGCTGGAGACGGTAGAGTATAAGATGCTAAGAGTCTCATTAGGAGTTACTAGGAGGGACAGAAGTATAAATTTTATCAGAAGGGCAGCTCAGGTCGAGTGGTTTGGAGACAAAGTAAGAGAGGCAAGGATGAGACGGTTTGGGCATGTGCAGAGGAGGTATAGTGAATATATTGGACAAAGGATGCTGAAGATGAAGCTACCAGGCAGGAGGAAAAAAGGAAGACCACAGAGAAGATTCATGGATGTAGTGAAGGACATGGAGAGGGCTTGTGTTACAAAGGAAGGCGCAAGGAATAGGGTGAGATGGAGGCAGATGATCCACTGTGGAGACCCCTAAAGGGAGCAGCCAGACAAAGAAGCTGCTATGTAAATAAAGGCTATTATTCTTTATCCTTAGTCACGGAACCCTAGACCAACTCTTCACCCACTCACGGATCTTCAAGGTTTCATGGGAGTTTGCCAAACCATGTTTTTTTTCTGACTTAGAGAAGGCATTCGACACATTCCTTATGGTTTCTCGTTGGGGGTGCTTCAGGAATATGGAGTATTGAGCTTTTTTTTTAACCTGTCCTGTCCAGCAGCTTTGAAAGCAGAAGAGAGATATGCTTGCCTTACAGTGCCAACCAGATTTACTTTGCCAAAAGGAGCGCTGCTCCTATTTGATATGTGCTGTATATAAATAGTATTTATAGACTCCTCTTCCTATATAATAACATTAACACTTGGAGGGGTGAAGGAGTGGGGGGAGAGAAAGAAAGAAAAACAAATGAAGAGAAAAAACCAGAAATAGTGGGTGGAGTATTGAGCTTGTTGCTACATTTGGTGCACTGGAAAAAATGCCCCTCTAAAAACAAGTAAAATAAATAAGAACAAGATATTTTTGCTTGAAACAAGTGAAAAAATCTGCCAATGGAACAAGCCAAAATTGACTCAAAACAAGATCTATTAACTTAAAATAAGTTCTTATATCTCTTACTCTTTAGGTAAATGTGTCTTATATTAAGTAAATGTGTCTTGTATTAAGTGTAATGAGATACACTACCGTTCAAAAGTTTGGGGTCACTTAGAAATGTCCTTATTTTTGAAAGAAAAGCACTGTTTTTTTAATGAAGATAACTTTAAACTAATCAGAAATACACTCTATACATTGCTAATGTGGTAAATGACTATTCTAGCTGCAAATGTCTGGTTTTTGGTGCAATATCTACATAGGTGTATAGAGGCCCATTTCCAGCAACTATCACTCCAGTGTTCTAATGGTACAATGTGTTTGCTCACTGCGTCAGAATTTTCCAGATTACCTCAACAAATTAACAGCTAGAATGCCAAAGGTCTGCAATGCTGTAATTGCTGCAAATGGAGGATTTTTTTGACGAAAGCAAAGTTTGAAAGAAAAAATTATTATTTCAAATACAAATCATTATTTCTAACCTTGTCAATGTCTTGACTATATTTTCTATTCATTTTACAACTCATGGTGGTAAATAAAAGTGTGACTTTTCATGGAAAACACAAAATTGTCTGGGTGACCCCAAACTTTTGAACGGTAGTGTATTTTGACTAGAAATGAGACAAATATACTTGGTGAGATTTTGATTTTTTGCAGTGCAGTCACAGGATCTCATCTCTGCAGTTCACAGATGATATGGTCCCGTTAGCGTCTTCAAGCAATGACCTATAGGTCTTACTGGGGCAGGTTCACTGACTGTGAAGTAGCTAGGATGAGAATTATCAGCCAGAAAAAGGTGGATTGTCCTCTCTGGGTTGGCAATGAGCTCAAGTGGAGGAGTTCAAGTATCCTGGGGTCTTTTTCCCAAGTGAGGGGAGAATATAGCAAGAGACTGACAGATGGATTGGAGCAGCATCTGGTGTGATGATCTGTAGTCCTTCCATTGTGGTGAAGAGGGGGATGAGCTCCAATACAAATCTGTCTATATTTCGAAGAGACTGAAATAAGCTTACTGTAGGGTGGATGGACTCACCCTTACAGATAGGGTGAGGAATTCAGTAGAGTCCTTCTCCTCTACATTGAAAGAAACCAGATGAGGGAACTCTCCTAGACACTTCACATGTGAGGTGTTTTGGGCATGTCTCACTAGAAGTAGGCCTCAGGACAGACATGCTTGAGGGAATAGATCTACCAGATGGTCTGCGGACATTTTGGTATCCTCCCCGATGAGCTGGATGGATGGATGGATGGATGGATGGATGGATGGATGGAACTAAATGATGATGTTTAAGGAAAAAGATGTTAACTAGAAGCTGTGGTACATACTTACAGTATATGTTTTCATTTCATGGAAACAACAATACGGTATAAGCCGCTGTGTTTATAGAATGTTTCTTAAATCTTTTGTTATTGTGTGAAGTGCTTCTGCAAGCAATAATATTAAATTAAAGTTAATAAGCCACTAAGATAGTGGGTGTCATTTGAAATGTTAAATCGAGAATCAATCTGATAATTGTCATGCAAGGAATAGTGCAGTTGTGAAAAAGATAATTGCTTGGTGTAATTTATGAAACAAACAGAAATTTGAGTAATAATACATTAACACATTAATTAAATGTTTATGGAGATAAGAGTAAGAAGCCAATAACAGTATATTGGAAACAAAAAGGTCATGCCAATATGAAACTAGAAAAGCACTCATAGAGCGCATACCCCCGCCAAGGCTCCTTCCATTTGTCATGGATCACCTCCAAAATGTAATGGGTTTGTGTGTAGGCCTATAGCCACTTGTGGTGAAAATGGCATCAAAGTCTGTCCATGAGTTTTGGAGTATTGTTGCTAACACACTGTGAGAAGATAAGAGCCTTGGCTGAGGTATGCATTCTCAGATCATCACCAAAATATAATGGGTTCCTCTGTAGGCCAAGAACCACCTTTGAAAATTTCATCCAAATCCATCCAGTAGTTTTTGTGTAATCCTGCTGCACAAATACAAACAAAGCCCTTGGTGGAGGTATGCACTCTCAGATCATCACCAAAATCTAATCATCTGTTCCCTGTGCCATTACACACCTTTCCTGAAAATTTCATCAAAATCCGTTCTCAACTTTTTGAGTTATGTTGGTAACAGACAAACAGACAGACAAACCCCGGTAAAAACATTACCTCCTTGGCGGAGGTAATAAAAGTTAAATATCACTGTAAAATTCCACAGCCAACCCCATTCTGGCTAAAAGTTTATACATACTATAAAACAATAGTGGAATATCTGTGAGAGCTTTATTGTAATTTATCACTGTGAACTTTTACATGAAGATATACAGCATTTCTCATTTGGAGTAAGCTTTTAAAGCACTTTGAGCTCCTATATCAGTCCCTCAAGGATTGCACAATGTTGCAATCACACCAGTTCATGCAAATTAAAACAATCCCATCGATTTCTGCGTGATCTTGCAACTTTGTCCAGTCACCACAACTTTCCCACAATTTTGCCCAATTGTCGTTGTTTTCCGTGAAGTTTGCCAATCAAATTTGTCGCCTACGTCATCTGTCTAACCAATCAAATGCAACCCTGCACCACGCTCTCACTTCCTTGTTTACAGTAATGGAGATAAAATGAATGGAATATCTCAGCAAAAAAAACAAATCTTTAATTAAAAAAAGGTTTGGGCCAGGTAGGGTTGGATAGCTTTTTTCCCCGTAATAAATGAAATCATCATTTAAAAACTGCATTTTGTATTTAATCGGGTTATCTCTGTCTAATATTAAAATTTGTTTGATCTGAAACATTTAAGTATAAAAAAGCAAATACTTTTTCACAGCACTATATACTGTATGATCTAGGCAGGGGTGTCAAACTCATTCCATGGAAGGCCAAGGCCCTGCAGGTTTTACCTCCACCCAGCATCTTCAGCAGGTGATTTCAATGAATTTCTTCCCACTGATTGCTGATCAGTGAAAACACCTGCTGAAGACACTGGGTGGAAGTAAAACATGCAGGGTCTTGGCCCTCCATGGAATGGGTTGGACACCCCTGATCTAGAGGAACAAG
This sequence comes from Pholidichthys leucotaenia, assembly GCA_020510985.1. Lineage (NCBI taxonomy): Eukaryota > Metazoa > Chordata > Actinopteri > Cichliformes > Pholidichthyidae > Pholidichthys > Pholidichthys leucotaenia. Next base: position 42,699,090 of record CM035843.1, on the reverse strand, counting down.
GCTACAGTGCCAAAAGGGGTGCCATGTTGTGTCGGGAAAACCGATAGCCCCGTGATGGTGAAGCTTTAATCCGGAGAGTATTTTAACTCTTGTTCCACACTGCGTTTTTCCACACATAACAGGAAAGATTTTACCGCCCCCCCCCCCCCAAAAAAAAAAAAGACTGAGGGAGTTGGGCAGCTTTCTCACTAGCAAACACCAAGCTTCATAAATATTTCATCTTATTCTTTCTCTGCTGTATCACCTGTTCTGGAAGGCACTTTGTGGAAGAGAAACCGCATCAGTGTGATATTCATATTTCATAAGAGATGCTCCTTAATAAAAGCTGACATTGTAAACATTTTAAATGAAGAGCATGTTTTGGATCATGTGTGTCTGCTTTATTACTGAAATTATGCTATAATTCCCATACTAGGGAAATAAAAAAAAAAAAATAAGTTTAGGTGCAGTGCTGCAATCCTGAATACTCAAGGAGAGGTTGCCATGGAAACAGAGTTACACTGGACAGAAATGAAAGCGTCTTAGGATTTAGACTTTCACTGTACATCAATTTTTAACTATAGATTGTTTCTCCACGAGCCTTCTCATACCCAAAGCTGCTCATTTTCAGTGTGATAACTAAGCATGACAATTAAGGAAAACTACACACGCACACATGCTTCAGTTACACTGTACTGCTATAAATATCCGCAAATAAAGTCAACGTGTTTTTTTTTATCACCAATGCAATGCATTCTGTACCTTTTAAATAGCTTTTGCACAACATCAGCCAGCTTTTGAACTTATTAGATGAACATGCAGAATACACACATTAGATATATGTAATTATTCTCAATTCACTATATAATCTTCAGAATATTTAGCATATTTACTGTCAAAAACTGAATTAATAATATATGAAACCATATCTGATTGACTTCCACCATGTTGTAACTGCACAGATACAGCTTACTGTAGTATATTAACCCTGCTCACCTTTTTGAATATGTCAGCTCTCTTCTTCATGATACAACATAAATACTGCACACACCGACCTGCAGAGTTACGTCAGATCAATCTTTAATAAAACTGCAATAAACTACTATCATCATTATCTATCAGGAACTGAACATCCTTGAAAAAATTACCGTCTGCAGTCTTGGCCTGTGAGCCTCCCCGCCACATCTCCATATGCTGTTTTCCCTGACCCAGCCTCACACAACTGCTCCTCCGTTTCCCCTCTAACACCGAGGGAGCGCTCCCTGCACTGCTGCATCAACTGAGTCAAATAAATGGTTGAATTTAAAATGACCACGGTGGAGAATTTTACTTGGGGCATTGCTCATCTTGTGGAGATGGAATTCCCTAATTCTACAGGGACCTTAGAAAGCAAATTATTATGTCGTCTCAGAACAGCAGCCACGAGGTAAGTGCTGTTCAGGCACAAAAAGGGAGGAAAGGAATTTGCTTTGCTTGAGAAGAAGAGTGTTTTACAGCCTAATAGTGACCAGTGACAGTGTTTAGCCCTCATATGTCCACTTAACTTCCCAAAACATGTACCATAATTTGTTTTCATTATATCACCTGCTGCAGACAATTTTTCATCTCTGATTTAGCAGAGATAACCACTTCCATTATTGTGTCTTTGCCAGTGGAATAAAAATCAATGAAATGCAATCAAGGGTTCAATGTTGAACCCATTTGGACGACAGCTTTTAAAACAGGGGGAAAAAAACTCAATATTATCCAGAAGATTTGTTGCCGAAATAAATCACACCACCTCACTACAATGCATTTACTGTACATTTAGCCTGGAGCCAGGACTTGTTGATAGTAACGGCTACAGGCTCCCATTTTACTGAAAATGCACTTTTGTTGGTACTCACCTGTCGTCTCCACTATTCCTTCTAGTATCACCACAATCTCGAACTGCTCTGTTTGCATAGACCTCTGGGAGAGGTCATAGAAGGGGCTTTTGGTGTCAATCACATGGCAGATTGTGAGTGGCGAGACCAGAAAGAGCTGATCTGCCCCCGTGCTGAAACCAACATCCAACTCCAACTGGTCCAGGGGAAGAAATTCCCCCTCGGGCGTCTGGCGAGACTGAGGAAACATGGAGGAAAAGAAAGAGATGTTCAGTGCGGAGAAACAAAGACAAGCTTATTGTGAGCTTTTGTGGAAGCTTTTCACATTTTATACGCAATCAGAGCCAATCATCGGCCTATCAGACAAATTACTATAATTTTCCCAAATTAAGTCTAAAGAGGCATCTATATACTGCAAGAACATCCATTTCAGAATGGATGTGATGTGCCACTAAATCAGCTGGTGTGTCTTTCTTCATACTAGTGGGTTAATTTGCTTTACACTCCCCTGCTGCGTCAGAATATGGAAACTAGGAACTAGATGTGAGTTAAAAAAAAAGCTTTTTGCCTTAGGGGGAAATGATTCTAATTTGCAGGGCTGGGTGTAGCTGCAGTCTTGTTTGTGCCAACAAAACATAATTGAAGATAACTTTTTTCAAGCGCCTAATGACATTGTGGGGTTGAATTGGAACTTTTGGGTATTATGTTTGGTTGGTTTCTGTGAACGAGAAGAGGGCGGCAATGAAATCCACCCATAAGAACCGCATAAACAGCTGTTGCACATGTGCACCAATTTGCAACCTTGTCATTTAACTACTGAAACAGTTTCAAGTAATTGTCTCATGAATAACATGTTCTTCTCAAGGTCTCTGCGAGGGCCTCTTGGCAAACTCGTTGGTTTATTGTTCTTCCTTCTGCTTTTCATAATTTATGCCAACAGGGACCCTTGTGTGCTGCTGCATCCTAGAATAAACAGTGTTTCTCCCCACTGGCATCATTTACATCCTCCAGTTTTAACAATTGCAGAAATAAGAACGAAGCTTGGCCCGTAAATGCCTCACAGCCTTGCCAACACTTTGGGATGGTCTTAAATGTCAGTGTGCGGGCCTCATCGATTCTTTAACCAAACAATGACACAATCAAAACGTACTCAGCGCCACTCACTTTCAGTAATTTGCAGCGGATCTGTGCAGAGACCATATGGCTGTTACGCAGGTTCCCCACCCTGAACATGAGAGTTAGTTTCCCATCTCGCATAGAGATCGCAGCGTGTTCACTGAACATCAAAGTCTCCGCTCTTTTCTTGGGCTGGGACATTTTGATGAACATGCAGCCGATCAAAAACGCATCGACTATCGAGCCCAGTATGGACTGGAAAAGAAAGAGAATGATCCCCTCGGGGCATTTGTCTGTAATGTATCTGTAGCCGTATCCTATGGTGGCCTCGGTCTCTATGAAGAAGAGGAATGCCGAGGGAAAGTTGTACACGTTGGCCACGCAGGGAGTGTACTTATCATTGTGCGCTTTGTTGAGGTCTCCTCTGATGTAGGCGATGAGCCACCACATGGAGGCCATGAAGAGCCAAGCCACCGTGTAGGTGAGGATGAAAATAAAGAGATTCCAGCGCCATTTCAAGTCTACCAGCGTGGTGAATAAGTCTGAGAGGTATCTGCTGGTTTCACCGCCCAGGTTCCCATGCTGGACGTTACATCGCCCGTTCTTGTCCACGAACCGCTGCCTCTTCCTCTTTTTCTCCGGGGGAGGCTGACTGAATCCAGACCCGCTAGATGAGGTGGTCACTACCTGATAATCGTCCCCAAATTTCTTTCGAAGTGCAGACATACTACGATGACAAGCAGCGAGGGGAAAAAGCAAAGGATTCAGTGTTTCCCAAAAAGAAAAAAACAAAAAAGAAAAAAAAAAAAAAAAGAGGAAAACTCTGGCGTGGATGGCTGCTGCAGTCCTTAACGCCCGTGCGCAATGCTTCCTTTTTGGATAGAAAAGTGTGATGTCTTTGCCCCGGTTACACTTGCACCGTCCTCTTTCGCCACACACTACTGCTGCTGCACTCTACCGCCATGAAATATCAATAATGTACGAGTAGTTTACAAACCCCAAAGATAGAAGCCATATAAAAAAAAAAAAAAATGAGGAAAAAGAGGCGCACAGAACAAGGTATCCAAACGCGCCAGTCGCAGTCCAGGTTTACAGGTTTATTAGCTGCTGCGTCGTTGGATCACTCATCGCCCGTGATGCTTTGGGCTATATTGACCCGTTCGAAACTGTACTCACGGAGGAAGTTTTCATGGGAAAGTTCAGAATCCCTCGGCGTGCTATAAAATGCAAATCTCTCTGCTGCGCAATCATCCGCTGGAAATGCTTCCCGGGATGAACAATTCTCTGCGCGCACTTGCGGCCGTGTTTGAGATGATTCGGTTTATGGTCCTCCCTTCGCGATCTATACATGTATGAGATAAAGTACATCCAAGAATATGGCTGTAAAAGATGGCAAGCAGGAGGAAGGAAATCACTGTCCCACTGTCGTCATTTTCAGATGCGCGCATCGACGCTGATTGCCAGGCTCTTTGTGGGCACCTTCTCCCCCGTTCTCAGTCAAATATCGACTGGATCCTCATGGTTCGGCGGCTGAGATCCCACCAGATGCTCTTTTGGCTCCTTAAATCCTTGGTTCCCTTCGATTTCCCTGCTCAGCTTCTGCGCACTTCCACGATTCCAGTGATTCACTCACTGTTGCCTGGTGGCACTACAAAGACAATTTGGAGGAGGAGGAGGAGGAGGAGGAGGAGGTGGGAAGTCTTCTGACAGTTTTTTTTTTAAATGATCAAATATGGGAAATGACTTTAGAATACCTGCACCAGACTCGACGTTTTAGACTCAAATAATAAAGCATTCATCTGGTTCTGAGTAAAACTGTCACAACAATAAATGTGATGTCAGATTCCATAAGGCTGCAATTTGGGATATTTAAAGGAAATGCTATGATGCATCATGCAGAACAAATGTTAGTGAATGTATGTGTTATGTATGAGGAATGAGGGATTGGAGTCTCTTCTGTCATATAGCTAACTTCACTTTATTCTTCTTCTTCTATTATGGAGAACAGAACTATATATACAGAACTACCGTGCCCTCCTGATGTCATGTTAGGGGCAGGTATGGCAACACACACACACACCATCAAACATTCCCCTCCACCTTACAAAAGTGCAAAACCACACGCACAATGGAGACTCTCCCCAATTTAGGACCCAAATCATGCACTAAGAAAACAGGGAACCATGAACTGTAATAAAATAATCACAATCACACACAAAAAAATAACTCAAATTGGACCATGTCTCTAAAATAAGTAAAATAATCCCATAACACAACAACCCTTCACATGCACACCAGCGCTATATATACACATATTTACATCAACAGTATTTAAGTAACACCTATGTCCACCAGCAGCCAGAGGTAAAACAGGTCCAGGGGCCCGGGGCAGCCCCAAAGCATGCACGCCCCTGGCCGCCAAAGATAAGACCAGCTCGGAGGCCCCGGGCAGCTCCACGGCATGTGCACCCCTGGCCGTCATCTACCTCTGGGATCAAAACCGACCTCTCCTGTGAAAATGTCTCTCTTCACCACCAATTGCCTCACTCCTCAGGACCTGCAGTGCTGCTGTCCGGCACGCCGTCCCTCCAAGCCTGTCGGTCCGCTCCCGGCCGCTTTCAACACCGCCGTTGTGGCTCCAAACATTCCGGCCCCCTGTGACCGAACTCCGGGGAGGCCCGAAGCCTGCTCGTCGGCACCGCTCGCCGACTCAGGCGTCTCACCACAACGCCCAGCACCCTTGTCCAGGGCGGCCTGAGCTCCGGCACTGAGACTCTGCCCAACCTCTACAGTACCCAGAACCTCCTCTCTGTCCTCCGAGGCACTCCGCTGCGTTGCCTCTGTGCCCAGCTGCTGTTGCTCACTCCCAGGGATCACAGCATCACTTTCGCCGGCGTCGTTCGCCGACCCAGGCACCTCGCGGCTGCTCCCAGCACCCTTGTCCCAGGCACTCCACTGCGCTGTCTCCGTGCCCGGCTGTAGCTGCTCTGTCCCAGGGCTCTCAGTGTCCCTCTCGTCGGCATCACTCTCTGACCCAGGCGCTTCATCGCTGCTCCCAGCACCTTCGTCCCAGGTGCTCCGCTGTGCTGTAGCCATGCCTGGCTATTGCTGCTCCCTCCCGGGGCTCTCAGCTTTGCTCTCATCGGCATCACTCTCCGACCCAGGTACTTTGTTGTTGCTCCCAGCACCCTCATCCAAGGTGCTCCACTGTGCCATCCCCATGCCCAGCTGTAACTGCTCTCCCCCGGGGCTCTCAGCGTCACTCCCGTCGGTGTCACTCTCCAACCCAGGCGGTTCGTCACTGCTCTCAGCACCCTCGTCCCAGGCACTCCGCTGCATCGTCTCCATGCCCAGCTGTTGCCTCCAGCTGCAGGGATGACATGTCGCTGCTCTCCTTCTCCGTTGTCATCTCTCACCGTGCCGTCAAACTCACCAGTGCAAGTAGGTTCATTTTGTCTTCTTTTAATTATTTATCTTTTGTTCTTATTAAAGACAAGAATAGAAAGGAGATGTATTTACCTTCTTAACATGTTTCGACTGTACACTGCAGCCTTCATCAGAAAGGTTGTTCTGATGAAGGCTGCAGTGTACAGAACAAAAGAACAAAAGATAAATAAACTCACCAGCGCTACGGTCCTGTACCGTGCTGCGCCCCTTGGCTGGCTCGCTGTCTTCAGTGACCGGGGACTCCTCCACTCGCGGCTCCGGTCCCACCTCGATGCCTAGCTGGTAGACTGGAGCTTGATTTTGGCACACAGTTAGCTTTGTAGCTAACTTGCCCATAGACACTGAGTGGGCCGTTAGCTTCTCCAAGCTAACTATCCTAGGTCCATTTGGCACCAACACTCCCGCCACCCACAGCTCCGTGGTCCTCGTCTGCTCGGCGAAGTACTCGGCCAGCAGCTCGACGGCATCCACATAGCACTCTGTTTCACCCAACATACTGGGAATTCTTTGGCCTTCCGCACCGAGATGGTGGGCCAGAAGTGCTCGTCTTCATCTCCCGTCGAGTCTACTTAGGCCCAGCGCTCCGATGTAATCCTCAAACATGGCCACCCACTTAGGCCACAGGATCACTGGCTCACCTGTATACTCCAGAAATGGTAGCAAGGATGGAGGTAGCCCATACGCTCCCATAATTTCTCTCTCGTCGCCAAAATGTTATGTAAGACGAATGAGGGACTGGAGTCTCTTCTGTCATGCAGTGAACGTCACTTTATTATGGAGAACAGAACTATATATACAGAACGACCGTGCCCGCCTGACGTCACGTTAGGGGCGGGTACAGCAACACACACACCACACAACAGTATGTATTTTCCTTGCCATGTAGAGAGGACATTTACAAATGCACCTTGGCTCCTGGTTATTCTTCTGGGTCACCTGTGCTAACTGCCACTGGTGACCCCTCTTCCATCACATGGGTGACTCATGGGCTTTATTGGGGGCGGTTGTGGCACAGGTGTAGTGTGGCCGACTACTGATCGGAGGGTCAGGGGTTTGATTCCCGCTCTGTCTGCAGTCTGCATGTTGAAGTGTCCTTGAGCAAGACACTAAAGCCCCAGTTGCTCCTGGTGGGTCAGGCCGGCGCCTGTGTATGGCAGTTCCACTGCCATCAGTGTGTGAATGGGTGGATAGCAGGATCTGTAAAGGTCTTTGGTCATCTAGAGATGAGAAAAAGCACTTTTACCATTTATTCTGTGAGTGCCACGTCTTTTAGCAGACTAACATGTTTCCGCTGACACTTCCAGCAAACTGTGCGTGTATTGGATCTCAGGAGAGAGAGAAAGAGGGAAAAAGAAGGATGCAACCAGAATTCACATCACACTACCAAGACCATGGCCACAGAGGAATACACCCACACCATAGTTACCCAACACATGAGGAAGGGTGAACAGCATACCACCACATCTATAGAACAGCTTGTCATTGGCGTTTCCTCCCCTTTCTCTCTCTCTCTCTCTCTCTCTCTCTCTCTCTGCTTCTTTTAATATTGCAATGTTTGATTAAGCTTCTCTCTACAAAGAACAGCATAATCCCAACCTAAAAAAAAAACTGCTGCTGACTTCAGCTTTTGAATTTGCTCGTTAATTAGTTTCAACTAGATGTACGTATGCTATATCATCAATGCAGGAGGATCTGTTTAGATGCTTGGTTCCACCTCCAGAATAGAAGGATTAATAGAGGCATTATTATTATTATTATTATTATTCATAAATGAATACATTGACCTCTGCAACAAGCGTGATCGTCTCCCACCAGTCTTTTGTTTTTCTTGTTTCCTGTCAATCATATTTTATTTGATTTGAGAATTACAGCCTCTGTATCTACAGTTGCTTGTTGCGTCTTATTTTTAACCATCTGAATCACATGTCTGAGCCCACAATGATCAATATCTTGTTAAGTCAGTCTGGTTTCAGGCAAAATCTCCCTCCCCCTTGTGTTCCGTAGGTTCCTGTGGTTTCTCACATGCTATTCAGTGGCCAGTCAGAGCCTAGCGAGCCCTACTGTACTCATGGTAGCTTCTAAAAACGGAACTAGGGTCTGACATAACTGTTTCCAAATGAATGATTGCATAGCAGCAGAGCAAAGTTGAGATGCCTCTGAGCGCTGTCTGGAAGGCTCTGTGATTCTGTCCTCTTCAGGGAAACGCACGGAAAGATTTCCCCATCAGTCACTAGGCCATCATAATTGCCAGGTGAACATTGGCTCCAGCTTCTGCACAACTCTTTGGTTTTATAATGAGTGCAGGGGGACACAGGTCATCCGGTCCATGCATTCTGGCCCTCATTAAGAAGAAAAGGATATTCACATATTTGCAGAGTAAAAAATAAGGCTATTAGTTTGGACTGGTAAAACAGCCGGTCAACCAGCACCATGAGCTAGAAATTTTTAATTGCTGCTTCCACACGTGCTCACTGGAGCAAAAGTTGCTACAACTTTTGTCAAAGTGTCACTCCTGCATGTACTTTTGCAAAATGCAATTAACTCCTAGATACTTTTTGTAAAGACAGTCTGGGTTACTGTCTGGAGATTTTAAGCTTTAAATCTAAGAAAGGCTACAAACCATTTGGTATAACACAGCCTAGGAAGTACTATGACATTACAGGTTTTTGGTTTTATTTTTCAGTGTACTTTCAGCCAAAGTACTGGTAAAACAGTGCCAGTACTGTAAAATATCAGGGTAACTAGCTGTGTTTTTTTGAAAATAATTGCAGGGTGCTTTCTGTGTACTTTCAATGACAGTACTGGTGTACAACAGTGTTAGTGCCCTGTACTTACAGGGTTCCAGGCTGTGTTATACAGGTGTTTTGCTCAGTAGTAATTACCCCAAAATAACCTTTTACTTACAGGGTTTCAGGCAATATTTCACTGTACTAACGCTGTTTCACCCCAGTACTTTCACTGAAAGCACAAGGAAAATACCCTGCAGTCTCATAGTACTTCACGGGCTATATGCACTTATAGAGTAACAACAAAGTGTGTTTATTAAAGGGGTCTACGTCAGTTAGCCATTAGCTGACTACCTTCTATCCTTTAGCTTCTAGCCTCCTAGCTCGGATGAGCGGCACTGGTTCACTGATCCACAGTTGATTGTATAGCTCGCATCAGTCCGGCCCATCTCCCAATAATTTTGTTGTGATTCCACAACAAATCGCGAGCACTGTGTGCCGGGCGGCCCCCCCAATCACTGCAACCGACCTGACCTGGGACCCGAGGCTCCTGGCTGAGCCGAGTTACCAAGCCACGCAATCTCAAAGGGCAGTGTCTTGCTCTGCAAGACTCTGCTTTGCTCCCACGGCCAGCTGGGGGACACCCTGTCATGAGGTGGATCTCCTACGCTGCCCGTGAGAGCGGAGCAGAGTCGCGCGGAGCCCCAGAGGACAGTGGGGGAGCTGGCTGTGAGAGCCAGGAGCCTCCAGCCAGCAGCCTTGGATCCCAGGTCAGTTACTGGAACCGGCACGCTGATACCGGCAATTTGCTGTGAAATCACAGCAAAATTACCGGGGGATGAGCCAGAGTGACACGAAATGTATTGTTGACTGCTGACAGGTGAACCAGGTGGTAACAGGGTTATTACAGGCTATTAGGGTGACTAAGATCTGAAGAAAATAACAATATAAGCTGCGCTTGGTTTGAGCCTCCTGCTACCAGTGTTAGTTGGGGGGCTAATAGCTTTGGGGGTAATGGGCTACCTTTAGCACCCCTTCCATCTACTGTACATGACAGACAGCTAGGCGGGCCAATAATAGAGCAGTGGGTGGGTCTCAAGGATGGCGGTGGGTTGGCTTTGTCAAACCATTACGTATACGATTTACCCGGAAGAGTCAAAAACGTTTCTGGGGGAGAAAAACGAGATAAAGGCTGTGTGTTTTGTTTTGTTTTTTGTTGTTGTTTTTTTTTAAGAGAATTGACTGTTTTGATTTTTTTTTTGGACTAGTGCATACCCGTACATGCCCGTAGAAACCAAGTGTAAGCAAGAATTTCTGCATTGAAAGGACATCATAGGACACTGACGGGTTGACGACAACGCCGAGGACACGGTCCGGGGACGGATGGTTTTTTTTGCGCGTGAGGAGTTGTTTAGAGCTCCTTGTGGGAACTTGTGCGGGGGTGTGGAGTGATGATAATCAAGTCAGTGGCGGTAATGCACCTGTAAACTGGTTGCCAACTGCCAATCAAATCTAAAAGAAGAAGAAGAAGAATTTCTGCATGCCCGTAGAAAGTTACTGAGTCCTATCATCTTTGGTGATGTCATAGTGAGTCCTATGTGTTGGATCCATAATAGGACAATAACGAGCAGAGTATAGTTACTGTTAATGGAGCTTTATTAAAGTAACTATTGGCAATACCCTCAGACGTTCAGCACCCTCCAGCAAGCCAGGTGTTCCACGACGAAAGGGGACTAGCCTCTTCTGCCCACATCCTTTATACCCGGAGTGGCGTCACCACTGGAAACCGGTAGTTGGCCACCCCTGCTCATTCCCCACCCAACCCGGCCACCATCTTACTAATACCATTATTTCCATACACAACATTCCTCCCCCTTCAAAAAAAAAACATGCACACAGATAACCCACCCAAATTTGTCACCCGATTCACACTCTAAGCATAAAAAATATGTACCAAAAAACAAAACAAATTGCCTATCCACTCATACAACTAAGGCTGGGTTGACTGCCAGCACCCCCTACATGGCTGGGCGGGTTACTCTGCCGCCATATCTAAAACAGTCCAAAATAAAGAAAGCCGTGTCTCTAATCAAAATAATTCCCTCAAACAGCTCCACACATTATAATGAACAACAATTAGTATACATACAACATACAGTAACAGCATTATTGGTGCCCCCGCCCAACACACCCACCCCACATCCGGGCATCACATAACTATTCTAAATTGGTGGGTACAATAAACACAATTACTATTATTCCATCACATATTGTTTCCTTTTAGATGGTCAACTCAGTGATCATGGTTACACCAACCAAAATACTCCCTTCTTCTTCTTTTCTATATAATACCATCAAAATACTCAATGTTCATCAGATTCCTTTTAAAACGTCAACATCACATTACATTTTCAAATCACCTTAAAAAAATTTCACTCCACATCATAGGACCAAATTAAACCATGAAAAATTTTCTTTTTTTTAATATATATATACGTTATAAAAATTATCCCGTAAAATTTCACCCTTATACTAAAAGCAATAATATTCAGGGCACAGACACAGTAGTGTTTAACTATATACAACAGGACCTGGGTTGAAATTAAAACACAAGTAAAACACACCCTCAGTCCTTCGATGGGTCTCTCTCAGACTGCCTCCATCTATTGACCGCCGGGCTCGGATTACGCCGTCTCTTCTTCTCCGCCACACGGTGCAGCTCATTCGGATGTCTCCAGGTCTTGTCTGACAGGCCCAAACACCCATCGCTCCGGGCAGCCTCCACCTGGAACCGCCTCTGGTCATCACGCCGCTCACGTGACCCGTAATCCCCTCTCATCCGGGCCTCAACCCTGGGCTGAACCTCATTTCCAACCTGCAGGGAAGCCCTTTCTTTTTTCTGGGGATCACTCCACTGTCGACTGGCCTCCTTCATGGAACTGGTCGGCTTGCGGGTTCGGTTCGAAGTCCTCTTGGCAGGCCATCTTTGTGAGGGCATCAAAACTGCTCTTTCTGGTCTTGCCCCCTCAGTCCTCAGTGCGGGCACCTCGTCCTTATGGGCCACCCCAGGGGTCCCGGCATGCCGTCCAGTTCCCACACCAAGGGTAGTTTGGCTACTGGCATCAGGTCCGTCCCGGGGCATCGTCATGTGGTGCCGAGCATGCACTCCACCTGTGGTACCCAGCCAGTCTAAGTCTCACACCTCCTTGCTCTCCACCACCAGAGCAGGTCGGCCCCACAGTCCACAGCCCAACCACTCCTCACCCAGGGTATCTGAGATGGAGAACCCCAGACCGTAAAAATAGGTTATACCCCATTACGCTTGTCCCCACAGCGGGGACATAAATGCGAGCATTAGGCACCACCACAGACTTGTACCGTGCTTCCATCTCCACAAATCCCAAAACGGCCAGTCTGTTCATGCCATAACCATAATAGGGGCTCCGCTCCTTCTTGATCTGTCGGTGTGGAAATAGACTCTTCATGGTCGCCAGGTTCAACACAGAGATTACAGCTCCCGTATCCACCAAAAGAGGAACCTCGACGCCATCTAGTGTTACCTCACAGCCGATCCATCCCGTAGTCCCTGGGGAAGCCGCATGGACAATCGTGGGAGCCTTCTGCGAGGGACCCGCCTCACGCTGTCAGCCCCTACGCCCAAAGTTAATGCATGCTCTGGCAAAGTGGTTAAGCAGCCCACACTTCCCACAACGCTTGCCCTTCACCGGACATTCCCTGGACTTATAGCGGTGTTTTGGGGACCCACAGCCATAACAACGTGGCGTTCCTGGGGCGGACCTAATCTTCACCACAGACGCATATTCATCCTCTCCGCTGTCTTCATCATCAGGGTCCAATGACAGTGCCTTAAAACGAGGCTCGCCCAGGGTCGGAGTGGCTCCCTCACTTAGGCCTCTCGCTAAGTGAGCTCGCTCAGCAACTTGAGCGAGCTCGATAGTGGTGGTCAACGTCAGCTCACCTGGGTGGGTCAGAAGTCTGGACCGGGCTGCGGGGCAGCGAATGTGTTCCGCCAACTGGTCCCGTATCATCTCATCTTCCAGGTTTCCAAAGTTGCATTCCCTCACCAGCTCCCGGAGGTCTGCAATGAATCTCTTCACAGGTTGTCCTGTCCGCTGGCGGCACTGTTGGAATTGAATGTGCTGGACAGTGACATTTTCCGGTGCAACTATCGGTTCCTCCTAGAGTTTCCAAAATCCTCTGCCCCACCATGCCCAAATTATGAACCAGGACAGCCCTCGCACGAAGCTTCTCCAGTTCGCCCAGGTTCTTCTTCTTCTTCTTCTTCTTCTTCTTCTTCTTCTTCTTCTTCTTCTTCTTCTTCTTCTTCTTCTTCTTCTTCTTCTTCTTCTTCTCATTGCTGAACAACTTAAATGACTTCTTTGGCTATTTTGAAACACAAAACAGCACATCAGCACAGAACACCACTCCTCCCCCAGACAAGCAGGCTGTAAGTCTGGATCCAGCCAGTGTAAAGAGGACCCTCTGCAGGATCAACTCCCGCAAGGCAGCTGGACCAGACAACATACCAGATTGCGTTCTGAAGGACTGTGCGGAGTAGCTCAAGAAAGTCATGGCCGACATCTTCAGCATCTCCCTGAGTCAAGCTGTTGTCCCCACATGTTTCAAAATTGCCACCATAATACCAGTCCCAAAGAATCCCATCCCATCCAGCTACAACGATTACCGGCCCGTAGCACTGACCTCCATCATAATGAAATGCTTCGAGCGGCTGGTCATGCAGAACATCAAGTTCATCCTCCCTCCCTCCCACGACCCATCTCAGTTTGCATACAGATCAAACAGATCCACAGAAGACACCATCGCTGCTGCTCTCCATCCAGCCACTCACCCACCTGGACTCAAGGAACTCCTACATGCAAATGCTGTTCTTGGACTTCAGCTCAGCATTCAACACAATCATCCCCCAGCACCTAATACAAAAACTCAGACACCTGGGACTCAAAACCTCTCTCTGTAACTGGGTGCTCGACTTTCTCACAGGGAAACCACAGAATGTGTGGGTCGGCAGCAACACATCCAAGACCATCACACTGAGCACAGGGGCCCCACAAGGGTGCGTGTTCAGCCCGCTGCTCTTCACCCTGCTGACCCATGACTGTGTACCAGCCTACAACACCAACCACATTATCAAGAAGAAGAGTGATATAATGCACCTGTAAGCTGGTTGCCAACCGCCAATCAAATCTAAAAGAAGAAGAAGAATTTTCGGACGACACAATGGTGGTGGGCCTCATCAACAACGAGGAGGCCAACTACAGAAATGAGGTGAGCCAACTGGTCCAGAGGTGTAAAGACAATAACCTCTTCCTGCACGTGGGAAAAACCAAGGAGACTGTGGTCAACTTCAGGAGGGGACACACAAAGCATCCCCCTCTGATGGAGCAGCTGTGGAGAGGGTGAGCAGCACCATGTTCCTAGGGGTGCACATCTCTGAGGACCTCTCCTGGTCCAACAACACCACGTCACGGGCCAAGAAGGCTCAAACTTGCCTCCATTTCCTCCGTAAACTGAGGAGAGCATGAGTCCCACCCACCATCATGTGCTCATTCTACCGGGGCACCATTGAGAGCATCCTCACTAGCTGCATCATGGTGTGGTATGGAAGCTGCACCGCCTCCTGCCGGAAAACACTACAACACAGTGAAAGAAGCCAGCAAGATCATCGGTGCCCCTCTGCCCCCCCTCTCGGACAGCTGTTGCTGTTTTTCCAACCCTATTCCTTTTTTATATATATATTGCATACACCACTGAAGAGAGAGAAACGCTATTTCAGTTCTCCTGTATGTCCTGTACGTATAGTAGTATTGACAAAAAAAATGAATGTTTGTATCTTGAAGATCAATACTGCCACTTAGATTCATAAAATTATTACTGTCTGTCTATATTTTGGTAGTTTTTATTTGATTAACAAATGTATTAAACAAATATATTAATATATTAAACAAATCTCAGCATTGGCATTGATATTACTGGGGTCTCAAGAAAGTACAGTGTTGTTTGTATTGTGTAAGTACTTATATATAGTATACACTCATGTCACAGTCTGTCTCATTCAGTGGCACAAATATCAAATGAGCAGTGTTTATCAAAACATTAAGCTCAAATCTCTGAACATTTTGTTCACTAAGTAAATTTTCATTTTGCAGTAATGTAACAAACTGCTGCATAAAAAAAACTTGCTGCACACAAATGTGCAAAACCCTTTTCTGCCTACTGCAGCATTCTGCATGACTCAAGGTGAAAATTTATTTGGAAAAAAGCAACTCCCAGTAAACTTTTACCTGCTATTGAAATCTGAATCCAAACCACTCACTGCACTATTCAGTTAGACAAAACAAAACCACTGCAATAAACATTTTAATGGCACAAAGCATATTTGTGCATGAGGGACATTTCCAAGTTTGACAGTCATGGTGAAAGTATCTTTACATCGTGATCAATATGGCTCAAACCATACCAGAACAGCTTTCATGATGGTGCCACTGGCCAATTAACCTAGACAAAAACTAAGTGTGGAAACATGAAAATCTTTTGGGTGATTTGCTGCTGTTAGCAAACATGCAATAATTTCAATTTACCATTAAACTGTTGTGACACTTGCACTTAACAACTTAGAGAATGTTTAGAATATTTTTTTTTTAAAATGAGCCTAAACAACTAAGGAAAAAAACTGTAACACATTTGATTGACGTGCATTTTGAGTTTTGCTACAGTAAACCTTATCCATTATTCATGGTTACTAAAAAAAATGATGATGCGTATTGTATTTTTTTATGTTAAAAGCTGCAGTCTTTTTGGCTCACATTTCCACATGAATCCTCATTTATCGTCACAGAGACAACTGCACAGTTTGCCATGTGGCGCTAATGATCAGCCATGAGGGAGTCTATAGAAACCATATACTGGATCATCCTTCAAACATTCTCCAGCCCACAGAAACGCTTCCTTATTTCAGCTCAGCACACAGGCCTTGTCAGTGACAGTTAAATAGACAAAAGAGGTTAAAGTCCGGGCTTGTTCTTGTTACACGCCAGGAGGCAGCTGATGTGTAACACTGTGCACTAAATTGGAATACAGTATATGCAGATTAGTCTTTGTATAATAATGGGAGAATTTTAAAAAGCAGCACATTCTGCTTCTGAAAAGATTTTTTTTTTCACATTTATACCCAGAAAATGTCTTTTCAAAGCAAAACCCTGGATTTCATAAATATCCATGCCAGTGTATAGCCTATAGGTTGTCACTTCTCACAGCTCTGGTGTCAAACTTGTGTTAGCTGTTGATCAGAAATACTTTGATGGTCTTCTGTAACCCATTTCTTAAAAATAGCCCAGGCAAAAACCTAATGGGCGGGTGAGGATGGGATTGATTCATTAATCTAATCAGATCAATGTAGGACACTAGATGCATTTGTCCCCCTCTTGAAATCAGCTTGGATAGCACTTGAGGTCATTCTCCTGGAAGATCAGACAGTCTTTCCTTATTTTCTATCTTTCCTCATAATCTCTCCAATCACATGTAGGGCAGGAATGCCTATCAGCTTTCATGTCAGTTTTGATCGATTTGTTCTTCGTGGCCCCACCACAAATTTATGACTTCTTGGCTTGAAAATTCTCTGTAATTTTGTTTCTGTTGCTACAACATTGATTCTGTAAGTTTTGAACCAAACAATTCTGTAGTCATAAATGGCATGTACCGACTTTCTCCCAGCAAAGATTAGGTTTAGCATGCTCATTAGATGTTGAAGCACAGACAGGCTCCCTTCTATGTGGTTGGCATGCAACATAAAATCATGTGGTCAAACTCCACGAGGGCCAGTGTTCCATTTTTCAAATTTTACATAAAGTGATGCACAACGTAATGAGTTCTTTTGAATGTGATCTACTTTGCTTGCATATTTAATGGATGGGGTTGACAGACAAACAGACACAAAGACAACCAGCAAACACATCTATGCTTTCGTGAACCTCTGAGAGTCAGTCGGGTCGAAGTATAGAGCTTCCAAGGGATATATGAAATTGTCATCATCTTGTGGTAATGAACTGACATTACAGTTAATAATGAGCCAAAGACACAGCAACTTTTAAACTCAAAACAGAATTGGATCACCTGTTATCATCACATATCTGTAGATTAACAGTAATCATTTGCTAAAAAGCAAATGGGAATATTCTTCTGTGCACTCTATTGGTTTTTTCTTCCACATCTGAAGCACAGCCTTTTTAGTTAGCACTCTGGTCAAAAATAGAATCTGAACAGGAGTGCTTTGTCAAAGAGCTCCTGGAGATTGATGATCGATTACTACACAATTACTGCTGAAAGCAGCGGGGCCCTTCCTAATAATCATTGCTTTTGTCACAAAAAGGAGATTATCACATTGAAGAAGCTTGTTAGAGCTGCTTCCCCCATGAAAATCAATAAAAATTACTCCAGAGATGGCAAGCATACATGTCTCTGTTGAATCCCCAGGCTGGCTCTGCACATCTACAGTCAGGTACTGTACATTATTCTCAGCATGTGTGGGTGTGAGTGTGCCTCCAGTGGTAGTGGATCTTACTCCCTGTGAGATATTAGCCTCAAACCAAGTCTAATTAAGGCTGTTTTCCAATGCCGCTGCTGTGGAAGTTCAGGTCCCCTCAACAATTAAGAGCAGGATTTCTGCTTTGGTCTCAAGCAAGGCAGAAAGACATGCAGAGGTTTGATTATCCCCTCTCTTTCCCCTTCTCTGCATCAACCATTATTGGATTCACTTAGCTGATGGCGCCCCATTTGTAGTGCGGGCGAGGCAGACATGGGAGAGACCCTGGCACAGGACAGCTCTGGATTTGAAGTCAAGGCATGAAAGTGTTGAGAGCTTCTTGACCTGGTGGTTTAATGGAAACAGGTTAAGGAGGCAATCACATAACCAAAACTTAAAGAGGTTAAATTGCTCCTGTGGTGTCTTTTGATGCTTCTCAGGATAAGAGCATCAAAGGAAAAAAGAGCAGTTGTTAACAGAATGCACAGCATTCTAATCAAGAGCGTAGGATAATGCCTAGATTTAATTGTATTACTTTTTTAAACCAACATTTTCTTGCTTTACCTCCAGTGATATTGCAGCAAAAACAAATTCTGGTTTATATGACTGCCACTGAGCAAGCACAAAGCATATCTTTTATTGCACTATTTAACTGTGTGCTGCGCATACATGCTGTTAGAATGACTACCTTTCTGTTATCGATCCAACCAATCCAACATCACAAAGACTTAATCTGCAGTGGATCAGGCACACCATCATGTTACTGGGACTTAAAGCCATTCAAGCACCTAATTTAATTTTAAGAACTGTGGATGTTAACCATTTTGAGCAGTGGGTTAATGTAATGAATATGTACTATAGGATCGAAGAGCCAAATCAAATGATTTCTTAAAATACATTATACAACAGTTAGTTCTGACCGAGCTATCTGATTGGGCAATAGGGATTGCAGGAGTTACTATATTCCCCAATAATTGCACTCAGATCTTTCACCGAATATGTATCACTCCGCTTATTTTGATAATCCATCCGTCCATCCATCTTCTACTGCTTTTCTGGAGGTCTGGGTCACGGAGGCAGCAGTTCAAGCAGAGAAGCCCAGACTTCCCAGCCACCTGCTCCAGCTCTTCAGAGAGGATACCAATGTGTTTCCAGACCAGCTGGGAGACATAGTCTCTCCGGCGAGTCCTGGGTCTGCCCCGAGGTCTCCTCCCATTGGGACATGCCCAAAACACCTCAAGTGGGAGGCGTCCAGAAGGCATCCTGATCAGTTGCCCATACCACCTCAACTGGATCCTTTCAATGTGGAGGAGCAGCGGTTCTACTCTGAGCCTCTACCGGATGACTGAGCTCCTCACCCTATCTCTGAGGGTGAGTCCAGCAATCCTACGAAGAAAGCTCATTTCAGCTGCTTGTATCCGCAATCTCGTTCTTTCGGTCATTACCCAAAGCTCATGACCAAAAATGAGGGTAGGAATGTAGATTGACCGGTAAATCGACAGCTTTGCCTTAGAGCTTAGCTCCCTCTTCACCACAACAGACCGGTACAACATCCACATCACTGTAGATGCTGCTCCTGTCCATCTGTCAATCTTTCGCTCCATTTTCCCCTCACTCGTGAATAAGAACCCGAGATACTTAAACTCCTTCACTTGAGGCAGGAGCTTGTCCCCAACCCGGAGAAAACAATCCACCTTTTTCCAGCTGAGGACCTTGGACTTGGACTTGGATGTGCGGATTCTCATCCCAGCCGCTTCACACTCAGCGGCAAACCGCCCCAGTAAGACCTGTAGATCATTGCTGGATGAAGCCAGCAGAACAACATCATCTGGAAACAACAGAGGTGAGATCCTGTGGTCACCAAGCATGATGCCCTTCATTTCCTGGCTGCACCTAGAAATCCTGTCCATAAAAATTATGAACAGGATCAGTGCCAAAGGGCAGCCCTGGCGGAGTCCAACTCTCACTGGGAATGAGTCTGACCGAGTGTTGGCAATACGAACCAAACTCTCACAACGGTCGTACAGAGACCGAATAGCTCGTAACAACAAGCCCGATACCCCATACTCCCGAAGCGCCCCCCCCCACACACAAAAAATCATGAGGAACACGGTCGAATGCCTTCTCCAAGTCCATAGAACACATGTAAACTGGTTGGGCAAATTCCCACAAACCCTCAAGGATTTTTGAGAATGTAAAGAGCTGGTCCGATGTGCCACAGCCAGCACGAAAACCACATTGCTCCTCCTGAATCCGAGGTTCAACCAACAGCTGGACTCTCCTCTTCAGTACCTTGGCATAAACCTTCCCAGGGAGGCTGAGGAGTGTGATCCCTCTAAAGTTGGAGCACACCCTCCGGTCCCCTTTTTTGAAGAGAGGAACCACCACCCCGGTTCGCCATGCCAAAGGCACTGTCCCCGACCTCCATGCAATGTTGCAGAGGCGTGTCAACCATGACTGCCCTACAACATCCAGGGCCTTGAGGTATTCAGGGCGAACTTCATCCACCCCTGGGGCCCGGCCACCAAAGAGATTTTTAATCACCTTGGCAACCTCAGCCCCTGTGATAGGCGAGTCATCCCCCTCATCCACAAGCCCTGCTTCCTCTGTGGAAGGCATGTCAGTGGGATTGAGGAGATCCTCGAAGTATTCCTTTCATCGCCCATCGATATCCCCAGTCGAAGTCAACAGTGCCCCATTCGCACCATACACAGTGTGGACAGGGAGCTGGTTCCCCCTCCTGAGCCACAGGACAGTTTGCCAGAATCTATTCAAGACCAACTGAAAGTCTTGTTCCATGGCCTCACCAAACTCCTCCCATACCCGAGTTTTTGCTTCAGCAACCACCCGAGCTGCACTCCACTTGGCCTGCCAGTACACCTCAGCTGCTTCAGGAGTCCCCCAAGCCATCCAAGCTTGATATGACTCCTTCTTCAGCTTAACGGACCCCGTCACCACTGGCGTCCACCATTTGGTTTGGGGGTTGCCACCAACAACATTATTCTGATGTTTAATTTAATTAAAGATAATATCAGTGGCTTGTTATATGTGAGAAATGTAATATTGTGTTGGATACTTTTATTACCACAGTGAGACAGTGTTTGAAGAAAGACGATAGACAGCCCTAATCCAGACCTCTATGACCTGGAAGTCCCGCTCTTGTAAACATCCAGCAAGATATTTTACAACTGTTTAAACAAAACAGACAAGCTAGAGTTGGATTTATTGACTTGATTAGCAAACCATAATACCTTTGTGGTGATGGACTCTTTATTTCATCTGAAAACGCCAAGAAAAAGTGAGCAAAGTGTGCCAAAGCCAAATCGCTAGCATGCTAGTTAGCTACTGTACCTGCGTAATCTCACAGACACCCACAGGTGACCGGTATGTATTATAAACACTGACCTTTGCACTTGTCACTATTTAATTTGTTTACATGTGTGTGAAATGACAACAGATATATTCCTTTCTGTATTATGCTGACTGAGGTGCTTAGCAACAGTCACTGGCTAGATTTAGAAGGGACTATTTTTCTCACTGATGCAAAATAACTGTCTAAACAAACAAATCATCATATTTTGTTCAAAATTACTGTCATTAATAAACTGTGCTAGTGAAACTGCTACATAAAAGCAATATTACATTTGAGGCCAGGGGTGTACTTAGTCCAACTGGGGCATAAGGCAAAGACAGAAATAGGGCCCTACTTTTTCTTTGTTCTACACTTTCTTTTCACTTTTTTGGGTATGACTTAAATTTTTATGTTATTGATTTTAAAATTGTAACGGGGTAGGCACTATATAAGCACTTCAGCCTACACCCTTTCGGTTGTTCTTATGTGTCCTACATATTTTTAATAGTTTTGATTGCATGTTCAATTCAATTCAACTTTATTTATATAGCACCATTTCACAGCAACAGTCATCTCATAGCACTTTCAACTGTAGGGGAAACCCCCAAAACTGCAGAAAGACCCCAGCAATCAGGTGATCCCCTGTGAGCAAGCGTTTGGCAACGGTGGAGAGGAGAAACTCCCTTTTAACAGGAAGAAACCTCCAGCAGAACCAGGCTTAGGAAGGGGCAGTCATCTGCTGCGACTGGCTGAGGGGTGAGGGTGTTCATCACCGAATAAAATTCACATTCATTCATTTATTGACATCTTGGCAAGAGGCTTGGCAAGAGGAATGGGAGACCAAGGAGGTCCCAAACAAACAGCTGGTGATAAACCCCAACCAACAGGTCCCGGGCACCAACCTCCCAAGGAGACAGTGGTCTACACTCAATCGCTTCAGGACTGGACATGGCCCCTGCTTGGCCAGCCTTCACAGATGGGGCAGTAGCCCTAGCCCACTGTGCGCATGTGGAGAGGAGCAAACTATGGAACACATCATAGAGGCTTGCCCGCTCCAAAGACTGGAAGGAGGATTACACACCCTCCATACAGCAAACCAGGAGGCAACTGCTTGGCTTAAGGACTTTGCATTCGCTAAATAAAAAAAAAAAATTCATTTATTCATTCATTCATTCATTCATTCATTCAATCAGGCCTTACTGACATCCTACCTGTGTGTATTTATAATTTTTCTGCATTGATGTATGTGGTTATTGTGTATATTTTTTATCTTGATTCTTTTTTCTAAAGCCCATCCAGGGACAAGAGTTGCAAATTAGCTAATAGCTATACACTCTATGTGCAACACATCAGATTGATTGTCTTTGATTAATTGTCTATGTTTATTGCACTGTCCCTGTCAAATAAACTAATCTACTACTACTACTACTATCCTACCTGAAACTTATTGTCCTCAGAAGTCTTCAAATGATGACATCACTCAGGAATTACATCTGTAGAAAAACAAAGAAGCTCAAAGTGACACTATATGAGAAAAAAAGGCCAAAGTTACAAGAAAAAAACTGCAGATTACTGAGAAAGTCATAAAATTTTGTGGAAAATGCCGTTCAGAAGAATAAAGATGAAAATTTATATGGAAAAAATAAATGAATAATTGCACTGGTTTTTGAAAAAATGTCTCCCGTTACAACTCGCCGCTCATTAGTGGCACCAGCTGCGTGCACACCTGCGCCTCGTCAGCAGCGTGGGATATAAGCCACTCTGCCCTGGGCTTCGGCCTGAAGCCGTCTGATTCCTTCGGCAAACTTGCTGCAGAGGAACCCCCTCTCCTACCAGCAAGATCTACAGCGTAAGCATACCTTCTCTTGTTGTTCCAGTCTCTCCCCTGTGCACAGGTGGATTTCCGGCGGCGGTCCTCACCTCTGCTTCGCCGTCTGCCTGCTGCTATCACAGGTGGTCTTCCCGGCGGCGGACTTCGCCTCTGCATCGCCATTCCCTCGCTGCTGTCAGGTGCATCATCAGGTCACTGTCTCCCGGGCTCGCCCTTGTACACGCCTGCCACCTGCCCTGCCAAGTAAGCCAACAAACTCCTTTTACCTTTTGTACTGGTTTGGTGCCTGTCACCTTCTCCCTGTGCTCTCTCCCCAGGGTTGTCCGGCTGCACGGTTTCCTGCCTCCGTGCCTGACGCAGACGTCCGCCACCAGTACATCCACATATCACAGACACGCAACCACACATCCCTGTTGTTGAATAAAGCTGTTAAATTCACTCTGAGCCTGCGTGTGTGTCTCCTGAGCCGTGCGTTATGTCAGTACGGCTTCAGCACAGCGGCTCGGCGGACAGCGGGCTCACACGCCGACTTTCCACTCTCGAGGCTCAGGTGGATTTAATAGCTCATCAGCAACAGGTGATTCTTAATCAGTTGACCTTAATTACTGACCGGTTAGACCGCCTGGACCCCCGGCAGCCGTTCCCCCCGGCTCGTCAGGGAGGCACAGCTTCCGCTGCTTCAGTGGCCGTCCAGCCTGCTCCGGGTGTCCCAGCCCGACTCACACCTATCCCGACCCCCGCCCGCTTTAGAGGTAAGCTCGGTGGAGCGCGGGGTTCATTATTTTTTTTATTTTTTTTTTTTTGTTACTTATTTGTACCCGTAGGTAGACTTGGTTTGCAGTCTAGTGACAAGCCACCGGCTGCTGGTCGCTGTGTGTGCGAGCGCCCTAAACCTACATGGTTTTTTTTTTTTGGTGTGCGGGAGGAAACCGGAGAAATCCCGGAGTAAACCCGCGCAACACGGGGAGAACATGCAAACTCCACACAGCTCACTGTTGGTCGGGGGCTGGGATCGAACCCACAATCTCATGATCCCCGCGATCCCCCGGCCGAGGGTAAAACTGTGCTGCCACAGTGCTAAACCACTGCGCCACCGTGCAGCCAAAAATTATGCAGTGTGAGTCGGTGTTCCTGCGCGTCCCCGGAGATTTTCCCTCAGACCACAGTCGAATTGGCTATATAGACAATCTCCTGGAGGGTCGTGCGCTCACCTGGGCTTATGCCGTAATGGCAAGACCCAGTTATGCCACCCTCACCTATGGCCAGTTCGTTAACCAGTTCCTGGAAGTCTTTGATCATTCTCGTTTTGAGAGTGTCCAGGTCGACCGCCTCC
This sequence comes from Pholidichthys leucotaenia, assembly GCA_020510985.1. Lineage (NCBI taxonomy): Eukaryota > Metazoa > Chordata > Actinopteri > Cichliformes > Pholidichthyidae > Pholidichthys > Pholidichthys leucotaenia. Next base: position 42,674,881 of record CM035843.1, on the reverse strand, counting down.
TCAGCCTTCAGCAGGGGAGCCGATCGGCCGCCGATTACGCCATTGACTTCCGGGTTACAGCGGAGGAGGTTGGCTGGGAGGAATGCGCCCTCTGTGGCATCTTCCTCCGCAGTTTAAACTCTGGTCTGAGGGATGAACTGGCTGGTCGGGATATCCCTGAAACATTTGCGGAGCTAATCTCTCTCACCATCAGCTTGGATAACTGGCTGCGCGAGCGCGCCTCGGAGCGGAAGTTGCCTTCTCGCTCGCGGGGTGCCTCGTAGTAGTAGTAGATTAGTTTATTTGACAGGGACAGTGCAATAAACATAGACAATTAATCAAAGACAATCAATCTGATGTGTTGCACATAGAGTGTATGTCACGTCCATCCCAAGCTCGCCCCCTGGCGTTACCACTACCGGAGGTTTCCGAGGAGTCGGAACCCATGGTGACGGGCCGGGCAAAGCTCTCCCTTGCGGAGAAACAACGCCGGCGTGAGTTGGGTCTCTGCATGTATTGCGGAGACAACCAGCACACTGTGGAGCATTGCCCGGAGAAGCCAAACGGGGAGGTCCACGAGTAACTGTAGGGGCCCTCGCGGACGCTAACCAGTCAATTCCCCTCACACATTTGTCGTTGCCCATCTGTTTTTGCCATAACACCACAGGGCACCTCACCCACGCACTGGTGGACTCAGGCGCGGAAGGCAGCTTTATTTCACAAAGCCTGGCAACCCGGTTGGGCATCCGTTGTCAGCCCCTTAAGACTCCTCTCGCCCTCATCAATCTCTCCCGTGCGTCCCTGGGGAAAGTGACTCATCGGACGAACCCCGTCTCAGTCATTGTCTCTGGAAACCACCGGGAGGATATATCCTTTTACATCCTGCCATCCTCTGTGTCTCCGGTGATTCTGGGTTACCCGTGGCTCCGCCTCCACAACCCCGTCCTGGATTGGAAGACCGGTAGGGTGACAGCCTGGAGTACTTTCTGCATGAGCACCTGCCTCCAATCCGCTGCCTGCTCTCCATCCTCTCCTCCCGTGGTCAAGGATGCCGCGCCTCCAGACCTCTCCTTGGTGCCCGCGGAGTTCCACGACCTAGGCGCAGTCTTCAGTAAGTCCAAGGCGATGTCTCTTCCCCCACACTGGCCTTACGACTGCGCCATAAATCTCCGCCAGGGGGCGCCCCTTCCCTCGGGACGTCTTTACAGCCTGTCAGCGCCGGAGAAGGAGGCTATGAACACCTATCTTAAGGAGACGCTCAGTGCAGGTATAATCCACCCATCTTCATCTCCATTAGGTGCAGGGTTCTTCTTCATGGGCAAGAAGGATGGCTCCCTTCGTCCATGCATCGACTTCCGTGCCCTCAACGACATCACGGAGAAGGACCGTTACACCCTGCCCCTGATGGACACTGCCTTCCACTCCCTCCAGGGGGCGACCTGGTTTACCAAGCTGGATCTCCGCAGCGCGTACCACCTCGTCTGGATCCAGGAGGGAGATGAATGGAAGACTGCCTTCCGTACCCCAAACGGCCACTTTGAATACCTGGTCATGCCGTTCGGGTTGACCAACGCTCCAGCCGTCTTTCAGCGCCTGATCAATGACGTTCTCCGGGACTTCATCGGTCTATTTGTGTTCATCTACCTGGATGACATTCTCATCTTCTCCAAATCCAGGGACGAGCACCGGGTGCTTGTGAGACGGGTCCTCCAGAGGCTGCTGGAGAACCGGCTGTATGTGAAGGCGGAGAAGTGCGAGTTCTACGCCAAGACGACGTCATTTCTCGGGTTTGTCATCTCCCATGACCAGGTGTTTCCAGACCCAGCCAAAGTTAAAGCGGTGGTAGATTGGCCCACTCCCACATCTAGGAAGCAGGTGCAACAATTCATCGGCTTCGCCAATTTCTACTGCCGCTTTGTACCCAATTTTGGAGCCATCGTCGGCCCTCTGACCCGCCTCATCTCCCATAAAACCCGGTTCCAGTGGACTGAAGAGGCCGCGGCGGCCTTCCAGGCACTGAAGGCGGAGTTTTCCTCCTCCCGGGTCCTCAGCCAGGTCAACCCCTCTCTTCAGTGCATCGTGGAGGTCGACGCCTCGGATATGGGGGTGGGGGCGGTGTTATCTCAACGGTCACCTGCTGATGGGGTCAAACGGCCCTGCGCCTTCTTCTCCCGGAGCTTGTCCCCGGCGGAGCGAAACTACGACGTGGGGGACAGAGAGCTCCTCACCATCAAGCTCGCGCTCCAGGAGTGGCGTCACTGGTTGGAGGGGGCCGCCCTGCCATTCGTGGTATTAACGGATCACAAAAACTTGGAATACTTAAGAACTGCCAAGCGTCTGAATGCCCGCCAGGCCCGTTGGTCCCTGTTTTTTGCTAGATTCCGTTTTACCATTACATTCAGGCCGGGCTCCAAGAACGGTCTCCCTGATGCCCTCTCCAGGCAATTCGCTCCTGAGGAATCGGAGGACGCCGTACACACCATCCTGCCCAGGTCGTGCGTCGTGGGGGCCGTTTCCTGGGAGATCGAGGATAAGGTCCGGAGGGCGCAGGAATCGGAGCCGGACCCTGGCGGCGGACCGGAGGGGAGGCTCTTCGTTCCATCCTCCATCCGGGGGGAGGTCATCCATTGGCTCCATACGTCCAAACTCGCCTGCCATCCTGAGACCTCTCGGATGATTGACCTGCTCCAATGTTCCTTCTGGTGGCCGGGACTGCGCAAGGATGCCGCCCGCTACGCCCGGGCCTGTCCCATCTGCGCCACCAGTAAATCTGGCAACTCCCCCCCCGCGGGTCTGCTCCAGCCCCTACCCGTTCCTGGTAGGCCCTGGTCGCACATTGCGTTAGACTTCGTCACCGGTCTCCCCGCCTCTAACAACTTCGACACAGTCCTGACCATCGTCGACCGCTTCTCCAAGGCTGCCCACTTCGTGCCATTACGGGGGCTCCCCTCTGCCTTGGAGACGGCAGATCTTCTCACCCAACACGTGGTCAGGCTGCACGGGATACCAGTTGACGTGGTCTCCGACCGGGGTCCCCAATTCACCTCGGACGTCTGGTGGAGTTTCAGTAAAGCATTAGGAGCCCAGGTAAGCCTCTCCTCCGGCCATCACCCCCAATCTAACGGGCAGTGTGAGCGGACCAACCAGGAGCTGGAGGCTGCTCTCCGCTGCGTCACCGCCTCCAAGCCTGCGTCATGGAGCAAACACCTTGCCTGGGTGGAGTACGCCCACAACACCGCTCGCTCCTCCGCCACAGGGATGTCCCCCTTTAAGGCGTCCCTGGGTTACGACCCCCCTCTGTTTCCCTCGCTGGAGAACGAGTCGGCAGTCCCTACCGTCCAGGCTCACCTCAGGCGGTGCTGCTCCATCTGGACCACTAAGCGCAATGCGCTTTTACGCACGGCGGAGCGCAATAAGACCACAGCGGACCGGCATAGGAGGCCTGCCCCTGCCTAACAGGTAGGCCAACCAGTCTGGGTGTCCACGCAGGATGTGAACCTGAAGGGTGAGAGGAGAAAATTGGCTAAGCGTTTCATGGGCCCGTACCCCGTCACCAAAATTATCAACCCGGTGGCTGTGCGTGTTGCTACTCCCCCCTCCCTCCGCATCCATCCCACCTTCCACGTCTCCAAGGTGAAGCCGGTGGCGTCTGATCCAATCTGCCCTCCTCCTGCTGCGCCGCCCACGCCCCGAATGATAGATGGCCATCCGGCTTGGACAGTCTCCACCATCTTGGACTCCCGGCGCCGGGGTCGCGGGCTACAGTACTTGGTGGACTGGGAGGGCTATGGTCCTGAATGGAGACAGTGGGTGCGTCCCTCGTTCGTGTTGGATCGCTCTCTCATCACCAAGTTTCACCGGGCGCACCCTGAAAAACTATCGCCAGGAGGCGCTGCTAGAGGGGGGAGTACTGTTACAACTCGCCGCTCATTAGCGGCGCCAGCTGCGCGCACACCTGCACCTCGTCAGCAGCGTGGGATATAAGCCACTCTGCCCTGGGCTTCGGCCTGAAGCCGTCTGATTCCTTCGGCAAACTTGCTGCAGAGGAACCCCCTCTCCTACCAGCAAGATCTACAGCGTAAGCATACCTTCTCTTGTTGTTCCAGTCTCTCCCCTGTGCACAGGTGGATTTCAGGCGGCGGTCCTCACCTCTGCTTCGCCGTCTGCCTGCTGCTATCACAGGTGGTCTTCCCGGCGGCGGACTTCGCCTCTGCATCGCCATTCCCTCTCTGCTGTCAGGTGCATCATCAGGTCACTGTCTCCCGGGCTCGCCCTTGTACATGCCTGCCACCTGCCCTGCCAAGTAAGCCAACAAACTCCTTTTACCTTTCGTACTGGTTTGGTGCCCGTTACCTTCTCCCTGTGCTCTCTCCCCAGGGTTGTCCGGCTGCACGGTTTCCTGCCTCCGTGCTTGACGCAGACGTCCGCCACCAGTACATCCACATATCACAGACACGCAACCACACATCCCTGTTGTTGAATAAAGCTGTTAAATTCACTCTGAGCCTGCGTGTGTGTCTCCTGAGCCGTGCGTTATGTCATCTCCAAACCAACTGCAATGTTGCTTGTAGTGGTGGTGGTGGTGGGGTTAACGGTTTGCACATTTGCAGCTCGCGTAACTTAATTATCCAGTGACATCCTGTTTTGTATTGAAGTGGATTACTAATCTCAAATCTTAACAAATGCATTAAATGTAGACTCTTGTGTATTATTAAAACAACAACAATTCACATGGAAGATCTGTACTGGTCCATTTTGCAGAGGCATCCATTGTGCTCCCTCCTCTGTACTATGTAGACACTAGGGAGAATATATCACACACAAAATAACGATAAATGAATCTTTATTTATTTATTTCGTTTTGATTAAAAGTAAAGATTAAAAGAAACAGAATAATATAACAAAGGGGAAAAATCCAACAAGGTCAAATTAAACAATAACTCTTCTGATTATACAGTTCAGCATAAGTTATCCAAAATGGGTGATGGCTGAAGCCTCAGCTTATATTGCCCACCCATATTCCATCCAAGAATTCAAAAGAAAAACAAAACAAGAGCGATTACAATTCGGAACAAAGCTAAGACAAAATGTGACAAAAAAAACCTAAGCAACAACACAACACAGACTGGATATGACAATCCTTATGTGATTTTACATGTCATCTTGTATATACTGTATGTTTGGAGTATTTCTTCCTTTAGTTTTTGTTTAAATTGTCCAAGCGTTGTACATGATTTTAATTCAGGTCCAAAATCGTTCCATAATCTGACTCCTTGCACTGAAACACAGTGTTGCTTGGTGGTAGTTCTCACTGAAGGTTTTTGAAATATACAGTACATGTTCCTCTGAAATGATATTGTTTCTCCCTTACTTGGAACAGCTTTTGGATATTTGCGGGCAGTGATAGATTCTTCACTTTAAACATTATTACTGCAGTTTTAAAGTCAACCAGATCTTTCAACTTGAGAGCTTTTAATTAAGAAAAAGTGGGTTTGTTGGTTCCCTGTAAGCAGCTTTGTTTATTATTCTAATAGCTCTCTTCTGAAGCATAAAGACTGGATATATGTTTGTTTTATATGTATTTCCCCATACTTCAGTACAATATGTCATGTATGGGAGTATTAATGAATGATACAAAGTATATAATGTGGGTTGATTCAGCAAATATTTCGCTCTGTGTAGTATTGCGATTGATTTAGATATTTTACCTTTAATATAATTAATATGTGACTTCCAACACAGTTTATCAATTATTACTCCAAGAAATTTAGTTTCAGATACCCTTTCAATCTCTACACCATTTACACTGAGTTTAGATACTAAGTTGTTGTGATGGTTATTAAAAACTATAAATTTTGTCTTACTTAAATTGAGCGTTAATTTGTTTGAATCAAACCACAGTTTAAGCTTTCCTAATTCCTTTCCGAGTGTATCCAAAAGTTGTTCCAAACTGCTTCCACTGCATAATAGATTAGTGTCATCGGCAAACAATATTAAATCCATTTTTAAAAAATGGATTAGTTAAAAAATATTAAACAGGCCCTCTCTCTTAACTAAATAGCAATGCTCTTTGTGAGGTGCTTAGGCGATAATGATGGGTCATCTTCAAGAACAAACTGGTCAGACTCGTGGTATATAGTTTCCTCATCATCCCTCCTCTGTGAAGGGTAGCTGTTGACACAGTGGGCATGTCATTTAAGCAACATGGGCTAGCAGCCACGGTACTGTCTACAACGGATACAGGTCAAGTGGACCCCTGACCAAGTAAGCACCCCAAGTGGACCCCAGGATCCAATCTGTACATGTACAAGTACATTTCCAATCTAGTGATTTACAAATTAATTCATAATTTTCTAAAGCCTCATTCAGAACACTAGTGCATACCTGTGCATGCCCGTAGAAACCAAGTATAAACAAGTATTTCTGCATGCCCGTAGAAAGCATGTGTAAGCAAGCCCATCACCACTTCTTCTTCTTCTTCTTTTAGATTTGATTGGTGGTTGGCAACCAGCTTACAGGTGCATTACCGCCACTGACTTGATTATCATCACTCTATGTCTTTGTATAAGGAGTTCTGAACAACTTATGTGTGAAAAAATTATCTGTCCTTGGACTGTGTCCTCGGCGGCGTCAATAGCTGAGCCAGCCAGACGGCCAGCTAGCCACTTGTTCAGTGATGCCTGCCTTTTATCTTTGATGATGTCATAGGGAGTCCTTTGATCTTTGATGTCATACCACTCGTTCAGTGATGCCTGCCTTTGATCTGTGATACCTGCCTTTGATCTTTGATGATGTCATACAGTGATGCCTGCCTTTGATCTTTACCTCCGCAAAAGGGGGAGGTTATGTGATCATCGGCGTTGGTTTGTCTGTTTGTTTGTCTGTTTGTCTGTTTGTTAGCAAGATAACTCAAAAAGTTATGGACGAATTTTCATGAAATTTTCACAGATTGTCGGGGTATCCTACAGATGATTAGATTTTGGTGGTGATCCGGATCACCGTCCACAAGAAAACCGCCATTACGCAAAATGCCATTTTCGTGAATAACTACTAAACCACTAATCCTATCATTGTCAATCCAATTGTTGTGAATCCAATTGCTAGTCATATGTTTTCACGGTCAAGGAATCTGAAAACGTACACACAAACACTGTATGGGGGGAACTGTGGCGCTAAACCGCCATTACGGAAAATGCCATTTTCGTCAATAACTATTGAACTACTAATCCTATCATTGTGAATCCAATTGCTTGTCATATGTTTTCATGGTCAAGGAATCTGAAAACGTACACACAAACACTGTATGGGGGGAACTGTGGCCGCCATTACGGAAAATGCCATTTTCGTGAATAACTACTGAACCACTGCTTGTCATATGTTTTCATGGTCAAGGAATCTGAAGACTGTATGGGGGAAACTGTGGCGCTTGGCGGAGGTCTGCGCTCTCCGAGTGCTTTTCTAGTTGATGATGTCATAGCGAGTCCTATGAAACCTGCCTTTGATCTTTGACATCACCACTCGTTCAGCGATGCCTGCCTTTGATCTTTGACGTCACCACTCATTCAGTGATGCCTGCCTTTGATCTTTGACATGGTTACCATGGCAGCACAAAGTCCTATGATTGTGATGTCATGACATCGTGACAGACAGACCTGCCTTTGATCTTTGACGTCACCACTCGTTCCGTGATTTTTTGATTTTTTTTGATTTTGTATACTTTATTGATCCCCAGAGGGGAAATTGAGGGCATCCACCTGGATGGATGAAGCAGCCACGGTACGGCACTATCCCTTAACCATTCACACACACATTCACACCTAGGGCCACTTTAGAGTCTCCAATTAACCTAACCTGCATGTTTTTGGCATGTGGGAGGAAACCGGAGAAATCCCGGAGTAAACCCACGCAGATACGGGGAGAACATGCAAACTCCACACAGATGTTGGTCAGGGGCTGGGATGGAACCAGGGATCCCATGGCCAAGGGTGAGTTGCTGTGCTGGTGCAGTGCTAACCACTGCGCCACCGCACCGCCCACCAGTGGAACCCTGCATACGTTACACTGGTGTCAGGAGTGGGGATGGAGCAAGATGGTGGCCAGGACCCAGGCGGAGGTCCAGCGGCCGGGGCGGTTCATCGCTCGGCTGGGAACGGAGCGCAGAGCTGACACGCCGACCCCCGGAGTGGCTCGCCGCGATGCCTATATGACGTCATATAGACATCATGTAAACATCATAGGCACATCATAGGTGATCCTATGTTCTTTTAGCGAGTCCTATGGCCGTGACAGACAGACACACAGACAGACACACACACACAGATTTCTTGAAATATATACAGTTATGGAGCGCATTTAGGGCACATTTATGGTATGCATGTATGGTATGCATGTATGGTATGCATTTTCCCTCACATATATTTAGTAGGCATGACGGTGCATACTCTGGAGGCTTCACGTCTAAACGTCCAAGAGGACCTGACCCGGCAGAGCCTCGGGAGGTGTGAAGTGGTTTCTTGAGAGACGGGAAGTCAGAGAGAATGTCCCAGCAGGAGCCCCCGAGGCTGAGGAGTTGAGAGACAATGGAGACGCCAAGGAGCCTCGGAGGCTATATGTTTACTGAAGGACTGTGGGTTGGGGATGTGATATTTGATGTTGGGGGTTTTGTGTCTCTGGAGAGTATAAGAGCTGTGAAGAATGATTGTTCTGCCTCTTTGCTGAGATACTTTGCTTGTTAGAGGATGTAGACTCACAATACAGTGATCCCTCGCTACTTCACGCTTCACCTTTCGCACCCTCAGTGCATCGTGGATTTTTCAAAAATATTCATCAAAAATTCAAAATTGAGAAAAAATGGGCGGGCGCTAGCAGAAGGCAGGGAGACTACATTAGAACATCAGGTATCAACACAGAGAGCCCGCACAACTCAAAATCCACCTCTCTGACCACCGCTCCACTCCTCTCCGCCCACCTCTTCACCGCTCGGGAATCTCGCAAGCTGATTGGCCGAGACGTTTTACCCAGCTTCTCTCCCTGCCGAGCGCCCATACCCAGCGAAGGAAGACCGCATTCATTGTTCGCTGTTCTCTTGTGCCTTTTTGTGCAAAATAGTCTTCCCGTCGATCCAATACGCCGCCTCCTGCAGCTTCTCCAGCTCTATCGGAAGCTGCCCTCGACGATCCTGCGCCTCTAGCACCTGACGATGAGGCGTCACCTGAGGAGCAGTAAAGCTCTCATTAACCTGTGCAGTAAATCATCTTCATCTTGAGTTACGTATCTTGTTATAAGAATAAAAGAGTTCTAAAAACATATTTATGTACACTTTATTTACATCTACGTATGTATGTATACTTACACACACACACACACATATATGAGAGAGAGAGTGAGAGAATGAACGTACGTATTATTTATGGGTAACGTCATTAGGGGTGACTCTACTTCGCGGTTTTTCACTTTTCGCGGTCGGTTCTGGAACCCATTAATCGCGATAAGTGAGGGATCACTGTAAACCTTTCCTGAGAAATAAGCTCAGTCTCGTTTGTGAAAGTCATCCTCTACACTGGTGACCTACGACAAACCATGGCCGGTGGCGGCGAGCTTTCCGCGCCGGACTCTTCAGGGGCCAACCGGGTTAACGCAGCTACCACACTACAGCTGCCCGACTTCTGGCAACATAACCCGCGCTCCTGGTTTACCACTGTGGAGGCGCAGTTCCACCTTCGGGGAATCTCAGCGGACGCAACGAGGTTCTACCATGTCGTCGCGAAGCTGGACAGCCTCACAGTGCAGCGGGTGGAGAGCCTGACCAACCACCCGCCCCAAGACGACAAGTATGGCGCACTGAAAGCCGCCCTCATTCGAGCCTTCACTCCCTCACTGGGAGAGCGAGCAGAGAAGCTCCTGGCGCTGACAGAAGGGGAAGCAGACAGGCCGGCAGATCTGATGGCGAAGATGATGAGCCTGAGAGGCGAGGATGACGACAGCTTTATCTTCGCCCACCTCTTCCTCAGAACGCTACCGCCAGCAGTGAGAGTCACCCTGGCCAGCTCACAGCTAGTCAACAACCGTGACTACCACGAGCTGGGCCAGGAGGCGCAGCGGCTCGTCGACGCCCATAGATGGCACGCAGCCACAACGGCAGCGGCAGAGCTGAACGCACCCCCACGAGATGAGGGGAGACCAGAGGCTGCAGCACCGGATCCACTGACGTCTGCAGCGGCAGAGGCCAGGAGAAGCGGAGCTGACAACACCCTCTGTTTCTACCATCGACGCTTCACCGAGAGAGTGCGCAGATGCATCCCACCGTGCCGATACCAGCGCCAGGGAAACGCCAAGACCGAGAGCCGGTAGCAGCTGCGACTCTCGGCACGAAGAACAAGCTGCTTTTTGTGACAGACGCAAATTCAGGGAAAGAATTCCTAGTGGACACAGGCTCCCAGCTAAGTTTTGTCAAGCCTGCCTACGCGGACATGCTGATGCCTGCCAGCGGACCCCTGGTGTTAGCGGCAAACGGCTCCACGATCAAAACCTATGGGGAGAAGACGCTCCTCCTATCCCTCCACGGCCGCACCTTCGAGTGGACCTTCGTCGTAGCCGCAGTTAGCAACAACATGCTAGGTGCTGACTTTTTATGCTCAAACAGTTTGTTAGTTGATCTTGCTAATAGATGTATTGTAAATGCACTGTCTTTCTACTCTATCTCCTGCACAGCTCGGGTGGCCCTGCCTTCTGCACATCCCAATGTCACAGCTGCGGGTGGTAAGTTTCATGCACTACTCAATCAGTTTCCAGCACTCACGGTCCCAACATTTTCAGCGTCAGTTGCCAAACACGGGGTCGAGCATTTCATAACTACCTCTGGCCCCCCTGTTTTTGCAAAAGCTCGGCGCTTGGATCCAGCTAAACTGGCCATCGCGCGCGAGGAATTCGCCAACTTGGAAAAACTGGGCATTGTTAGACGCTCGAACAGCTCTTGGTCGTCACCCCTGCACATGGTACCCAAGGCTGACGGCTCGTGGCGCCCTTGCGGTGATTTCCGCAGATTAAATAATGCTTCAGCACACGACCGCTACCCGATTCCGCACATCCAGGATTTTTCGGCAAAAATTTGTTTCGGCAAAAATTTCTTCTTCTAGATTTGATTGGCGACACAGAAAGAAAGTGGGGTATGTGGCAGTAATGCACCTATAAGCTGGTTGCCAACTGCCAATCAAATCTAAAAGAAGAAGAAGAATTATTGCAAGTTTTATTTCAAGTGCTTGATCAAAGACAGACCTCTAGACCACTCTATATTTTCTTCTTCTTCTTTTAGATTTGATTGGTGGTTGGCAACCAGCTTACAGGTGCATTACCACCATGTACTTAACTCTACAGTATATCATCACTGTATCTTTGTATAAGGAGTTCTTATAAGGGTGTAAGCAAGCACGTCAGCACTCATTTGACATGATATTGGGCTCAGGGAACACGCACACAGGCTCAAGTTAGATTCAAAGCTTTATTCAGCAACAGTGGGTGTGTGGGTGCATGTGTGAGGGATGTGGATGGATTGATGGTGGACAGGAAGCGCCGAGAGCGGAACAGTTCGCCGTGCAGCCAGGCAACCGTGCAGGTGTTGTGGTGGCTGGCGTTGGCTGACGCAGGACTTCTGCCTGGGAGACAGCGCTCCGGTGTGCACTTGGCGAGAAGAGGAGAGAGCTGCGGAGGTTAAGGCGAGGATGGGAAATCCGCCGCCTGGAGGGTCCACCTATGCACAGGGGAGAGACTGAAGAGCAGGTAAGGAAACAAACAGCTTACGTGCTGGGTGAAGGATGGCGCAGGCCGGGGAGAGTCGGTCATGTGCTGGAGTCTGGGAGCGTAGACAAGCAGACGGCTCCAGACTGAGGCTGTAGGCAGAGCGGGTTAAATAGTCCGCGGCTGATGAGATGCAGGGGTGCGCACCACTGGAGCTGATGACGGGCAAGAGCGAGCTGTGACAGTACCCCCCCCCCCCCCCGAGCAGCGCCTCCCGGCGCTGGCTTATCTGGGTGCACCCGGTGGAACTCCGTGATGAGATGTTTATCCAGCACCCAGGAAGGGTGCACCCAGGACCTCCACTCAGGGCCATATCCCTCCCAGTCCTCCAGGTACTGGAGTCCGCGACCCCGGCGACGGGAGTCCAGGATGGCAGTGACCCCCCACGTCGGGTCGCCACCGATCATCATGGGAGGAGGAGGAGCTCTGAGAGGAGGACAGAGAGGATCAGAAACCACAGGCTTAATATGGGAGACGTGGAATGTAGGACAGACACGGAGGGAGGGGGGGAGAGCCAAACACACAGCCACCGGATTGATTACCTTCGTCACAGCAAAGGGTCCAATGAAGCACTGAGCCAGCTTCTTCTTCTCTGCCTTTAAGTTAATGTCCCGGGTCGACAACCAAACCTTCTGGCCCACCTGGTAGCAAGGAGCGGCTCGCCTGTGGTGATTAGCGACTCTGGAGTTGCGCTCCGCCGTGCGTAAAAGCGCCTGGCGCGTCTTGGTCCAAATGCTCCGGCAGCATCTGAGATGAGCCTGGATCGAGGGAACTGCCACCTCACCTTCTTCTTCGGGAAACAACGGAGGGTCGTACCCCAGGGACGCCCGGAAAGGAGACATTCCCATGGCCGATGATAAGGTGGAGTTGTGGGTGTACTCCACCCAGGGTAGACAGGTGCTCCAGGAAGAAGGACTTGAAGAGGTGACGCAGTGCAACGCCGCTTCCAGCTCCTGGTTGGTGCACTCGCACTGCCCATTAGACTGTGGATGGTGGCCGGAGGACAAACTCACCGTGGCCCCCAGTGCGTTGCAAAAGCATTTCCAGACCCTGGACACAAACTGAGGCCCTCGGTCAGAGACGACGTCCACCGGGATCCCATGCAGCCTGACCACATGTTGAACTAGCAAGTCGGCTGTCTCTTGTGACGTAGGGAGGCCGCAGAGCGGCACGAAGTGGGCCGCTTTAGAGAACCGGTCCACTATGGTCAGGATGGTGTCATAGGAGTTGGACGTGGGGAGGCAGGTGACGAAATCCAGGGCGACATGAGACCAGGGCCTCCCGGGGACCGGCAGTGGGTGGAGGAGACCAGTTGGAGGGGAGGTCGAGGTCTTACCCATTGCGCACTGGGGACAGGCACGGACGTAATTGGTGACGTCACTCCGGAGTCCAGGCCACCAGAAGGATTGCTGGAGGAGCTCTACCAGCAGGGAGATACCAGGGTGACAGGCGAACTTCGACGTGTGTGCCCAGTGGATGACGTCACCCCGGACAGACGATGGCACGAACAGTTTCCCAGCCGGACCGCCGCCAGGATCGGGTTCAGCTTCTTGTGCCTTCTGGACCTTGACCTTGATCGCCCATGAAATGGCGCCCATGACGCATGAGGCTGGCAGGATGGTGTGGTCACGGTCCTCTGGTTCCTCAGGAGCGAACTGCCTGGACAGCGCGTCAGGTTTGCCGTTCTTGGAGCGAGGGCGATAGGTGAGGGTAAATCTGAAGCGGCCAAAGAAGAGTGATCAACGCGCCTGGCCAGCATTCAGATGCTTGGCCGACCTCAGATACTCCAGATTCTTGTGGTCGGTCCAGACCACAAAAGGCTGCACTGCTCCTTCCAACCAATGACACCACTCCTGTAGTGCGAGCTTCACAGCCAGGAGTTCCCTGTCACCGACGTCGTAGTTTCGCTCCACTGTGGACAGGCGTCGAGAGAAGAAGGCGCAGGGACGCACCACCCCGTCCACCGGAGATCGCTGGGATAACACTGCCCCCACCCCCGTATCAGATGCATCCACCTCGACCAGGCACTGGAGTGTCAGGTCAACCTGGGTCAGGACCCAGGAGGAGGAGAACTCTGTCTTCAGTTTCTCAACGGTGGACGCCGCGTCCTCCGTCCACTGGAATGGCACCTTGGGGGAGGTGAGGCGGGTCAGGGGAGAGGCGATGGCACTGTATTTTGGCACAAAACAGCGGTAGAAGTTGGCGAATCCTAAGAATTGTTGCACCTGTTTCCTCGATGAAGGGATGGGCCACTCCACCACCGCTTTGATCTTGGCAGGGTTGGGGAGAATCTTATTGTGGGAGACGACGAAACCCAGGAAGGAGGTCTTGTTGGTATAAAATTCACATTTCTCCGCCTTAACGTACAACCTGTTCTCGAGGAGTCGCTGAAGGACCCGCCTCACATGAGCCTGATGAGGATAACACTGCCCCCTCCCCCGTATCAGATGCATCCACCTCGACCAGGCACTGGAGTGTCAGGTCAACCTGGGTCAGGACCCAGGAGGAGGAGAACTCTGTCTTCAGTTTCTCAACGGTGGACGCCGCGTCCTCCGTCCACTTGACCTGATCACTCCTAGAGTTATGCTGCTAATGCTGCTACAATTGGTATGAACAAAATAATAAGTCACAATTTGCTCTGCCACAGATTTTAATGTCATGTCCCATCATGTAATGCTACTACCCATCTCTGTCTCTCAGAAACTGTCTTCACCCAATAACTGTACAACAGATTTTTGAAATAAGGGCTGACCCGGCTAGATAGTTGGACTAGCACAGGCTAATAACAATTGCAAGTTTATGAGCTTTTACTGCATATAAACAAGAAAAAAGCTGGCGAAATAAAACAAGATCATAGACTACAGAATCTGCCTGTCAACTTAAGTGGTATAATGACCAAAACAATGGTCATTCATTAATTTACCCGGGATTATTAAGCAGACACTCCATGAAGTGAATGGTGGTCTATGGAAAAATTCCATGTTTGGAACATTCACTACTTCTTGACCCACGGGACTTCTGCCTTTCACAGTTTCTACAGAAGTCTACCCGAGTGTTGCAACTCTCATATTATACGGTGCTGAGATATCATGGAACAGTCCAACAGAGAAGGGGGGAGGACGGTATGTTCGTGATTTGATTTGGCGTTTTTATAAATACCTGTTTCTATATTTTGTTGGACATCACGTTAAATATGCTAAGCACTTTAAAAAAAATATATGGGTATATGGGCGTTCCCAGCTAGTCTGGGAACGCCTTGGTATCCCCTCTGAAGAGCTGGAGCAGGTGGCTGGGGAGAGGGAAGTCTGGGCTTCTCTGCTTGAACTGCTGCCTCCGCGACCCGGACCTCCGGAAAAGCGGTAGAAGATGGATGGATGGATGGATATGGGGTTTGTAGTAGATCGGGGCCCCTAGCAGGTTGGGGCCTAACGCAACCGCCTACCTTTGCCTAATGGTAAGTCCGCCTCTGTTTGAGGCTGTGTGGTACCATGAATATAGTAACTGTGGTGATGTTTTCGCACTCCGTCTCATGTAACATTGCTTCAGTAAATGATCTGGAAGTAAAACATAGGGAGAAAAAAAAAGGGAAACAGTTAATTTAATAGGTAATGGCTGAATTTCATAGTAGTGTGGGTTGTGTGGGGATTTGACATTTGGGGCTTGCCGTAGCCTGTGCTGGGGGGTTGGAGGTAATGATGTCAGGCGGGCTACGGCCGGTGGATAAAAAGTTAGTTCAGTGTTCAGTTCAACACCGGTGGGCGGTGGGCGGTGCGGTGGCGCAGTGGTTAGCACTGCACCAGCACAGCAACTCACCCTTGGCCATGGGATCCCTGGTTCCATCCCAGCCCCTGACCAACAGTGATCTGTGTGGAGTTTGCATGTTCTCCCCGTATCTGCGTGGGTTTACTCCGGGATTTCTCCGGTTTCCTCCCACAGGCCAAAAATATGCAGGTTAGGTTAATTGGAGACTCTAAAGTGGCCCTAGGTGTGAATGTGTGTGTAAATGGTTAAGGGATAGCGCTGTACCGTGGCTGCTTCATCCATCCAGGTGGATGCCCTCAATTTCCCCTCTGGGGATCAATAAAGTATACAAAATCAAAAAAATCAAATCAAAAAACACCGCTCCGGTCACATGTTTTTCAGACATAACATTTTGGCAACGAGAATAAACCATGGGAGAGTGCATTAAACCTCCACCTCCATTTTTACAGTCTCCGGGTATGCCAACTATACCATGGTGCCGCTGGTGGGAGACGTTCGGGGTGTATGTTGCCGCGGCCGGCCTGAGCAGCGCCGACGAAGAGAGACGGAGGAGCCTACTTGTTCACTGCCTCGGTGAGGAGGGCCAATGGATATTTTTCGTGCTGGGTGGCAAGGGCTTACTGAAGGAATGTTTGGACTTAATGGACTATTTCTTTAGGGACCATTCATGGCGCGAAGATATAAATTCTTCAACCGTCGACAACGAGCTGGTTAGTCCACCCAATGCTTCATTATGGAACTCCATAGCCTAGGAAGAGAGTGTGCCTTCAGGCCGATTGAGGAGGAGCTAGTCCGGGACAAGCTAGCACATGGTACGAGCGACGAGTGGCTAAAAGACAAGCTAACACTGACTACGGACGTCCTCGAGCTGGAGAAAGTGATTGAACTGAGTAGGCAGATAGAGTTCACTGCCCAGCTAGGCCTGCCACTGCTAGCTAGAAAGAACCTAGCCACCCAAGTTTTCCCTCCAAGTTTGGCCGCTAGCAATGCAGCTAACACTTTGGGGTGGACCCTCAAAAGGTGGCGGACTGAGGCACGGGAAGAAGCGGGTACTAGGGGTCTGTGTGACAGCTGTGGCTCCCTTCAGCACCAGGCGGGCTCATCCGCCTGCCCCGCCAGAGGGAAGAAGTGCTATAACTGCGGTCGTTCTAATCACTGGGCCAGGGCCTGCCACCAGTGGTTTAATTAAACCATTGGTGGCGGAGCCCGAAAGCATGACACAGGTGTGTGTAGCGGGCGCCAAGAAGGGACTGTTAAAGTGGTACGCCCTGCAGCTAGGTGGAGTTGATGTGCCGCTTATGATGGACCCAGGAGCCATGCTAAGGAGCCATACTACAGGAGCCATACTAAGTATGGCTACATAGAAAAGACTCTTCCCGAGCAAAACCATCAATGCAGGGGCAGTGAAAATGTCTGGGTATGGTCATGCTGAAATTGAAATGGCAGGCACGGTCAGCTTCTCTGTGAAATGTGGGTTAAAGATTGTTCCCGCGTTCACCTTCCAGGTTTCGCACCACGGGGCTGACTTGCTGGGAATCGATCTGCTGGGTGAACTGGGAATCTCTATCAAGGACCCAGAGGGCTCAACGGTGCTGACGGTGTTCCCCAAATGGCATGTCCGCTGGCCGGTGTTGTTCGTGGGCCTTGGATGCATTAAGGCGTTCTACCACTGCCCGCTCATTGACCCAAATGTGACACTGAAAATCCAACCATTACAGCGGCTTCCCCTCGCTCTGTGGGACGATGTCACGGCGGAACTGAATAGACTGCTCAATGCTGGTATCATCGAGAGAGTGAACGCTTCACCCTGGATATCAAATATCGTGGTGGCCAGGAAGAAGACGGGCGGCATCAGACCATGTATTGACCTTAGGAAGGTGAATAAGGTGATTGTTCTGGACAGATATCCGCTCTCCACGATGGAAGAACTTACTGCAATATTCAGCGGCTCAAGGGTGTTCACAAAGCTGGATCTCCACCAGGGTTACCTACAGGTGTGCCTCTTCACCCATTCCAGCAGAAACCTGCCAGTGTTTATGACCCACATGGGTGTTTTCAGGTACACCCGCATGCGCCTTTTGGTCTGAGCTCAGCGCCTAGTTGCTTTCAGAAGATCATGTCCACAATTCTGGTAGGCCTCAAGGGTGTAGTGGTGTACCTGGACGACATCGTGGTCCACGGCGTATCACGGGAAGAGCATGATGGTCATTTGGGACCGGTGATGGAGGTGCTACAGGAGCACGGAGTCA
Organism: Pholidichthys leucotaenia; assembly: GCA_020510985.1. Lineage (NCBI taxonomy): Eukaryota > Metazoa > Chordata > Actinopteri > Cichliformes > Pholidichthyidae > Pholidichthys > Pholidichthys leucotaenia. The sequence continues at coordinate 42,657,098 of CM035843.1, read as the reverse complement.
CATTGGATGGGGAAAAGTGCATTTTCACGGTGGACTTCATCAAGTTTGTTGGATTCCAGCTGATGGCCAAGGGTCTGAGGCCCCTGCACTTGTACGTGGAGGCAGTCCTGCATCTCCCAGATCCAATGACACCCACACAAATTTCCTCATTTTTGGGCATGGTGAATTTTTACAGACATTTTATTCCCCATTATTCAGAGACAATCAAACCACTTTGGGCTCTTCCGAAACAAGATGCACCATGGCAGTGGACCCTGGCTTGCTCAGCGGCGGTCGCTAGGCTTAAGTCTCAACTCACCTCCCCTGCAGTGTTGGCCCACTTTGATCCAACATGGCTGACTTTTGTGACCTGTGACGTGTCTGGTTCAGCGGTGGGAGCGGTTATGTCTCAGGTGCAAGACGGTACCGAGTGCTCGGTGGCGTTCACGTCAAGGTCTCTTTCAGCGGCTGAACAGAAATATGCCGTGGGTGAGAGGGGGGCGCTCGCCTGTGTCTGGGCATGTGAACGGTGGCACATCTATCTCTCTGGGCGCCACTTCACTCTGCGAACAGACCACCATGTTATGTATGAATAATGTGAGACAGGAGCCGTGCTGAACTGAACAGCGAACTACTCTTTATTAGATACACACAAAACTATATACACAGTGGGCCGTCCCCACCTGACGTCACGCCAGTGGACAGGTATGCATCACACACACACTACACCACATTCCCCTCCCCCTTACAAAAGTGTAAGACCACACACACAAATGAGACCCTCCCCAATTTAGGACCCGAATCACGCATTAAGGGAACGAGGAATAATTAACTGTAATAAAATATCCTAACACACTCATCCAAAAGAATAACAAAATTTGGACCACATCTCTAAAATATATAAAATAATCCCATATCACACACACTCGCATGCACACCAGCAGCATATATACATATTTACATTAATAGTGTTCAAGTCACACCTCTGTCCACTGGCAGCCAGCGGTAAAACTGGCCCGGGGGCCCAGGGTAGCCCCAAATCATACACGCTGGCCGCTGAAGATAAGACTGGCTCGGAGGCCCTGGGCAGCCGCACGACATGTGCGCCAGTGGCCGCCGTCTTCCTCTGAGATAAAAAAACAATCTCTCTTGCCATAATGTCCCTCTTCACTGCCGACTGTGTCACTCCTCAGGACCCACCGTGCTGCTGTCCGGCACACCGTCCCTCCGTGCTTGTCGGTCTGCTCCCGACTGCTGGATCCACCTGGATTTTTTTTTTTACCCTTAATAATAAACACCTTCATTTAAAAACTGCATTTTGTGTTTACTTGTGTTATCTTTGTCTAATATTTAAATTTGTTTGATGATCTAAAATGTTTAAGTGTGACAAACATACAAAAAATGAGAAATCAGGAAGGGGGCAAGCACTTTTTCAGACCACTGTATGTCATTCTTAGAGATTATTTTAGCTTATGGTTTATTTTCTCTAATAGAGATCCAAGGCAGCTAGCTGAAACTAGCAGTTTAGCCACTCATTCATGAACATTTCTGTTCTTATTGTACTCCAGGGGCCACTGAAACCACACACCCCATCCACCAGTGATGCATTATTTCATTCATTCTTTAAGACAAATTTACTTTAGTTGGCTCAGGCTAGATCTGATATAGGGGATAGCAGGCAAAGATTAGCAATACTGATGTAAGAGGGAGGATTTAAAGAAACATGCACTGAAATGAGCTGTTCTGAGAAAGGCTGCAAAAGATGATTCACAATGATGCTGCAATGTTTACATGATTTAAGGGTCATTTCAAAGTAGCCTAGACCACCAGTTATAACTTGGCCATTACCCTTATTTTACACTGTTATAGCTGGGGGCTTTTATCCATATTTTGAAAAACACACATCCAAGGTTAACATCATGCAAAGTTTCAGAGACATTCTGTCAGTAATTTTTGTCACTATAATCTAAAGTGTGCTAATATTGGCCGGAAATGTGTCTCACTCTAAACTAATGTTTACATGATTTGCCATTCAAAACTACTGTGATGTGTGACCAAGAATTATGTCTTCCTGCATGAATTGCATTATATGTCTCAGAAAGTTTTAGCAATCAACAATAACTGCTGATGGTGTGTGTGTTCATCTAGCCATTTTTTTCCAACAGTGATCTCCCAATGATCTCCACCCCTGTGTAAATGGAGTAGAAGAGCAATAGAAACCTCTGGCTGCCAGACAAACTCAGTGATTCCTCAACAATCTGTCCTGGTCTCTCAGTAATCTCTCAAGGATCTTTCAAAGCTCTCTATTGACCACCATAAAAATCTTACAACCATCTTCCAAGCATTTGCACAGATGGAGATTGTTGAGAGTTCAGGTCAATTTCTGAGCTCTCAGTGGTCTCCCAGCAATCTCTGTGCTGTATACAGGGGCCCTGAAGACCTGTGAGAGGTGTCAAAATGTGGGAAAGGGGCAGTGAATGGGACCTTTAAGTCCATCTGGCAGACCTTTGGGGGTATACAAGATGAAAAATGGTGGAGATCATATAACTCCATTAATGCGTTGTAAATGTGATATACAATATATCGCCTACAGCTGCCTCTGCTTTCTAAAAACCTAATGCAATTTCATTTAGAGAAATACTTTAGCAGCCACAAGGTAATTGTTTAAGCAAATAGCCTGGGAAATAGAGGGGACATAATGACTTCCCTGGGTAAAATGAAGGAACTAGAAAGTATGGGTCTTCATATACAGCCACGGTTTTACACATCATGTGCTCAGCTTAAACGAGTCCATGTTTAAAATGGCTAAGGACAGAACAGCCTCCGTGCTGAGCGTGTTCTACCACCAAGAGCCACAGATAAGGCTTCCATTAGGGCCATTATTTCAAAGGATCTCACCCCTTAATGGATTCCCTTGGCGTGACCATGCACTCACTATCTTATCCTCCCAGGCCCAGTTAACCAGTCTGAGCTTTGTTTCCTACAGGTGTGAGATGGTCTGAAACCACAGTCAGTCCCCACAGGGCCCCTGCTGGGAGTGTGGTCAGGTGCTGATGTGTTGTCAGCCCCACAACAGGTCAGCAACGGGTATCTTGGAGAGGTTGACCAAATATTGACCAGAAAGCTTGGTAAAGGGAAAAGAAAGCACAAATGAATAAAAATGTCTGTTAAAGCGGAAATTGTTTTGCCTGTTTTATGCTGATGGCTAGTTGCCTCTAAACATTTACCATACTAGTGCATACCCATGCAAGGAGGAGGAGGAGAAGAATAAGATTAAGACTCCCAGTATATACAGAGTGATATAGAGTCAGTGGCGGTAATGCACCTGTAAACTGGTCACCAACCGCCAATCAAATCTAAAAGAAGAAGAAGAAAGACAGTCAATCAGAACTCCTTATAAGAACTTCTTATACAAAGATATAGAGTGGAATTCAGCCATGGTAGAGTGATAATATAGAGTGAAGTACATGGCAGTAATGCACCTGTGGGCTGGTTGCCAACCACCAATCAAATTTAAAAGAAGAAGAAGATATAGTGGGATATAGGGATACAGCTCCTGACCAGATTGATGATATAGAGTGAAGTACATGGCGGTAATGCACCTGTAAGGTGGTTGTCAACCGCCAATCAAATCTAAAAGAAGAAGAAGAAGACAGCCCAGTCCAAGGATGGATGATTTTTTTGCACATATAAGGAGTTGTTCAGAACTCTTCTTCTTCTTCTTTTAGATTTGATTGGCAGTTGGCACCCAGCTTACAGGTGCATTACCGCCACTGACTTGATTATCATCACTCTATAACTCCTTATGAGAGCTCCTTATACAAAGATATAGAGTGATATATAGAGTGTGTGGCGGATATATAGAGTGATAAATAAATAAAGTATGTGGCGGTAATGCACCTGTAGGCTGGTTGCCAACCGCCAATCAAATCTAAAAGAAGAAGAAGAAAGATGTAGAGTGATGCTACTCAAGTCAGTGGCAGTAGTGCACCTGTGAGCTGGTTGCAAGCCGCCAAAAGAAGAAGGTGAACAACACTGGCGGCCAGACTTTGATGGCTATAGGGGCACATGCACAAGACTGAACGTCCAAGGATGGATAATTTTTTGCACACATAAGGAGTTGTTCAGAACTCCTTATACAAAGATATAGAGTGATGATAATCAAGTTAGTGGCGGTAATGCACCTGTAATCTGGTTGCCAATCACCAATCAAATCTAAAAAAAGAAGAAGATTTTTTTTTCACGGCAAGACATAGGGTGATGATATAGAGTGAAGCACGTGGCGGTGATGCACCTGTAAGCTGGTTGCCAACCACCAGTCAAATCTAAAAGAAGAAGAAGAAGATCATTTTTTCACACATAAGGAATTGTTCAGAACTCCTTATACAAAGACATAGATTTTATGGGAACTCCTTATGGGAGTTCCTTTATGGGAACTCGTGTCGGGACTGTGTGTTCGACACGATCATCGGTAGCACGGGGGCCCCCCAGGGAACGGTTTTGGCTCCCTTCCTGTTCACCCTTTATACTGCGGACTTCTCACACAACACAACACACTGCCATCTACAGAAGTTCTCTGACGACTCTGCGATCGTTGGCCTCATCTCCAACGGAGATGAAGCTGAGTACAGAGGGCTTATCCAGGACTTTGTGGACTGGTGCCAGGGAACAGACATCGAGATGGTGACATCCTATAAGTACCTGGGTGTTCATCTGAACAATAAACTAGACTGGTCACACAATACTGACGCACTCTACAAGAAGGGACAGCGCAGGCTGTTCCTACTGAGGAGACTCAGGTCTTTTGGTGTACAAGGGGCGCTGCTGAAGACATTCAGTAGCACAAACTGATCAAGAAAGCTAGCTCTGTCCTGGGGCAGCGCCTTGACCCGGTGGAGGAGATAGGAGAGAGAAGGATGGTGGCTAAACTGTCATCTCTGCTGGAGTCCGAGTTCCACCCTATGCAGGACATACTGAATGCACTGAGGAGCTCATTTAGCAGCAGACTACATCATCCTAGGTGCACGACCGAGAGGTTTCGCAGGTCCTTCCTACCTACGGCTGTCAGACTGTATAACCTAAGCAGGGCTGCTCGCAGAGATAGCAAAAAGACGTGACAACCTAATAGTATTGAATGCAAAAGACGCAATAGACTTGCACAATGGTCCCCTCCGGTATACAACTAGGAAAATACCGGTAGCTAAGGAGGGTGACAATATGTATGGGTACATAATCATACCATGTAGGATAACTAAGTAGACGGTTATGCTGTTTCATTCCATCTAGCTACAATGCTCCGCACTGTGTTTATATATTTACATATTTATTCCATCTAGCTACAATGCTCCGCACTGTGTGCTTATATATTTACATAATTATTCCATCTAGCTACAATGCTCCGCACTGTGTGTGTGTTTATATATTTACATATTTATTCCATCTAGCTACAATGCTCCACACTGTGTGTGTGTTTATATATTCACATAATTATTCCATCTAGCTACAATGCTCCGCACTGTGTGTGTTTATATATTTACATATTTATTCCATCTAGCTACAATGCTCCGCACTGTGTGTGTTTATATAGTCATATATTTATTCCATCTAGCTACAACGCTCCACACTGTGTGTGTGTTTATATATTCACATATTTATTCCATCTAGCTACAATGCTCCGCATCGTGTGTCTATATATTTATGTTTATATGTACATTTTTTTTTCCAAGATGGCACCCACAGCGGCCGCCATGGTGCCTCGCTGCGCTTTAATTTTTATAATTTGTCTGTTTTTGTTCATTGATTGTGCGTCTGCCGGTTCATACACCCGTGAAGAACTATTAAATATCAGGACTCTCACTCCCATGGACCTTCTTCCAGTTTTTTTAGCTCCTGCCGCCGATCTGATCCATTGTCTGGCCAAAAAAGCAAGACGGCGGAAAAGAGGGAAGAGAGGGGGGATTCTCACTCGCCTCCGGAAAAGAGGCACGCGAACAGCCTTGCCTGGCATATTTCTATCCAATGCCAATTCTCTCTCGAACAAGGTAGAAGAATTAAGACTGCTGATGCGATTCAAGGACCTTGTTTCCTCGTCTGTCATCTGTTTCTCTGAGACCTGGCTTAATTGGAACATTCCAGATTGCGCAATCAGCCTCGAGGGATTTCAGCTGTATCGTGCAGATCGCGTCACAGAGCTCTCCGGTAAGTCTATTGGAGGAGGAGTGTGCTTCTATATTAACAACAGCTGGTGCTCTGATGTAACGGTGATTTCCAAACACTGTTCTCCCGCCCTGGAATTTCTTTTTATTAACTGCAAGCCATTTTATTCCCCGCGCGAGTTTGCCTCATTCATCCTCGCCGCTGTGTACGTCCCTCCCGACGCGGACACGCGCGAAGCACAGCGCGTGCTCGCAGATCACATCCTACTTACGGAGCGGAACTTTCCAGACTCCCTGGTTATTGTGTTGGGCGATTTTAACCAGAGCAATCTGAGTCACGAGCTCCCCCGCTACAAACAGTTTATTAAATGTCCAACCAGAGGAAATAACACGCTGGATCACTGTTACACTACAGTGAAAGACGCATATCGCGCTGTTCCCCGCGCTGCGCTGGGTCTATCTGATCACGTGATGGTCCACCTCATCCCCACATACAGACAAAGACTGAAACTCACTAAACCTGTTGTGACCACTACAAAGAAATTGACCAGTGAAGCTGGAGAGAAACTGAACACATGCATGGAAATAACTGACTGGGGCATGTTTAAAAGAGCCACACATGATCTTAATGAGTACACAGACACTGTGAACTCATATATCAACTTCTGTGAGGAGGACATTCTCCCATCGCGCACCAGGGTGAGATATTCTAATGATAAGCCCTGGTTCACAGCTAAGCTCAGACGGATCAGGAAAGAGAAGGAAGCAGCGTTGAAAAGTGGAGACAGGGACTGCTACAGAGAGGTCAAATATCGGTTTAACAGAGAGCTGAGGAGAGCTAAATCTGTGTATTCTGAGAAACTCCAGCAGCAGTTCACTGCTAATGACTCGGCTTCTGTGTGGAGAGGACTGAGGCAAATCACCAACTATCGACCTCAGGCTTCTAAAGGTCAGGATGACAAAGCCCTTTGTCAAAAACTGTCCCAACATTACGCCCGTTTTGACACCTCGTCAGCTGTGTCCAACTCACCCACTCCACCCAGCTCCACTGCCTCCTCAGCCCCTAATTCATCAAAAGCGGTCCCCCCCTCCTCCTCCTCCTCCTCCCCCCCTCCCCTTGTCATCAGTGAGCAGGATGTGCACAGACAGTTCTCCAGACTGAACCCGCGCAAGGCCCCCGGGCCGGACGGTGTGTCTCCCTCCACCCTGAGACACTGTGCGAAAGAGCTGGCTCCTGTCTTCACAGACATTTTTAACACCTCCCTTAAGCAATATCACGTGCCGACCTGCCTCAAATCCTCCACCATCATCCCTGTCCCCAAGAAGCCACGGATTGCTGGACTTAACGACTTCAGACCTGTAGCGCTCACCTCTGTAGTCATGAAGTCCTTTGAGCACCTGGTCTTGTCTCACCTCAAGTCCATCACCACACCCCTTCTAGACCCGCTGCAGTTTGCCTACCGTGCTAACAGGTCTGTGGATGACGCAGTCAACCTGGCCCTCCACTCCATCCTGCAGCACCTGGACTCCCCGGGAACCTACGCCAGGATTCTGTTTGTGGACTTCAGCTCCGCATTCAACACCATCCGCCCCGATCTGCTCCAGGACAAGCTGTCCCTGCTCAACGTGCCTGACTCCCTCTGCAGGTGGATCACCGACTTCCTGATGGACCGGAGACAGCATGTGCGGCTGGGGAAGTCTGTCTCAGACTCTGTTAGCATCAGCATTGGATCACCCCAGGGCTGTGTACTTTCCCCCCTACTCTTCTCCCTTTATACCAACTCCTGCACCTCCTCCCACCAGTCTGTTAAGCTGATTAAGTTTGCGGACGACACCACCCTCATCGGGCTCATCTCCAACGGCGACGAGTCCGCCTACAGGGAAGAGGTGGCCCAGCTGGTGTCCTGGTGCAGCCACAACAACCTGCAGCTGAATGCTCTGAAGACAGCGGAGATGATTGTGGACTTCAGGAAAGTCACAACCCCCCTGCCCCCCCTCACCATCACAGGCTCTCCCATCACCATTGCAGATTCCTTCCGCTTCTTGGGCACCACCATCACCCGAGACCTCAAATGGGAGCCAACCATCAGCTCCCTCATCAAAAAGGCCCAGCAGAGGATGTTCTTTCTGCAGCAGCTGAGGAAGCTCAAGCTACCCACTAAGATGTTAGTGCAGTTCTACACGGCCATCATCGAGTCCATCCTCACCTCCTCCATAACTGTGTGGTATGCAGGAGCCACTGCCAGGGACAGACTAAGGCTGCAGCGCGTCGTGCGCACTGCAGAGAAGGTGATAGGCTGCGAGCTCCCATCTCTCCAGGACCTGTACATCTCCAGGACCCGGAGGCGTGCTGGCCGGATCATAGCCGATCCTTCACACCCTGGTCACGTACTGTTTGCTCCCCTCCCCTCAGGTAGAAGACTTCGGTCCATTCGGACTAAAACCTCCCGGCACATGAACAGCTTTTTCCCCTCTGCCATCAGACTGCTGAACATTAAATGACTTTTTGACTCTCGTGCACTATGTACAGCAGCTCAACCAGACTCACGTCATTCATCACTGTTTTCTGTTGCATTATCAACTGCACTATGTGGTACTTCACATTATCTGCTACTTGCTAATTTTTTAAAACTGCCTTGACTAGTACTACTCATTATTACTAGTATTGTTATTATTATTATTATCATTATTACTTATTATTACTTATTTTTCTACACTTATTGCACGTTTTCAGTCCTTTAGTTTTTTAGTTTATCTCTTTTTCTCATCATGTTTTTAATGTTGCAGCATGGCATCGAGACAAATTCCTAGTTTGTGTACTACATGAACAATGGCAATAAATCTGATTCTGATTCTGATTCTGATATGTATACTCGCTGCTCTTGTTTTTTCTTGCCTTCTGATTGTTGCTCTGAGTGTTGCTATCCCTGTGCTGTTGCAATCCTGGAATTTCCCCATTGTGGGACTAATAAAGGCTTATCTTATCTTATCTTATACCCGGAGACTGGCCAGCTGGTCGACACTGCCGAGGACACAGTCCAAGGACGAATAATTTTTTCACAAATAACGAGTTGTTTAGAACTCCTTATAAGAACTCCTTATACAAAGATATAAAAAAAAACTCATGACCGACTTGAGTAGACACCAATTATCCCCAGTTGGAGGAAGTCATTTGACACAGAGTGAGGAAACTCAAACTCTGAAAATATGCCATTATGCTGAACATAAACCACAAGAGATGGAGAATGATATTGATCCTGATAACCACTTTTTCAATAATATTCATAACCATTGTGAATATTACACTGAAAAGCAATTCAAAAGTCAAGTGCAATTAGATGGTAAACTGTCAATAATACACTTCAACAGCAGAAGTCTTAACAAAAACTTTCCACAGATTCAGGACTATTTAAAACAGCTAGACAGAAAATTTACAGCTATTGCAGTCTCTGAAACCTGGCTTAATGAAGAGCAGGCTCCCCTGATGGCAATAGAGGGATATCAGATGTTTCATATTAACTGATCTCAAAAAAAGGGTGGTGGTGTTGCACTGTATATTGATGACCTGTATAGGTGTAAGCTTGTAAATGGAATGTCCTTTGCACTACCAAGGATCTTGGAATGTGTCACTGTTGAGATTGACCAAGATAAAACAAAAAATCTAATTATAAGTTGTATATATAGAACGCCGGGAACTTGCATTGAGACATTCAGCGATAAATTAGTCGAGCTGTACAATAATATTACTAGTAAGAAAATGGTAGCAATTTGTGGAGATTTCAATATTGATTTACTGAATCCACATCAACAAAATGTAGTTACAGAGTTCATGAACTCGATGTACAGCATGAATCTATATCCCACAATAACATATCCCAGTAGAATCACAGTTCACTCTGCTACACTTATTGACAACCTGTTTGTCAATGTTATTGATAAGAAAATAGAAAGTGGATTATTGATAAATGATATAACTGACCACTTGCCAACCTTTGCACTTATCCATGGCCACACCGGGGCCAACACAGAAAAAATTTCAAAATCGTTCAGATACAAATCACCAAATGCAATCAGTTCTTTTAAAGAGGACTTGCTGAAGCAAGACTGGACAGAAGTCTATGTATCAGATGTAAATGAAGCCTATGACACATTTATAAACATTGTAACCACTCTTTATGAAAAAAACTGCCCATTAGTAAAAAAAAAAGCTTAAACATAAATTTGCTGATAAACCATGGTTAACCAAAGGACTGCAAAAGGCGTGTAAAAAGAAAAATTTATTATATAAAGCCTTCCTAAAGAAAAGGACAAAAGAAGCAGAGCAGTGGTATAAAACATACAAAAATAAGTTAACATATATAATAAGATGTAGTAAAAGAGACTATTACAGTAAAGAACTGGAGAAAAACAAAGACAATATTAAAAATACATGGACAATACTCAACAGTATCCTTGGAAATAAAAGCAGAAATACAAGCAACCCAACCAATATTCCAAAAAATAATAAAACGACTCAGAGTGTGAATATAGCTTCACCTGCAGATGAATTTAATAATTTTTTTGTTAACACTGGACCTAATTTGGCTCGAGAAATACCCATTACGGTGCCTACAGGTGATACAATATGCAATAACACTGCTGTAAAAGACTCCATCTTCATAAAGAACACAGACGAAAGAGAGATCATTGAAATTGTTAAATCGTTCAAAAGTAAAACATCTACGGACTGTGATGGTATTGACATGCTCCTAGTCAAAACTGTTATTGAATGCCTAGTAAAACCACTGACGTACAGTATATCTGTAACCTGTCTCTCCAAACAGGTATATTTCCCAATGCAATGAAAATAGCTAAAGTAATTCCGATATACAAGACGGGCGACAGAGGGGAACTCTCAAACTATAGACCAATTTCACTATTACCGCAATTTTCCAAGATACTTGAAAAGATATTCTATGAGACAATTGACAACTTCATACTGAAGAATAATTTATTGTGTGAGCAGCAATATGGGTTCAGACACAAGAGGACAACTGCATATGCCCTAATGGAATTTACAGAAAAAATATCAACAGCCATCGAAAATAAAGAGTATTCAGTTGGAGTATTCCTGGATCTTAAAAAAGCATTTGATACAGTGGATCATAATTTATTATTAAAGAAACTACAAAATTGTGGTATTAGAGGGGTAGCACTGTCCTGGTTAACTAGTTACTTAAAGAATAGATATCAGTATGTATGTGTTAGCAACAAAAACTCACAGTTACTGAAGGTTACCTGTGGAGTCCCACAGGGTTCAGTTTTGGGACCATTATTATTCAATATGTATATAAATGATATATGTAAAGTTTCAGAAAAATGGACTTAATATTGTTTGCCGATGACACTAATCTATTATGCAGTGGAAACAATTTGGAACAACTTCTGGATACACTCGGAAAGGAATTAGGAAAGCTTAAACTGTTGTTTGATTCAAACAAATTAACACTAAATTTAAGTAAGACAAAATTTATAGTTTTTAACAATCATCACAACAACTTAGTATCTAAACTCAGTGTAAATGGTGTAGAGATTGAAAGGGTATCCGAAATTAAATTTCTTGGAGTAATAATTGATAATAAACTATGTTGGAAGTCACATATTAATTATATTAAAGGTAAAATATCTAAATCAATTGCAATGCTACACAGAGTGAAATATTTGCTGAATCAACCCACATTATACAGTGGGGCAAAAAAGTATTTAGTCAGCTACCAATTGTGCAAGTTCTCCCACTTAAAAGATGAGAGAGGTCTCCAATTTTCATCATAGGTATACCTCAACTATGAGAGACAAAATGAGAAAAAAAAATCCAGGTAAAGGTAAAGTATCCAAATCAATTGCAATATTACACAGAGTGAAATATTTGCTGAATCAACCCACACTATACACCTTGTATCATTCATTAATACTCCCATACATGACATATTGTAATGAAGTACAAGTCCTCTAAAGAAATCAAGTCCTGCTGCCCACTCCCCACTCCACCAACACCCCCCCACTCCCAACACACAGCCCCCCATCCTGACCCTGACCGAGACCCAGGTGAGGACGGAGCTGAGGAAGATCAAAGCGAGGAAGGCGCCGGGACCGGACGGCATCAGCGCAAAGCTCCTCAAGTCCTGTGCAGACCAGCTGTGTGGGATTGTGACGTATATCTTCAACATGAGCCTGAAACTGGGGAGGGTACCACAGCTGTGGAAAACATCTTGTGTGGTACCTGTACCAAAAACTTCCCACCCCAAAGACCTGAACAGCTACAGACCGGTGGCCTTGACGTCCCACTTGATGAAGACCCTGGAGAGACTGCTCCTTGCTCACCTCCGCCCCCTGGTGGAACCAGCGATGGATCCACTCCAGTTCGCCTACCAGCATGGCATTGGGGTGGAGGATGCGGTGATCTTCCTCCTTCACCGTTCTCTGTCCCACCTGGAGAAGCCCGGGAATATGGTGAGGATCATGTTCTTTGACTTCTCCAGTGCTTTCAACACCATCCAACCGATGATCCTGAAGGACAAGCTGCTGCGAGCAGGGGTGGACCAGCACCTGTCATCATGGATCCTGGACTACCTCACGAACCGGCCACAGTTTGTGAGAACCCGGGACTGTGTGTCCGACACGATCATCAGTAGCACGGGGGCCCCCCAGGGAACGGTGCTGGCTCCCTTCCTGTTCACTCTTTATACTGCAGACTTCTCACACAACACAACACACTGCCATCTACAGAAGTTCTCTGATGACTCTGCGATCGTTGGCCTCATCTCCAATGGAGATGAAGCTGAGTACAGAGGGCTTATCCAGGACTTCGTGGACTGGTGCCATCGGAACTGCCTCCAGATCAACGCGAGGAAAACTAAGGAGCTGGTGGTGGACTGCCGCAGGCATGGGCAGCCCCTCACAGCACCAGTAAATATACAGGGAACAGACATCGAGATGGTGACATCCTATAAGTACCTGGGTGTTCATCTGAACAATAAACTAGACTGGTCACACAATACTGACGCACTCTACAAGAAGGGACAGCGCAGGCTGTTCCTGCTGAGGAGACTCAGGTCTTTTGGTGTACAAGGGGCGCTGCTGAAGTCATTCTATGACACGGTGGTGGCATCAGCCATCACTTTTGGAGTCATCTGCTGGGGCAGTGGCATTACTGCAGCCGATAGGAAGAGACTGAACAAACTGATTAAGAAAGCTAGCTCTGTCCTGGGGCAGCGCCTTGATCCGATGGAGGAGATAGGAGAGAGAAGGACGGTGGCTAAACTGTCATCTCTGCTGGAGTCCGAGTTCCACCCTATGCAGGACATACTGGATGCACTGAGGAGCTCATTTAGCAGCAGACTACATCATCCCAGGTGCACAACCGAGAGGTTTCGTAGGTCCTTCCTACCAACGGCTGTCAGACTGTACAACCTAAGCAGGGCTGCTCGCAGAGATAGCAAAAAGACGTAACAAACTAATAGTTTTTTGAATGCAAAAGATGCAATAGACTTACACAATGGTCCCCTCCGGCATACAACTAGGAACATACCGGTCGCTATGGAGGGTGAGAATATGTATGGGCACATAATCATACCATGTAGGATAACTAAGTAGACGGTTATGCTGTTTCATCCCATCTAGCAACAATGCTCTGCACTGTGTGTGTTTATATATTTACATATTTATTCCATCTAGCTACAATGCTCCGCACTGTGTTTTTTATATATCTACATATTATTCCATCTAGCTACATTGCTCCGCACTGTGTGTTTATATACTTGCATATTTATTCCACCTAGCTGCAATGCTCTGCACTGTGTGTTCACACTGGCTTTTCCCTGCACTGTGTGTTCATATACTCATATATTTATTCCATCCAGCTACAATGCTCTGCACTGTGTGTCTGTGTGTGTGTGTGTATATATTTATTTTATAGTAATATGTACATATGTATATTAGCCGCTCTTGCTTGCTTGTTTTTTTCTTGCCTTCTGATTGTTGCTCTGAGTGTTGCTATCCCTGTGCTGTTGCAATCCTGGAATTTCCCCGTTGTGGGACTAATAAAGGCTTATCTTATCTTATCTTATCTTATCTTAAGTATGGGGAAATACATATAAAACTAGAAAAGCACTCGGAGAGCGCAGACCTCCGCCAAGCGCCACAATTCCCCCCATACAGTGTTTGTGTGTACGTTTTCAGATTCCTTGAGCATGTAAACATATGACTAGCAATTGGATTCACAATGATTATTTGTTTATTTGACAGGGACAGTGCAATAAACACACAATTAATCAATGACAATCAATCTGATAGTGATAGGATTAGTGGTTCAGTAGTAAAAGCATTGCCTCCTTGGCGGAGGTAATAAACTGAAGTGTTGCTGTTGTGTCCATCTCCTCCACTGACGGATGCAAATTGGGTAGACAGGTTGCCGTGGGTTTTATATTATATTGTAACGTGCTGCTCGACATGGCGACGTCCCACCGGGAGGTTCGAACTCACGCCTCCCACTCCGGAGTCCCGCACTCTACCTGTGTCGCCAATAGGGTCAACCCACCTGGCAAGCCAAGTAGGGTGCTCATATTGAGTTCGCTACAATATTACTTTTTTGGGGGTTGCGCTCTGCGGCAAACGAGAATTTAGAAGCTTCGCCGGCAGAGAGCTCGTTTTTGCGCAGCACCTATGGCTGGCCGGTGAATTTCTGCCAAATGCGCAGCTCCTATGGCTGGCCGGGGAATTTCTGCCAAAGAATCCGTCGGCGGACAGCTGCCCGTGTGAGGTTTTGCAGATGCACGCTGGCGGGCCCAGGCCAGCAGTGTTTTCCGCGTCCTTTTGTGCCTAAAACGTTGAAGAACGCAGAGTTTGTGTTGCAGACACGACGACCAGCGCCCTCCATTGCGCCTGCGCACATGTTGAAAATGGCTGTATGTCACAGTGTTGAATGAAAAATGCTTTAAAAAATTCCTGTATCCAGACGGTGAACCGGATCACCCCCAAAATTTAATCAGTTCTTCCTTGTACCATTTCCAACAACGCCTGAAAGTTTCATGGAAATCCGTCCAAGATTTTTTGAGTTATCTTGCTAACCAACAGACAGACAGACAGACAGACAGACAGACAAACAAACAGACAAACGCCGGCAAAAACATAACCTCCTCCTGGCCTTTTCGGCCTGGCGGAGGTAACAAACATATATCCACTCTTTATGCTTCAAAAGAGAGCTATTAGAATAATAAACAAAGCAGCTTACAGGGAACCAACAAACCCACTTTTTCTTAAACAAAAAACTCTCAAGTTGAAAGATCTGGTTGACTTTAAAACTGCAATAATAATGTTTAAAGTGAAGAATTTATCACTGCCCGCAAATATCCAAAAGTTGCTCCAAATAAGGGAGAAACGATATCACTTCAGAGGAACATGTATATTTCAAAAGCCTACAGTGAGAACAATCACCAAGCAACACTGTATTTCAGTGCAAGGAGTCAGATTATGGAACGATTTTGGACCTGAATTAAAATCATGTACAACGCTTGGACAATTTAAACAAAAACTAAAGGAAGAAATACTCCAAACATATATACAAGACGACATGTAAAATCACATAAGGATTGCCATATCCAGCCTGTGTTGTGTTGTAGCTTAGTTTTTTTTTTCTTTTCTGTCACATTTTGTCTTAGATTTGTTTTTGAATAGTAATCGCTTAACTTAGCTTAGCTTAGTTTTTTTTTTTTTCCTCTGTCACATTTTGTCTTAGCTTTGTTTTGAATTGTAATCGCTCTTGTCTGTTTTCTCTTTTTCTCTTTTGAATTCTTGGATGGAATATGGGTGGGCAATATAAGCTGCGGCTTCAGCCATCACCCATTTCGGATAACTTACATTGAATTGTATAATCAGAGGAGTCATTGTCTAATTTAACCTTGTTGTTATATTATTCAGTTTCTTTTAACCTGTACTGTACTATCCGAAATAAATTCATTCATTCATTCATTCATTCATTCAAAATGAGTGAATATTTGCAACAACAAAAAAAAAAGATACAGAGTGATGATAATCATGTCAGTGGTGGTAATGCACCTGTAAGCTGGTTGCCAACCACCAACCAAATCTAAAGAAGAACATTGAGTCAGGTGAACATGAGCATAGAGTGATGCTATAGAGTGAAGTACGTGGCAGTATTGCACCTGTAAGCTGGTTGCCAACTGCCAATCAAATCTAGAAGAAGAAGAAGAACTATTAACTGTTGGTCGAAGACTGAGGAGAAGGAAGAGAGGGGAAAGGTGTGTTTGGATGCAGAGACAGAGAAGGAAAGGCAGGATTGTGAAGGTGAGAGTAGGGACTGTGTTTGTGTGTCTTATCTTATTATATTCGATTCAAGATGGCCGCGCCGCCTGTGTTTCTGGCTGCTAGTCGTCTCCGCTTGCTTGTCCTGTTTTTGATTGTGTTATTGTGTCTGGATTATGTGCAATCAGCCATTGTTTATGATCGCCAAGTGCCGCTGGATATTCGATCTTCTATGGTGGGGTTTGGCTGTCATAATCAGGAGGGAAGATTCTTCCATCGGTCTCTGCGTCTGCAACTTCCCGTTGGTACCTGGGATCCCCACTGTGGTTATACCGGCAGAAAGCGATCCAAACCTTGTGGAAGACGTGCAGGTGCCGCGGTGAAATCCAGAAGGCTTGCTCGGCTTCGCCGTCTTGCTCGCTCCACCTCATCTTCTCCTAATTCTGCAGCTGGCCTCTTTCCTGGATCCTGGCCCTCGGGTGTGCCCGGAGTGAGGCCATCATTTCTCCGGCCTGTTTTCCCTGTTCCACCGTGCCAACCGGCCTTCTCCCTGCTTTGAGCCAGGAAATACCCTGCAGGTAGCGGGTGCCTACGTCAACTTTCACCGGCCCCCATTCCTGGCGAGACTGCTGCTGTGACAGAGCCCATCCAGCTGGCGTTGCTTAACGCACGTTCCATCGCAAATAAATCATTCTTTTTGAACGATTTATTCATTACTACAGGGCTGGACTTTTTATTTCTTGTTGAGACTTGGCAGAAAAGTGAGGAATTTACCTTCTTAATTGAACTTTGTCCACCAGATTGTACCTTCTCCTGTGCCCCGAGATTGACAAGCCGCGGCGGTGGTCTGGCCATCGTGAACCGGCGCCGCTTCGTTACACAGACGGTGAGCCATGGAACTTTTTCATCATTTGAACTGATGATTTTGGTTCCTCAAACCCATTTTATTGTGTTTTAATTTACCGCCCTCCAGGAGTTAATGCCTCCTTTTTATCTGAGTTTAGCGCTTTTTTAACTTCTATTATTAAATTTGAGCGGATTTTATTACTTGGAGATTTTAATTTGCATATTAATGATCCCAATGACAGTTTTGCTGTGAATTTCTTGGGTATTATTGAATCATTTAATTTTGTTTTGTGTCTATCTGGCCCTACGCATATCAAAGGAAATACACTTGATCTTGTTTTTACACTCGGTCTTAATGTGAATAATGTTCAGACTAAGGAGCTTCATGTGTCAGACCATTTTTGTGTTCTTTTTAATTTATCAGTTAAATCAGTCTGTTACACTGGCAAGCGGGTAAAATGCTCTCGTGTCATTGACCAGTTTTCAGCTGTGAAATTTTCTGCTGCCTTTGACAGCAGTGTGGTTTTATCCTCTGATGACGACACTGAGAGCTTGGTCTGCTCTTTTAACTCACACTGTTCAAGCATCTTAGATGTAGTTGCTCCCTTTAAAACCAGGACTGTCCGTGCTGTTAATTCATCCCCCTGGTTAAATGATGATCGCTGTTGTTTTAGACGTAAATGTCGGAGGGTGGAAAGACTGTGGAAGTCTACTAAACTTGAGGTGCATCGATTGTACCTTAAGGAACTGTTAATTGAATTTAACAATATGATAAAAATGGCAAGAACTTCTTATTTTTCCAACATCATCTCCTCCAATAGTAACAATCCAAAGATCCTCTTCGGTACAATAAACAGTATAGGTAATCCTGTTAGTTCTGCTCTCCCTGTTTATTCAATTAATAACAAGTTTCTTTCCTTTTTTGTTGACAAGGTCACTGCTGTTAGGGCTGGTTTTACTCATTCCTTTCCCCTAATCCTTGAGTGTCCTAACAGACAGGTCTTTTTAAGTGATTTTACCCCAATTTCTTTTGAGGATTTGTTAGTGTTGGTGAGTTCCATGAAATTCTCCTCCTGTGTTATAGATATTTTGCCTTCCTCAATGTTAAAAGAGGTAATTGGCTTAGTGGGTACGTCTTTGGTTAATATCATTAATAATTCACTTGAATCTGGTTGTGTACCCTTGTATTTTAAACATGCAGTTGTGCAGCCACTTTTAAAAAACCTAACCTTGATCCATCTGTTTTTAAAAACTTCAGGCCAATTTCTATGCTTCCTTTTATTTCTAAGCTTTTAGAAAAAGTTGTTGCCAAGCAGCTCACTGACTTTCTGATTGAACACAATATTTTCGACAAATTTCAGTCAGGTTTTGGTCAGAAACACTCGACAGAGACCGCTCTTCTCAGGGTGTCAAATGATATTTTAATGTTATCAGACTCTGGCAAATGCTCTGTTTTAGTGTTATTAGATCTTACTGCAGCATTTGATACTATTGATCATTGTATTTTGTTACAAAGGCTTAGAGATTGGGTAGGTATTTCTGGAAAAGGTCTGGATTGGTTTTTCTCCTACCTTTCTGGTAGGAGTTTTTCCGTGGCTGTTGGCTCTTATTCATCTGACTCTGCTCCTTTAACCTGTGGGGTGCCTCAGGGTTCTATTCTGGGTCCACTTTTATTTGCCCTATATATGCTGCCACTTGGTTCTATTATCAGCAAATTTAAAGGTGTGTCTCATCACTGCTACGCTGATGATTTACAGCTACTTTTCTCTTTTAAGCCTGACCATGTTGACAATTTAAAAATTATTCATGATAGTCTGTCTGCAATTAAGGACTGGATGTCTAGTAACTTTTTGCAACTTAATGCTGATAAAACTGAAGTTCTTATTGTAGCACCTGATAATCTAATTCCTAAGTTGGTTAATAGCATTGGTTCATTAAGCTCTAACGTACGGTCTAATCTAAAAAATCTTGGTGTCATTTTCGATCAATCAACGAGTTTTGATCAGCATGTCAAATCTCTGACCCGGAGTTGTTTTTTCCACCTTAGGAATATATCCAAAATTAGGTCATTGCTTTCCTACACTCAGTTAGAAATCATTATTCATGCCTTTGTTTCTTCACGTTTGGACTACTGTAATGCTCTTTTTACATGTCTTAGCAAATCCTCTTTACACCGCCTACAGTTAGTCCAGAACGCTGCTGCAAGATTACTAACTAGGTCCAGTAGATTCTGTCATATCACTCCTGTTTTGGCCTCCTTGCATTGGCTTCCTGTAAATTATAGAATTGATTTTAAAGTTCTCGTTCTTACTTACAAAGCCATTCATGAAGAGGCGCCTTTTTATATTAGTGACCTGCTCTCTCTACACCAGCCCAGCAGGTCACTCAGGTCTTCTCATCAGAATCTATTGGTAGTCCCTAGTACTAGGCTCAGAACCAAAGGCGATAGAGCCTTTGCTGCTGTTGCTCCCAGACTGTGGAACTCCTTGCCTTTTGAACTTAGATCTGCACCTTCCATTGGTGTTTTTAAGAAGCAACTAAAGACCCACCTTTTTAGCCTGGCTTTTTAATTAACTATGTGCTGATTGTATTTTTATGTGCTTTTACTGTCTACTTTGTTTTTTTTTTACTGTTTTATGTGCCTGTGTTTTTATTTTGTTTTTTACCATGTTAAGCACTTTGTGACTCTGTCTGTGAAAGGTGCTCTATAAATAAACTTATTATTATTATTATTATTATTATTATTATTATTGTGTGTGTGTGTCTCAATGGCTGGTGTGATGCGCAAGAAGTGTGGTGGCCCTGTGCCCCTACAGCTGACTAGCACAGCCGCTTGCAGCTCCGCTGCCTGCGGCACTGCGAAAAGGAGAGCCGTGTGTGTAAGTCTCTCTCTGTCAGTTCAGCCTCTCCATCAGTAAGCCCTATGTAGTACCTCCTCGTGGTGACACATGGTAATTGGGTACCTCGCGGCCCCAAGCGAAACTACAAGGGACTCGGAGGAGACCTGGCCCCTAGACGTGCAGCATGCAGGCCCACCGGTGTGTGGATACACCCTGGTGCTCACGAACCAGATCCCCAACTATGGGTTAAACAGTTACACTGCCTTGTGTACAGCTTGGGAGAGCCCAAGGCTAAGGGAGTAAACCCCGTCAGAAAATCCGGAGTGAAGCCCCGAAGGCCGTTGGTTGAGCTTTGCGACACCTTCCGGCAACTCCTGCAGTCGCGCTGACACCGACTGTATCGGCTTGCCTTTCCGTCGGACTCTGTCAGCAACACCGAGAGGGAGATCGTGGCAACTGGGCACTTCAGGATCTCCTTATCACCCGCCCAGGCCTGCACCTGGAGAGGTCACTCCAGCACCGCTGTTCTAGCGGCTAAGCCAACACGGGAGACGGCAGTTACAAGTGATAAGCCCAGAGTGTATTGGCGTAAGCTCGGGCACTACGGGTTGTCTCCGACGGTGGGAGGGATCATCGTATCTCACTAGTCAACTACCACCCGCCTTAAGCTGGGCAGGCCCCAGCCAGTTAGGTGTTGACTCGCCACAGTCTGCCTGCTCCAATGGGTGCTTGGGGCTTAGGGCAAAACCCGAAAAGCAGACTGCAAACCTCGCACCAGGTAAACATAATATCAAGAAACCGCTAGCCCTACGGCTGGCGACCTGGAACATCAGAACAATGTGTCCTGGCCTCTCTGATGATCTCCAGTTAGTTGACGACGCCAGGAAAACCGCCATCATCGATCGCGAGCTTTCTAAGCTCAACATCAACATCACAGCCCTTCAGGAGACACGTCTTCCCTCCAGCGGCAGGCTTAAGTAGAAGGAGTACACCTTCTTCTGGCAGGGACTGGAGCTAGACGAGCACCGTCTACATGGGACTGGCTTTGCAGTGCGCAACTCCCTCCTCTCATCAGTAGAGCCTCCTTCCCGAGGGACCGAGCGTATCCTCTCTCTCCGCCTCATGACCTCCATGGGACCAGCAAACATCTTTAGCATTTACACCACCACACTCTGCTCCACAGCAGAGGCCAAAGACGAATTCTACAGTGAGCTCGAGGCTAGGATCAGAGAGATTCCATCTAATGAAAATCTGCTCCTGCTCGGTGACTTCAATGCCCGGGTGGGTGCAGACCACAACTCCTGGCCAGATTGCTTGGGGCACTTTGGAGTCGGCAAGCTCAATAAAAACGGTCAGCGTCTACTTGAGATGTGCTCCTTTCATAACCTGTGCATCACCAACACCGTCTTCTCCACTAAGCTCCACCACAGAGTGTCTTGGAGACACCCCAGGTTCAAGCACTGGCACTTACTGGACTTTGTCATTGCCAGGAGAACCTTGCTGAACAACATCCTTATCACTCGCACTTACCATAGTGCTGACTGTGACACTGACCACTCTCTGGTCAGCTGTAAGGTACGTCTTGGGCCCAAACGAATTCATCGTGCAAAGCAGAAGGGTCGTCTTCGGATCAATGCAGCCAGTGCGTCAAAACCAGAACTTGTCAATAGCTTCGGCAAAGCTATTGACAAGGCCCTCAAGGATTGCCTTATAGGCAGTGCTACGGCTGGCTGGGACTTCATCCGTGACGCTGTGCACGAAGTTGCATTGGACACCTTTGGGAAGAGAGCGATGAAGAGTGAGGACTAGTTTGAGGCCGGGATAGAGGAGATGGAGCCTGTCATCACCGCAAAGCGTGCCGCACTACTTGAGTACAAGAGGTAGCCTTCTGAGAAAACACTGGCCGCCTACAGAGAAGCCAGAAACAGTGTTAAGCGGATTGCTCGTAAGTGCGCAAATGACTACTGGCTGAAGCTGTGCAGCAACATCCAGACCTCTGCTGACTGTGGTAACATCCGTGCCATGTACGAGGGTATGAAGAAAGCTTTTGGTCCTAGTGCCATCAAGATCGCTTCCCTCAAGTCCACCTCGGGCGACATCATCACGGATTGCAGCAAGCAGATGGAGAGATGGGCTGAGCACTATCAAGAGCTGTACGCAAGAGAGAACGTCGTTACCAACATAGCGATTGAGAGCATCACTCCCCTGCCCATCATGGAGGAGCTCGATACACCACCTACCATCGGCGAACTCAGGAAGGCCATCGACACCCTGGCCTGTGGGAAAGCACCAGGTAATGATGGTATTCCACCAGAGGTCATCAAGGCGGGGAAGGACAGTGCCCTCCTGGGTCACCTCCATGACCTCCTGCTACAATGCTGGGAAGAGGGCACCATTCCCCAAGACATGCGGGACGCAAAGATCATCACTCTCTACAAAAATAAAGGCGACTGTTGTGACTGCAATAACTATCGCGGAATTTCCCTCCTAAACATTGTGGGGAAAGCTTTCGCTCGTGTCATCCTCAATCGTCTCCAACTACTGGCCAAGTGTGTGTACCCAGAGTCCCTATGCGGGTTTTGAGCAAAGCGGTCGACGATCGACATGGTGCTCTCTCTCAGGCAGCTGCAGGAGAAGTGTCGCGAACAGAGACGCCCCTTGTATCTGGCCTTCATCGACTTGACCAAGGCCTTTGACCTGGTCAGTCAGTCGGGCCTCTTCACCCTCTTACATAGGATTGGTTGCCCCCCCCCCCAAGCTCCTGAGGATGATCACTTCCTTTCATGACAACATGACTGGCACAGTTCAGCACGACAGATCATGTTCGGACCCCTTCCCAATCAAAAGCGGTGTGAAACAAGGCTGTGTCCTGGCCCCAACACTCTTTGGCATCTTCTTCTCCCTGCTCTTGCGCTACGCCTTCCGCGAGTCAGACGATGGTGTCTTCCTCCACACCTGGAGCGATGGGAACTTGTTTAACCTCGCCCGCCTCAAAGCCAAGTAAAAGGTGCGTAGAGTCCTGATCAGGGAGATGCTCTTCGCAGATGACGCCGCCCTTATCACTCACACTGAGAATGCCCTGCAGCGACTCATCACCAGCTTCGTGGAGGCATGCAATGAGTTTGGCCTCACCATCAGCCTCAAAAAGACGAACATCACTGGACAGGATGTCAGCATCATCCCTGCAATCACCATCGGTGACCATACTCTGGAGGTGGTTGAAAACTTTACTTACTTGGGTTCCACCATCTCCAGCAACCTTTCACTTGGATGCCGAACTTAACACGAGGATAGGCAAAGCAGCAACCACCATGGCTCGTCTTGCAAAGAGAGTGTGGGAAAACAACTTACTGACACTCAACACCAAGATAAAGGTGTACCAAGCATGTGTGCTGAGTACCTTACTGTACGGCAGCGAAGACTGAACTCTTTGCTCTTGGCGGGAGTAAAGAGTTCAGTCTTTCACCTGCGCTGCCTCAGGCGACTTCTGGGCATCACCTGGTGTGATTGCGTCACAAACAAAAGCGTGCTCTCCCAGGCAGAGGTGCCAAGTATGTTCGCCATCCTCACTCAGAGACGCCTGCGATGGATTGGCCACGTGTGCAGGATGGACGATGGTCGCATCCCTAAAGACGTCCTATATGGGGAGCTCGCCACAGGAAAGCGACCGACCGGAAGGCCGGTTCTGCGCTTCAAGGACACTTGCAAACGTGACTTGAAGGCCTGTGGCATTAACCCAGTAAACCTCAAGCAAGCAACCTCAAACCGCACACAGTGGCATTCCACTATCAAGGCTGGAGTCCAGCGGGCTGAGGAGGAGAGAGAGATTCTACATGAGGAGAAGAGGACCCGCCGGCAGCAGAAGCTCCAGTCCGTCCCCACTGTCCCCATTGTCCCCACTGCCCCCACTGCCCTCACTACCGACTACATCTGCAGCAAGTGTCAGCGAAACTGCCGATCCCGCATCAGACTTTACAGCCACAGCCGGCGCTGCAAAGCAACTACTGACTGACATGTGTGCAGATTCCATTGTCTCCCGAGACAAAAGGATGCCAACAACTATTATTGTGTGTGGTGGTGGTGGTGGTTTAAATGAACGTTCCTGCATCTACATCGGCCCACCAATGCTCCAGCTGGGAATGAGCGGGAGAGGCCATAGCCAGGGCACCATCACTGCAGGCATCCTGCCCAAGATGGCCACTATAACATAGGTAAGACTGGTCTCAACACCAGCTATTTTCCCCCCAAGATCAGTGATATATTCCTTTTAATCTTGATGATTATGGCTTGTAGCTCATGAAAACCCCAAATTCAGTTACTTAAAAAATTTGATTACATAAAAAGAATTTAAAAAAATGAATTTTTAATAGAAATGTTGGCCTAGTGAAAAGTATGTCCATGTACACACTCAATTCTTGGTCGAGGCTCCTTTTGCATGAATTACTGCATCAATGCAGCGTGACATGGAGGTGATGAGCCTCTGGCATTGCTGAGGTGTTATGAAGCCCAGGTTGCTTTGATAGTGGCATTCAGCTCGTCTGTGCTGTTGGGTCCGGTGTCTTTCATCTTCCTCTTGACTCTGTGGGGTTTAGTTCAGGAGAGTTTGCTGGCCAATCAAACACAGTGATACTATGGTCATTAAACCAGGTTTTGGTACTTTTGACAGTGTGGGTAGCTGCCAAGTCCATCCATCTTCTTCTGCTTAATCCTTTTTGGGTTGTGGAAATCTGGAGCCTATCCCAGCATCTTTGGGCGAGAGGCAGGGTACACCCTGGACAGATCGCCAGTCCATCACAGGGCCAACACAGAGAGACAGACAACCATTCACTCTCATAGTCATACCTAAGGTCCTGCTGCAAAACAAAATCAGCATCTCCATAAAGCTTGTCAGCAGAGGGAAGCATGAAGTGCTCTAAAATTTCCTGATAGACGACTGTGCTGACTTTGGACTTGATATAACACAGTGGGCCAACACCAGCAGATGACACACCTCCGAAAATCATCACTGACTGTGGAAATGTCACACTGGACCTCAAGCAACTTGGATTCTGTGCCTCTCCACACTTCCTCCAGACTCTGAGACCTTGATTTCCACATGACAGGACTTGGCACCTGATTTCGGGAGCCAGTGTTGGTCCACTGTGTTATACACTGATGATGCACTCGCCTCAGAGTGCTCTTGCTTGTCTTATTCTGCTACCTAAAGCTGGGTTCACACTATAACATTTGGACCAACTTTTACTGACGTTTTTAAAAATCTGAGAAATCAGTCCAAACGTTGGTGAAATTACATTCGTGAGCAGGTTTTTTTTAATCCAGCACACACCAACTTTTACAAATTTTTACAAACTTTCCCAAAATTTTGCAAGCATTTGCCAGTGTTGGCAAAAGGCTAATGTATATGTAGCTGTTGCAAACTTATGTTAACTTAAGCAAATGAATACTCAGCACAGGTCAGCTGACATCAGCATCACACAATGTTCATATAAAGATCAGTGTTTGTGGAGGCTTACTGCCATTCTGGAGCTGCTTTTTTGGGTTTATTCTCACTACGTTTGGACCAACTTTTACTGACGGTTCGGCAAATATCTGGCTCTGCTGGCAAAAGTTGATAAAAGTTGATGGTTGGTGTTTGTTGGCAAACGCTGGCAAAAGTTGTATTTCTTTTCTGTATTTCTTGAAAATTTTCAGCATGTCAAAATTTGTTGACGTTTGGAAATAAACGTTGGTGAAAGTTGTGCTCAGTTTGTAAAAGTTCCTGAGCACTGGGCTAAGTTATTCAGAGTTTACCTACTGTAAGTCAGCCTAAGTTAAGCTCCATTGGCAAAGGTTGACTGAAATGCCAGTGGAAGCAGATGTTTTTAGACCGAAATTCACTTCAGACATGCACGGACCAAAGAGAAATAGAGAGAAAAGGGAATTTTATTTATTTATTTTTTTTTGCCAACATTCTTTTTATTGTTTTCACAACATAAAGAAATACAGTTACACATATTGAACAAACATATCAAACATATCAACCCCACCCCACCTTCCCAATTGCTCCAATTTTAGATGGGGGTCCAAGTAATTATAGTCCATTAAATAGTAGAGAAGGATAAAAAACAAAACATTCCTGCAAAGTTGAGTATTACAGAGGGCCACTGTTCACGCGTCTCCACACTCTTCCATGTGACAAGTCCATTCCTGATATATAGGAAATGAAGGGGTCCCAGATGTGATGAAAATTATGTTCTTGATGTTTTAGTATGTAAGTGATTTTCTCCAAAGGGAGAGTAGTAGATAGCTCAGACAACCACTTGTTAATTCCTGGTCTTCTGGTGTTTTTCCAGGATAGGGCTACTACTCTCTTTGCAATTAATATGCTTAAATCTATAAATAATTGTTGATTTTTTTTTTATTTTCAAATTCTCTGGGTACAAACCTAATATAAACAGCTGTGGGATTAAGGGTACTTGAATCTGTAAAATATTCTGAATGTATTGTTTCACTTCTTGCCAGAATTCTTGTATTTCTGTGCATTGCCAAGTACAATGGAAAAATGTACCCTTTTCTCTGTCACATTTGATACAAATATCAAGAATAACACTATTATATTTGTTTAGCTTTTCTGGAGTTATGTACAATCGCATCAACCAACTATATTGCAGTAATTTCAGGCGGGTATTAGTAGTTCTTGATTGTGCTTTAGTGCATGCTTCTTCCCACTCTACCGTTGAGATGTCCTCCTGTAGATCCTCTCTCCATGCTCCCAGCCGTTCTACAGATGTTTCTGTACATCCATCCACCAGGCATTTATACATTTTGGAAATTAAACCCCTCCCTAAACAATTCGTGTTCATTAGTTTCTCTATAACAGACATTTCTGGGCTGTCTAATGTTTGATTTTGCCATGATCTAAAGAAATTTCTCAACTGCAGATATTTAAAGAAATGATTACGGGGTATATTAAATTTATCAACTATTTCTTCGAATGTCATCAACACCTTCTGCACATTGTACAGATCTCCTATTTTCCCCAGCCCCTTCATAACCCAAGATTTAAATCCCCCGTCTGCTTTTCCCGGTGGGAAGGAGTCATTCCTCCATATTGGGCTGAAGACAGAGAGAGAGGACATTTCTCTAAGATATTTTTTAACCTGATGCCACACTACAATCATGTTTTTCACAATAGGATTTTTTGTATTCTTTTTAAGGATTTTAGTGCTTGCCGAATACAGGTATGTAGGGAGGGGTAGACTTAGCTGGAGTTCCTCCATTTCTTTCCAGAGGGAAGCATCTCTTTCTGTGAAGTAGAACAGCAATGTTCTCAATTGTGCTGCCCAATAGTACTAGAGTGGGTTAGGACATTTAAGTCCCCCTCTATCAAAGGGTAAGTACAGTAATGACAGTCGTGTCCGGGGACGTTTATTATTCCACAAAAATCTGATAAACAATCTTTTTAGTTGAGTGAACAGGTTACTTGGAGGAGGAAGTGGGAAATTTTGAAATAGATACAATAGTTTAGGCAGTATATTCATTTTAAGGACATTTATTTTATTTTACCTATTAGTGATATTGGTATATGTGTCCACCTATCTAGTGATTTTGAGATTTCTTCCATTAATGGTTCATAATTGCATGCTATAATATGTTAAAGTTGTGGGACAATTTGGATACCCAAGTATGTGAAGCAATCCACAATTTTAAATTGAGTGGCTATTTTAGGAGGGTTTTTACTTTCTAATTGATTTAGGAACATAATTGATGGTTTTGATTTGTTTAATTTATATCCTAGATATAATTTATATCCTGGATTTATATCCTATTTATATCCTGGATATTTCCATCTTTTTCAGAAAGATTATTATGTCATCCGCAAATAGAGCTAGACGGTGATCCTGTTGCCCAACTAATATGCCTGTTATGTTTTGGTGCATTCTTATAGCTATTGCCAGAGGTTCTATAGCCATAATAAACAGTAAAGGGGATAAGGGATCTCCTTGTCTACATCCTCTTTGTATTTTAAAAGATTTAGATATATTACGATTAGTCATGATTTCAGCATATGGCTCTGTATAAAGTAGTTTTATCCACTTATTAAAGTTTTCTCCAAAACCAAAACGTGTAAGGATCTCAAATAAATATAGCCATTCCACTCTGTCAAATGCTTTTTCAGCGTCTAATGACAGTAATGCTGTATCTACTGCCCCTTTTTCCTCAATCAATACATTTAGGATTCTCCTAACATTATAGAAGCCTTGCCTACCTTGTATAAAGCCATTTTGATCTTTGTCAATAATATTTGGAATAATTTTCTCAAGTCGCCTGGTTATAATCTTACTCAAAATTTTTAAATCCACATTTAAAAGACTTATTGGCCTAAAATTTTCACAGTTGTTATTTGGTTTGCCAGGTTTTGGCAACAAAGTGATTAGAGCTCCCCTTAAGGATGTTGGAAGGATTGCATTACGAAAAGATTCCATTGTGGAAGATGTGTTCAATGACGAGACATGAGTGTATTTCTCAGGTCCGGCTTTATTCCAGAACACATTCATCCAACATTCTCAAAAGCAAGAAGAGGCAGAATAATGTTACAGCTCACTTTTATACCTCCGGGGGATTAAGAACTCAAGTCACATGGTGCTTCTGCAAACATTCAATCACAATGCAAGTCTCTGAAGATTCACCATTGTCTCTTATTCTCCGGTGTCCCGGGAAACCCCCCAGGTCCTCTTCTCCGAGACGAGGGCCCGACTTCACACCTCCTCACCATCTCCTGTCTTGTTCCTCCAGACGTGAAGCCCCAATCCACATAAGCCATACAATCCACATAAGCCATACATTTGTGGAAGATATGAACCAGACATATGTGCCACACTCTTGTGGGGAAATATGAACCAAACATATGTGCCACATGACCCCCCCCAAACGTCTGCATGGGACAAACACTCATAAATGCATACATAAAAAACATTACCACATAACCAACAATCAATCCCCCAATCTCTTAGGTCTGAGCTTCCTGCCGAATCTGCTGTAGGCCGGCTTCGCTGCGTCTGCAGCGTCTCCTCGCACCTGGGGATTAGATTTGTTAGCACATCTCTGTGGGAGCTCTGGAGCATGCCTTCTTGGCGGCCTGCCCCGGCGGGGGGCTTTCGCCAACTGCACTCGTTCATCAGCCAGGACAAAAGCAGGCTTGAGTCTGTTTATGCAAATTAGCTCCCTTCTGCCCCCCAAATCTAGCAAAAAATGCTTCTCATTTTTTTCCAGCACCCTGAACGGTCCATCATAAGGCGGTCTCAGCCCTGGGCGTTGTGCATCATGTCTAACAAAAACAAATTCTGCGTTTTTCAAAGCCTCTGGCACAAAAACGCGTGGAAAACTGTGATGCACTGGGCCAGGCAGCGTGTTTGATCCTGTGCCGCTCTGCAACAGCTGAGCGGGGGAGCAATTGGGCGCAGGATTTTCCAGGAGAAATTCCCCGAGCAAACGGAGAGGTTGTGCGAACACCAACTCCGCTGGGGAGGCTTGTAAATCCTCCTTCGGTGCAGAATGCAACCCCAATAAAACCCATGGCAGTTTGTCCACCCAATTTGTATCCGTGAGCGATGCTCTGAGGGCTGCTTTCAATGACCTATGAAAACGTTCACATAAACCGTTGGCCTGCGGGTTATACGCGGTAGTGCGGTGTACCTTCACCCCTAAGCTGCGGGCCATAGACGACCACAGTTCGGAAACAAATTGAGGGCCTCTGTCTGATGTTATGTCCGACGGAACTCCAAAACGCGCGACCCAAGCTGTTAAAAACGCGCGCGCAACCTCTTCAACAAAGAGGTACCGCTTCCGGCCAACGTGTGGTGCAGTCCACCATCGTCAAAAGGTGTGTGTGCCCTTGACACGAGGGAAGCGGGCCCACCAGATCAACATGCACATGATCAAACCGCTTAGCCGGGATGTGAAAAGGCTCCAAAGGGGCCCTCGTGTGCTTGTGTATCTTAGCCCTCTGGCACGCTACACAAGCCGCTGCCCATTCCTTGACCTGTTTGCGCAACCCCGGCCAGACAAATTTCTCCCCCACCATCTTGACCGATGCGCGCACCCCCGGGTGCGCCAGCGAATGGATCGAGTCAAGAACGCGGTGGCGCCACGCGGCTGGCACCACTGGACGAGGTCGACCCGTGGAGACATCGCATATTAAGGGGGGCATACCTATTTGCTGCACCCTGTGCTCCAGCCTTAACCCTGTTGGTCCAGACTGGAGCGCGCGCACATCCGCGTCACCAACCTGCTCCGCAGCCATGTCTGCATAATCCAAACCTACGTGGACCGGGGCTGCGCGCGCTCCCACATCGCTGCCCTGGCCCACAGCCACCGAGTCTGCCCCCACGTGGCCTGGCGTTGCCACAGCACGTGAGAGACAGTCCGCCACTACATTGTGTTTGCCTGCGACATGCTGGATATCGGTGGTGAACTCCGATATTGCGGCTAGCTGTCTTTGTTGTCAGCCTGACCAAGGTTCTGAGATTTTGGCCATCGCAAAAGTTAACGGTTTGTGGTCTACAAAAGCGGTGAAACGGCGCCCTTCCAGCCAGAACTGGAAATGGCGGATGGCCAAGTGTAGGGCTAAAAGCTCCCTGTCAAACGCGCTGTATTTACGCTCGTTATCGCGCAAGGATTTGCTAAAGAAAGCGAGAGGCTGCCAGGTCCCTGCCACACACTGTTCAATGACTGCCCCCACCGCTAGGTCCGAAGCGTCGGTGGTGAGCGCCAAACGGGCTGTTGGAACCGGGTGCGCTAACAAAACGGCGCTTGCAAGGGCTGATTTATCCTGGGAGAAAGCGCGCTCCTGCTCCGGAGACCATTCGACCTTATTCGTGGGTTTTTGTTTTTTCAGTGCCGCGTACAGTGGCTGCATAAGCCGCGCTGCGCTCGGAAGAAACCGGTTGTAAAAATTAACCATTCCTAGAAACTCCTGCAGCGCTTTTATCGTTTGAGGTCGGGGGAAATCTGTTATCGCGCGCACTTTCTCAGGAAGGGGAACCGCTCCCTGTGGTGAAACGCGGTGCCCCAAAAAATCGATTTGCGCCACCCCAAACTGGCACTTCGCTGGGTTAATTATCAACCCGTGCTCTGCCAGTCTCCGAAAAACCGCTGTGAGGTGGGTTTCATGTTCGTCCTCGGATGTGCTGGCTACCAATATGTCGTCTAAATAGACGAACACGAAAGGCAGGTCGCGCAAAACTGCATCCATCATGCGCTGGAAAGTTTGCGCGGCGCCCTTTAACCCAAACGGCATGCGCAAAAACTCAAAAAGCCCAAACGGAGTTATTACCGCGGTTTTGGGAATATCCTGCGCGCGCACGGGGACTTGGTGGTAGCCGCGCACCAAGTCTATTTTAGAAAAAATGCGCGCCCCCGCCAAATGAACTGAGAAATCCTGGATGTGCGGAATCGGGTAGCGGGCGTGTGCTGAGACGTTGTTCAACCTGTGGAAATCGCCACAAGGTCGCCACGAGCCATCAGCCTTTGGGACCATGTGTAACGGGGAAGCCCAGGGGCTGTTCGAGCGTCTAATTATGCCCAGTTTTTCCAGATTGGCAAATTCCTCGTACGCTATTGCCAGTTTAGCTGAGTCCAAGCGCCGGGCTTTTGCAAAAACGGGCGGCCCAGTGGTGGTGATAAAATGTTCCACCCCGTGTTTGGCCACTGTAGCCGAAAACTTTGGAACTGTGAGTGCTGGAAAGTGAGTGAGCAAAGCATGAAACTTACCACCTGCAGCTGTGACGTTGGCGTGTGCAGTCGGCGGAGCCACCCGGGCTGTGCAGGGAATAGAATGAAAAGACCAATTAACCAGGCGTCTATTAGCAAGGTCAACCAATAAACCATGTGAGCACAAAAAATCAGCCCCTAACATGTTGAAACTGACTGCTGCTACAATAAAGGTCCACTCGAATGAACGGCCCTGTAAGGACAGACGCATGGTCCTCTCACCGAATGTCTTAATCGTTGAGCCATTCGCTGCTGATACTGACACCCAGGGAGCTTTGACCGGCATCAGCCGTTCCGCGTAGGTAGGCGTGACGAAACTCAGCTGGGAGCCCGTGTCCACGAGGAATTGTTTCCCCGAGTGTGCATCTGTCAGGTAAAGCAGCTTATTTTCTTCTCCGAGGGATACAGCTGCTACCAGCCCCCCGGTCTTGGCGTTTCCCTGACGCTTGAAGCGGCACAGTGGGAGACATCTGTGCGCCCTCTCCGCAAAACGGCGGTAGTAGAAACACAGGCCGACCTCAGCTCCGCGTCGCCTGACGCCTGTCGCCGCCATCGTCGGTTCGTCTGGCGCCGCCACCTCTGGCTCCAAACCATCTCCGGGCGCCGTCCTCTGCTCAGTTGCCGCGGCCGAAACCGCACTCCGCTTGTGGGCATCGACAAGTCGCTGCGCCTCCTTGCCGAGGCCATGGTAGTCCCGCTTGGCCAAGCGGGGTGAGTCTGCCAGGGTCACTCTCACTGCTGGCGGCAGAGTCCGGAGGAAAAGGTGGGCGAAGATAAATTCGCCATCCTCGGAGTCTTTCAGTCTCAGCATCTTCACCATCAGGTCTGCCGGTCTGTTGTTCTCCGACTCCGTCAACTCTAGGAGCCCCTCTGCTCGCTGTTGCACCGAGGGGGTGAAATGGCTGATCAGCGCCTCCTTCAATGCGCCGTACTTGTCGGTGTCCGGTGGGTGGTTAACCAGATCTTCCACCCTCTGGACCGTGTGACTGTCCAGCTTCGCCACCACATGGTAGAACCTCGTTTCATCCTTTGAGATTCTCCGGAGGTTGAACTGCGCCTCGACCGCGCTAAACCAGGAGCACAGGCTGTGCTGCCAGAAATCGGGCAGCTGGAGCGTGCAGGCAGCCATCAGGCTGGCCTCTGATGGGCTCCGCTCGGGAGAATTCTCCCTGCTCATTCTTTGTCGTGGGTCACCAGTGTGGAAGATGTGTTCAATGATGAGACATGAGTGTATTTCTCAGGTCCGGCTTTATTCCAGAACACATTCATCCAACATTCTCAAAAGCAAGAAGAGGCAGAATAATGTTACAGCTCACTCTTATACCTCCGAGGGATTAAGAACTCAAGTCACATGGTGCTTCTGCAAACATTCAATCACAATGCAAGTCTCTGAAGATTCATCATTGTCTCTTATTCTCCGGTGTCCCGGGAAACCCCCCAGGTCCTCTTCTCCGAGACGAGGGCCCGACTTCACACCTCCTCACCATCTCCTGTCTTGTTCCTCCAGACGTGAAGCCCCAATCCACATAAGCCATACAATCCACATAAGCCATACATTTGTGGGAGACATGAACCAGACATATGTGCCACACTCTTGTGGGGAAATATGAACCAAACATATGTGCCACACCATAAACATTTCTAATAGTGGTGGCATAACTCTATGTTTGAACATTTTATAAACTTCAATGGGTATCCCATCTGGCCCCGGGGTTTTCCCTCCTTTAATACTATCAATGGCAGCAGATAATTCCATTAAAGTTATGTCTTTCTCTAATTCTTCTTTAATTTCTTCTGATATCCTGGGAATCTGAATGTGGTCCAAGAAATTATTTAATTCAGATGTATCTAGAACTATTTCTGAACTATAAAGCTTTTCAAAAAAATTCTTGAAGGTTTCATTTATTCCAATTGGGTCCACAATAGTCTCATTATTACCATTTTGTAATGAAGTTATAAGTCTTTCATTCTGCATTTGTTTGATGCGCCATGCCAGCACTCTGCCGGGTTTTTCACCTTGGTCATAGATTGTCTGTTTAAGTCGTAGTAAACCTGATAAAGCTTTTGTTGAAGATATTTCATTGTATTGCGCTCTTAGTAGAAGTAGTTCTTGGTGAGTAACTTGAGAGCCTGATTGGTAGTATTCATCTTCTAATTTCTTTATTTTTGCTTCTAGTGATTTTGTATTCCTATAAGTTTCTTTGGCTTTGGAGCTAGTGATATTAATTATTTGTCCCCTAATAAATTCCTTAAACGCTTCCCATCTGGTACTTCCTGAGGTCTCTGTTGTATTTGTTTCAAAATAGAATTTGATCTGTTCATCAAGAAAGGTAACAAAGCCTGTATCCGCCAACCATTTTGTTTTAAATCTCCATTTAGGAGTATCACAAGTCAATTTGGGATCATAGTAAACTAAAGAGTTTGGGGCGTGATCTGACAGGAGTATGGCATCATAGGAAACCTTCTTTATTTTACATTTTAGTATTGCTGAAACCAGAAAAAAGTCTATGCGGGAATATGACTGATGTGTACTAGAAAAGCATGAATATTTTTTATCATTGGGATTATCTTCCCTCCACACATCAAATTCATTTCTTTTATGAAATGATGAATGACACTCCTGCATCCTGATTGTGATCGATCTGTTCCTGAACTTTTGTCTTTCTGTGGATCTAAAGTGCAATTGAAGTCGCCCGCCATAATGCAAGCACCAGGTAAAGAAGCAATAATAAAGAATAGGTCTTGGAAAAAATTTGGCTCATCTGTATTTGGGGCATAAATATTTATCAGAATTAATTGTTCCCTGAGAATTTTCCCTTGAATAATCAAGTAACGTCCTGCCTTGTCCTTAATAACTTTGTGAATCTGTAGAGGAACAGAATCATGGACCAATATCATGACACTTCTTGCCTGAGAGGTAAAAGGGGCTGACAAAATTTTTCCCTTCCACCTCCTCCTCACTTTA
Source organism: Pholidichthys leucotaenia (assembly GCA_020510985.1). Lineage (NCBI taxonomy): Eukaryota > Metazoa > Chordata > Actinopteri > Cichliformes > Pholidichthyidae > Pholidichthys > Pholidichthys leucotaenia. The sequence continues at coordinate 42,622,263 of CM035843.1, read as the reverse complement.
AGTTCATCTTCATGGGTTAGGTGAGTTTCTTGAAGGAATACTATGCTAGATTGTAATATTTTAATCCTCTTCATAACTTGTTTGACCTTTTTTGTTTTTTGTAGCCCTCTGCAATTCCAGGATGTAACTTTAACCTTTAGTGCAACATACATATAGACAAATAACTTTGAATTTCCCCAACATTTTAAGTAATTTCAGACCAAACAAAGGGAAAAAGGAACCAAAAACAAAATAATTTCCCTTGGCCATTAACATACACCTGAGAGTTGTCCCTCCAGGTGCCCCCCCGACCCCTTCAAATATTGGACTTCCAGAAAGCAAAGAGCTGGTCCACACAATGTGGGGAACAGTATAACTATGCTGATGCATAATAATAATAACAAAAAAAAAAACTGGGTAAACCTAACTGCTCTGCTACTATAATTCAGACAATTCTGTTAGAACAACCAAACAAATGAAAAGTGTACCTATATGTAGCCTCCTGAATTAAGCATTGTATATTAAATCAGAGAGACGTTTCTTATCAATAGACAGGGGAGGGAGAGAGCTCAGAACAGTGTATCAAATTAGACAACTTTAACTCTGCCCTCCACTTCTGTTTCTACAAATGCGGGATATCAGAGTAATGTACCAACAGCGATTTAGATTGCATTTCTTATGGCGTCCTCTGCTCAGCAATACCTCAGTCCCGTTCATTTTCCGACTGGATCTTCTTAATGAAGTGTTCGGCTTCATCCGCGCTGTTGAAGATGTGTGAGCGGTCTTTGTAGGTCACTATAAGCCGGGCAGGAGGGATCGTGTCGTATCGGAGCCCCAGTGACCAAAGTTGCCGCCTTGCCTCCTCAAACTCTTTCAGCCTCTTGTGTGTCTCCGCTGTTATGTCATGGTAGAATCTCACCGGCTGATTTTTGTAGAGGATCTGCCGTTTTGCCCTGGCCGCTCTCATCACTGCTTCCTTGTCCTTATAATTCAGGAACTTCATTATAAGGGTCCTCGGTGCAGAGTTAGTCTCATGTTGTCGTCTTGGTCCAAGTCTGTGTGCGCTTTCCACCATAATTGTCCCCTGGAGCGGAGCCAACTCCAGTGCCTCTGGTATCCAGCTCTCCAGAAAGCCACAGGCATCCTCGCCCTCAGGTAGATTAACAAGCCTTACATTGGAGCGACGTGACTGAGCCTCCAGGTCCAGTACTTTCTCTTCGAGGTCTTTATTTTTCCTCTCTAGATTTTTCACTTTCTCTTGGAGCACGGTTGCATTATCTTCTGTTGTCGAAATCCTCGCCTCTGCCTGTGTGACTCTTTCTGAGCAGTCTGTCAAGTCCTTCCTCATGTTTTCCATTGCGGTGATGATACCATCAAATTTAGATGAGAACTCAGACTTCATGTTGTTGATAGCCGCTAGTATAGTTGTCAAAGTGGTACCGGACTCAGTAATACCAGTAGTGCCAGTAATGTCCGCCTCCAACTGCTTCTTGGGGTCAATGCTAGCGGAGGCGCCAGTATCAGTGGTAGGATTCATGTTACAAGCGGTTAGCTTATCTTTAGTAGTTGTAGTTGCAAAATTAGTCAAGCTGGATTGATGTATCTGGCCACGGTTTGTCTTCTTTGGTGGCATCGGTATTCTTTTTAACACTGGTGTTGTTGTCGGGCCGGTTGACGCATATGAATTGGCTTTTAGAAAGCTTTATAGAGATTTGAGTAGCAGAGCAGTCTTACATGCTTCTCTTCAGCAAGCCGCCATAACCGGAAGTAGAGAAAGGGGAATTGTAAAAAAGAAAATATATATGTAAGAGGACAATGTACAGTATTTGTTTGGTGATAACATGGTGTGTATGACATGTTTTTAAATTTTTTTAATCTACACGATATATCTATACAGTGCATCTGGAAAGTATTCACAGCGCTTCACTTTTTCCACATTTTGTTATGTTACAGCCTCATTCCAAAATGGAATAAATTCATTTTTTTCCCTCAAAATTCTACACACAATATCCCATAATGATAACATGAAAAAAGTTTTTTTGAGATTTTTGCAAATTTATTAAAAATTAAAAAAAATATATAAGAAATCACATGTACAAAAGTATTCACAGCCTTTGCTCAACACTTTGTTGATGCACCTGTAGCAGCAATTACAGCCTCAAGTTTTTCTGAATATGATGCCACAAGCTTGGCACACGTATCTTTGGGCAGTTTCGCTCATTCCTCTTTGCAGCACCTCTCAAGCTCCATCAGGTTGGATGGGAAGCATCGGTGCACAGCCATTTTCAGATCTCTCCAGAGATGTTCAATTGGATTCAAATGTGGGCTCTGGCTGGGCCACTCAAGGACATTCACATAGTTGTCCTGAAGCCACTCCTTTGATATCTTGGCTGTGTGCTTAGGGTCGTTGTCCTGCTGAAAGATGAACCATCACCCCAGTCTGAGGTCAAGAGCGCTCTGGAGCAGGTTTTCAGACAGGATGTCTCTGTACATTGCTACATTCATCTTTCCCTCCATCCTGATGAGTCTCCCAGTTCCTGCCACTGAAAAACATCCCCACAGCATGATGCTGCCACCCCTATTGACATGGTTATGAGCGGTGCCTGGTTTCCTCCAAACATGATGCCTGGTATTCATGCCAAAGAGTTCAATCTTTGTCCCATCGGACCAGAAAATTTTGTTTCTCATAGTCTGAGAGTCTTTCAGATGCCTTTTGGCAAACTCCAGGCAGGCCGTCATGTGCCTTTTACTAAGGAGTGGCTTCCATCTGGCCACTCTACCATACAGGCCTGATTGGCGAATTGCTACAGAGAATGTTGTCCTTCTGGAAGGTTCTCCTCTCGCCACAGAGGAACGCTGGAGCTTTAACAGAGTGACCATCAGGTTCTTGGTCACCTCCCTGACTAACGCCCTTCTTCCCCGATCGCTCAGTTTAGATGGCTGGCCAGCTCTAGGGAGAGTCCTGGTGGTTCAGAACTTCTTCTATTTACGGATGATGGAGGCCACTGTGCTCATTCGGACCTTCAAAGCAGCAGAAATTTTTCTGTACCCTTCCCCAGATTTGTGCCTAGAGATAATCCTGTCTCAGAGGTCTACAAACAATTCCTTTGACTTCATGCTTGGTTTTGTGCTCTGACATGCACTGTCAACTGTGGGACCATATACAGACAGGTGTGTGCCCTTCCAAATCATGTCCAGTCAACTGAATTTACCACAGGTGGACTCAAATGAAGCTGTAGAAACATCTCAAGGATGATCAGTGGAAACAAAATGTACCTGAGCTCAATTTGGAGCTTCATTGCAAAGGCTGTGAATACTTATGTACATGTGATTTCTTACTTTTTCATTTTTAATAAATTTGCAAAAATCTGGAAAAAAATTCATGTTGTCATTATGGGGTGTTGTGTGTAGAATTTTGAGGGAAAAAATGAATTTAATTCATTTTGGAATAAGGCTGTAACATAACAAAATGTGGAAAAATTGAAGAACTGTGAATACAGTGGGGTAAAAAAGTATTTAGTCAGCCACCAATTGTGCAAGTTCTCCCACTTAAAAGATGAGAGAGGTCTCCAATTTTCATCATAGGTATACCTCAACTATGAGAGACAAAATAAGAAAAAAAAAATCCAGAAAATCACATTGAAGGATTTTTAATGAATTAATTGGTAAATTCCTCGGTAAGATAAGTATTTGGTCAATAACAAAAGTTAATCTCAATACTTTGTTATATACCCTTTGTTGGCAATGACAGAGGTCAAACGTTTTCTGTAAGTTTTCACAAGGTTTTCACACACTGTTGCTGGTATTTTGGCCCATTCCTCCATGCAGATCTCCTCTAGAGCAGTGATGTTTTGGGGCTGTCGCTGGGCAACACGGACTTTCAACTCCCTCCAAAGATTTTCTATGGGGTTGAGATCTGGAGACTGGCTAGGCCACTCCAGGACCTTGAAATGCTTCTTATGAAGCCACTCCTTCGTTGCCAGGGTGGTGTGTTTGGGATCATTGTCATGCTGAAAGACCCAGCCACGTTTCATCTTCAATGCCCTTGCTGGTGGAAGGAGGTTTTCACTCAAAATCTCACCATACATGGCCCCATTCATTCTTTCCTTTACACGGATCAGTCGTCCTGGTCCCTTTGCAGAAAAACAGCCCCAAAGTATGATGTTTCCACCCCCATGCTTCACAGTAGGTATGGTGTTCTTTCTCCTCCAAACACGACAAGTTGAGTTTTTACCAAAAAGTTCTATTTTGGTTTCATCTGACCATATGACATTCTCCCAATCCTCTTCTGGATCATCCAAATGCTCTCTAGCAAACTTCAGATGGGCCTGGACATGTACTGGCTTAAGCAGGGGGACACGTCTGGCACTGCAGGATTTGAGTCCCTGGCGGCGTAGTGTGTTTCTGATGTAGCCTTTGTTACTTTGGTCCCAGCTCTCTGCAGGTCATTCACTAGGTCCCCCCATGTGGTTCTGGGATTTTTGCTCACCATTCTCGTGATCATTTTGACCCCACGGGGTGAGATCTTGCGTGGAACCCCAGATCGAGGGAGATTATCAGTGGTCTTGTATATTTCCATTTTCTAATAATTGCTCCCACAGTTGATTTCTTCACACCAAGCTGCTTACCTACTGCAGATTCAGTCTTCCCAGCCTGGTGCAGGTCTACAATTTTGTTTCTGGTGTCCTTTGACAGCTCTTTGGTCTTGGCCATAGTGGAGTTTGGAGTCTGACTGTTTGAGGTTGTGGACAGGTGTCTTTTATACTGATAACGAGTTCAAACAGGTGCCATTAATACAGGTAACGAGTGGAGGACAGAGGAACCTTTTAAAGAAGAAGTTACAGGTCTGTAAGAACCAGAAATCTTGCTTGTTTGTAGGTGACCAAATACTTATTTTACTGAGGAATTTACCAATTAATTCATTAAAAATCCTTCAATGGGGTTTTCTGGATTTTTTTTTTTCTCATTTTGTCTCTCATAGTTGAGGTATACCTATGATGAAAATTGGAGACCTCTCTCATCTTTAAGTGGGAGAACTTGCACAATTGGTGGCTGACTAAATACTTTTTTGCCCCACTGTACTTTCTGGATTGCATTGTGTATATGTGTGTGTGTGTGTGTGTGTGTGTGTGTGTGTGTGTGTGTGTGTGTGTGTGTGTGTGTGTGTGTGTGTGTGTGTGTGTGTTGTTCGTCCAAGGACATCACAGGGAAGAGGACTGGATGCGGTGTGTCCAGCTGTGGCTGATCAGTCTGATCCGGGCATGGAAAGCTCTGCCACATGTCAGGCACAGGTGGGTCTGCGCAGGCAGAAGATAGAGGGGTGGCTCTGGACTTGCAAAGCTCACACTTTCTCTGGGCCTTGGCAATGCTGTTCAGCTCAAAGGAGGCAGCACCTTTGCTGGTATGGCTACGCCAGTCTGGTCGGTCTAGCGCTAGGTTCTCCCAGGTGTCAGGACTGATGTCAAAGCTCTTCAGGGAGGCCTTAAGAGTGTCTTTGTAGAGCTTCTTCTGACCACCTTGTGAGCGCTTTCCCTCTACTAGTTCACCACAGAACAGTCTCTTTGGTAGGCATGAGTCAGGCATACAAACAAGGTGGCCAGCCCACCTAATCTGGGCTTTCTTGAACAGGGTGTGGATGCCAGGAAGCTCAGCCCGGGAGAGGACCTTTGTGTCAGGGATATTGTCCTGCCAGGTGATCTTCAGGAGCTTTCTGAGGCAGTCACGCACTGAGTCCCCTTCCACCTTGGTTTTGGCTTGGAGCTTCCGTAGGTTGAAGAGCCTGCCGTCCATCCTGTACCTGATCCTGATGGCGCTTTCTTCATCATCACAGAAGGCATCAGACAGCATGGCTGTGAACATCATGCTGAAAAGTGTGGGCACGAGTACACAGCCCTGCTTGATCCTGTTGGTGACTGGGAAAGCTTTGGAGGAGTCTCCATCATCCAGTACTCGAGCAAGCATGCCGCCGTGGAACTGGCACACCATGCTGATGAACTTGTCTGGGCAACTGAACTTTGCCATGATCTTCCACAGCCCCTCACGACTGACGGTATCAAAAGCCTTGGTCAGATCTACAAATGTTGTGTAGAGGTCCCTGTTCTGCTCTTGACACCTCCTGAAGTTGTCATGTGGTGAAGATCATGTCAGCAGTTCCACGATCCTCTCTGAAGCCACACTGGCTCTCCGGCAAGTGACCGCCTTCCATGTGCTGAATGAGGTGGTTGAGAAGGACTCTTGCGAGGATCTTGCAGGCGATGGCGAGGAGAGAGATCCTACGGTGGTTGTCACAGGACTGCCTGTTTCCTTTTCTCTTGTAGAGATGGACAATGGAGGCATCCTTGAGCTCCTGGGGGATAACTTCCTGCTGCCACATGATCTGAAAGAGCTCAGTGAGTTTCTGTATTAGAACTGGTCCTCCTGCCTTGTAGATTTCAGCTGGGATGGAGTCAGAGCCTTGTGCGTTGCTGTTCAAAAGGAGTTTGATCACCTTTTGGACTTCTGATTTCGTTTGAGGTTTTGCCAGAGACGTGTTCACCTCTACTTGGGGCATGCGAGTGATGGCTTCTGCATTAATGGACGATCGTCTGCTCAGGACGGTGCTGAAATGTTCTGCCCATCTTTCCAGGATTGCGTTCTTGTCGGCGAGGAGAATGGACCCATCAGCACTGAGCAGTGGTGATGTTCCAGAAGACTGAGGCCCTTAGATGGTCTTAAGGGCATTGTAGAAGCGTTTGGAGTTGTTGGTGTCAGCGTACTGCTGTATTTCATCTGCCTTTTTTGCTGAGCCAGAAGTCCTGCACCTCTCTGAGCTTTTCCTGCACCTTTCCTTTGATGGAGTTGAAGGTGGCCTTCTTAGAGGCAGATCTGCTGTCATGCCAGTACGCTCTGTGGGCTTCACGCTTCTTGTCAAGCAGCTTTTGGATGTCTTCATCATTTTTATAGAACCAGTCTTGGTGTTTGTGCGTGTTCTGGCCCAGATGAGTTGGTGAGGTGTCGTACACCATGTCTCTGAAAACTGCCCAGTCTTTTTCTCCTCCATACGCCCTGAGGTCAAGCTGACTAAGCTTGCTGTCCAGGTCCTCATTGAGGCTCTGTCACACAGAGTGCTGTTCCAGCTTGTTGACATTGAGTCTCTTGTTTGCCTTTTTCCCCCATGGACGCCGTTTGGGCTGGATGTGCATGTTGAGCTTTGAGAGAATGAGTCTGTGGTCCATCCAGCAGTCTTCCACCTTCATCACTGTAATGTCCTGCCTGTCTGTCCTTCTCACAATGAGGTAATCAATCAGATGCCAATGCTTGCTGCGTGGACGCATCCAGGAGGTCTTGTTGCAATTAAGCAAGTGGTAGATGGTATTAGTGATCAGAAGATCATAAGAGGTGCACATCTTCAACAGGAGAACACTGTTGCTGTTGCACTTTCCATCTCCATTTCTCCCAAGGACTCCCTCCCATGTCTGGTAGTCTGTACCAACTCTGGCATTAAAGTCTCCAAGAACAATGAGTTTGTCCTCCTTCGGTACACCTTCAATGAGAGGCTCTAAGTCCTCGTAAAACTTGTCTTTGATCTCATCTGGGTGTGTCATGGTGGGGGCATATGCACCGTTGACTGTGGCATGGTGTTTTCCTCGGAGGGGGAGCCACAGAGTCATAAGGAGGTCATTGGTTCCTTTGGGGAGGCTAGTAAGCTTGCTGATCAGATTGGATCTGATTGTGAAACCCACTGCTGCTTCATGGCGTTCTTCACTGCCTTGGCCGCTCCAGAACAAGGTGTAGCCGGCTTTGACTTCTGTCAGCTGACCTTCGTCTACAAACCTGGTCTCACTCAGAGCTGCGATGTGGATGTTGTACCTGCCGAGTTCTCTTGCAACAAGTGCTGCCCGTCTGTCAAGTCTTTCCGCTTTGGAGCTGTCCATGAGCATTTGCACATTCCAACTGCCAATGGTGAGTGATGTCACCTTAGTTGATTTCTTCTGAGAATTTCAACCGCTAGGGTAGGATCCCTGCCAGCCGTGGCTTGCTGGCCAGGGTGTAGCAAAGCAGGCTATGTTTAGGGCACCTTTTCTAGCCCCTTCCGCAGGCCATGGAGGTGAGCAGAGCGAATCCTAAAGAGGGCTGTTTAGACCCCCAGGGGGCTGTCGAATTGCACTGCTGCTTTGGTCCAGTAGAGAGCAACCCTATGCCCTGGGCTGCTTGTGTGTGGGATTGTGGCAACAGCTTCCAGTGTATCCGTGCCTGCTGCTTCGTCACTTGCCCATCACCACAGGACTTGGAGGGAATGGGGGTGGGGAATGACAAGAAAATTGTGTGTGTGTGTGTGGGGGGGGTGATGTCTTGACTTGCACGTAAATTTGATTTAAGTGAGGGAGAGTTGCGCCGGGTCGTCAGCCTCACTCTCTCGTCTCAGCCTATCTGGATCCAGTGGCAAGATGTAGTCAAGAAGGCTGGAGATAGGTTAGGATGTAGTGGATGGCCAGCAGTGTCCTACGTACGTGTCTCACTGTGCCCTAGTTGCGCCCCACAATGTTTTGCTGGGTCTGCCGTCCTGCCCGTTGAGCCAATCTGGTGGTTTCCTCTGTGCAGTCCACCAGGTCCAATCTATGCATGCGTAGATAGACAAGCCCTACCTCACCGAGGGTTTCAAACCGGTCGGCTACCCTCACCTGGTTTCGCCCGCCAATCAAAGCAGTTTACCGGGGTGTGGCCGCTGTTGCATGCAAACAGCTACTTGGAGCCACAGGTAAGTGTTGAGTGCCAAGTGGGACCCAAAGTGGACCGACTACTCGGAGGTGTGACTGTTGCCCCGTCAGAGGTACTATCCCTCCCTGACACTCCATACACCCTCCATATTATATATATATATATATATATATATACTGTATATATATATATATATACACACACATACACACACACACACACACACATACATACATACAGTGCTTCTGGAACGTATTCACAGCGCTTCACTTTTTCACATTTTGTTATGTTACAGCCTTATTCCAAAATAGATTAAATTCATTTTTGTCCTCAAAATTCAACACACAATACCCCATAATGACAACATGAAAAAAGTTTTTTTTTTTAGCTTTTTGCAAATTTATTAAAAATAAAAAACTAAGAAATCACATGTAGATAAGTATTCACAGCCTTTGCTCAAGAGCTGCTTGGAGGAAGCTGATCAGACCTAAATGAAACAGTCATTGTCGCCCCCGACAGACTGCTATGATGATGATGATGATGATGCTCAATAGTTTGTTGATGCACCTTTAGCAGCAGTTACAGCCTCAATTTTTTTTGAATATGATGCCACAAGCTTGGCACATTTATCTTTGGATAGTTTCGCCCATTCCTCTTTGCAGCATCTCTCAAGCTCCATCAGGTTGGATGAGAAGCAACGATGCACAGCCATTTTCAGATCTCTCCAGAGATGCTCAATTGGATTCAAGTCTGGGCTGTGGCTGGACCACTCAAGGACATTCACAGAGTTGTCCTGAAACCACTCCTTTGATATCTTGGCTGTGTGCTTAGAGTCGTTGTCCTGCTGAAAGATGAACTGTCGCCCCAGTCTGAGGTCAAGAGCGCTCTGGAGCAGGTTTTCATCCAAGATGTCTCTGTACATTGCTGCATTCATCTTTCCCTCTCTCCTGACAAGTCTCCCAGTTCCTGCCACTGAAAAACATCCCCACAGCATGATGCTGCCACCACCATGCTTCACTGTAGGGATGGTATTGGCCTGGTGATGAGCAGTACCTGGCATTCACGCAAAAGACTTCAATCTTTGTCTCATCGGACCAGAGAATTTTGTTTCTAATGATCTGAGAGTCCTTCAGGTGCCTTTTGGCAAACTCCAGGCAGACTGCCATGTGCCTTTTGCTAAGGAGTGGCTTCCATCTGGCCACTCTACCACGCAGGCCTGATTGGTGGATTGCTGCAGAGATGGTTGTCCTTCTGGAAGGTTCTTCTCTCGCCACAGAGGGACACTGGAGCTCTGTCAGTGACCACTGGGTTCTTGGTCACCTCCCTGACTAAGGCTCTTCTCCCCCGATCGCTCAGTTTAGATGGCCGGCCAGCTATAGGAAGAGTCCTGGTGGTTCTGAACGTCTTCCATTTATGGATGTTGGAGGCCACTGTGTTCATTCGGACCTTCAAAGCAGCAGAAATGTTTCTGTACCCTTCCCTAGATTTGTGCCTCAAGACAATCCTGTCTTGGAGGTCTACAGACAATTCCTTTCACTTCATGCTTAGTTTGTGCTCTGACATGCACTGTCAAGTGTGTGCCTTTCCAAATTATGTCCAATCAACTGAATTTACCACAGGTGGACTCCAATTAAGCTGTAGAAACATCTCAAGGAGAATCAGTGATAACAGGATGCACCTGAGCTCAATTTTGAGTTTCATGGCAAAGGCTGTGAATACTTATGTACATGTGATTTCTCAGTTTTTTATTTTTAATAAATAGGCAAAAATCTAAAAAAAAAAAAAAAAAAAAAACTTTTTTCACATTGTCATTATGGGGTATTGTTTGTAGAATTTTGAGGGAAAAAAATTAATTTAATCCATTTTGGAATAATGCTGTAACATAAAATGTGGAAAAAGTGAGCGTTGTGAATACTTTCTGGATGCACTGTATACAGTCATGTGAAAAAATTAGAACACCCTGTATAAGCCTGTGTGTGTTTTTAACATATTTGGCCATATGGATATTTAATATCAGTGTTAAAAATACTGGGAGATTCATGTAAAACAACAAAACAATTAAAAAATGAATTAAAGACTTTGGTCAAATTTTCTATAAAATGTAATTCTAAACAAATAGTGAGGAATAAATTAGGACATGCCCCATCTTTTTAGGACACCCCCACATTCATTCCAACTTAAAATGGCTAAAATAAATGTTAAAAAATGCAAATAAAACAAAACAAGGTCAGACAAAGATATGTGAACATTTCTTAATAAAGAACTGATTATTTAATGGTGTGTCCTAATTTCTTTACGACTGTATATACAGTGGAGTGAAAAAGTGTTTGCCCTTTTCCTGATTTCTCATTTTTTTGTATGTTTGTCACACTTAAATGTTTCAGCTCATCAAACAAATTTAAATATTAGACAAAGATAACACAAGTAAACACAAAATGTAGCTTTTTAAATTAAAGTGTTTATTATTAAGGGAAAAAAAATCCAAATCTACATGGCCCTGTGTGAAAAAGTGATTGCCCCCTAAACCTAATAACTGGCTGGGCCACCCTTAGCAGCAACAACTGCAATCTGACATAACGTTCGGCTCAGGAGACGCACACACACAGGCTCAGAGTAGTTCAAACTGTTTATTAACAACAGGGATGTTTGGGTGCGTGTCTGCGGAATGTTAATGTGTTGGTGGTGGCGTCTGCTTCGGACCCAGAGGCAGGAGACCGTTCAGCCGGCAACCCTATGGGAGAAATTGGACACAGGGTGATGAGCACACACCAACACAGGAGGAGAATAGGCGAGGGAGAGAAGCTTACTTGTTTGGGCAGATGACTGGCGCTTCAAGGATGGAAGCCCGGGAGACAGCCACCTGCAGGGCTCGGTGCAGCAGCGAGGAGAGACGAGGGACGGGGTTGTCCGCCGCCGAGGAATCCACCTGTGCACAGGGGAGCAGACTGGAGAGATGAGGTAAGTGAACTTCTTACCGGTAAAGAGGATGCTGAAGAGAGTGTGGTAGAAGTCCATGCAAGGAAAATGAAGTCTACGGCTTCAGGCCGACGCTCAGGGCGAGGCGGCTTTTATCCTTCGCCGCTGACGAGTAGCAGGTGCGTGAGCAGGTGGCGCCGCTGATGAATGGCGCGGCGTGACAGTACTCCCCCCTCTAGCAGCGCCTCCTGGCGATGGCTTATCCGGGTGCGCTCGGTGGAAGTCCGCGATGAGCGATGGGTCCAACACAAACGACGGGGGCACCCACTGTCGATGCTCGGGCCCATAGCCCTCCCAGTCCACCAAGTATTGCAACCCACGACCCCGGCGCCGGGAGTCCAGGATGGAGGAGGCGGACCAGGCCGGATGGCCACCAATCATCCGGGGCGCGGGTTGTGCTGCAGGAGGAGGGCAAAGGGGGTCAGTAACCGCCAGTTTCACCTTCGACACGTGGAAAGTAGGATGAATGCGGAGGGAGGGGGGAATAGCCACGCGCACAGCCACCGGGTTGATGATCCGGGTGATGGGGTAGGGACCCATGAAGCGCTGTGCCAGCTTTCTCCTCTCGCCCTTTAGAGTGACGTCCTGGGTGGAAATGTAAACAAGCTGCCCAACTCTGTACGCCGGGGCAGGTCTCCTACGCCGGTCCGCCACAGTCCTGTTGCGCTCCGCTGTGCGCAATAGCGCATGGCGCGCGGCAGCCCAGGTGGAGCGGAACTGCCTGAGATGGGCCCTAACTGACGGGACAGTTACCTCACTCTCCTGCTCCGGAAACAGCGGGGGGTCGTAACCCAGGGACGCTTTGAAGGGGGACATCCCTGTAGCAGAAGAGCGAGCGGTGTTGTGGGCATATTCAACCCAGGCAAGATGGTTGCTCCAGGACGCGGGTTTGGATCTGGACACACAGCGGAGCGCAGCCTCCAGCTCCTGGTTGGTCCTCTCACACTGCCCGTTGGATTGGGGGTGATGGCCAGAGGAGAGGCTCACCTTGGCTCCGATGGCGTTGCAGAAAGACCTCCAAACCTCAGATGAAAACTGGGGGCCCCGGTCCGAGACCACGTCCACCGGAATCCCATGCAGCCTGACCACGTGTTGGACGAGGAGGTCCGCCGTCTCCAGGGCAGTAGGGAGGCCTCGCAGGGGGACGAAGTGCACGGCCTTGGAGAAGCGGTCCACGATGGTCAGGATGGTGTCATAGGAATTGGAGATGGGGAGTCCGGTGACGAAATCCAGAGCGATGTGCGACCAGGGCCTGCCAGGGACGGGCAGGGGCTGGAGCAGACCCGCTGGAGGGGCATTTCCCGACTTGCAGGTGGCACAGATTGGGCAAGCCCGGGCGTAGCGGGCTGCATCCCTCCGCAGGCCTGGCCACCAAAAGGACCGTTGGAGGAGATCTATCATCCGGGAGGTGCCAGGGTGACAGGTGAGCTTGGAGGTGTGGAGCCAGTGGATGACCTCTCCTCGGACCGCGGATGGCACGAACAGCCTCCCCTCCGGTCCGCCGCCAGGGTCAGGTTCCACCTCCTGTGCCTTCCGGATCTTGCTCTCAATGTCCCACGAGATGGCTCCCACGACGCACGACCTGGGCAGGATGGAGTGGGGCGCCTCCTCCGACTCCACGGGGGCGAACTGCCTGGAGAGGGCGTCAGGCAGGACGTTCTTAGAGCCAGGCCTGAAGGTGATGGAAAATTGGAACCTGGCGAAGAACAGGGACCAGCGCGCCTGGCGGGCGTTCAGGCGCTTGGCAGACCGTAAGTATTCCAGGTTCTTGTGGTCCGTGAGGACCACAAACGGCAGGCTTGCCCCCTCCAACCAGTGGCGCCACTCCTGCAGGGCGAGCTTGATGGCCAAGAGCTCTCTGTCCCCCACATCATAGTTTCTCTCCGCCGGGGACAAGCGCCGGGAGAAGAAGGCGCACGGTCGCTTGGCGCCATCGTCCGGTGACCGCTGGGACAGCACTGCTCCCACTCCCGTGTCCGAGGCGTCTACCTCTACTATGCACTGCAGCGCGGGGTCGACCTGGCGAAGGACCCGGGAGGAGGAGAATTCCGCCTTCAGCGCCTCAAAGGCGGCAGCGACCTCTTCGGTCCACCGGAACGGGACCTTCGGGGACGTGAGGCGGGTCAGTGGTCCCACGATGGCACTGAAGTTGGGAACAAAGCGGCGGTAGAAATTGGCGAAGCCAACAAATTGCTGCACCTGCTTCCGGGATGCAGGTGTAGGCCATTCCACCACCGCCTTTACCTTCTCTGGGTCGGGGAGCACCTTATCGTGGGCGATGATGAACCCCAGGAAGGACGTACTCCTGGCGTAAAATTCACACTTTTCCGCCTTAACGTACAGACGGTTCTCCAGCAGCCTTTGGAGGACCCGCCTCACGTGGACCTGGTGCTCATCCCTGGACTTGGAGAAGATGAGGATATCGTCCAGGTAGACGAACACGAAAAGGCCAATGAAGTCCCGGAGGACGTCATTAATGAGGCGCTGGAAGACTGCAGGAGCGTTGGTCAACCCGAACGGCATCACCAGATATTCAAAGTGGCCGTTCGGGGTACGGAAGGCCGTTTTCCACTCATCTCCCTCCCGGATCCGGACGAGGTGGTAAGCGCTGCGTAGGTCCAGCTTGGTGAACCAGGTCGCCCCCTGGAGGGAGTGGAAAGCAGTGTCCATGAGAGGCAGGGTGTAACGGTCCCTCTCCGTGATATTGTTGAGGGCCCGGTAGTCGATACAAGGGCGGAGGGACCCATCCTTTTTCCCCACGAAGAAGAACCCTGCCCCCACGGGTGACGATGATGGGCGGATAATCCCAGCACTTAATGATTCCTTCAGGTAGGCGTTCATCGTCTCCTTCTCCGGCGCAGACAGGCTGTAAAGGCGACCAGAAGGTAAGGGAGCCCCCTGGCGGAGGTTGATGGCGCAGTCATAGGGCCGATGAGGGGGAAGAGACATAGCTTTCGCTTTGCTGAACACCATGCCCAGGTCGTGAAATTCTGGGGGCACCAGAGACAGGTCCGGGGGTGCAGCGTCCGTCGCAGGGGGAGGAGCGGACGGAGAGCAGGCAGCGGACTGAAGGCAGGTGCCCATACAGAACGTACTCCATGCCGAGATCCCAGCTGATTTCCAATCCAGGACCGGATTGTGAAGGCGGAGCCAGGGATACCCCAGGATGACGGGCGACACAGAGTTGGGAAGGACGTAAAAGGTCATCTCCTCCCGGTGGTTTCCCGAGATGATGACCGGTAGGGGAACAGTTTGATGTGTCACTCTCCCGAGGGTGGCACGGGAGAGGTGGATCAGGGAGAGGGGAGTGTTGAGTGCCTGGCAGCGGATGCCCAATCGGGTTGCCAGGCTTTGTGAAATGAAGCTGCCTTCTGCGCCCGAATCCACCAGTGCGTGGGTGAGGTGCCCAGTAGAGTTATGGCAGAAACGGATGGGCAGCTTCAATTGAGAAAGTGATCCTAACCGATTGACATCCGCGAGGCTTCCAACAGTGACTCGCGGACCCCACCGACTGGCTTTCCGTGGACAACGCTCCACGGTGTGTTGGTCGCCTCCGCAATACATGCAGAGGCCCAACTCACGGCGGCGTTGTTTCTCCACAGGGGAAAGTTTAGTCCAGGCCGTCACCATCGGCTCCGACTCCTCGGGGCGCGATGCTGGCGGCGCCGCCAGGGGGCGAGCTTGGAACAGGTGCGGCGAGGCTCCACGAGGGCGAGAAGAAGAAGACCTCCGCCCCGAGGAGCGCTCGCGCAGCCTGTTATCCAAACTTATCGCTAAGGATGTCAGCTCCGCTAGCGTCCCAGGGATATCCCGACCAGCCAGTCCATCCCTCAGATCACTATTGAGGCTGCGGAGGAACAGGCCACAGAGGGAGCGTTCCTCCCAGCCCAATTCCTCCGCCGCTACCCGGAAGTCGACCGAGTGGTCCGCTGCCGACCGGCTTCCCTGCTGGAGAGCGAGAAGCCGATCGACCTGGACCGTTTCGGTTTGTGAGTGGTCAAAGACCTCCAGAAAGCGCCTCACGAATTGGTCATAGGTGAGGGTGGCATAACTGGGCCTCGCCATTACGGCGTAGGTCCAAGTTAACGCACGCCCCTCCAGAAGATTCCCTATGTAACCAATTCGGCTGTGATCCGAGGGAAAATCTCCGGGCACACGGTGGAACACGGACTCACACTGCATAATAAACCCCCGCGCTCCGCCGAGCTTACCGCTAAAGCGGGCGGGGGTCGGAATCGGCGTGAGCCGAACCGGTGCCACTGGAGCCGGCTGGACGGCCGCTGGAACAGCAGGAGCCGCGCCACCCTGGTGAGTCGGGAGGAACGGCTGTTGGGGGTCCAAGCGGTTCAATCGGTTAGTCAGTTCTAATAATTGATGAAGAACCACCTGTTGCTGATAAACAATCTGATCCACCCGAGCCTCGAGGATGGTAAACCGGTGTGCGAGCCCGCCGTCTGCCGAGCCGCTCTGCTGAAGCCGTACTGACATAACGTTCGGCTCAGGAGACGCACACACACAGGCTCAGAGTAGTTCAAACTGTTTATTAACAACAGGGATGTTTGGGTGCGTGTCTGCGGAATGTTAATGTGTTGGTGGTGGCGTCTGCTTCGGACCCAGAGGCAGGAGACCGTTCAGCCGGCAACCCTATGGGAGAAATTGGACACAGGGTGATGAGCACACACCAACACAGGAGGAGAATAGGCGAGGGAGAGAAGCTTACTTGTTTGGGCAGATGACTGGCGCTTCAAGGATGGAAGCCCGGGAGACAGCCACCTGCAGGGCTCGGTGCAGCAGCGAGGAGAGACGAGGGACGGGGTTGTCCGCCGCCGAGGAATCCACCTGTGCACAGGGGAGCAGACTGGAGAGATGAGGTAAGTGAACTTCTTACCGGTAAAGAGGATGCTGAAGAGAGTGTGGTAGAAGTCCATGCAAGGAAAATGAAGTCTACGGCTTCAGGCCGACGCTCAGGGCGAGGCGGCTTTTATCCTTCGCCGCTGACGAGTAGCAGGTGCGTGAGCAGGTGGCGCCGCTGATGAATGGCGCGGCGTGACACAATCAAGTGTTTGCTATAACTGGCAATGAGTGTTTTACAGTGCTGTTCTCTTAACGGCAAAATTCACAGCAGGTGTTTGAACCAATAAATTTTCTGGTTCAATTAGAATTGGTATTTAAACAGTCTTCTTCATCATGCTGTTCCCATTTTGACATCATGAAACCAAGACGATTTCTTACAATTGATCAATATTACCTCGCCACTGCAAGGCTTCAAACAGGTTGTTATCAGAGGAAAGTGACCACTGAGCTTAGAGTGTCACAGAGCGTCATCAGCTGGTTGCAACAGAGATACAGAGAGACTGGAAGAGTCACAGAAAGGCACAGAAGTGGACATCCTTTGCCCACATCCCACGTTGATGACCGTTTCATTGTGAACGGTGCCTTGCGGAACAGGATGATGAATGCCACTCAACCCCAGGCACATTTAAGGGAGGTGAGAGGCACCCAAGTGTCACGTCAGACCATTCACAACCATTTACATCTGTGTGGTCTGCGTGCTAGATGACCTGCAAGGGTATCTGACCACATCATCAGGCACAGGCGTCATCATTTGAATGGGCCAGGGAGCATTTACGTTGGACAAGTGACCAGTGGCCTTTAGTGCTGTTCTCTGATGAAAGTCGATTCACATTGAGCAGAAATGATGGCTGCCAATGATGTTGGAGATGTCAAGGAGAGCGCTATGCATCAGTCACTGTTGTCACCATGTTACAGTCTGGGTAGGTGTGTCTAGTCAATACAGAACTGCCCTGCACCTTGTGAATGGCACAGTGACAAGCCAATACTACCCGAATAACACCATTAATCCAGTCATTGTGCCCCTGCATGAACAACACAGGCCTAATTTCATCTTCATGGCCGACAATACTCCAGCTCATTGAGGTCACATCATTTGGGAATGGCTGCTGGAGGCTGGAGTACCTCAAATGGAGTGGCCTGCACTTTCTCCTGTCCCGAATCCAATAGAAAATCTATGGAATAAGCTGAGTTGCCATGCAGAGGCTCGTAACCCTGCACCCCACAACCTCAATGACCTGAGGGCCGCCCTTCAAGAAGAGTGGAATGCCATGTCTCAGCAGACAATAAGTCAACTTGTGAACAGCATGAGACATTGTCAAGCTGTAATTGATGCTCATGGGCACATGACAAGTTATTGAGACATTGTCATTTTTTTGTTGTGGTATACCCACCACTGTTGGCTTTTGTTTCAATAAATTGTTTGACATGAGGAAATCACCATTGCATGCTTCTACTTAAATGCCCTACTTTTATGATATTATATCACTGTAGCGTGAACTTTTTACATTTTCCATAAATTTCACCCGAAAGCCAAATATCCCTAATTTTTTGTGAGTAGTGTATATATACAGTGGTGTGGAAAAGTGTTTGTCTCCTTCCTGATATCTCATTTTTTTGTATGTTTGTCACACTTAAATGTTTCAGATCGTCAAACAAATTTAAATATTAGACAACGATAACACAAGTAAACACGAAATGCGGTTTTTAAATGAAGGTGTTTATTAAGGGTAAAAAAAAAAATCTAAACCTATATGGATCTGTGTGAAACCATAAATTAACTGTGGTTTATCACATCTTTGGAAAGCTGAGTTCAATTTCTCTAGCCACACCCAGGCCTGATTACTGCCACACCTGTTCTCAATCAAGAAATCACTTAAATAGGACCTGCCTGACAAAGTGAAGTAGACCAAAAGATCCTCAAAAGCTAGACATCATGCTGCAATCCAAAGAAATTCAGGAACAAAGGAGAAACAAAGTAATTGAGATCTATCGGTCTGGAAAAGGTTACAAAGCCATTTCTAAAGCTTTGGGACTCCAGTGAACCACAGTGAGAGCCATTATCCACAAATGGCAAAAACATGGAACAGTGATGAACCTTCCCAGGAGTGGCCGGTGGACCAAAATTACCCCAAGAGCACAGCGACAACTCATCCAAGAGATCACAAAAGACCCCACAACAACATCCAAAGAACTGCAGGCCTCACTTGCCTCAATTAAGGTCAGTGTTCATGACTCCACCATAAGAAAGAGACTGGGCAAAAATGGGCTGCATGGCAGAGTTCCAAGACGAAAACCACTGCTGAGCAAAAAGAACATAAAGGCTCGTCTCAGTTTTACCAGAAAACATCTTCATGATCCCCAAGACTTTTGGGAAAATACTTCTGGCAAAATTACACCTGGCATAAAAGTAACACAGCATTGGAGACAAGGAACATCATACGAACAGTAAAATTTGGTGGTGGTAGTGTGATGGTCTGGGGCTGTTTTGCTGCTTCAGGACCTGGAAGACTTGCTATGGTAAATGGAACCATGAATTCTACTGTCTACCAAAAAATCCTGAAAGAGAATGTCCGGCCATCTGTTCGTGACCTCTAAAACTGAAGCGCACTTGGGTTCTGCAGCAGGACAATGATCCAAAACACACCAGCAAGTCCACTTCTGAATGGCTTAAGAAAAACAAAATGAAGACTTTGGAGTGGCCTAGTCAAAGTCCTGACCCAAATCCAATTGAGATGCTGTGGCATGACCTTAAAAATGCGGATCATGCTCGAAAACCCTCCAATGTGGCTGAATTACAATTCTGCAAAGATGAGTTGGCCAAAATTCCTCCACAGTGCTGTAAAAAACTCATTGCCAGTTATTGCAAACGCTTGATTACAGTTGTTTCTGCTAAGGGTGGCCCAACCAGTTATTAGTTTTAGGGGGCAATCACTTTTTCACACAGGGCCATGTAGATTTGGATTGTTTTTCCCTTAATAATAAACATCTTCATTTAAAAACTGCATTATGTGTTTACTTGTGTTATCTTCGTCTAATATTTAAATTTGTTTGATGATCTGAAACGTTTAAGTGTGACATACAAAAAAATGAGACATCAGGAAGGGGGCAAATACTTTTTCACACCACTGTGTGTGTGTATATATATATATATATATATATATACACAGTATCTATCTATCTATCTATCTATCTCTCTCTCTCTCTATATATATATATATATATATATATATATATATATATATATATATACACTACCGTTCAAAAGTTTGGGGTCACCCAGACAATTATTTTGTGTTTTCCATGAAAAGTCACACTTATTTACCACCATGAGTTGTAAAATGAATAGAAAATATAGTCAAGACATTGACAAGGTTAGAAATAATGATTTGTATTTGAAATAATAATTTTTTCCTTCAAACTTTGCTTTCGTCAAAGAATCCTCCATTTGCAGCAATTACAGCATTGCAGACCTATCATGACTGCACAAGGGTTTTCTAATCATCCATTAGCCTTCTGACACAATGAGCAAACACATTGTACCATTAGAACACTGGAGTGATAGTTGCTGGAAATGGGCCTCTATACACCTATCTAGATATTGCACCAAAAACCAGACATTTGCAGCTAGAATAGTCATTTACCACATTAGCAATGTATAGAGTGTATTTCTGATTAGTTTAAAGTTATCTTCATTGAAAAAAAGTGCTTTTCTTTCAAAAATAAGGAAATTTCTAAGTGACCCCAAACTTTTGAACGGTAGTGTGTATATATATAAAACAGGCATTTGATTAGTTTTGAGTCATTTTTGGGTTTGTTTGCTCCAGGTGATTTGGGGTTTGTGTCTTTGCAGTGTTATTTTTCTACCACTAGGCTGTGCTGTTGCACAAATGTGTCTTGCCAGTATGGATTACTGGTTGCATTGGAAACAACAGCCATTGGAGATGCCGATCATTTTATTTTTTTGCTGTCTGAAAAAACATTTTCTTGGTCTGTGGAATAAAGTTTTTTTTTTTCGTGAAATTTTCATTCAGAGTCTGTCTATTCTCTGCCTGCTACATTTAGATATATAAAACTCCTTATGTGTGAAAAAATGATCCGTCCTTGGACTCAGGAGCTGTCCAGAGCACTACCTGCATGAAGAACCACCTGAAAGCTGTAATCATCACTCTATATATAACTCAAGAAATCTCTGTGTGTGTGTGTGTCTGTCTTCTTCTTCTTTTAGATTTGATTGGTGGTTGGCAACCAGCTTTCAGGTGCATTACCACCACATACTTCACTCTATATCATCACTCTATCATTAACAACCACTCTATATATAACACTGGTCAACACCAAATTTATTGTCTAATAAGTTATTTTTTAGCTGATTTAGGACAATTTTGATGTGCGGAATCCAAAAATCACATTGGTTTTGCTCAATCAGGTCAACTTTTTGAACTATGGCCACATATTTTTTATGTTTTTGTTTACATGTATGGGAATTTTCGCTTTATGTGATGCAAAATTCTTTATTTCTTGAAATTCTCTGAATTTTGAACAATGATGATGTAACATTCAATTTACATGTACTTACCTTTATCAATGTCTACTATTCAATTTACAGTACAACTGTACAACTGCTTACAACTTAGCATAAAAACCTGACCTGATCGAGAGAAACGGGTGTCATTTTCGGATTCAGCGGTGCAAAATTGTCAAATCAGTTGAAAAAACAGACAACTTACAAAAAAATTATTTTTGTTATGCTGTGTAATTCAAGAGATCTCTGTCTGTCATGGTCATAGCCGACAGCTGTCTGTCATGACCATAGGACTTGCTAAGATCATAGGATCGCCTATGATGTCTACATGATGTCTATATGACATCATATAGACACCATAGTATAGAGTGATTCAAGAAAATCTGTGCGTGTCTGTGTGTGATCAAAGACAGGCATCGCTCACAATCATAGGGCTCGTTATGATGTCATCAAAGATCAAAGGCAGGCATCACTCATGATCATAGGACTCGCTATGCCATCCTCAAAGATCATAGGACTCACTATGACATCATCAAAGATCAAAGGCAGGCATCACCATGGTTACTGCTGCCATGGTAACCATGTCAATGATCAAAAGCAGGAATGCAGAAATGCTTGCTTACACCTGCTTTCTACGGGCATGCAGAAATACTTGCTTATACTTGGTTTCTACAGGCATGCACAGGTATGCACTAGTATATCTAATGCTAAATGTCAGCATTCCCTGTTGTCCATCTGTCCTGAGCTTATTTTCTGTGTCTCATTCACTGCGAGTAATTTCACCTCTCAGGCTCAAATAAAGCAGAGCCACATGAAAGGTCAAGACTTCATTATTGAAAAGTACACAGAATAATGATCCATGTCAGGGGTACCTTCATCACCTGACAATAGCAAGTTCCCTCTACACATACTGGACAAATGCATGCAAGGTAACATCCATTATACAGCAGTCATGTGAATGAGCCATTTTCAGGAGAGACTGCAATTTAGCACATTTTAAAAACATACACAGCCTCCCCGCAACTCGAAAAGGATTAAGCAGAAGAAGATGGCTGGATGGATGGACACAAAAGCGTCTTAATCATCCTGTGTTTTTGTACAACATGCACACATGTTCACATTCTCATCAGTTGCTTGAAAGTGAAATTAAGGTTTGTTTTAGTGCAGTTGTTTATTTTTTTTTAACAAAAAGGTACAAAAACATCCAAACAGGCAACATTTTGCAACTTGCACATTAAAATATTACATTATTTTTACACCATCCACTTAAAGATGATAAAAAGCAATAACCGTGTGCCCATAATATCAAAGAGGTCATTGAATTTTAATCTGAATGCCAAGTAGGCACTTGGCTTGGATTCAGTAATCAAGCAGTTGGACAAGTTTTCCTCCCTCATGTACATGCGCTTAAAGTCCTTCAGGTAGTCAGATTTGTTTTTGAGGGAACAATGATTTTTCAAAACACACACTGCAATTTCAAAATCCAAAGTAAGTACTGGTTTTATTCCACTGATAAAAACAAATAAATAGCAATATCCATTATTTTGTAAGAACTGAATGTTTCTTTCACTCAGGATTTGTCAAGTGTCTTAGCATCTTAAAAAAATAACAGATTCTATATCTATGACAATGATGTCAAAAACACAACAGCATTATGCACAAACAAAATGTGTTGCCCTATTCAGCAATAAAGTGAAAAGTACCTGTAGCACATAGCAGTATGGACACAGTCGTAGAAATGTTGGCAAAAGATGAGCAAACCCCAGTAAAGAACCATCACTGTCTTGAGAAAAACTCACATATTTGATGAAACGCAACAGCATTGGACATAGAGAGGGTTAAAGTGGCAGATGAATAAGTACCCGATCAATACGGCATCAATTTGAAAGGCTAACGATTCAGAACTTCTACAGTCCCTGGATTGTAACAGTCACTGGACTCACCTGTCTCATACCTTAGAAGGCACCAATCAGCAAATATGTAAGAAAAGGTAAACAATAACCATTTTATTGGAACAGATATGAGGAAATTTGGGTGTCTATGTGTGTGGCTTTTTATTTGTATTCCATCTTCCTGCTGCGAGATCAAAATAAGGGAGCAGCACCGAAAGACATCGCACACCTCACCTTACAACAGGTCAGGATCGCTGCACTGCATTTTAGTCACTCTTGTTTTAGTGGTGGCGTGCTTTCTATGAACAGGAACTGAAGAGCGTCCGTAAACACGGCTGACATGTTGGCTCTTCAAAAGTGACACTGCCCACTCATTATTGTGTGTGCAATATGCCAAAATAAACATTAAAAATAAAGTTTGGTTTTAATCAGTTACTTGATGCTATAAAAACAGGGGTGTGGTCGTGGTTGAGATCGTTAGGACTGGTTGTGATGGAAGGAGCTGCAGACTGTGATGGGTGGCTGTATGAGTAGGATCTCAACTGGCTGCAAATGACATCACCAGCACAAAATGGCAGTGCCCTAAATCCGGGAAGAAGAACTTCACCTTTCTATAATAGATGTAAGTGTCAGAATGGAATGAGGTGTTGGAAATGGATGAAAGTTGTTTTGTTAAAATTTGTACAGTCCTGAGCACAACAGCTTGTCAGCATGTTGTCTATGAGAGATTTAATACAATAATTATTTGGGATCCACACATATATCGGCTTAACAACAGTATCTGAGGATATTTACCATGTGGACTGGTGTAACAACCTTTCAGCAAATAAGATGTTGGCAGAATAGGATAATTTTCTGGTGTGTCCAGGGCTGGACTGGGACAAAAAGAGGGCCCTGGCATTTTTGGTCCAGGCAGCCCATCATCATCAGTCAAACAACAACAGCACAGACGGTCCAGTTAAACATGTGCAAGTCTTGTGCCATTCCCAAAGCAATGGTAAAGCTGAGTAGTTGGTTACATGTAAAATAGGAGAATAGAATAATGAGTCACATGATCACATCCCTGTTTAAAAGATATGTAACTGGGAATAATTTCATAACAAAAAGCTTCTCCCTTTACAACAATCGCTGGGATGTGCAAAGAAATTTTTAGGGGCCAAAGTAAGGGCACCCTCCCACTCTGACTCCTGTTGCTTGAGTAATTACCAGCCTACTGTAAATCTTCTAATATTAGAAGCTTTGTTCATGGCTTCATGTTGACTATTAATGTGCTAAGTAGCAACATTCAGCCATCACACTTAATGGTCTAACAGAGATTAGAATTATCCCACTTTTGCCCTTGACTAGCGAATCTCTGCATATGCTTTTAAAGAAAGAAAGAAAGAAAGAAAGAAAGAAAGAAAATTACTTTATTATCTCTTTTGCATAAATATTTTGTCATAATTGTATGGTGCGGATGGGGCACTGCTGACTTGGACTGGGGATATCGTCAGGCAGTGGAAGGAATACTTTGAGGATCTCCTCAATCCCACTGATACACCTTCCACAGAGGAAGCAGGGCTTGTGGATGAGGGGGACGACTCGCCTATCACAGGGGCTGAGGTCACCAAGGTGGTTAAAAATCTTTTTGGTGGCCGGGCCCCAGGGGTGGACGAGATTCGCCCTGAGTACTTCAAGGCCCTGGATGTTGGAGGGCGGTCATGGTTGACATGCCTCTGTAACATTACTGGAGGTTGGGGGCAGTGCCTTTGGCATGGCAAACTGGGTTGGTGGTTCCTCTCTTCAAAAAAGGGGACCGAACGGTGTGCTCCAACTACAGAGGGATCCCATTCCTCAGACTCCCTGGGAAGGTCTATGTCAAGGTACTAGAGAGGAGAGTCCGGCTGCTGGTCGAGCCTCGGATTCAGGAGGAGAAATGTGGTTTTCGTGCTGGCCGTGGAACATCGGACCAGCTCTTTACATTCTCAAAAATCCAGGGAAGGGAAATCCAGTTTGCCCAACCAGTTTACATGCGTTTTGTGGACTTGGAGAAGGCATTTGACCGCATCTCTCATGGTTTTTTGTGGGGGGTGCTTTGGGAGTATGGGATATTGGGCTTGTTGTTACGAGCTATTCGGCCTCTGTATGACCGTTGTGAGAGTTTGGTTCGTATTGCCAACACTCGGTCGGACTCATTCCCAGTGAGAGTTGGACTCCGCCAGGGCTGCCTTTTGTCACGATCCTCATCATAACGGAGGGTGTCGTGCTTGGTGACCACAGGATCTCATCTCTGTTGTTTGCAGATGATGTTGTCCTGCTGGCTTCATCCAGCAATGACCTACAGGTCTTACTGGGACGGTTTACCACTCAGTGTGAAGTGGCTGGGATGAGAATCAGTACCTCCCAAGTCCAAGTCCATGGTCCTCAGCTGGAAAAAGGTGGATTGTCCTCTCTGGGTTGGGAAAAAACTCCTGCCCCAAGTGGAGGAGTTTAAGTATTTTGGAGTCTTATTCACAAGTGAGGGGAGAATGGAGCAAGAGATTGACAGACGGCTCGGAGCAGCATCTGCAGAGATGCGAACGTTGGACTGGTCTGTTGTGGTGAAGAGGGCGCTAAGCTCTAAGGCAAAGCTGTCGATATACCAGTAAGTCAACGTTCCTACCCTCACCTATGGTCATGAGCTTTGAGTAATGACTGAAAGAACAAGACTGTGGATACAAGCGGCTGAATTGAGCTTTCTCCGTAGGATTGCTGGACTCACCCTCAGAGATAGGGTGAGGATCTCAGTCATCCGGGAGAGGCTCAGAGTAGAACCGCTGCTCCTCCACATTGAAAGAAGCCAGTTGAGGTGGTATGGGCATCTGATCAGGATGCCCCCTGGACACCTCCCACTTGAGGTGTTTCGGGCACGTCCCTCTGGGAGGAGACCCCGGGGCAGACCCAGGACTCGCTGGAGAGACTATGTCTCCCAGCTGGTCTGGGAACGCCTTGGTATCCTCTCTGAAGAGCTGGAGCACGTGGCTGGGGAGAGGGAAGTCTGGGCTTCTCTGCTTGAACTGCTGCCTCCGCGACCCGGACCTCCGGAAAAGTGGTAGAAGATGGATGGACGGATGGATTTCAAAGAAAAAAATATTAATAAAATTGTAATGAAATAAATTAACTTAAATGACCAAAGATGCAGTTATTTCTGTGATAATATTTCTATATATTTATAGTTTTTTTTTAAAATAAATCTCCTCACCACCCAGACAGCAGGAAAAACCTCCCTTATTTTGAAATTCAAATGTTGGTACATTTAGTTTGTCTGAAGGCTGCTGACAGATTAAAGTCATTGACTGTGAATTTTGGTCACCTTAACTTGCCAGGTACATAATAATGAACATAAATTAGTTAGTTAATATTAACTAAGGTAAAGGTAAAAACATCTCCTTTTTATTCTTGTCTGAAATAAGCAAAACAAAAAACTAACCACATGTGTTAGCTAAGGGACCCTTCCATTATTGCTCCCGTTACCAGGGGGTTAACCTGTTGAACACTGTTCAACTTCCCTAAAAACGCCTAAAAATAACATGCCCAAAGTAAATCAAAAGCTATTCTTCAACCATTTGCAGCATCTTCATGGGGTTAGTCTCATTTAAAAGAAAACACACTGAATTTTTTGGCAAAACAAGTCATAATCTCTCGAAGTGATATTCCTCCGGCATACAACTAGGAAAATACCGGTCGCTATGGAGGGTGAGAATATGTATGGGCACATAATCATACCATGTAGGATAACTAAGTAGAGGGTTATGCTGTTTCATCCCATCTAGCAATGCTCTGCACTGTGTGTGTTTATATATTTACATATTTATTCCATCTAGCTACAATGCTCTGCACTGTGTGTTTATATATTCATATATTTATTCCATCTAGCTACAATGCTCTGCACTGTCTCTGTGTGTGTGTATATATATATTTTATAGTAATATGTACATATGTATATTAGCTGCTCTTGCTTGCTTGTTTTTTTTTCTTGCCTTCTGATTGTTGCTCTGAGTGTTGCTATCCCTGTGCTGTTGCAATCCTGGAATTTCCCCGTTGTGGGACTAATAAAGGCTTATCTTAAGTGCTCCTGCCACTGAGTAACAAAGTTCGCCTGGGTTTTTTAGATACAAATGCTTGCAAATAACATACAGCTGTCAGATACTGGCTGGAAAACACAACAGAAAGGTAGAACCAAGTGTTTTCAAGCTCAGGTCAAAATTTTGTAACAATACCACAAAAAATGAATATATTACACAGCTTTTTTCTCAGGTTGTAACAAAGCTGTGTCTGTACTGGAAGACCGGAAATACAGCTTTTTTTTTCAGTGCGCACTGAGACGCACTAAGATGCAGAGACGTGACCGCCCGCGGAATTCACAGAGTTCAACAGGTTAAAACCATGACAAATGCCTCCACTACTCGCATATCTCTTCTGATTTTTTTCCACATTTAAAGTACTTTAATAAGCTCGTGTTTCTCTTGGACAGCAACGCTCGCAGCGAGACACTCTGCAGTGCTTGCTGACTGGAACACATGGGTGGGGCGCTTCTGAACTTCACGCGGATGACAGTCATGCATGTTGTTTGTGTGCGCGCTTGCGGACCGTCATTGCTTCATATATTTTTCTTAAATTTATATTTCCTGATATAGAGTGGCGGAAAATTTTCAGGGGTGGCAGGCCGCCACCCAGAAATGTTACCAGAGGAAACCCTGAAAGAAAACCCACAGTACTTATGGCAGTTTAGTTTCATAGTCTCACACTGCAGTAGGTTTATTATTTTAGATGCTGTTTGAGAAAACTACACCCGGCCAAAGGGGCTAGTGGGTGTGGCTGTCTTACCGCCCACTACTAAAATCCACCAGCCATTGGTTGGTGTTAATGTCAAGCCCTGCTTATCAGAACGTCGATACACTGGGTTGCTACGTGTGTGTGTGATAGCTATAGCTATCGGTTTGCCATAGGGGTATGGTATTCTGATAAAGTATGGTAACATGGCAGAACACCAGTGCGCAGTGGGAAGGAAGGGGTGGCGGTGTTAGGGGTGCTTAAGAGATTTGATTGGACAGTCCAGTGTCAGTAATGAAAATAAACTAATGGATTGCTGTCAGTATTTCAAAAGCCGGTGTGCAGCGGTCCTTGAAGGCGTGGTTATATAATTATACTGCTCAAAAAAATTAAAGGAACACTTTGAAAAGAAAAGATTGAGATTTTAATGGGAAAGAATAAGCTGGATATCTACACTGATATGGACTGGATAATGTGTTAAGAATGAAAAGATGCCACGTCTTTTGATGGAAATGAAAACATTCCAAAACTTAGAAGTGAAGAAATTGTGGCAGGCTAGTCCAGCTTACTCAGATTAAAAAGTGTTCCTTTAATTTTTTTGAGCAGTATATATTGATGACAATGCACCAGCCCACATTGGGCGTCGGCCCACCAGGCAAATGCCCGGTATGCCAGATGGCCAGTCCAGCCCTGGATGTGTCCCAGTTGTGAGACATTGATTTCTGACCTGAAACGGACAACAGTACACTACAGCTGCAAATTCAGAAATCATCTGGTACTGAACTATTTCAAAGCATTTCAGTCAAGTTATATTTGGCATACATATTTGTCTTCCTGACTTGAAAATAGACTAGATGAAAACAAAAATAAAACAAAAAAAATTGGTTTCACTATTGCCCATCAGCCAACTTATTTTAAACATCGGTATTGCTCCAAATTCGGTGGATTACAGCAGTATCTCACTGGGCTGCAACAGCTTGGGACTAGTTGGAGAACAGCATTCTTGAAAGATTTTCCAAAATATCTCCAAACATTCTTACCGGTTCCCAATTTCCTCTCCTGAGTTGCAGGGTCTTCCACTCATCTTGCAGTAATTTTTTAACATGTTCAAAAAATTTGTACAACAGCTTTTCTCTCAAAATAGTCTCAGAGTCATCATAGGTGTTTTAAACCCGTCTCAACCTCGTCTCGCATCCTACTCGATTTAGTTTCCATGAGTCAGAAAGTGCAAGAAAAGTAAGACAACTCTGCAGTGGGTTGGGGGCCTATGAAACTAAATTCTGACTGATTGGAGACAAGCACCTGCAGCAGATGTGACTGATTGGAGAGGTGAAACAGAGGCAGCAGGTGTTCATTATTACACCAAATCACTTCCCATCACCCCCTCACTTTTTGACTAATACCCTGGTTGGAGAGGTGAGTGTCATTTTAAGTCTATCCATCGTCATGTTGTTTAAATTAGGGCTGCAATGATTACTCGAATAATTTGAGTAATTCGATTAGAAAAAATCATCGATTCAAAATTTATGATTCGAAGTGTCGTTTAATGTAGCACTTCTGGCCCATATAACCTTCTTCCGGTCATGCTACGTAAACAAGACATGGCTTTGTTTAATGGTGCCATAACACAGTGAAAGCAAAAGGAAAGCAAAAAGGAAGAAAGTCCGAAAAAACAACAAAAATTATCTCAAGTCTGGAATCATTTCAAGCTCAAATTAAAGGAAAACACTGGTCAGTGTGTATATGGTAAAGCCGGGCAGCGAGCTAGCATCCTACAACGTCATTGTTATAGTGCATACCTGCCAACTTTTAAAACCTGAAAAGCCTAGTAGCTAGCTGGGGTCCAGGGGCCGCAGGCCCCGGTAGGTCCAGGACAAAATCCTGGTGGGGGGTTCAGCGGGGCGAAGCCCCCCGATGGCAAACAAATATTAGCATTAAATCAAGTTAAAATGTGGCTAACAACCTCATATTTCTTCAACAATCATGTTTCTATTTTCCTTAAATTGTCAATGCAGATACGCTGATGGAAAAGATCAAGGACAAACTCTATGGTAACTCTCAAACATTGTTGTTTTCCATGGTGCACCTCTTAGCTTTCTTCAGTTGGTCTTTTGAATGGAACACACTGTGGCACTTGTTACCCGAAGCTGTCATCATCATTTTCCTGGTCATGAGGTTGCCCAGAACTTTAGCTGACAGACCGGACCTGAACTCAGTTTTGTTCTTGTTCACATGGCTGAATATGCGCTCACAGTCCGCAGTAATAATTCCTGGAAATGCTTTGGAGTATTCCTCACGAAAAGACTTGCCATGTGTGTGGATATGGATTATCATAGTCTCTTAATTTTCTTAATCAGTGTTCATCTATATTTATTTAAGTCAGTAAGATCTCTGATTATTATACTCTTTTGCTTCCTCGGGTGTTCCATTTAGTTTGATCCAAACTCTACAATTTCTTGTCCATGTTGCCTGTATCTTATTTTGTCTTTTCAGCATCCGTGCTTGCCGTGCTATTTCAGCATTAGTTTTTGTCAGATGTTCATTTAGGTAAACTTCTGTTCCCCGTAACTTTCTGGCCTGCCTCAGTATGTCATTCTTTACCCAGGGATGTGATTTGGGGTTGGGAAAATTATCTGAAAATTTAGCAGGGGGTCTGGGGGACACAGTCCCCTATCGGGGTCCAGGGCAGAGCCCCGGCGGGGGGGCAAGGGGGGCGAAGCCCCCCGAAGCTCCTGAGTTTTTATGATTTTTAAGTACCAGAACTGTGCTTAAATGACATAAAACAAACAGCTGAATGCCACTTATTACTGTATAATATTGACTTATGTTCCAAGAAGATAAAATCTCTGAACTTAGATTTTTTTTGATCTCTTCCATTTCCTCCTTCTTTGGTGGCATTTTTACTGACCTGTTGATAGTAAAACAATCTCTGCTGATGACGTCAATATCCGATCCGACCGACCTTGAATCCAGCTGGGTCTCAGCTAGCCCCCTCCGCTGCTAGTCCTGCTGCTTACCGTCGCTGCAATTGAGCTCCTGTCCAGCCGGGGTACCGGCAGCTCCTCCACCGAGTCCCGCCGCCCACCGCCGCTGTAGTTGAGCTCCGATCCTGCTCCTGTCCAGCTGGGGTCCCGGTAGATCCTCCGCTGATCCCCGCCACCTACCGCCGTCTTCCTCAGTAGTTCCTCTGCCGAGCCCTGCTGCTGTAGCTGGCCTCCAGCTACAGTCGACTTATCCAGCTGGGGCCCCGGCTGCTCCTCCACTGGTCCCCGTCTCCTACCACCGCTGTACTTGAACTCCGATCCAGCTCCCGTCCAACTGTTGCCTCGGTTGGTTCCTCCGGCGAGCTCCAATCACTGGGGACGGAGTCGCTTCTTTGTATCGGTGTGAGGTGCTACGACTAGCTATGGCGTTAGCTATAGCGATAGCGTTAGCTTAGCAAACGCTTCAGGTAAATTTAGATACAATTCCTAGCAATCTCGTGTTTGGAATTGCTTTCGTGTTTTTTTTACGATTTAAAATTTTTGACTGAATTTTTAGTGAAAAACCGTAATTTTGATTAATAAAGCCGTAACCCGGAATGGGGTCTTGAAAACCGTAACCATTACGGCAAAATCGGAGTAGTTGGCAGGTATGATAGTGTCTCGGCAGAAAGCATCCCACATCATGCACAGCCAGCACACCCAAGGCAAGGTACGTGATTGAGACTTTGAATTAAGATGAATAGAATGCAGTCAGCTATGCTAACTAAGCTTATATGGCTAAAGAACATATAGCCACTGCATGTAGCCACCACTGCTACCGCTAGCGCTAGCTGCAGGCAGCCACTATACTATGAGTTGACGATAATGCTACAAAACTCTATGGTGTAACAACATTTAAAGTTACGTTCTATGCAATAAACACTGCAATAAATGTGTACCTGTGTTACTGAGTGTTTGGTACAATTGACATTGAGATTCAACTTTATTGTCATTACACATGTATGAATACAAGGTAACGAAACGTGACTTGGCATTTGGGCACGCTCTGCAGAGCGCATCCAAGGCCGGGGCAGCCGCTAGGCGCCAGTCATAATTAATTAATTAATTAATTACTACTGCTCTTTAGGAAAGAAAGTTCCACACATGTTGGTCAATGCAAGTTTCTTAAAAAAAGTATCCAATTATTTGAGTAATCATCAATTAGAGTAGTCAATTACTCGAGCCGTAAAACGGTCATTAGCTGCAGCCCAAGTTTGTACATCTGCCTGCCTGTAGATGTATCAAGGTGACCCCATGTACCAAGTTTGGTGACCATAGAGAGCTTCTGTAGTAGGAGGGTGTAGGGACTGCTGACCTTGACCTTTTGACCCCAAAATCCATAGTCAGAGGTCATGTCTCAGGGTGAACCTGTGTACCAAGTTTGGTGGCTCAAACGATCTTTGTTGTTGAGATATAGTTTGCATGCCATTTTGACGTGACCTTTGACCTCACAATTAAATAACCATAGTGACACTTCAGGGTCACAGGGTAAACCTGTGTACAAAGTTTGGTGACCGTAGTGTTACTCAGAGTAATAGTGTCAACCTTGACCTTTGACCTTTTGACCCCAGACCCATGGTGACAATTCAGGGTCACAAGGTGAACATGTGTAGCAAGTTTGGTGGCCCTAGCTTTACTCATTCTATAGTAATAGTACAAACAGAATGCTGACTGTGGGCTTTGACCTTTTGACCCCAAGCATATAGCCAGGTCATGGTGTGAGCAGTCCAAGATTAGTCTTAGAGACAACTATAGTATCGATTTGAAAAGCCTACATCAGTTCTTTTAGTAGTTATCATGTTTACAAGGTTTAGGGAAAATTTGACCCTTGACCTAGACCTCAAGGTCTCATCATCATCATCATCATAGCAGTCTGTCGTGGGCGACAATGACTGTTTCATTTAGGTCTGATCAGATTCCTCCACGCAGCTTTGTCCTTAACCTTCCGCTGCCAGGAACTCCTGTCTACGTCCAACTTCTTCAAGTTTCTTTTTACAGCGTCTTTAAATCTGAGCCTTGGTCTACCCTGATTGCGTTTGCCCTCGCATAACTTTGAGTAGAGTAACTGCCGAGGGAGACGCTGGTGGTCCATCCTCTCATGTCCGAGCCGTCTAGAATTAAAAAAAAAATAAATCATCCGATCAGAGACAAATTGCAGTATGTGCATCTTCAGTGTATATCAGTGAAAACTGTCACCAATTCTTGGATTTGTCTCATGTTTTTTTTTTTTATTTCCAACTAGTTGACCTGTCTCAGCCCAGTGAGATACTACCCTCACTGATAATTGGCCTAATTGTTTACAGTATAATGTCCACAGTGTTCAGCCTTTTGCCAACCTTTCATATCAAGGTCCACAAGCATCCAATGTGCGACATCACTCGTGAACGCCTCTACACATTTGATCGATGAACACCGAGAATCCGAACATCCACCTACTGAACTCCTGTGTTATAAAGAGCTAAGATAATGGTGGGATGTGACATTAGTAAAGGTTAATATGCAGCACATTCTTCACTAAAAACATCAAAAACCAAAACCTTCCAGTTCTATGAAGGCAGACATGACTGCTCCCTTCTAGAAAAAGGAACCTGACGTTCGTTAGAGACCAATAAGCGAAAAACATGAATATTTAACAGATGAACCTCTCTGATAACTTCACCTCTGTTAGCCATGATGATATAATCTTTCCATACACAGTACGTACTGTATCACTTTTAAGGGATTACATTTAGTAAAATTATCATCATATTCACTTATTGTATATATAAGCTTACTGATTGGTCAGATTCCCAATTCTAACAGAGGCCACTTGTTGTAAAGCAACCTACTGTAAATAAAGTGCAAACTGTTTTAAATACGGTCCCTAATAGTAATAGAATTCATCTAAAACAATTTAACTAACAAGTCTGAAAAGACAATTTAGTGCTACAGTTGACGGTATGTTTTTAGAACTCTGAGAAACATTGTCTTACCCAAATTATTTCATATTTCAAATAAAACTTAACCACTTGCACTCCGGGCAATTTTCCTAAAAATGCCAAAAAATAACATGCCCAAAGTAAATCGAAAGCTGTTCTTCAACCCTTTGCAGCATCTTCATGGGGTTGGTCTCATTTAAAAGAAAACACTTTGAATTTTTTGGCAAAAAAAATATAATCTCTCTACGTGCTCCGGCCACTGAGTTACAGTCATCTAAACATACTGAACTTGAAGAAAAAAAATTTGGACACAGTGTTTTTTTTGATA
The DNA here is from genome assembly GCA_020510985.1 of Pholidichthys leucotaenia. Lineage (NCBI taxonomy): Eukaryota > Metazoa > Chordata > Actinopteri > Cichliformes > Pholidichthyidae > Pholidichthys > Pholidichthys leucotaenia. Next base: position 42,588,283 of record CM035843.1, on the reverse strand, counting down.
CAAATGCTTGTAAATAACACACAGCTGTCCGATCCAGCTGGAAAATGCAACAGAAATGTAGAACCAAGTGTTATCCAGCTGAGATCCAAATTTGGTAACAATACCACAAAAAATGAATATTTTACACAGCTTTGTTCTCAGGCTGTTCCCAGGCGTTTTGGAACTGTGCCAAATTGTGCCAAATGGCACAGTTTGGAAAAACGTCTGTAACTTTTGAATAATTCAATGTAGAATCTTCATTTTAGGCTCAAAGGAAAGGTCACACTCGGGGCTGTGCCCTCGCTACATGACAGATTACACTCGTTGCATGTTTCCACAGCAACGCTGTCACAGCGGCTCCCCCCCCCCTCGCTACTGTGTGTGTGTGTGGGGGGGGGTTGTCCCCCCCCCGCTCGCTACAGAGGATGGACTTTAGCCATCGCTACACAACGGATTAGCCTTATGTGGTGATGTAGGACAGCAGTGCAGTCACCGTGGCTCCCCCCCCCCTCGCTGCAGAAGAATAGCGGGGGTGGGGGGGGGCGTTCACAGCCTGTACACTGCGAGCAACCCCTTGTACCGCGGCGCACGAACTTCAGACTTCGTGAACCGCACAGCTGTAATTTACTGATCGGTCAAAAGTCATTTTGGATTACAATTTTCAGGGATAGAGAATAATTTAGCTTATAACACCTTACCTCTTCACAGCGGAGTCTTGGCGAACTTGTCTTCCTCATTGTCAGACAAACGCGACGCTGGTCCGCTCTGGTTCTGGTCTCGCGACTCGATCAAAACATAATTCCATTATTGCGGCTTTGTGCTTCCATGATTGCGGTTTTTGGCGAACGATTTTTCAAAACAAATAACAGTAGTAATTAAAAAAAGACTGGCGAAGGCGTGTGTGTCACTCAGCCTTCGTCGTCAGCCTCCGTCGGTCTATAATGACCATGGAAGAAATCATAGCGTCTACTCTGCTGGAACCAATACAAAATAAGCACCGCCTGTGGCCGAACATGCCGATCCACGAATGGCACTCCCTGTCACACAGGTTGCATTTGTGGATGGTCTCCATGCTGCTGGGTCTGTGGAGCTCTTCCTGTGTCCTTTTTTGATCCGCTGCAGCAGCCAGTCTTCACCCAGCCTTAAAAAAAAAACAGCTCACGAACTTCTCTGCTTCAATTGGCTCACTGCATTCAAAGCGTTGGGAGGCGGGTCCTCCTTCCTAGGTTTTCATTCATTGGTTCTTCAAGGTTTCAGAAACCCAATTCAAGGCTCTTATTAGTCGAATGAGAGGTCAATCAGATGAACTAATCTGTTTGCGGCTGTGTTTACAGATTTTTTTTTCAGTGGCGCTTGGAGGCCACACCACCTACACCACCACCATCAATATCCTTATCATGCATCATGCGCACGAGGGCGCACGAGAGCGCACTCGTGCGCCCTAGGACGCAGAGACTTGCCCGCCCACGGAACAACGGAGTGCAAGTGGTTAAATAACAAGAGGGGGAAAAAAAACCACAGATTTAGCATTTAGAGTACTCTCCATCCCATTAAGTAATGTGTTTTAATTTTGATTTTTGACTGTTATTCCTGTAATTAAAAAAACTCACCCACCATAAACAATCACACACCTGTATTAATATTAAAGTGGCTCCAACTGCACTGAGTGGATCTCTACTTTCACTCACTGTGAACAGACCTTCACTGATGACCCTCCCTTTCCACTTAGAATATAAAATAAACAGTGCAGTGACAGTCCCTCCAAATGTTGGGGGAAAAACTACAGTAATTTAGATAAAATGCTCGTCACAATGAAATTGTATGACAAAGTTTCTCAATAAAACGCCTCAAAAACTGTGGATCAATGCTCAACTTAACCTCTGCTGAGGAAAAATGTTCACACAGAAATTATTTTATGGCTACCTTCATCCTCTTGAATACATAAAACAAAAACAAAAAAGCAGAATAACTGCAATAGGTCCTCACACAAAAAAAGTGGTTTAAGAAGAAATATATGCTGATATTTACTGTATATTAAAAACAAACACATCAGCAACATCTGCCTCTCAAATCCAGGAATGGTCCAGCTTTGTTACCAAAATAACCTTTTTCTAAATAGGAGACGCTGGTATAGAATGAAGGTGATCAGTAAACCAGCCGTCTTGTTTTCTCACAACGCTCTTGTAGACCATCTGAAAGTGACGCCTTGCAATAGCACAAAATACTCTTGCGTGAAGCAGCAAGAACAGTGCAGCAGATGCACGGCCAGCAGGTTTTCAAGAAGGTAATCTCTTTGATATCACCTTTCTCACACACTCCACCATTGCTCTCTCAGCTCAGACTCAATGACGTCTCCAAAGCTACAGCGCTCCGTGTCGTCAGAATGGCAGGTGGCTGGTGCAGTTCCTCTCAAACCTGTGCAGAGCTGTAACAGGAGATGCCTCCATAACGGAAGGAGATAAGCTGCTGCTTCCTGGCTTTTTTGTATCTGTTGCCCAGACGTTTACAGCAAGGGGCGCATGAAGCATGTGGTAAAAGCCATCTGGTGAGGGTGTGGAGAGCAGAGACCGCTTCAGAGGAGGACAGAAGAGTCGAGGGTAGGGAGGTACGGGATCAGACACTCAGGGTCATGTTATGGAGCAGCCACTGCTGTGAGCGGCTGCCGTTGCAGTCTCTCAGGGTGGGGACCATCTTGTCCTCTTCAGATGGCATGTCCAAGCACTGGTTGCTGTTCACGTGCAACAGAGTGAGCCGCTGGTGAGAAAAGGACAAAGGCAGACAGATGTAAGCAGTCAGATGATAGAAAAAAACTCCACAAATTCAATACACAGTGTGGACTGCTTACTGTTTCAGTGTTACGATGATCTGTGGAGAATGATATCTCGCTTCTGTATATACTGAAGGTGTATGATGGAAGTGACAATAAATTGAAACTGAACTGAAATATAAATAATGGATGTTAAGAAGCGGGCATTGGGGTGGCAGAGTGGTTAGCACTGCGGCAGCACAGCAACTCACCCTTGGCCAGGGGATCCTGGGTTCGATCCCAGCCCCCGACCAACAGTGATCTGTGTGGAGTTTGCATGTTCTCCCCGTGTCTGCGTGGGTTTACTCTGGGATTTCTCTGGTTTCCTCCCACATGCCAAAAACATGCAAGTTAGGTTAACTGGCATCAAACTGGGGATTCTAAATTGTCCTTAGGTCTGACTGTGAGAGTGAATGGTTGTCTGTGTCTCTGTGTTGGCCCTGCGATGGACTGACGATCTGTCCAGGGTGTACCCTGCCTCTCGCCCAAAGATGCTGGGACAGGCTCCAGCCCCCCGCGACCCGAAAAGGATCAAGCGGAAGAAGATGGATGGATGTTAAGGAGCACATTTTCAAAGCTTTTGTACTGGAGTGACTACCAACAGAAAAACTCTGAAATAACACAATCTTGTAAGTTTGTTTGTCCCACTACCTCTCATTAAATAGCCCCATTGTGCTTTTTATAGTGCATTATTTATTTTATGTAAAATTATATGGTCTGTAAATTCAAACATGCAAAAGTCCGCCTGCACAGGAGTTGTCTTTCTAAGATTTCTGACCAACTGTGAGGTCGCCGTGCCTTGTACAAACTAACATCTGAGTCTGCTAGCCTTTAGCTTAGCTGCAACTAGACATCTGTTTTTGTCTTTGAATATTCTATTCATCCCCATTCCGCACTCGTTTTCCCAGTTGGATCACCAACCCTCAACCATATATTTCCTTCATAGATGTTATTTTAGTTTATTTTATTATAGTTTGACCTGGACTCCTCCTCGATTAGCAGTGGTTAGCTAACCATTCACTCATTCAGGTTTGTTTCAGCACTTCTTAAGACCTCAGGAGCTGGACATACTGTATGCCATCAGCTACTCAGGCCACACACAGCCTGTCTCCAATAATGCTTTATTTGACCTTTTAAACTCTCACATTTAGCCAATATGTGTTAGCATTTTAGCCAGTCAGACAACTGAAGAGAAAAGTAAATGTTAGCCTCAAAAATAGCCAGGAAAACACAACTCTGAGAAATGACGATGGAGGGTGGTAAGAATTGGGGTCCATTTTTTTAGGCATGTCACAGAAATTTAATTACCACTCTGGAAAATGTGTCAACATGTGAAAAAAGTGCATAATATGGGCTCTTATTTAAATAAGTGGTTTTTATTTGGCTACTCTTTAGTTTATTCTCTCCGCTAGATATCCACAATTCCAGCTGTTTCAATAATTTCCAGGGGATTATATATGTTGCACCATTCTGGTTTATTTTGTTATTCTATTGCTGGGATGGCCTGGGAAACTTTGTGCATCAACCATGGTTTTTAATAGAAACAGGAATAGGTGCCATCCTTACACACCACATGGTGTGGAAGGGAATTAACTAACTTAACACGGTTTTTAATGACTCTTGTCTTTAAATTCAAGGCACCCCACTAGATATTCATGCTTCTGATTCATTAATCCACTGTTGATTATAAATGTAGCATCATTCTGGGTTTTTTATATACAGTATAGTAGTAGTAGATTAGTTTATTTGACAGGGACAGTGCAATAAACATAGACAATTAATCAAAGACAATCAATCTGATGTGTTGCACATAGAGTGTATAGCTATTAGCACCTGGGGGAAGTCAGATTATTTAGCACCTCAAACAGAGACAGTGAATAAGCATGGGAGAACAATGCCCAGGGAGTTCCTGGGCATATAGCCACAAGGAGCCAGAGACATAGGGGGTTGAAGGCAGTGTAATGTAAATGCCATGCTGTGTGATCTTGAGGGTTCGTGTTCTTGAGGGTTCATGGGAGTTTGCCCAACCAGTTTACATGTGTTTTGTGGACTTGGAGAAGGCATTTGACCGCGTCCCTCGTGGATTTTTGTGGGGGGTGCTTCGGGAGTATGGGGTATCGGGATTGTTGTTACGAGCTATTCGGTCTCTGTATGACCGTTGTGAGAGTTTGGTTCGTATTGCCAACACTCGGTTGGAGTCATTCCCAGTGAGAGTTGGACTCCGCCAGGGCTGCCCTTTGTCACCGATCCTGTTCATAATTTTTATGGACAGGATTTCTAGGCGCAGCCAGGGAATGGAGGGTGTCATGCTTGGTGACCACAGGATCTCATCTCTGTTGTTTGCAGATGAAGTTGTCCTGTTGGCTTCATCCAGCAATGACCTACAGCTCTTGCTGGGATGGTTTGCCGCTGAGTGTGAAGCGGCTGGGATGAGAATCAGCACCTCCAAGTCCGAGTCCATGGTCCTCAGCCGGAAAAAGGTGGATTGTCCTCTCCGGGTTGGGGACAGGCTCCTGCCCCAAGTGGAGGAGTTTAAGTATCTTGGGGTCTTATTCACGAGTGAGGGGAAAATGGAGCGAGAGATCGACAGACGGATTGGAGCAGCATCTGCAGTGATGCAGACGTTGTACCGGTCTGTTGTGGTGAAGAGGGAGCTTAGTTCTAAGGCAAAGCTGTCGATTTACCAGTCAATCTACATTCCTACTCTCACCTATGGTCACGAGCTTTGGGTAATGACCGAAAGAACGAGATCGCGGATATAAGCGGCTGAAATGAGCTTTCTCCGTAGGATTGCTGGACTCACCCTGAGAGATAGGGTGAGGAGCTCAGTCATCCGGGAGAGGCTCAGAGTAGAACCACTGCTCCTCCACATTGAAAGGAGTCAGTTGAGGTGGTATGGGCATCTGATTAGGATGCCTCCTGGACGCCTCCCACTTGAGGTGTTTCAGGCACGTCCCACTGGGAGGAGACCCCGGGGCAGACCCAGGACTCGGTGGAGAGACTATGTCTCCCAGCTGGTCTGGGAACGCCTTGGTATCCCCTCTGAAGAGCTGGAGCAGGTGGCTGGGGAGAGGGAAGTTTGGGCTTCTCTGCTTGAACTGCTGCCTCCGCGACCCGGACCTCCGGAAAAGCGGTAGAAGATGGATGGATGGATGGATGCTGTGTGATGAGAAACTTCCATGTAAATGTGTGAAGAGTGACTTGGATTAAAGAGGAGTGAGCTTGCTGTAATGATTCATTCTGTTCTGTGCTTGAGAGATGTGAAGTGTGTAATAAACCATCTGTCATGAATCTGCCTCTCATTTCACACACTCCACACTGGTGACCCAAGATGTATTATGGAACACGAGGCAAGAACCCCGGAGCCGGCCCGGACTGGAGCCCCCAGCAACGCGTGTGCGGTTTCAGTCAAGCTACCAGACTTGTGGCAGCACAACCCGCGCTCTTGGTTCCACCACACCGAGGCCCAGTTCGCCCTCTGGGGAGTAACGGCAGACGACACCAAGTTCTACCATGTGGTAGCAGTGCTGGACTCCCGCACAGCCCAGCAGGTAGCGAGCCTGCTCGATCAGCCGCCAGCCCACAACAAATATGAGGCGCTCAAGGCTGCGCTCACCCGGTGCTACACGCTCTCGGAATGTGAGGGAGCGGAGAGGCTCCTGAGACGGACCGAGTTAGGAGATGGTTCGGCCGTCGACCTGATGGAGAAGATGCTGGCATTAATGGGCACGGACGACAGGCACTTTGGCTGCACGGTGACGCAGTGGTTTAGCACTGTGGCAGCACAGTTTTACCCTCGGCCAGGGGACCGCGGGGATCATGAGATCGTGGGTTCGATCCCAGCCCCCGACCAACAGTGAGCTGTGTGGAGTTTGCATGTTCTCCCCGTGTTGCGCGGGTTTACTCCGGGATTTCTCCGGTTTCCTCCCGCACACCAAAAACATGTAGGTTTAGGGCGCTCGCGCACGCAGCGACCAGCAGCCAGTGGCTTGTCACCAAACTGCAAACCAAGTCTACCTACGGGTACAAATAAGTAACAAAAAAAAAAAAAAAAAAAAAAACAACAAAAAAAAAAAAGGAGCACCAGAGAGACACGCTCTGTTTCTACCACCGCCACTTAGGAGAGAACGCACGCAGATGTGCGCCACCGTGCCAATTCAAGCGCTCGGGAAACGCCAAGGCTGGCAGTCGGTAGCAGCTGCGACCGTCGGTGAAGAGAACAAGCTGCTCTACTTGACGGACGCGCGCTCGGGGAGGCGTTTCCTCGTAGACACCGGAGCCCAAAAAAGCATCATCCTGCCGACCTACGCTGACCGGCTGGCAGGACATAGCGGCCCCGGGATGTTGGCAGCAAACGGCTCGGAAATTAAGACCTTTGGTGAGAGGACACTGATCTTATCTCAACACGGCCGTACATACGAGTGGACTTTTGTCGTAGCAACACTGAATTACCATATACTGGGGGCTGATTTTCTGTGTGCACATGGTTTACTGGTTGATGTTGCTAACAGGCACCTGGTTAATGCACTGTCCTTTGACTCTCTCCCCTGTATAGCTGTATAGCTCCCCTGTATAACGACCCAGCCAACAGCACAAGCCAATGTCACAGCTCCAGGCGGTAAGTTCCACGCACTGCTCACTCAGTTCCTAGCACTCACGGTCCTGACGTTTTCAGCGGCCATCGCTAAACACAGGGTGGAGCACTTTATCACCACCACCACCACCGGGCCGCCCGTTTTTGCAAGACCTCGGTGCTTGGACGCAGCTAAACTGGCCATAGCGCGCGAGGAGTTCGCCAACCTGGAAAGGTTGGGCATCATCAGGCGTTCGAACTGCCCATGGGCATCCCCGCTACACATGGTCTCTAAGGCTGAGGGATCGTGGCGACCGTGCAGTGATTTCCGCAGGTTGAACAACGCCACAGCGCACGACCGCTACCCGATTCCCCACATTCAGGATTTTTCCGTTCACCTCGCCGGAGCACGCATTTTTTCCGAAATAGACCTGGTCCGCGGTTACCACCAAGTCCCAGTGCGCGCTGAGGACGTACCCAAAACAGCGGTAATAACTCGGTTTATTCAAGTTCCTGCGCATGCCATTCGGGTTAAAAGGCGCGGCACAGACATTCCAGCGCATGATGAACACAGTGCTGCGCGATCTCCTGTTCGTGTTCGTCTACCTGGACGATATCCTGGTAGCCAGTGCGTCCGAAGACGAACACGAAACCCACCTCAGGACGGTTTTCCGGAGGTTGGAGGAGCACGGGTTAATAATCAGCCCGGCAAAATGCCAGTTCGGCGTGACGGAGATTGATTTTTTGGGGCACCGCGTCTCTCCGGAAGGAGCGATCCCGTTGCCCGACAAAGTGCGCGCCGTGGCAGATTTTCCCCGGCCTCAGATGGTCAGGGCGCTGCAGGAATTTTTGGGGATGGTGAACTTTTATAACCGTTTCCTTCCCCGCGCGGCGCGGCTCATGCAACCATTGTATGCCGCGCTCAACAGACAGAAACCCGTGGATGGGGTCGACTGGACCCCGGAACGAGAGCGGGCGTTCTTGGAGGTTAAAGCAGCCCTGGCAAACGCCGCACTGCTGGCGCATCCGGACCTGGCGGCCTGGATAGTGCTCACCACTGACGCTTCAGACGTGGCCATGGGGCTGTCGTAGAGCAGCGCGTCACCGGGGCTTAGCAGCCGCTTGCTTTTTTCAGCAGAACTTTGCGCGACAGCGAACGTAAATACAGCGCGTTCGACAGGGAGTTACTGGCCCTCCACCTGGCCATACACCACTTCCAGTTCTGGCTGGAAGGGCGCAGCTTCACCGCGTTCGTGGACCACAAGCCACTAACGTTCGCGATGGCCAAGGTTTCAGAACCGTGGTCGGGCCGGCAGCAGAGACAGCTGGCCGCGATCTCAGAGTTTACTACCGATATTCAGCATGTGTCGGGTAAACTGAATGTGGTGGCGGACTGCCTCTCGCGCGCCGTGGTGGCCCCAGTCTACGTGGGGATAGATTATGCAGCCATGGCCGCGGCGCAGATCAGCGATGCAGACGTGCGCGCGCTCCAGTCTGGACCAACAGGGTTAAGGCTGGAGAGCAGGGTGCTGCAAGACGGCATGCCCCCTCTAATCTGCGATGTCTCCACGGGACGCCCACGTCCGGTGGTCCCGGTCGCGTGGCGCCGCCGCATGTTTGAGTCGGTTCACACTCTGGTGCACCCAGGAGTGCGCGTGTCAGTCAAAATGGTGGGAGAGAAGTTTGTGTGGCCGAGCCTACGCAAACAAGTAAAAGAGTGGGCTGCAGCCTGCGTGGCGTGCCAACAAACCAAGGTACACAGACACACGAAGGCTCCCTTGGAGCAGTTTCAGGTACCGGCTAAGAGGTTCGACCACGTTCACGTGGACCTCGTGGGCCCCCTCCCGCCATCACAGGGGTGCACGCACCTCCTGACAGTGGTGGACCGCACCACTCGCTGGCCAGAAGCAGTCCCGCTGGCGGCAACCACGTCCGCAGACGTAGCACGCGCTTTTTTAATAGCATGGGTGGTGCGTTTTGGAGTCCTCAATTTGTTTTCAAACTCTGGTCCGCGATGGCCCGCAGCCTGGGGGTTGCAATTCATCGCACAACCGCGTACAACCCACGGGCCAACGGGTTATGCGAGCGTTTTCACAGATCACTGAAAGCAGCACTCAGGGCTTCACTGACGGATGCAAATTGGGTGGACAGGTTGCCGTGGGTTTTATTGGGGTTGCGCTCCACACCAAAAGAGGATTTGTAAGCTTCCCCGGCAGAGCTGGTTTTCGCGCAGCCCCTGCGGCTGCCCGGGGAATTTCTGCCAGATAATTCTGCGCCGGACAGCTCCCCGTCTCAGCTTTTGCAGCGTAGCGCAAACACAGGCACACTGCCGGGCCCGGCCCACCACTGTTTTCCGTGTGTTTTCGTGCCTAAAACTTTGAAGAACGTGGAGTTCGTGTTCGTCAGACACGACGCCCACCGCCCTCCATTGTGCCCACCCTATGATGGACCGTTCAGAGTGCTGGAAACTGGGGATAAGCATTTTTTGCTAGACTTGGGGGGTAGACGGGAGAAAATTGGCATAGACAGACTCAAACCCGCCTTTGTAGCGGTGGACGAGCAAGTGCTGTTGGCTAGGGCCCCTCGGCGTGGAAGACCCCCACGGAGAGCTCTCCAGGGAAACGATTCGCCAGAGCAGCCACACGGACAGAGCGAAGTCCTGCCCCCCCCCCCCTCGCCACGGCTCACCCGCAGTCAGACACACTCCCAGCAGCCCCCCACCGGCATAGCAGCGCCACGGAGGCGGTAAACCCCAGTTACAGCAGATACGGGAGGAGACTGAAGCCAAAACAGCGTGTGGACTGATGTTCTGTCTTAAGATGCTGGGGGGGGCAGTATAGGACCTGGGGGAAGTCAGATTATTTAGCACCTCAGACAGAGACAGTGAATAAGCATGGGAGAACAATGCCCAGGGAGTTCCTGGGCATATAGCCACAAGGAGCCAGAGACATAGGGGGTTGAAGGCAGTGTAATGTAAATGTCATGCTGTGTGATGAGAAACTTCCATGTAAATGTGTGAAGAGTGACTTGGGTTAAAGAGAAGAGAGCTTGCTGTAATGATTACCTCCGCCAGGCCGAAAGGTCAGGAGGAGGTAATGTTTTTGCCGGGGTTTGTTTGTCTGTCTGTCTGTCTGTTGGTTAGCAAGATAACTCAAAAACTTTTGCACGGATTTCGATGAAACTTTCAGGCGTTGTTGCAAATGGTACAAGGAAGAACTGATTAAATTTTGGGGATGATCCGCATCACCGCCTGCATACAGGAATTTTTTAAAGCATTTTTCCACACTGTGACATACGGCCATTTTCAACATGTGCGCAGGCGCAATGGAGGGCGCTGGGCGTCGTGTCTGACCAACACAAACTCCGCCTTCTTCAACGTTTTAGCCACACAAGCACGCGGAAAACACTGGTGGCTTGGGCCCGCCAGCGTGCCTGTGCCAGCCATAGGCGCTGCGCACATTGCGCTGCTCGTCGTGTCTGACCAACACAAACTCCGCGCTCTTCAACGTTTTACGCACAGAAGCGCACGGAAAACACTGCTGGCCTGGGCCCGCCAGCGTGCCTGTCTTTGCGCCACGCTGCAAAACCTGGCACGGCCACCTGTCCGCCGCCCGATTATTTGCCACAAATTCCCCGCCCAGCCATAGGCGCTGCGTAAAAACGACCTCTCTGCCGGGAAAGATTCTAAATTCTGCTTTGCCGTGGAGCGCAACCCCAAGATAATATAAAACCCACGGCAACCTGTCTAACCAATCTGCATCCGTCAGTGGAGGAGATGGACACAGCAACACTTCAGTTTATTACCTCCGCCAAGGAGGCAATGCTTTTACTTCCGTAAAACGGGGCTACAAGGGACGGCGGGGTAATAAGGGACACTTTTCTAAATGTAATTCTGCTTTTTTTATTTAGCTTCCGCCTAGATTTGATTAAGGATTCATGGATATTTGACAATAACAACACAACTCAGCGTCCTGCTCAAAATAAAAAAAGCAGAATTACATTTAAAACATTTCCCAGAAAAGTGTCCCTTATTAACCCGCCGTCCCTTATAGCCCCGTTTTACACTACTGAACCACTAATCCTATCACTATCACATATTGTCATTGATTAACTGTCTATGTTTATTGCACTGTCCCTGTCAAATAAACAACTAATCATTGTGAATCCAATTGCTAGTCATATCTTTTCATGGTCAAGGAATCTGAAAACGTACACACAAACACTGTACGGGGGGAACTGTGCTGCTTGGCGGAGGTCTGCACTCTCCGAGTGCTTTTCTAGTTCATTCTGTTCTGTGCTTGAGAGATGTGAAGTGTGTAATAAACCGTCTGTCATGAATCTGCCTCTCATTTCACACACTCCACAACAGTATATTTTGGCCATACCTGCTCTGTGATCTCACTGATGTCCTAACTTTGCTAACCCTTTTGGTGCCCCTTTAGCTAGCCATTCAGTCATTCACAGGGGTGGACCCTCAGGGCCAGCAAAGCCTTCTCTGCTGGCCTAAACACCATCAGAGTTACATTTACAACCTTTACAACATGTTTTTTTTTTCCATGAGGATATATTAAATTATTTCCAGTAGTCTATTCTCTTCATTTTGTAGCTTTTCTCTTGGTTGCACTCCTTCCAGTAGTGTAATGCATATTAGAGTTTTTTTTTGTCAAATCGTATTTTCAGCCATTTGTGTTGCCAGCGTCAAGCAAATCTGCCTTGGGCCTCCAGGAATTAACAGTGTGGCTCTGTAAGTTAAATTAACTGTTAAACTTATCCTGTTGCTTTAACCAAACAGATGTCTTCTGTACGTCCAGGGGTACGCATAGAAGGCATCCCGGGGTGAGACTGGACATCCTGGCAGATAAGCACATCTGTCACAAGGTCTGTTGTGGACTTTTGCCAGTCGGTGCATCATGACATGCACTACACAAAGAGCAGAGATAAACAAACCTATCATCTGCTCAGTCACTGCAACAGATACTGGAGTCAGTTTGTCTTGGCCTGTCTTTGCCACTGATAATACCTCTATCTGCCAAGAGTGTGCCGCTACTCCAGCAAAAGCTAGCGGTACTCAAATACTTTGCAAGCAGTTTCATGAAATGGTCAGTCAGAAGGCAACTCATACTGGCTCGGACGTCGCCCGGGTTAACAAGGTCAGGAGTTCCTGGCAGTGGAAGGTGAAGGACAGAGTTGCATGGAGGAATCTGATCAGACCTAAATGAAACAGTCATTGTCGCCCCCAACAGACTGCTATGATGATGATGATTGGATGGTTAGACTCCTCCACCCACAATGCAGAGGATTCTAGCTAGCAAAACACCAGTGTAAGTACTTGCTTAAGCAGCTACAATATACTGTATCTGTTTAAATACAACAGCTCTTTTCCCACCCACAATGGCTGACGGGGGAAAGGAAAATGATTTGGTCGCTGATTTTTAAAAAAAATCAATTTTCCAGATGGACTTTTCAAGAAAAGCCGGTCATTGTGAAGAGAGGTCGGCCAACCCTGAAGCTAGCAGGACCGTTTTAGCCGGGGAAAGGATTCCTCTGTCACTTCCGTATTAACAACAAGCAGTATCCTTGGATTACAGTCTCCGAGGAGTGCTGCAAATTATCTTGTTGGGAATGCCTGTTGTTTTCAACTGATCAAGTAGATACTTGGAGCCAGACAGGGTTTGCAAACGAGCTGTCTGTCACACCATGATGATTTAGGCAGCGTTCACCAAACGTACAAAAACTGGTCTAAAATGCTGGGATGAAATGAAATGTTCACTTTTGGCAGCATGCATCACGTATCCATAACGACTTGGACATATAATTAGGTAATAGTAACTTAAACCAACTAATGTTTAGCATGCTGCCAACATTCACAACTTATGCGGAACAATAATCTAACTTCTGCATAGCGCAGTCATGCCAAACTGCCGGTGCCTCCTGAGCCATGATTCCTAGTTTTGGGAGAGATCACATCTGTTCAGCCAAGATGATTCTCCCCTCCAAAGACCGGCGAGGGGCGTGACCGACCTGGCAGAGCTGTCAAATCTGTCAGGTCAGTCATGCCCAAAACAGCTGATGTGACACGTCAGAAACATCAGATAACAGTAGTCGCAACCTGACTCAAAGGCACGTGAACTGATAACGATAAAAAAAAGTGTATTTTCAATAAAGTCCATCCATCCATCCATCCATCCATCTTCTACCGCTTTTCCGGAGGTCCGGGTCGCGGAGGCAGCAGTTCAAGCAGAGAAGCCCAGACTTCCCTCTCCCCAGCCACCTGCTCCAGCTCTTCAGAGGGGATACCAAGGCGTTCCCAGACTAGCTGGGAGACATAGTCTCTCCACCGAGTCCTGGGTCTGCCCCGGGGTCTCCTCCCAGTGGGACGTGCCTGAAACACCTCAAGTGGGAGGCGTCCAGGAGGCATCCTAATCAGATGCCCATACCACCTCAACTGACTCCTTTCAATGTGGAGGAGCAGCGGTTCTACTCTGAGCCTCTCCCGGATGACTGAGCTCCTCACCCTATCTCTGAGGGTGAGTCCAGCAATCCTACGGAGAAAGCTCATTTCAGCCGCTTGTATCCGCGATCTCATTCTTTCGGTCATTACCCAAAGCTCGTGACCATAGGTGAGAGTAGGAACGTAGATTGACTGGTAAATCGACAGCTTTGCCTTAGAACTAAGCTCCCTCTTCACCACAACAGACCGGTACAACGTCCGCATCACTGCAGATGCTGCTCCAATCCGTCTGTCGATCTCTCGCTCCATTTTCCCCTCACTCGTGAACAAGACCCCAAGATACTTAAACTCCTCCACTTGGGGCAGGAGCCTGTCCCCAACCCGGAGAGGACAATCCACCTTTTTCCGGCTGAGGACCATGGACTCGGACTTGGAGGTGCTGATTCTCATCCCAGCCGCTTCACACTCAGCGGCAAACCGTCCCAGCAAGAGCTGTAGGTCATTGCTGGATGAAGCCAACAGGACAACATCATCTGCAAACAACAGAGATGAGATCCTGTGGTCACCAAGCATGACACCCTCCATTCCCTGGCTGCGCCTAGAAATCCTGTCCATAAAAATTATGAACAGGACCGGTGACAAAGGGCAGCCCTGGCGGAGTCCAACTCTCACTGGGAATGACTCCGACCGAGTGTTGGCAATGCGAACTAAACTCTCACAACGGTCGTACAGAGACCGAATAGCTCGTAACAACAAGCCCGATACCCCATACTCCCGAAGCACCCCCCACAAAAATCCACGAGGGACGCGGTCAAATGCCTTCTCCAAGTCCACAAAACACATGTAAACTGGTTGGGCAAACTCCCACGAACCCTCAAGAATTCTCGAGAGGGTAAAGAGCTGGTCCGATGTGCCACGGCCAGGACGAAAACCACATTGCTCCTCCTGAATCCGAGGTTCGACCAACGGCCGGGCTCTCCTCTCCAGTACCTTGGCATAGACCTTCCCAGGGAGGCTGAGGAGTGTGATCCCTCTAAAGTTGGAGCACACCCTCCGGTCCCCTTTTTTGAAGAGAGGAACCACCACCCCGGTTTGCCATGCCAAAGGCACTGCCCCCGACCTCCACGCAATGTTGCAGAGGCGTGTCAACCATGACAACCCAACAACATCCAGGGCCTTGAGGTACTCGGGGCGAATCTCGTCCACCCCCGGGGCCCGGCCACCAAGGAGATTTTTAACCACCTTGGCGACCTCAGCCCCTGTGATAGGCGAGTCATCCCCCTCGTCCCCAAACCCTGCTTCCTCTGTGGAAGGCGTATCAGTGGGATTGAGGAGATCCTCAAAGTATTCCTTCCACCGCCCGACGATATCCCCAGTTGAAGTCAACAGTGTCCCATCCGCACCATACACAGTGTGGACGGGGAGCTGCTTTCCCCTCCTGAGCCGCCGAACAGTTTGCCAGAATCTCTTTGAAGCCGACCGAAAGTCTTGTTCCATGGCCTCACCGAACTCCTCCCATACCCGGGTTTTTGCTTCAGCAACCACCCGAGCTGCACTCCGCTTGGCCTGCCGGTACACCTCAGCTGCTTCGGGAGTCCCACAAGCCAACCAAGCTTGATAGGACTCCTTCTTCAGCTTAATGGCCCCCCTCACCACTGGTGTCCACCACTTGGTTCGGGGGTTGCCACCACGAGATGCACCGACCACCTTGCGGCCGCAGCTCTGGGCTGCCGCTTCAACAACAGAGGTGGAGAACATGGCCCATTCAGACTCCATGTCTCCAGACTCCCTCGGAATGTGGTTGAAGTTCTTCCGGAGGTGGGAGTTGAAGACCTCCCGGACAGGGGCCTCAGCCAGACGCTCCCAGCACACCCTCACTATACGTTTGGGTCTACCAGGTCTGAATGGCTTCCTCCCCTGCCATCGGATCCAACTCACCACCAGGTGGTGATCAGTTGACAGCTCTGCACCTCTCTTTACTCGGGTGTCCAAGACATACGGTCGCAGGTCTGATGATACGATAACAAAATCGATCATCGACCTGCGGCCTAGGGTGTCCTGGTGCCAGGTGCACATATGGACACCCTTATGCTTGAACATGGTGTTCGTTATAGACAGACTGTGGTTAGCACAGAAGTCCAATAACTGAACACCACTCGGGTTCAGATCGGGCAGGCCGTTCCTCCCAATCACCCCCCTCCAGGTTTCACTGTCGTTGCCCACATGCGCATTGAAGTCCCCCAGTAGGACAATGGAGTCTCCAGGAGGAGCACCCTCCAGCACCCCAGTCACAGACTCCAAAAAGGGTGGGTACTCTGAAACATCATTTGGTGCATAGGCACAAATGATGGTCAGGACCCGTTTCCCAACCCGAAGGCGCAGGGAAGCAACCCTTTCGTCCACCGGGGAAAACTCCAATATAGAGGCAGCAAGGTGGGGCGATACAAGAATACCTACCCCTGCTCGTCGCCTCTCGCCCGGGGCAACTCCAGAAAAGGCCAAGCTCCAGCCCCTCTCCAGGAGACTGGTTCCGGAACCGGAGCTGTGTGTTGAGGTGAGGCCGACTATATCTAGCCGGTATCGCTCAATCTCGTACACCAGCTCAGGCTCCTTCCCCACCAGAGAGGTGACATTCCACGTACCAAAAGCCAGTTTAGAAAGCTTGGGATCAGTCCGCCAAGGTCTCCGCCTTTGACTGCCACCTAATCCACATAGCACCGGACTTCCATGATCCCTCCTGCAGGTGGTGAACCTACTGGAGGGCGGACCCATGTAACTCCTTCGGGCTGAGCCCGGCCGGGTCCCATGGGTGGAAACCCGGCCACCAGACGCTAGCCTTCGAGCCCCTCCCCCAGGCCTGGCTCCAGGGTGGGGCCCCGGTAACCCCATACCGGGCGGGGTACACTGAATCCTTGATATACAATTTATCATGAGAGTCTGTTGGATCGTTCTTCGTCTGGCCCTTCACCCAGGACCAGTTTGTCTTGGGAGACCCTATCAGAGGCAAATTGCCCCGGACAACATAGCTCCTGGGATCACTGGGGCACGCAAACCCCCCCCACCACGATAAGGTGACGATCCATGAGGGGGTTTTCAAGCCACTTTTTTTTTTCACTTTTTTTTCAATAAAGTGAAAAAAAATAAAACCAAGATAATACATGGAGTGTGCGTTTGCTGGGAGGCACAGCCAACAGCAAAGTAATCAGCTGTGCTCTGCGCTTCAAGCGATCAGTTGACTGAATCCTCCTCCTCCGGTGTTCGGACATTTTGGCATATCTATCACAACAGCATTGGACAGACAATCGTGTAGACTGCAGTTAAATGTAAAAAAAACCCCCGACAGGTCCTGTGTGTTTAGCTCTGTGTGTGTGTGTGTGTGTGTGTGTGTGCGTGCGTGCGTGCGTGCGCTGCAGGCAAAGAGCTCTGTACAAATTTTTCCTGTGAACCAACGCTGCAAATATGCCATTTGCTCCGCGAATGTGGGACGTTATCAGCCATAGGCTCGATACATTGGAAGATTTTCAGCATGCTGAAAATTAATTTTCAGAGGAGCTTGGCAAACAATGCTGTATACCAGCATTCTTCAAGGTGCTCTTAACTTACACAAAACTGAGCCATAACTGATTCACGTACCCCAGCGTATTCTCCAAATTTTTCATACGTTTTGCAAACACTGCCTAAATCTTCTAGGTATGACAGGGCCTTAATGAAGGCAGCAGTGAGGCACCAAAGCATAACCACCAGCTGGACAAACAACAGTACTTTTAAACCTTTGGGGAAACGAGACTGAATCTGCAGCTCAACAAACAACTGCGCAGGGAAATGGAGCTCTACAATGGAAAGGTAAAGATTTTTAAAACTATAATTTTATAGTTAAAGTTACCTTTAACATGCTTTGTGTGGACAGCCCCATAGGCTATTTTTGCGGTACTTGGTATGGATGGCACTTAAATCAGGTAGATCACCACTGAAGGTCTAGTTGTAAAATACACCGTCCGCCACCGGTCAATTCAGGGTTGCTTCTAAGGCTGGGCGATATGGCTTAAAAATAAAATTCCAGATTTTTTCATGCCACATTTAGTTTTGATTTTAATTGAGATCTTTGATTGAAGACAAGGAATTATTTTTAATACAGGATTTTTTCCTCAAGCAAACATGATTCCCTATTGGGAAACTTGGCTATTGGGAATGAAGTGCAAAGCTGGCTTTCACCAAACATTTCTAAAGTACCAACTTAACTTTTATAAAATTAACTTTTCAGGTTGGGGGAGGGGGAGGCTACCATTAGGTGTTGTAGTCAAAACCTTGTTAAGACCAGAGTTGATCAACACCAAGACCTACATACACAGTGGTCTTAGTCTCGACTTGGCCTTGAAAATTCCAGCTTTAGTTCCCAGGTTTTCCTGTGTGTCTTCAGCCCCTTTCCCATCTCTCAAATGTAGCTGCCCGATAAAGGCAAAAATGTCCACAAATAAATCCACAAAAAAGCTGTGCAATATGTAAATACTGAGAAAACAAAAGTTCAGGCCAACACTGAAAAAAGCAAAAATCCCTAATCCAATATGTGCATGGACCTCAACCATTACAACACGTTATAACACAAATGTGTAAACCCAGTAAACTCAACTTGCTTTACCCAGGGGCCACCTTTGATGGATAACATGAGGACAGGATCCAGATACTAGAGCCCTAATTTGAGCTTCAGCTAATTATCAGTGGTGTTAAATGTTAAGTTAAAAAATTAAAGGGACAATCCTTAAATAGATTCAAAAAATGTAAATATGTAATTTGCAATGAGTGCAATAATAACTTTGGTATTCTAAAATAAGCTCTTTCATAGCATAAATAACAAGTGCACTCTGGGGGAGTGCAATATCTCCCGCCTCCGTTTTCTTTGAAGATCCCAATATCTTACTGAAGGAGAGCAATTTCCAGCTTTCCCATGCACATCAGTGTATATCAAACCCTGGTACCAAGTCTCAAAACATCTGGAACAAAATTAGGAGGGGCTGATTTCACAAAACAGGCAGGACAGATGGACGGATGAACAGACAGACGGGCATTGCCATAACATAATCCCCCTTTGGTCTTCGACTGGTGGGGGATAAAAACATTGAAAATTATCATACCACATGTGCCAACATCAATAAATTAACTATCAGACAAGTTTACAATCTGTGCTGTTAACCCAAACTTCTAATACTGCAGGCCTTCATTAAAACAAGGCTGGTAAAATTATGCTAACCACTGCCGCAGTGCTAACCACTCCGCGGTGGCAGAGTGGTTAGCACTGCGGCAGCACAGTAACTCACCCTTGGCCGGGGGATCCTGGGTTCGATCCCAGCCCCCAACCAACAGGGATCTGTGTGGAGTTTGCATGTTCTCCCCGTGTCTGCGTGGGTTTACTCCGGGATTTCTCTGGTATCCTCCCACATGCTAAAAACATGCAAGTTAGGTTAACTGGCATCAAAACTGGGGATTCTAAATTGTCCTTAGGTATGAATGTGAGAGAGAATGGTTGTCTGTCTCTCTGTGTTGGCCCTGAGATGGACTGGCGATCTGTCCAGGGTGTACCCTGCCTCTCGCCCAAAAAAGATGCTGGGATAGGCTCAAGCCCCCCCGCGACCCGAAAAGGATTAAGCAGAAGAAGATGAATGGTAAAATTAATAAAGGCAGAGTGACACGCAGTTGCTTTAGTTTCAGGCTTCTGCTACTGTGAATTCTGGCTCCTTGGCTCCCTGTCACTGTCATTGCTTTGTAAGGCCTTAAACAGAGCCCTTGTTAATGTAATTACTGTATTTTTCACCCAATCCACTCCACAGTTTTTCCCCTTGCATCCCATCAGTCCTGTCTCGGTGCTGCTCTGCCATGAAACCCAGAGAGGCCAGAGGACGGAACAAACTGGTTCATACTGGAAAAGCACACCTGTTGTGATAAGCTGAAGAAAATCTGTGGCCGTCCGCCATAAAGTCTCATAACACCCCCACTGATAAGTGTAAGAGAGCTCTCAGTGGCTGTGATTAACCATTTATGCTCATACCCTCAGATGTAACATGCTTCTGAAACTGCATTCCTCTTGAGTTGCTTTGCTTCTCCTTATGATCACTTTAAGAATCATAGGAGACTCAGAGTTTGTTTATAAGGAGGAGCAGAGCCTCTGTTGTGGAAAATAATACCATCAGAGAAAGTGGGAATATTTTGTGAGGTGTTGAAAAAAATCCCAGTGCTGTAGTGTAAGGAAATGTGTATGCTTACAAAACAAACCCTGCATCTAAACAGAGATCTGCAGGTTTTAGAGGTTTAATGCGGCATTATCTTAGGAGTCATTTGCAAACGCTGCAGACACATCCTGTGGTGCTTGATGGAACAAAAGAGCTACAAGCCAAATGTCTGCATACAAGAACAGAAAATGTATACCGGCATGCTTTAAAAAAAAAAATCTCACGTTGAGTCATAATTCTTCATTAAAACAAGATTGTGCTTCCAATGTTGACGGTGGATATTCAGACTAATGAGCTCATGGAGACGCTTGGGCCATGTTTGATCTCCAGCTATAAAACACAAGGGCCTGACACACGGTGTATGCCTGGATACAAACAAGCGCACCCTTGTGAGTGGAAAAACACACACAAACACTGTTCCTGAGGTACAGGCTGGAGTCTGCCCTACAAGCCACGTTTGTTCAAACAGAACAAGAACAAAGAGAGCAGGTGGGATACGACCTTAAACACCTGCCAAAAATGGGGGGAAAAAACAAAAGAATAAGGGTGTTCTGTACTACATGGTATTTAAAAACTATTTATTAAAATATTCACAAGAAAAGCCACGACTTGGCAGAAGAAGAGAAAAACAAATATGCTGATGGCCTAGTATGTTAATGCCACAAGTAAAGTTTTCTTTAGAAGGTATATCACACATCAAGTCTAAGCTAAAGAAAGATCGAATCTATAAAACATGAGTCAGACTGAGGCGATATTTCCTTTTATTCAAATATCTATACTTACTGCAGCAGCAGAGATGAGCGAGTGTGATGTTTTACGGTAGAAAGTATTCCACATTTAATGAAATTACTAGAAACACAAAGGTCCTGTCCTTTGCTCATAATTATTTCATGCTGCTTTGGGGCACAGAAAACTCCCATCTCAGCCTACCAGCAAACTGAGCGGCGTCTCTGAAGCACGAAACTCGGTGTGTGCACAGCTGAGACCGGCTAATTAAATGAGGGCCGCTTCTAACCATAAGCCAGGGTGAAGAATAGCATCCTCTCCATCACCAGGGAGCACAGTGGACTTGCTGGGAGGCACAAGAGCTCCGGTTTGACATGATCTTGTGCTTACCGTTAAAGATCTAGAGGGATGAGATGCTCTTTGCTGCAAACACAAAAGATTCCTTTTCATCTTAAGGCAGATTCAGGCGATGGTGTCATTTGCGTTAATGGTGCCCTGCTCATGTGTGCGTGCTTCGCTATGCCAGAAGAACCTCTGAGTGTGAACAGCAAATCAGGCTATCTAACAGCAGTTCACTTTACTGACACACACCAGCAGTCCTGGGAGCTCCTTACCCAATTTGCCCTGCCTGGACGCAAAACCTGTGGCACGCTACAGTGAAACTGCACTTTGGCATTTCGAGAAACGGCGTGGTACTAGACTCTGAGGTGTTCGCTCCAAACAGCTGAGCAGAACAGAAATGACTTCAGAGAAAATGACTGACAGGCACAAAGATGGGAAAAGACATGAAAAGAACCCTGAGATGGACAGATACTCCAGATAGAACAATTCTTAATAATGTAAAAACAAAGGCAGAGGGATGAAACAAAACAGCTCATAATCAGGATCCAGTGGTTTTATAGTGTACACAGAACACTGTGTACAGCTGCTTTTGGCCAATAGGAGAGCAGCCTGCGTGGCCAGGGCCATGAAAGCTACGGTTAACAATTATGGATCACTTCAAAAGAACTTGGAAACAATAGCGACCACATTTGAATCTGTGCAGGGCGCCCAGAGATAATCGGCTAAAAATAAACTCATCTGCCATCTCAGGCATCATTGCTGGCAGTCCAGCCAGCAAATTTTCACAAGAAACTGAAATGCTTATTTGAGAAAATAAATGCCAATTGAGATCTCATTTAGCATGAAGACTAGCTGAAGGTCTTGCAGATAACATCTTGGACACAGACGCATTTTGATGAGACATCTGTATCTGTGTGATAAGCCTCAGTGCACATCTTTCTGCATTTTCACTTAAAGGTCATCAATAAAAGCTACTTATTGCTCCCAGATACAATTGTCCATGCATAACATGACAAACACCTTAAGAATCAAGTGCTAAATCTATCTAGAAAACAAAATATATTGTAAAAAATTAGACAATTTATGAGCTGTTCTAATGCCAAACAGGTGAAAACTGGGCTTCACAAAAATCTGAGCTCGCCAGCTACTGTGGCTAGCAGTTTTCAAAACTTACTAGCCACTTAGCCTTTTACTAGGGATACCTAATATTTGGATCCAATTTTCTTGTAAATTTAGAACCATTTATATGTAAGTTTGTGACTTTACCCTTGTAAATGTGGGACAGCTTTTCCATTCCGTTTTTTTTTTTTCCCTTTAAGGTCAATTTGTCCTGTGAATGGTTGTCTGTCTCTCTGTGTTGGCCCTGTGATGGACTGGTGATCTGTACCCCGCCTCTCGCCCAAAGACAGTGGGATAGGCTCCAGCACTCCCCAAAAAGACCCCAAAAGAGTTGAATATGAATGAATTTTTTTCCTCATTAAATTCATGGCTTCTTCTACTTGTGCATTTATTTTTTCCCTCTAAGTTTTTTTTTTCATATAAATTAAAAAAACTGTGCTGTCATTTTTTCTGGAAATTTGTTTGTGTGTGTGTGTGGGGGGGGGGGTTTCTCAAAAATGTACAGCTTTTTCTAGTAATTTCTTTTGCAAATGTGTTTTCTCCTCTTAAATTTGTGACAATAGTATAAAACAATTTGTCACCACTTGACAAACGACATATTTTTAACTGAAAAGATATAAACACAGACTCTGTATGATGTGAAAAAATGCATTAACAGAAACATTTATGCAGTTACATTTTTTTGATTGTGGGAGAGCAGCTCATTCCAGCCTGATGAAACCACCCTGAGAGTGCTCAGATCTCATGACCTTGGATCCTGACCTCGGCTTTGAGCACTACCTTGATGCAGACCAATGTGAAGATCATTGTCAATGAATTTGGTAAGCATCAGAGTAATTGGATAGGAAGGGCACTGATTCCCATCAAATATACTGCATATGATGGACTGACAGATGGAGGACGGATATGGGAGGCTGCAATATTACATTTGCTCCCTTTTGACTTCACCAGAATGAGCTAATAGAAACACAATTATGACATGTGGGCACCCCACACACAATAAAGCACATCAACTAAAAAAATAGGCTCTTTGTCATGCAAGGGGTGGCCAAAAATTCTACTGGAATTTTGCTGGTGGCCTTCTGCTAATGTCTGGATTAAATAAACAACTGCAACTAATACGACTGCCAATCTCAGTGTTTCCCCTGCCATCATATTGGGGGGGTAGAAAGGGTAGTCCCCACAAGAGATGATCAGAAAATTGGTCCCCATCAAACAGCAAAACCAGTATGTGTGTGTGCTCCTGTCTTTCTATTCTTATGTGGACCACCCCTTGATAAACCAGCTTTTAGTGAGGGCATTTTTCCTTGTGAGGACATTTGGCCTGGTCCTCATAAGGAAAAATGCTAAGTCATAAAAGATCACACAAATAAGTGATCTGACAAACAAGGATTCCGAAACAGTCACTAATACTGGAGGTCCCATTCGTTTTCAATAGTTAGGTATTCTGTAATTTTTCTGTATTTATTTTTCTATATAGCGCCACAACACCATGATTCCTTTAAGGGTTTGTCGTTGTTGACCTTAACACTGCCCTCCCCCCCCAGTCTGTAAACCTTGGGGAAACACTGAACCTACATTCCTACAGAACAGCTAAAATGACCACAAACCTCTAATCTAAGACTAATTCACTCTAGTTCGCTCACCTCAGCCCAGCAACGGCAGGCTTCAGCCTAGAGAAAATAATCTGTGGGACTGAAGTAAAGGTGTCTTGCCACCTCCAGACGAGTGTAGTTGTGGAGGATCCATGATTGTAGTGGACTGTTGTTACAGTACTCCACAGTGGGGCCGTAGGTGCCGTCCTCCAGACGGCTGATAGTCAGACATGACTGTGTGATGATGTGAAGGAAAGTGTGTTTCTGCGGCAAGCCGGGAGGGAAAAGGGACAGATGGTGGTGAAGGTAAGTCAAAGTTTTCTAAAAGTTTTCTTAAACTGAAGCATCTGTTCTTCATGGCAAACTTGTGCAGTTTATCACTGATGGAGAGGAAAAAAACACTGGTATTCACAGAAGGTGCTACACACAGTATTATGGTTATAAATGGGGTGTCACTATGAAGGCTTTAACACACGAAGGGTGGAAGTCACAATAACTTCACAGGACATCAATTTTGCAGTACCAAATACTTTGCAATCATCTACAATGCATTCTGTGTGTAACTGATGGGAGTAATTATGTATTTATTTGCTGCAATAAGGTGTGTTTATCGTACATTGTAATATTTCAATAATGCATCAGTTCAGTTAATTAGCGCTCTGATTTGCTTTTCTTCATTGTCACCCTTACCTCACTGCAGGTTATTTAAGTTCTATTCATGTTACCATCAACTGTTCAGTAAGCACCAGCATTAGGAGTCAATCATGTTGTGACTCTGGTAAATCAAATTAGGAGGGAAAGCTGTACTTTTTGGTGTGTAAAAATAATATTTTCCACCAGTGTATTTATAACACAAAAACAAGCGATATCATATAATTAAGCAATATTACACAAGAAGGAGTGCGATATATCACTGCAGTGATTCAGTCATAGGCCCGACATGAAGCGGAGGTGCAGAGACATCACCACAATGATATATTCATGATACTGCACAACATCAAGAGCAATATTCCTTTTATACAACAGTTTCACAAGCGCAGTTTACTAAATGACAGCAATACTGGACAAAATATTATAATTGTTGTTTGTTTGAACAGTTTTGTTCTGCCAAGAAAGATAGTGCCTTCTGAGTGTACCCAGTTAACTGCTGTTAAGCACCTCAACGAGCACAATATAGAAAGGAATAGGTCTATTGTCACTTCATACACACATGCAACCAAATTACATACAGTATTGTCCAGTGGAGTTTATGTACACAACGATCGGGTTTGTGGGTCAGGTTACTCGTGCTGGCATCTAGTTACCTTCAGTATATTTCCGTTAGTTTCAGTGCACTTCTCTCACTTTTTCTTGGCATTTTCAGATAGAATAAAGAGTCCATCATCACAAAGGTATTATGGTTGACTAGTCAAGACAACAAATGCAACTCTAGCTGATGTATTTTGTTGTAAACAAATGTGAAATATCTAGCCAGCTGATAACAAGGCTGTGACGTCCAGGTCACAGAGGTCAGTATTTTTAGGACCTCCTCTTTTCAAATAGCGACTCCCTATGGAAATTAAGGTATCCTACACAGCATTACAATTCTCACATAAGAAACCATTGATATTAACTATAATCTGATTATTAGAGCATGTCTGAAGTGGACTGATATGTGTTCTGCGAAAAGTCTGAGTGCAATTATCGGGGTATATATTCCAATCAGATTGTCAAAACTAACTGCTGCGTAATGTTTTCTAAACATTTTCAACCATCTCTTTCATCTTTGGAAAAAAAGGGATAAATCTGCAGTTAAATAAGAATCCCACTTTTAATCATTTCCATTATTTTTTATTGTATTGTTTTTGCTACTGTATATACTGTATTGTTTGTCCCATTTCAATTTTTTTGTCAAATAGCTTTATGCAACATTTTATTCAGAAAATTAAAGGTATTTAGTTCCTTTTATCACTGGTCGACACAGCCTATTCTTTTTTCTGGAAAGATTCATTTTAAGATTCAAGCAAAATCTGTTCTTCAGTTTTCATGTTCTGAATCAGACCCACTAGTCCATTCCTTCAAAAGTCAGTCATTTTTTTTTTTTTTTGGACTTATCTTGTACCCGTAGGTAGATTTGTTCCGCAGTCCGGTGACAAGCCACCAGCTGCCGGTCGCTGCGTGCGCAAGCGCCCCTTAACTCCCTAACATGTTCATTTTACTTTCTTTTGGTTCTGAGGTTTCAGTTTGTTTTCTGTTGTTTATGTACATGTGTGCTGTAATGTTTCTCTATGAGACTGCTGTATATTTCAATCTGTGATACTATATTTTATTAGCCTTTTATAACCACAAGCTGCTATAAAATTATTTTTTAAACTGAAACCCAAGAAGACAAGTCTGCTGTTTGTGTGTCACCTAATGAGGATCCATAACACATCTGACTTAATGCAACACTTGCTATATAATGGCTATGACATTTATAACAGTTAACCAGTAATGTTTGCATACTTCCACTTAACGAGTTTTCAGATTGTGAATTTGATCCCGATCTATGCCTCAAATATTGCTGGCCTACTAATGTAGGCGGTTTAACCCCTACAAATGAACTACAGTATTTAAGGATGCCAGCCACCAGTAGGAAAACGCAGTATTCCTAATCTACAACACTAACACACCCTCCACAAGCAAGATAAAAAAAAATACAGCAAAACTGGTGGAAAACTCAGCAGGTTTTGAAGTCTTCTGTGGCAAAATTGTTATTACTACAACATTTTGTAAGTGGTATAATCCCCTGGTGGTAATTTTGGGGTCAGCCCGGTAAGCACAGCTTATTTCTGGCTGAAACAGCAGAGCACCTAGACTGGTGGATGTCGGTCAAAGCTATAAATGAATAAAACAGAAATATGGCAAAATGTCAGAGTTCTGTGAAAGTGAAATTGATGACCAGATGAAATGTTAATGGTACTATAGTCACCCAGGATTCAGACCCCGTCAGTCATATCTGAGCTAAAAATACCAGCGACCACTGTCAGCAGCGAAACCCCAAAGCTGTTTACAACAGAGACCCATCCTCTTTATGAATTATTCTTTTTTTTTTTCATTTTAAGAACACAGGGAAAGAACAAAGTGTAATGAAAGGATTTCTCTGAGGGTTTGTTCAATGCTCGATGGAAAGGCCCCTGAGCTGGCTCACCTTGTGGCATCCACATGTCAGAGAAGAGACATCTCAATCACTTACAGTCAACTCTGAAGTCCCTGCTGTCTTTTTCTCCCTGAGGTTTAACAATGCATAAATTGTTAATATAAAAATGCTTTCAGAGTTGTATGATCTATAATGCATTTTCTGTTCAGAAGAAACAAGGCTTGAGAAGAACAGTTTGTGCCTCAATGAGACTCAAAATGTCTTCCTGTTTTGTGTCTACAACCAGGGCGTGACATTAACTTTTTTGCTCACTGGCCACTGTGGCTATTGATTTTCCAAAATTACTAGCCACTCAGCCTTTTCACTAGCCACAATTTTGTGGTTGGAAAATTATGTTTAATACGATCAAATTTGATTGTTGCATGCTAAATTTGACTTGAACCAAATAAACAACCTTTTTAAATGTAAACTACCCCTTTTACAAACATAAAAATAGCAAGAGAAACACTGTTGAAGTATTTATTAACAGCAGTAAATGCTGTAAAACAGTTGAGAAAAATATTTGCAATATGAGAGTGAAGTACATGTGGATTTGGGGTCTGTCCCAATTCTCATTCGTGCCTCTTCCCCTTTGCCTACCCCCCACCCTTTGGCCCTTGAAATCAAAGGCCAAGGGGTAGGGGTTGAAAATGACCCCTATGAATTGGGACACCCCTTCAGGGCTGCACAGTGTCATTAGTAGTTGCTGATGGATTTAATCTAAATGGACACTACCTGTTTTCACAGGAAAAAAAAAGAAGACAAAGAAAACTGATGAGGAAAAAAGTCTCATCTTAAAGAGAAAAATGTCTCAAATTTACAGGAACAATTCTAATCAGTAGAAAAAGTCAGAAATTTACTAGAACTAGTGCATACCTGTAGAAACCAAGTGTAAGCAAGTATTTCTGCATGCCCGTAGAAACCAAGTCTAAGCAAGCATATCTGCATGCCCGTAGAAAGCAAGTATAAGCAAGCATTTCTGCATGCCTGCCTTTGCTGTCACCATTCAGTGATGCCTGCCTTTGATCTTTGACGTCACCACTCGTTCAGTGATGCCTGCCTTTGATCTTTGATGATGTCATAGCAAGTCCTATGATCGTGAGTGATGCCTGCCTTTGATCACACACACACAGATTTTCTTGAATCACTCTATACTATGGTGTCTATATGACATCATATAGACCATGCAGAGAGCATAGGAACATCATAGGTGATCCTATGATCTTTTAGTGAGTCCTATGGTTGTGACAGACACAGACAGACACACACACAGATTTCTTGATATCTCTGTGTCTGTCTGTCTGTTTGACATGACTACAGGACTCGCTAAAAGAGCATAGAATCGCCTACATGATGTCTATATGACATCATATAGACACTGTCATGACCATAGGACTCACTAAAATATCATAGGATCACCTATGATGTTCCTATAATCGCTACATGATGTCTACTGTATATGAGATCATATAGACACCATACCATAGTATAGAGTGATTCAAGAAAATCTGTGTGTGTCTGTGTGTGATCAAAGGCAGGCATCACTCACAATCATACGACATCAAAGATCAAAGGCAAGCATCACTCATGATCATAGGACTTGCTATGACATCATCAAAGATCAAAGGCAGGTATCACTCACGCTTATTCACGATCATAGGACATCAAAGATCAAACACAGGCATCACTCATGATCATAGGACTCACTATGACATCATCAAACATCACATGCAGGCATCATAGGACTCGCTATGCCATCAGCCTATGCCATAGGCTGATGGCATAGCGTATAGCGTATGGCATAGCATATAGACACCATAGGTCCTATGGTGACTATATGACAACATCATCAAAGATCATAGGACTCGCTATGACATCATCAAAGATCATAGGACTCCCTATGACATCATCAAAGATCAAATGCAGCCATTACTAAACGAGTGGTGACATGCTTGCTCATGCCTGCTTTCTACCGGCATGCAGAAATACTTGCTTATACTTGGTTTCTACGGGCATGCATGGGTATGAACGGGCATGCACAGGTATGCACTAATATAGAGTGATGAAGAAAACTAAATTCAGAGAAAAACGTGGACCCCCCTGGTGGGCCATTTTTGGTCCACGGGCCTTGACACCCCTGGACCAGCACATTAAAAATACATAATGAAGACTTTTTACTTCCATGAAATAGCTGTAAATCACAGATATCATAGATAATCACAGATAAACAAAAGTTCACCTCAGAAGAAGCTTCATTTGCTCTTCACAGCAACATAAAGTTTAGTCACTTTTTCTCTCCATCATACATAAACTTAAAGTAGAACTGAACTGAACGGCACTGGGTGATAGTACATACAATTATAAAGATAATTTATCATTGGCACCCCCTCCACAAATCCCGGAATCTTGGAGAAAATCGCGATTTTGAATTTCCCGCCCTGAAAAATCAGACAAATCCACCGAAGTGCAGCCGGAGTTCCGCGTGACGTCACGAGTGTGACCCAGTCCTCATGTTTACCATTGCGAGCACGTCGACACTGGTTGTTTTTGGTGCATTTTGTCATGATAGTCGACTACAAAACACTTCCAACACCTGGGAAGATCTGTTCAGTGGCCAAGGAAAGCTGTCACGGCGACGAAAGAAAAGAAAGGGGGAGGAAAAGCGACCGGGAAGCGATGCGTTTCTAGATATACAGTGATCCCTCACTTATGGCGTTTAATGGGGACCAGAACCGACCGTGAAAAGTGAAAAACCGCGAAGTAGCGTCACCCCCCCCAAGGGCGTCAAAAGCACTATTTTGCACAAAAAGGCACAAGAGAACAGCGAAAAGTGCCACTAAGCAACACGAGTGATAAAGAACAATGAATGCGGTCTTCCTTCGCTGGGTAAAACGTCTCGGCCAATCAGCTTGCGAGGTAAAACGTCTCGGCCAATCAGCTTGCGAGATTCCCGAGCGGTGAAGAGGTGGGCGGAGAGGAGTGGAGCGGTGGTCAGAGAGGTAGATTTTCAGTTGTGCGGGCTCTCCGTGTTGATACCTGATGTTCTAATGTAGTCTCCCTGCCTTCTCCCTGCCTTCTCCCTGCCTTCTCCCTGCCTTCTACATTAGAACATCAGGTATCAACACGGAGAGCCCGCACAACTGAAAATCTACCTCTCTGACCACCGCTCCACTCCTCTCCGCCCACCTCTTCACTGCTCGGGAATCTCGCAAGCTGATTGGCCGAGACGTTTTACCTCGCAAGCTGATTGGCCGAGACGTTTTACCCAGCTTCGCTCCCTGCCGAGCGCCTATACCCAGCGAAGGAAGACCGCATTCATTGTTCTTTATCGCTCGTGTTGCTTAGTGGCACTTTTCGCTGTTCTCTTGTGCCTTTTTGTGCAAAATAGTGCTTGTGACGCCCTTGGGGGGGGGGGGGGGGGGTGACGCTACTTCGCGGTTTTTCACTTTTCGCGGTCGGTTCTGGTCCCCATTAAACGCGATAAGTGAGGGATCACTGTAATAAGTTGGAAAAATGCTGATGTTTTTTTTTCCCCCTTTCTTTTTTATTGTTAATTTTCCTTATCCTGACACCCCAAACATGCCAAAGTAAAGACTCACCATTCTGTATTCAATAAGCGACTCTCCTCCCCATCACTGCTGCGGTCTGAGTCGGTGCTGGAATCCCCCGAAAATTCTGACTCTAATCTGTACGGTTCGATGCCTCCCTCGCTCTCTTCCTGTTCACTTGACACTCCTGCATCCTCCTCTGTCTTGTCACCGATCCTGAATGCCTCTTCACTCTGAAAACTCTGGTGTTCTTGACTGCTGGAACTGCTATCATCTGCCATTGTTGTTTTGATAAGGGTCACACTCGTGACGTCACGCAGCGTCGTCTGCACTACTTCCAGTTTGTTTGGCACTGCCAGCCAGAGGCAAAAGTTTATCGGCTTATAGCTTGGCCATCGCACGGCCTAAAAATTTCTTTTATGTGTTGAAAAAATACAATAGGTAATAAGGAATTAATCTGCTATTCTACTTTTTTGGCAAAAAGGTGAGTTCAGTTCTACTTTAACTTTGCACAACTTGTGTGAATGAACGCATAACTTCCCTACAAGTTAAGCCCCGCTTATGTGGGACATTTCAGCCATACGCTGGATACACTGGAAAATTTTCAGCATGCTGAAAATTTTCAGAGGAGCTCGCTGTACAACACCGTATACCAGCGTGCTTCAGCATTCTTCAGCGCGCTCAAAACTTAGCCATAACTGATTCCATGTACACCAGCGTATTCTCCAAATTTTTCATACATTTGGCAAATGCTGTCTAAATCATCTACCTGTGACAGGGCCACTCCAGCACCAGAGTGGTGGCCTAGTTTGTAAAGCATCCGCCCCACAATCGGGGGATCATGGGTTCAAATCCTAGCAGGGTCATATCAAAGACCATACAAAAAAAGCTACTTCCTGCCTTCTAGCTGAATGGGGAAGGACAAGTTGTTTGTGGCGGCGCCTTGCATGACAGTTGACCCCTCTGATTCTAGATGTGACTAACACTGTAGATAGGAGAAACGTAATTTTGTTCTACTGTACATGATTGGTTGTATGGACTGAATGACAATAGAGATGGGTTCTTCTTAATGGGAGCTTCTTGCTCTAAAAATAATCATATTTAACCACAGAGCAAGAAGCTAATATGGGGGGAGAGAGCAGAGGTTATTCTC
Organism: Pholidichthys leucotaenia; assembly: GCA_020510985.1. Classification (NCBI taxonomy): domain Eukaryota; kingdom Metazoa; phylum Chordata; class Actinopteri; order Cichliformes; family Pholidichthyidae; genus Pholidichthys; species Pholidichthys leucotaenia. Next base: position 42,556,613 of record CM035843.1, on the reverse strand, counting down.
ACCGCCGGGCCGGGGATCAGGGGCAGTTATCCCGTGATCTGAGAGCAGCTGCTGTCTGTTCATCGTTGTTTCACCAGACTGGCTATAAAATTAACCGGACCGCGGAGCAGACCGTCTGTGCCTTCACCTGTAACCATCCTGTGTGTACTGGGGCTGCTGCTGCCGACAGTGGACCAATGAGAATACATTGTGTGTGTGCAGATAGTGCTTATGGGAGTTGTAGTTTTGTAGTCTCACACTGTGATAGGCTTATTATTTAGATGTTGCTTGAGAAAACTACACCCGCCAATGTGGTTAGCGGGAGTTGCTGTCTTACCTGCCACCAATGGAATCAACCCACCAGTGGTGGGCTGGTGGGTGTTAATGTCAAACCCTGTCTACAACCCTGTAATCCATTTGATTGAATTTTGAAAGACTGACATTCCACAATTCAAATCTCCACATTAAAGGAAGAGTATGAGTTTAAAATAGGCCCATTCACAACTTTAACCCTGTTTGTCAAAAAAATGAACTGAAGGGTTACTTTGACTTTTATTTCAATTATGGTCAAATTAATTTCATTTGTAAATACACATCCATTCCTGAATTTCAGGCCTGCATCAAACTGGGGGAAAAAGTTGGGACAGAGGTGATCTATAGCTAATAAAGAAGTATAAATACATACGTAAGCAAGAACATAAGTAAGTCAGTGAACAGGTGATGTCAATAGGAGACTGGAATGATTTGGTAAGCCAATCCATGAAAGGTTGAGTCTTGGATCTGTATGAGAAAATTACTTAAATGTTTAACCTGACTGTCAATAACGGAATAGCTTATTCTGGCCTGACAAAATCGCCCTAAGAGTGCTCAGGTCTCCTGACCGTTGACCTTGGCCCATCTAGGATGTGGTTAAGGTCAATGTCAGTAGCCTTAGAGAAGTAATATTTTCCTCAAATCATAAATGCTCAGATCTCATGACTTTTAACAATGACCTTGACCTCAACTTAGGTGCAGATCTACATGAGCATCCTTGTGAGTGAGTTTGATGAGAATTGAGGGAATAGCCTGGGAGTAGTAATTTTTCTAATATTATAAGTTTCCAGATCTCCTGACCTTTACCTTGATCTTGACCTGAGCACAACCTGGATGAACACCTACCTGAGGATCACTGTGAGTGAGTTTGATGAGCAATGGGGCAAATGCCTAGAAGGAGCAGCAATTCCCATGAAATTTTGACAAGACGGACGCCACGTTATCATATTATCTCCTTCTGGCTTTGCCAAAATGAGCTAAATATTAATGCCCTTAAAAGAAAGATTCAAAACAGTTTGTATGTTTCTCTGTCTTAAGCGCAGAATATCATCAAATGATTCAAGTAGTCTGGATAAATAGCAGAGTAAAGGGCAAGCCTAACACATGTGATCCAGTGATGTGGGGTCAAGGTAGGCAGGTGGACACTGATTTTATGGCAAGCTGTTTAATTAGTTCTTAAAAGGCAGAATTTAAGGTAACTCTAAAGTAAACTATTGCAAGCTGTTTTCTCTTTAGATATTTATAACTCATTCAAAGATATCTGAAAATGAACTGTGACCACTAAAAATAAACATTTTAAATTTAGTTTTGCCTCGTCATAATTACAATTTTAGATTCCACACTTTAGAGCCGCCTTAAATTCTGCACCTTTAAGAATCGATAAAATGGCTTACCATACAATGTGTGTCTACTTGCCTACCCTGGGGATGTGTCAGTGCTGTGATTTCAGATCCCTCACCCGGCACTGCATCAACAACAATCATTCACCAATAGCTGACATAACCATATATGCAAGAGATTACTTTGGCAAATTTCTGATGGGCACTACTACAATGTAGAGTTACATTCACAAATGCTGCTTAAAAGTTTCTGTTGTGGTGACCCACCACAATCTACAGGAACATTCCTCACACTCAGCAGGTCTACAGGAAGCAGAGGACAATTTGCATACGGACAGAGAGCCCCTGGGGGACAACCAGAACAATGGACTATTGTTTATGCATCCCCGGATTAAGGAGAGGATGTCTGGGTGCCAGTTGGTCATGCTAATCATATGTATTGACTGATATGTATATCGATATGCTAATGTGCCATGCATTCTCTCTGTTTGTATAACATATAAAAGAGCTGACGATACATGCCTCAACTACACAGTAACACAGTAGCTCAGAGCTACGATGTGTGTCTCATTTTGATGGAGGAAATAAAACTCTGCAACCTTCCAGCTCGTCGCATCTCGCCTGATCTGATTCCTCCGCACTGTGCATAAAGAAGTCTTAGCCTCAACCATGTTGAGAACATGGACATGGATATTGACATTGACTTTTCTGGGCTCAGAGAAACCTAGGATGGACCATCGCACAACACAAATGTGTATTGTGGTCAAATAAATCAGTATTCAGGTCTTTTTGTTTAGGAAGAAATGGATGTCATGTGCCGTGGACCAAAGATTAAAAGGACCATCCAGATTGTTATTGCCAACAAGTCCAAAATTATAGTTGTATGGGGCTGTGTCAGTGCCTTTGGCAAAGCTCACATATACTTCTGTAGAGGGACATTTATGCAGAGAAGTATATTGAGATTTTACAGCAACATATGCTGCCTTCAAGGCGACATCTGTTCCCAGGGATGTAAATGAATTTTTCCCCAACAAGACAAAACCACATTCTACACACATTACAAAGTCATAGCTAAAGAAGAAGGTAGAAGTGGCGGATTGATCTGTCTGCAAACCTGATCTGTTCCTAATAAAAATGTGTGGAAAACTATAAAAAACAAAAAAACATGCATATTTGCAGGAACAACAGGACAAAATAATACTGTACATGAAACACTGTAGTGTTCCCCTCTGTGGATCGCCACCTCATCGTGGTTGAGTGCCTGAATAATCCCAGGAGCTATGTTGTCGGGGGCAACTTGCCACTGGTAGGGTTTCCCAAGGCAAACTAGTCCTGGGTGAAGGGCCAGATCAAGAGCGGTCCAGTGGATCCACATAAATAAGTGACATCAAGGACCCAGTGTACCCAAATGAGGCGCATGGGTCTGCCCTCCAGCAGGCTCACCACCTGCAGGAGGGATCATGGGGATCATGGTGCTATGTGAACTGTGCGGGAAGTTTGGGCTGCTCTGCCTGGACTGATACCCCTGCGACCCGGACCCCAGATAAGCAGTAGAAGGTGGATGCATGCATGCACTGTAGTGTTCGGTATTGAAAATCTAGTAAATGCTTTAGCTCACAACTTGGGCTGTAGGTCTAAAATGCAAGATTAGATGCATATTAACATAACATATTTTAAAAAATGAATTATTTTTTAACATTTATTCATTAACTCCTTTAGCACTGTTAATTCAATTTGTGAATATCTAAACAATAAATTACTACAATGAAAAATTAGCAATCGGTTATTATTAAGTCTTACCTACTTTTGCTTCTAAAATGTTGCAATAACATATCACTCTGATACTGTAAGTACTTCAGTGTCTGTATGCCATATAGTATAACAGTTTTAAAGTTTAGCTGGTGCTGAATTTTGTGACCCTTTAATCAAAAGGCTTCAGTTCACACCAGAATCTAACTGATCTACTCCACCAACACGTCACAGTCCACACACAACTAGGGAACATTTAATAGGCACAATACAACTTCAACTGCTTACCTCAAAATCATATTCCCATTTGCCAACATACTATAAAAATAAGAGAGGGTAAGAGGCTGCTGCGGGGTGGGAAAAAAGCAACCCTAGCTGTGTGCCGGTTTAAAAAAATAAAACAAATATCGCCATCTGGTGGTTAAGAAACAGCTTTCTCTCCCTAACTGCCATTTATATAATCACCAGAGAGTAAGAAGTCATTTTTGCAATAAGATCCCAAATTTGAAACACATAGTAACAGCAGGTTAAAAAAATACTCTACCTCTGCATCGTACTCAAACATCTGATTCCCCTTCATGTGGTGACACTTGAGCATGACGACGGGCCCGTTGAGACGGGAGACGTCCAAGCAAAGGTCATCCGTTCTGATTTCTTTATCCGCTGTATATGAGAACACCTGCAAAAAAAGCATTTAATCAGCCCTTGAAAAGCTTCGGCAACACCAACATTGTTCATCATTTTACATGCAATAAATGTATGCATGACTGTGAATTAGGGGACATACTGAGTCTTGATTACTGGATTTTGAACATATTTAAGGCAGGTTCACGTTCTAAAATAGAAATCATTTGAAAACTCCATTTTTTTCTCTCTGTAACTAAAGGATCAGGTTCTGTGGTGCAGAACTGTAATGAGTTCAGAAGACATTAATTAGACAAAAAAAATCTACTGAATTCTTGGCAGATCTCTGGAGTCTAATCAACACTGCACTGGAATAGAATTGAGAAATAAGACTTATTAGAAACAGACCTTAGTTCTGACTGGACTTGCATTAATAAACATACAAATAAAAAATATTTTCTGGCTTTACGGACAACACAAGTCACTTCAGGTACATTCACAAATTCACACATTAATACAGTACATTATAGGATGCATTCTCTCAACACACATACCTACACCTTACCTACACCTTACCCAAACACCAGCAGAAACCGGAATCGAACAAATGATGTTATCTGGTAAGTGGACAAACCACAGCTCTATTTCCTAAACCACAGCTGCCTTTTTTCTTTTTTTTTGTATTTTATTCCATCTGGAGTTTAATCTTTTGTGCAAATCCCAAGAAAAATAATCACTAGATGAGCAGATTTAATGCAAGTTGGAAGATTCAGTTCAGATTTATTTCTGTCTTCAAAAATCAACCAGAAATAAAGATATTTAATTCAGACATCTGTTCCACATTCGTCAAGTCCTACTTTTTATATACAGTAATTTTAACAGTGACTGTGTGCAGATGATGTCAGAAAAAGGCTGTAGGCATTAGGACTATAATCACATACAGAATACTCGCCTGGTTTCCACCCATGCTGTGGCAGTTGAAAAATCCGACCTTCTCATTCTCCTTTCTTCCCATGTTGTCCATGCACTGGTTGGTCTCAACATTTCTGATCTGCAGGCAGGAAGTCCATATTTAAAAATCCCTTCAAATGTACTCAAAGTTACGTTACATTTACAAGTAACAGTGCTTTTCAAAGACAATTTAATGCAGCCAAACTATTTAAAATTCGGACTGTATTTGAGTGCATTTCAGTTTTATAAAGAATTACAACGTCCACTGATTTATTGCGAATTAGTTTATTTATTATAAGACCAGTTTTGTGGCAGCTCAGGCCAACGGTGGTTAGTGCCATCGCCTCACAATAAGCAGGTCCTGGGTTCAAACCCAAGAGCTGGCCAGCAGGGGACCTACCCCATGTCTGTGTGGGTTTTCTCCCACAGCCCCAGAACATATATTTTAGGTTGACTGGCATTAACTTGGGATGAACTGTACTTCGCTATGAATGAGAGTGAATGACTATCTTGCTCAGACTGTGTCAGATTTATGGCAAAAACCTCATAAATTTGAGAATGACGTCTCAAATGTCTCAAACCTCATAAACTGGCCCCTCAAGGGATATTTTAGTCATCACTTAATTATGTTGGTCATCACTCTTACTGATGTTTGAGTACTTGCTATCATAAAGGTACCACCAGTTTTACTTGAGCACAACTTCTACCCACCTCTGGCTATCACATACACAGTATATATAGCATAGTCAATATTGTGCCACAAACTTATACCACTCCAACTTTTCCCCTCTCATTAAATTTACTTTTAAATCTGACAGAGAACCGACTCCACCGCACCGTTGTCCCCTGGTATCACGGCTCCTTCTGACATGCAGTCAGCTCGGCTGTCTAATGAACCCATACTCACAAAGCTAAAGCTGAGCCGACTGTATATGATGACTGGGCCATTATTATGCCCATCATGCAGGAACAGAATGACATTCATAATAATTAAGCGATATAAAACCTATTGGTTCCAGCTGTTAAAGAAGGGCTGACTGTGTGTAATGGAAGATGAGAATCAGCCAGAGGAGGATTAGTTTGAGAGATAAAGATGGAGGTGAGGTGCTGCAGTGGCTAAAGAGGACAGGAGGAACTCTTTTACTGCGGCATAGGAGGGCGGCGGATCAGAAATCCGCTTGTATGAATGTTGGAGGATTATAAGCTCATTTCAACCCGACTTCTGCAACTGACAGTATTTTTAAAAAGCTTGTCCATGTCAAGCATTGACTTTACCTCATGCTGCACTGTCGCCGACTTTGCCCACGCACAGCAAGAGGGAAATTCTAGTCATGTAAAACTAACAAGGAAAACAGGAGAATGTTTCATCAAAAAAGAAAAAATATCCTCTATTTATTCAGATAGTTAGAGGAGGAAATACACAGTTTTATATCAAAAAGCACAGTTAATAACTTACTGATGTGCCTGAGGGGGATCGTGTTTAAAAATACCGTTTTTCCCACTGAGAAGAGGACAAACCTGGGCACTGAGAGTGTGCAGAATGTACACATGAGCCTTATCTCGCCCAGCCAGCATGCACAGTATAACCGTACAAACACGTGAGCACAATCCATGCCAACCGCACCAACAGTCCCGCATTTGTTTATCAGACACGTTCAAAACAAACATCTGGGGATGTTTATTTTTTTTTATCTCATTTTGTCGGCATCGGACATCGGCATCGGGAGATATTCAGTGTTATGTCACAGCAATATTGTTTTTCTAAAACAAAACCCACCTCACAAACCTAAGGCTGCAAGAGAAATCAGAATGACTGCAGGAGTATTTCATACATAAGTGAAGTAAAAGAGCGCTCATACTTCACCAAGAGAGTAGTATCTTCTTGGGATCTGGGAGTCTGGGTAGATGTTCTCTAAATACCAGGAAAATGGTTTGCACTTTAGGGCTTCACGGAGGGCTTTACGGGATGAGACGTCTCCATAGTCCACCCGCATGACGCCTGCAGAAATGGTGAAAAAAACAGGGATTAAACAGTAGCATTAGTGGACATCTTCTCTGTGAAGTTACCTTAGAATAAAAACAGAAAACATAAGTACTCTTGTTCATTTTCTTGCACTAACAATTAATCACCAAGCAGTGTTTTCAGCTCTGTTCATTTGTTCCACAGACTGTAAAAACTAACAATGGCATTAAAGCTCTCAGAAAGTGAAGCTCGTTCATCTCCATCGCCCTTTGGTGGCAGGCTGTAGTATGATAAGGCCTCTCCAAACCCACTGTTGTGTGCGGGCTTTATTTATTATTTATTTGTGTACAGTTTATGGTTTGTGCATGTGTGTGGGTTAACAGCATAACCCAAAAAGTTAGGGTTGAATTTCAATGAAATATTCAGGAAATGTTAGAAATTGACCAATCAATTAGATATTGAGGGATCCACATCACTATCTGGACACAGGATTCCTTTTAGGGGATTTAATTTACTGGATTTTACAGGATCGTTGCTGTGAAGAGAGTGCTCACTCTGTTATCACAATAAATTCTTTGAAACTAAAACAAAATGTATTGCAATGTTCATCCCGAATTAAAAAAAAATAAAGAAAAAATTTCAATGAACGGGAAATCTTTTTGTTCTGTGTATTTAACTTTTCATATAACCATATTAAAACACCGTCTAAACCTTCTCTTGCAGAGGTAATTACACTACTCACAAAAATTTAGGGATATTCGGCTTTCTTGTGAAATTTCAGGATGCACCTAACATGCACTATAACCTTTAGAGGTGAACTTAATTTGACCTTCTCTAACCTTTTGAATGCACATGTCCAACTATTCAACATTTCAATACTTTTTGCATAACTTGCTGTTCTACAAGGTGCTTAAGGGCAAAATTCACAACAGATGTTTGATCCAGGAATTGACCAATAAATTTTCTGGTTTAATTAGAATTGGTACTTAAACAATCCTCTTCATCATGCTGTTCACATTTTGACATCATGAGACCAAGACGACACCTCACAACTGATCAACAGTACCTCACCATTGCGAGGCTTCAAACAGGATGTTCTCAGAGGCAAGTGACCACTGAGCTTAGTGTCACAGAGTGTCATCAGCAGGTTGCAACAGGGATACAGAGAGACTGGAAGAGTCACAGAAAGGCACAGAAGTGGACGTCTTCTGGCCACATCCCACACTGATGATCGCTTCATTGTGAACAGTGCCCTGTGGAACCGGATGATGAATGCCACTCAACTCCAAGCACAATTAAGGGAAACCTGTACTGTTCATTATAACAACATTAATCCTGCTTTCGTCGGCCTCCGTCGGTCTATGATGACCATGGAAGAGAATCCCAAACGTCCACTCCGCTGGAACAGCACCGCCCACGGCCGAACAGGCCGACGCGCACCGGTGTTCTACCTTCCAGCGTTGGGTGTTGGTAGGATTCAAGCCTGGGCAGGAAGATATGGAGGACAAGATGTTACCCATGCAGCATGTCCCCCCTCTCCACGTCGCTGATGAATCCAAAGGAACAGCAGGGCTGCTATACTTTGGCACCAGCGCCGTCGCAGGAGCTGCCAGAACGATGTTGAGCACAACAGAGAACTGCCTTAGGGGCTCCGACTCCGGATTTTTCCTCAGGGTTGACTCCCGAAGCCTTTCCCGTGACCGGGTGTGCCAAGGCAGCGGAGGTTTGAAATCAGGGTTTACCTTCCCCTAGATGGGCTACCTTCCCAGGTTGATGAGCCACCATCTACCCGAAGCATCTGGTTTTAAGGCGCCAGAGATCCACCCTCGCCCCTTCTCCTATTAGTAAAAGCAGTTCCGCCGGGCTTAGAGACTAAACCACACGGGCAGGCTAGGAGTTGGACTTAGTTGTCAGAGGCTTTTCGAGACGCACACCATAAGGAGCATTTTGTGAGCACTGGGAGCTTAACCCCAGTGCCGCTCCTGGCTATGACAACCTTGGAACCAATCCTGCTTTAGGGATTACTTATAAACCAAAAATGTGTTTATTCAGTAAAAATAACCCCCTCGAGTCAGTATACTGAATAATTTTATCCCATGAAAACCACTCGGTCAAAACCAATGGGGAGCAGCCATCGCTGGCCAGAAGTGACATATGCTCGTTGTTTTCCGGCTTTACAGCGGACAAGTAACATGTTCAGCAGATGCTCAGTGGGTCGAGATCCGAGTTAAAAGCAGCGTAAAATCTGCAGGGATATATACTGCATAAACCGTCCTTGGAAATGGCCTTCGTTGACGGCATGATCTGCAGTTACCTCCGGGGACCGGCAGCTGAAGGAAACCTGACGAACAGGCAAGTTCCCAGTCAAGTCACGTCAAAACACGTTGACTAAATCTTGATATACTAGAATTTTATTTCATTAAATCATATGCGGGTAGATTTGCTTGTACAAGGTTGTAAAAAAATTGCAAAAAATTCTGATGTTGAAACTTTGTTGATTGCTACACTGCAGCCCAGTCAATCACACAAAGCAATGACTGTGCATCACTACCATGCTGAAACCGGCCATGGAGGAGGCAAGATGTCGCTGACCATGACTGACTGAGAGAGCAGTGACTTGAAACTTGCACGTATTTGAGAAGGAATCATGACCAAAATTACTGGATGGAACCACTAGTGTCATACTTGAGCCTTTGAAATAGCTTTTGATTAAAATTCACTACAGGTACCCTTAAATGGAGGTGAGAGGCACCCAAGTGTCATGTCACACCATTTGAAACCATTTACATCTGTGTGGTCTGCGTGCTAGATGACCTGCAAGGGTACCTGACCACACCACCAGGCACAGGTGCCATTGTTTGCATCGGCCAGGGAGCATTTACGCTGGACAAGGGACCAGTGGGCTTCAGTGCTGTTCTTTGATGAAAGTTGATTCACGTTGAGCAGAAATGATGGCTGCCAACGATGATGGAGACGTCAAGGTGAGCGCTATGCATCAGTCACTACTGTCACCATGTTACAGTCTGGGCAGGTGTGTCTAGTCAACACAGAACTGCCCTACACCTTGTGAATGGTACAGTGACAAGCCAGTGCTAACCCTGCATGAACAGCACAGGCCTAATTTCATTTTCATGACCAACAATGCTCCAGCTTATCGAGGTCGCATCATTAGGGAATAGCTGCTGGAGGCTGGGGTACCTCAAATGGAGTGGCCTGCACTTTCCCCAGACCTGAATCCCATAGAAAACCTATGGGATCAGCTGAGTCGCCGTGCAGAGGCTTGTAACCCTGCACCCCACAACCTCAATGACCTGAGAGCCGCCCTTCAAGAAGAGTGGAATGCCATGCCTCAGCAGACACTTGTGAACAGCATGAGACACCGTTGTCCAGCTGTAATTGATGCTCAAGAGCACATGACACGTTATTAAGCCATTGACATATTTGTGGTGTACCCACCACTGTTGTTGGCTTTTGTTTCAATAAATTGTTTGAGATGATGAAATCACCATTGCATGTGTTTACTTAAATGCCCTACTTTCATGATTTTATATCACTGTAGCGTGAACTTTTTACATTTTCCATAAATTTAACCTGAAAGCCAAATATCATTAACTTTTTGAGTAGTGTATGATAAAGTGAGTGTTTTTACCTAACATCTGGGCTCAGACAACACTGTTGCAACAAGAGTGCAAACAAAAATGATTGTACTCTGAGTGCTTTCTAATTATAATTAGGTGAGAATTGAACACAGTGCTATTGTTATCCCATTATATACGGTGAACTGACGAGGGTATAGATCATCTTAAAAATGCAGTGGTGCAACAATTGTGGTATTATTGCATGCCACAATATATGTCAGTTCACTTGAATGGAGACTGTCTTGTGCATCAATGTTGGCAGAACTCAAGACTGAGGAAGGATTAGATGGCAACTGGGCACAGACACTTACAAACACATTAGGCAGATGGTTTCTCCCTAGAGTGGCTCTTGAAGACTCATAGTATGCATGCAGATAGATCCAAGGTGGCAATTTATTGTGAAAGAGTGTGATTGCAATGAAAAGATCTAGCATGTGATTTTGAAAAAGTAGCCAATGTGTAGGAACTAAAGTGGAATACAGTGTATCCATCAAACGTGTGAAATGAAAAGCAAACAGCAACTTGTGCAACACCAAGCTACAGAGACAGAATAATAGACAAAGAGAGAAGAGCGGCCTCCAAAATCTTTAAATTGCTTACAGAAAAATTCTGTAAAAGGAAGAAGAGACACTTTTGTAAATAGGTTTACTTGACGCCACTCCTAAATTCAGCCTGTGCAAAAATGCTGTGATCCTCTTTTGCCAATAAGTGAGGTCTGGCAGCAGCACAACCCAGATCATTCTCCCTAATGTCCTGGAGGAACAGATAGTCATTGCAGGGCCACAAGACACGGAAAAACTCATTCATCACAACCTTGGCTCTGTCAGCGCACATGCCCACGGAGAATCCTGCTTTGCCAATGCCAAGTGGAAGAGAAGGTCACAATTTGTGCCATAAGATCTACAGATTATGGATGATCCCTTATAGGTTGGCAGGCTTCTAAAACACTTAACCAGAGATTTCCGGGAAACTGCTGTCTACTAAAGGGTAATCACATTACTAAGTTGACAGATGGAGGGGTGCTCATCTCTCAATCTGCACTGTAGTATTGTTCTAACATATCCGTATGTGTTTGATCTCTGCTGGAGAGATGACCACTTTTGATAAACTGTTGGACTGGAGTTCAGGAGAGTGATAAAAATGACGAAATAATGAGGAAAGAATTAACACCACTTTAAAGGATGACAATGCTGCTTTAAATTGCAATGTGAGGCAGAAAAGAATGACAAGTCTTTCTTTTTCATGTCCACTTGCAAAATTTGCAGTGAACAAAAGTAGCACAGAGAAGTCTAGTAATGAGTATAGCTCATAGTCTGCTTTTGAAAACTGGTGCGCGTTGAATAAAACATGTTAGATTTCTCACTTAACTATATATTTTGTTGTAGAAACTTTCCGAGCATGTCTTAAATCTCATTAAGTCTTGTTCTACTAATTCAGAGGCAGAAAGGTGACAGAACATTCATGACTCTGTACCTGGAGATATGACATAGAAGAAATCTTTGAAATCATCCATCCAAACTTCAGCAAGGCGCCTGTTGTTCTTGTTGATGACTTGCCCTGTTCCTCCAGGAAAGCTGTATGGTGTGGCTTTTCGGAAAACATGGCCAACATGTGAGCATGTTACAATTTCCAACGAGCCGCCACACTGCCAGATCTGCAAGTATGCAAACAATTCAGATTTCTTCAGAATGCTGCAAGACACCAGTAGTGTATGCTGGAGAAAAAGTCAGCAAATGCCTCTTCTAAAGGTCCCATATTGTGCATAAAGAAGTGGACAAATTTGTTGGTACCATTCCACAAAAACAAAAAAACCCAACTATCTCTGAAGTAACTTGAAACTGACAAAAGTTTATTGTTTACAGTGGGGCAAAAAAGTATTTAGTCAGCCACCAATTGTGCAAGTTCTACCACTTAAAAGATGAGAGAGGTCTCCAATTTTCATCATAGGTATACCTCAACTATAAGAGACAAAATGAAAAAAAAAATCCAGAAAATCACACTGAAGGATTTTTAATGAATTAATTGGTAAATTCCTTGGTAAAATAAGTATTTGGTCACCTACAAACAAGCCAAGATTTCTGGCTCTCACAGACCTGTAACTTCTTCTTTAAGAGGCTCCTCTGTCCTCCACTCGTTACCTGTATTAATGGCACCTGTTTGAACTCGTTATCAGTATAAAAGACACCTGTCCACAACCTCAAACAGTCAGACTCCAAACTCCACTATGGCCAAGACCAAAGAGCTGTCAAAGGACACCAGAAACAAAATTGTAGACCTGCGCCAGGCTGGGAAGACTGAATCTGCAATAGGTAAGCAGTTTGGTGTGAAGAAATCAACTGTGGGGGCAATTATTAGAAAATGGAAGACATGCAAGACCACTGATAATCTCCCTCGATCTGGGGCTCCACGCAAGATCTCACCCCGTGGGGTCAAAATGATCACAAGAACGGTGAGCAAAAATCCCAGAACCACATGGGGGGACCTAGTGAATGACCTGCAGAGAGCTGGGACCAAAGTAACAAAGGCTACATCAGTAACACACTATGCCGCCAGGGACTCAAATCCTGCAGTGCCTGACGTGTCCCCCTGCTTAAGCCAGTACATGTCCAGGCCCGTCTGAAGTTTGCTAGAGAGCATTTGGATGATCCAGAAGAGGACTGGGAGAATGTCATATGGTCAGATGAAACCAAAATAGAAAAAACTCAACTTGTCGTATTTGGAGGAGAAAGAATGCTGAGTTGCATCCAAAGAACACCATACCTACTGTGAAGCATGGGGGTGGAAACATCATGCTCTGGGGCTGTTTTTCTGCAAAGGGACCAGGATGACTGATCCGTGTAAAGGAAAGAATGAATGGGGCCATGTATCGTGAGATTTTGAGTGAAAACCTCCTTCCATCAGCAAGGGCATTGAAGATGAAACATGGCTGGGTCTTTCAGCATGACAATGATCCCAAACACACCGCCCGGGCAACAAAGGAGTGGCTTCGTAAGAAGCATTTCAAGGTCCTGGAGTGGCCTAGCCAGTCTCCAGATCTCAACCCTATAGAAAATCTTTGGAGGGAGTTGAAAGTCCGTGTTGCCCAGCGACAGCCCCAAAACATCCCTGCTCTAGAGGAGATCTGCATGGAGGAATGGGCCAAAATACCAGCAACAGTTTGTGAAAACCTTGTGAAGACTTACAGAAAACGTTTGACCTCTGTCATTGCCAACAAAGGGTATATAACAAAGTATTGAGATGAACTTTTGTTATTGACCAAATACTTATTTTACCGAGGAATTTACCAATTAATTCATTAAAAATCCTTCAGTGTGATTTTCTGGATTTTTTTTTTCTCATTTTGTCTCTCATAGTTGAGGTATACCTATGATGAAAATTGGAGACCTCTCTCATCTTTTAAATGGGAGAACTTGCACAATTGGTGGCTGACTAAATACTTTTTTGCCCCACTGTATATCATATTTAACAGAAATCCAACTTTGCTTTTGATTATTGATTCAGTTCAATATTTTCTATAATTAATTAATAATTTAATATTTTATGGCACCACATTTTGCAGTAATCATTGCCAACAAGTGATCTTAATTAGTATCACAGGTGTCAACAAGCTTTTCCTCAGCCATTCAGCCTATTTAAAGGGGAAAAAAAACATGCTACTGTGTAGTCAGGTGTACAGTGTACCACACACTGAACATGGACCAGAGAAGGCAAAGGAGAGAGCTGCCTGAGGAGCTCAGAAAGAAGATCAGAGATAACCATGTTAAAGGTAAAGGCTATAAGGCCATCTCCAAGCAGCTTTATGTTCCTGTGACCACAGTTGCAGGTATTATTAAAAAGTGTAAGGTTCATGGGACTGTAGCCAACCTCCCAGGACATGGACGCAAGAGGAAATGCAACCCCAGGCTGCTCAGAAGAATAGTGCATAATGTAGAAAGAGAATGTAGGAAACCATCCAAAATCATTCAAGTTCCAAGGCCAAGGTACGTCACTTTCTGATTGCACTTTAGGTCACATTTTGAACAATATTGGGCTAGATGCAGAAGACCAACATGATGTCATATCTACAAAAGGTATCAGTGGTTAGGTCAGGCTGGACTAAATGCCATGGAAGTACAGGATAGCGGGGCACAATATGAGACCTTACAAGTTTTTTTTGTTCATTCTTTGATGATAAAATTTACTATAAGGAATTTTGTTAGTAAAACTGTAAAGGAAATATGATTTGCAGGTGAGGTGTGCATTGTTTTTTGATTTATCATTACTCGAGAAATAACTCCTTTTGTTTTACCTGTGTTTTTATGGTGGTTTTAATGGTGACAAATCTAATTTTTGTGACATTTGTCCATGGTGACAGTTCTCTGGTGCCTTCTGAGGAATTTAAATGAATTCACTGACAAATAACATGGAATAACCTGCTGTGAGGATTAGAAGCTTAACCAATAAGGTTGTAAGTCAGCAAGTGTCATTCCGTGGTGCAAAAAGGATCTTGACTGCTGTAAAGTTAAATTCAAGGTTTCAAAACCAGACTTAAACCAGTGTTATGACATAATGGTGTCTACGCTGACACACACACTTTTAATGTGAAAGTAAGAAGATATTAAATTATTAGATTAAATATTAATCATTCTTTTTAAATAAAAATTGTCCATCTAATCTTAAGAAAAACATGACAATCAGGAAAAAAAATTATGAGCAGAAAAATATCCATCAGAAAAAAAGAAAAAAAAACATCCATCCTCTTTTCTTACTCTAAAAGACATTTCCAGGTTCTCTCCTCCCCAGATATCCATCCCTGGATCATAGCTTCCAATTTCTTCAAAATATGTTTTGTCTATAGAGAATAATCCTCCTGCCATGGTGGGAGTTCTGCAAGAGACACACATCAAATTAACAGAAGAAACACAAAACCCACTGGTAATATCTCATCTCCTCCTTTACTTATTAGTATCCCATTGTAACTAAGAGAAACATGATAACATAATAAAGGGCCAATCTGTTTAAAGATTTTGAAACAAAGCCTTAGAGGGGTAATTACTTTCTTTTAATTCATTCTTGGTAAAAGTCAGCCCTGAACTGGGGATATTGTTTGTATCGAGAGTGATTAGCATACAAATGACAAACTGGGCTGAGTTTCTATGAAACCTAAGGAAGCAACAGTAAGCATTTTCCATTTTTCTATTCTAATAATACAGCATCACAAAAGAGAATCCTCACAGTTCTGCGGTGCTTTTCAGGCAACAGCAGTGGGACACAGAAACAGAGGATCTATTTTGAGCTAAAGATTAAAAAAAACAGCATTTATTAGTGAAAATCTTTAAAAGAAATCTTTCATTTTCCTTTAGACGGCAAAAAAGGTAGCTGTCTTTTCTGCGTATAACCTTCTTTCCCAAAAGGATTAATGCTTATTGACCGCTTGGCTTTAAATGGCTATTGAAATATTTATTAATTTAATATTTATTCACAAATAATCAAATCAAAAATATGAAAAAAATGAAGAGACAAAGAAACCACTGCAAAATTATCACTTTATCTGGCTTTACTATTTATATATGTACAGTATGTGTTTGAGTAAAATGAGCAATTTTGCTTTATTCTCAAACTTACTGAAAACAACTCACAACAAAGTTAAAAATATCGTCATTTAGAGCATTTATTTACAGAAAATAAAAAGTGACAAAAACAACAAAAAAGGTGCTTTTAGGTGTGCTTTCTGGTGTGCTTTTAGATCAAATAATGCCAAGAAAACAAGTTTATGTTCATTCTTAAACACTACAATACTTAAAGCAACACTGTGTAAGACTTTCACCTTAAAGGAAGGTGTTGCCTGCAATGTTGACACCCGCCTCACCAGCAGAGCCATCAACATTGCAGGCGGCACCTCCCACCCCTCACACTCCCTCTTCAGGCCCCTGCCCTCGGGGAAAAGGTACTGGAGCCTCTGGGCCCGCTCCACAAGACTGCTAAACAGCTTTGTTCATCAGGCCATCAGGACCCTGAACTTTGCCCACCTTCCCCACCCCACCCACCCCTGGACCGTAACACACTCACCCATACAATAACTACCTCAGCTGTTTGCACAGAAAGACCTGGCACACCAACAGTAATGCACCTTACTGCAACCATTTGCACAAATGCCACACCTGCTGTTGTCTGTTATTGCAATACTGATCATGTGCAATCCAATCTGTCACTGTCTGCACCTACACTAGAATAGAAATTAGAATAGAATAGACTTTATTTGTCATTATAACAACAAAATTAAAATGCAAACCAATCAGTGAATTAAAAGTAAAAAGAAGCTTAAAAAGATTATATACATTACTAACTTTTTAAATATCACACACACTCAATTTCACAGTTACAAACCTCATGTTCTGCTAGAATTCAGACAGGTAATTGCGGTCGGATAAAAACTGTTTTTAAATCTGTTTGTCCTTGTTTTGATTGCTCTAAACCGCCTTCCTGATGGTAGTAGTTGGAAGAGAGAGTGACCGGGATGAAAGGGGTCCTTCAAGATTTTTTGTGCCTTTTTTAAGGCAGCGGGCGTGGTGCAGTTCTTCAAGGCTGAGGAGAGGGCAACCAACAATTTTTTGGGCTGTGTTGATGACAGTCTGAAGAGCTTTCTTCTGAGCAACCGTGCAGCTGCTGAACCAAATACAAATACAATAAGTTAAAATGCTCTCAATAGAGCAACGATAAAAAGACAACAGCAGTCTCTGACAGATGTTGTTTCCTCTCAACACCCTGAGGAAATGTAGTCTCTGCTGGGCCTTTTTCAGTAACTCAGTTGTGTTCACCCCCCATGTCATGTCCTCCTGAATATGGACCCCTAGGAAGCGGAAAACCTTGACCCTCTCCACACCCGTACCACTAATAGTCAGAGGTTGAATGTCTGTTTTATTTCTTCTTAAGTCTATGATGACCTCCTTTGTTTTTGTGACATTTAAAAGAAGGTTGTTGTCGCCACACCACTCTATCAACTGCTGCACCTTGCCCCTAAAACCGGTCTCATCTCCCCCCGAGATGAGCCCCACCACTGTGGTGTTGTCGGCAAACTTGATGATGCTGTTGCTGTGGTGTATGGGGGTGCAGTCATAGGTGTAAAGGTTGTACAGTAGGGGGCTCAGCACACAGCCTTGT
Organism: Pholidichthys leucotaenia; assembly: GCA_020510985.1. Classification (NCBI taxonomy): domain Eukaryota; kingdom Metazoa; phylum Chordata; class Actinopteri; order Cichliformes; family Pholidichthyidae; genus Pholidichthys; species Pholidichthys leucotaenia. The sequence goes on along the minus strand of CM035843.1, from coordinate 42,538,917 downwards.
GGGGAGCCGGTACTGAGACTAATGGTGGTGGACATGTGAGGTCCCACTTTGACCCTCTGACTGCGATCCGAGAGGAAACTTTGGATCCAAGTACAAATGGAATATGGAAGTCCTAATTCCCTAAGTTTGGACACCAGTCTGCCAGGGAGGATGGTGTTAAAGGCGGAGCTATAGTCCACAAATAGCATCCGCACATAGCTCCCCGCCTGCTCCAGGTGGAACAGGGCAGCGTGGAGGGCCGTGGCTACAGCATCCTCAGTGGATCTGTTGGCCCTATAAGCGAACTGGTGGGGGTCCAAACACTGTGGGAGAAGTGATATAATGTGGGCTCTGACAAGCTTCTCAAAACACTTCATCACCACTGCAGTCAGAGCCACTGGCCGGTAATCATTAAGACTGGTAACATTGTGTTTTTTGAGTATAGGAATTATGGTGTGTGTGTGTTTTTACATTTACATATTTATTCCATCTAGCTACAATGCTCCGCACTGGGTGTGTTTATGTTTATGTTTATATTTATATATCTATATATTCATTCCATCTAGCTACAATGTTCCGCACTGTGTGTTTATATATCTACATATTATTCCATCTAGCTACATTGCTCCGCACTGTGTGTTTATATATTTACATATTTTTTCCACCTAGCTGCAATGCTCCGTACTGTGTGTTTATATACTCATATATTTATCCCATCCAGCTACAATGCTCTACACTGTGTGTCTGTGTGTATATACAGTATATATATATTTATAGTAATATGTACATATGTATATTAGCTGCTCTTGCTTGCTTGCTTTTTTTTTTTTTTCTTGCCTTCTGATTGTTGCTCTGAGTGTTGCTATCCCTGTGCTGTTGCAATCCTGGAATTTCCCCATTGTGGGACTAATAAAGGCTTATCTTATCTTATCTTATCTTATGGTGGAGGATTTTAAACAGTGTGGGACAGTGGACTGTGACAGGGACCGGTTAAAAATCCTAGTAAAAATTCCAGCCAGCTGGTGTGCACAGTCCTTCAGCACATGCCCGGAGACACCATCAGGTCCAGTGGCCTTCCTCGGATTGACCGCTCTCAGAACTCTCCTCACCTCATACTCCTTGACAAGGAGGCTTGGGCTACTGGGAGCTGTGGGCTCCGTTGTTGTTTCTATCTGTGGAGGCTCCACCTCAAAACGAGCAAAGAAAATATTCAGGTTCTCTGCCAGCGAGGGGCTCCCTACAGCCGCTCTAAGGTTGGCTCTAAAATTAGTGAGCTGCTGCACCCCCTCCCACACCTGTCTGCTGTTATTACTATCCAGGTGGTCCTCAATCCTCCTCCTGTATTCCCTCTTGGCCTTCCTGATGCCTCTTTTCAGGTTAGCCCAGGCTGAGCTATAATGAGCCGTGTCGCCTGACCTGAGGGCAGCTCTCCTCTCCCTCAACAGTTTCTGGACCTCCCGGGTCATCCAGGGCTTTCTGTTAGGATAAATCCTGATGTCTTTCTCAACTGTAACAGCGTCCATGCAGGTTTTAATATAACACAGCACACTATCCGTAAATATATCCAGGTCTGGGTGTTCAAAAACGTCCCAATTTGTCCTACTGAAACAGTCCTGCAGCTGCTGAGTTGCATCATCGGGCCATGTTTTAACTGTTTTTGTAATAATAGGAGCAGTTTTCCTGAGCGGTACATATGCTGGGATTACACGCAGGGACATGTGGTCAGACTGGCCCAGATGTGGAAATGGGATGACCCTAAAGCCCTGCTTGACATTGGAATACAGTTTATCAAGTGTATTTGCTCCCCTAGTAGCACAATTAACATGCAGATGGATCTTGGGGAGCACCTTTTTCAAGTCCACATGGTTAAAATCCCCTGCTACAATATGCACAGCCTCAGGACATAAACTCTGCTGTTTGCTCAGACTGTCATATAAATATCCGTTAGCCGCGTTAGCACTAGCATCAGGTGGAATATATACAGCGGTTACCGTGACTACGGTGAATTCTCTCGGTAAATAGAAGGGTCTACATTTTACAGTCACATATTCCAAGTCTGAGGAGCAGTGACTGTCCACAATCGCTGTGTCTGTGCACCAGCTGTTGTTGATGTACATGCAGAGCCCACCTCCTCTGGTCTTCCCGGAGTCCCTCATTCTGTCATGCCGCTGTACGGTATAGCCTGCTAGCTCAGTAGCATTGTTTGGGATGGATGGTTGAAGCCAAGTCTCGATAATCAGCAGAATGCAGCTATCCCTTATCGGTTTCGTTGTTATCTGCAGCCTCAGCTCATCCATCTTGTTCAAGAGTGCTCTGACGTTTGAGATGAAGAGACTTGGTAGCGGTGGTCTGTGTGGCTGCTGCCGTAGTCTAGCTAGCGCTCCGGCCAGGCAGCTCCGCTTCTGTCTCCTCTCTCTCCGCCGCCGCCGGCGCCTCCTCTCTGGGATGGTAATCCACAGAGCGCCCGGTCCCCTCGCTATATACGCCGGGATGTCAAGCAATCGAACAAACTCGGCTGTAACATTCTGCTTGCATGAAACTCCAATCGTAAGGAGCTCATGCCGGCTGTAGTTGTTTATAGCCCATGAGGGTGTACACTGGTCCCACAGAAACACGCATACAAACACACATCCATAACACCAACTGAGAGAGTGTACAGCCGCTGCAACTGTGTGCCCGCCATGATCACTAGTTGTGATCACTACCGCACTGAACTTGCAATTACAGGTATTACGGCTCTACTTTTTCTGTATACAGGATTGCTGGGTTTTATCTTTTATCTTCCTTTGCACTTGGGTAGCATTACTGTACATAGACTGCTGTTGTTGTTTTTCATCCTTATTCCTTCTTTTCTTATATATTGCGCACACCACTAAGAGAGAGAGAAACAGCATTTCAATTCTCCTGTATGTCCTGTACGTATAGAAGTACTGACAAATAAAAATCTTTCAATCTTTAATGTTTCCAAAATTATTTTGATGGTACATCAACCTCTGAATGTCATTTCCCCCTGTGGGCCCACACTGCCTGCAACAGGTCCATTCTTGGTAGGAACACTGAAAGGACTACAACTATGTTGACTATGACCTCAGTTCCCACAGCCAATCACAGTCCACAACTGTAGCCACCAACAACTAAGATTAGATTAGATTAGATTCAACTTTATTGTCATTACACATGTATGAATACAAGGTAACGAAACACAGTTTAGCATCCAATCAGAAGTGCAAAGTTTGTGTACTAGTTTGTGTACTACATGAACAATGGCAATAAACCTGATTCTGATTCTGATTCTGAAAGGACAGCAGTGCAGTATATACGGTAATTAACAGTATGTGCAATTTAAGCAAATATATGCAAATATATGCAGCAGTGCAGAAAGTTAAAAGTACTGTTATGTGCAAATAATGTGCAATAAGTTAGATGTAGTTATGTAGTTATGCAGTTATGTACAGGTGAGGATGGTAAAAGATGATTGTAAGAGAGTCAGCGGGGAACTAAGTTCAATAACGTGACAGCTGTTGGAAAGAAACTGTTCCTAAACCTGCTGGTTCTAGTCCGAAGGCTTCTGAAACATCTTCTGGAGGGGAGGGGAGAAGCTGGAACAGTCCATGAGCAGGATGGTTGGAGTCCCTAAGAATGCTGCGTGCTCGGCGCAGACATCTTTTCCTGTAGACGTCCTCTATAGCTGGAAGTGGAGTCCCTGTGATGCGTTGGGCGGTTTTCACCACCCGCTGCAGCGCCTTGCGGTCAGCTACAGAGCAGCTCCCATACCAGACGGTGATACAGTTGGTCAGGGTGCTCTCTATCACGCAGCGGTAGAAGTTGCCCAGGATGTCAGTTGACAGATGGTTCTTCTTCAATGTCCTCAAGAAGAAGAGGCGCTGATGGGCCTTCTTGATCAGGCTGGTGGTGTTAACTGACCAGGACAGGTCCTCCGAGATGTGGGTCCCCAGGAATTTGAAGCTGGGGACACGTTCAACAGCTATGCCATTGATATGGATGGGGTCATGTGTCTCTTCCCTCTCCTTCCTGTAGTCCACTATGAGCTCCTTGGTTTTGCTGGTGTTAAGGAGCAGGTTATTGTCAGCGCACCAAGTAGCCAAGTGCTCAACCTCTGCCCTGTAATCTGACTCGTTGTTGTCCCTGATGAGTCCAATCACCGTGGTGTCATCTGCGAACTTTATGATGGAATTGGATCCATACATAGGCCTGCAGTCATGGGTGTAGAGAGAGTAGAGGAATGGGCTGAGCACACAGCCCTGTGGTACACCAGTGTTGAGTGTGATGACGGAAGAACGGTTGGGGCCTGACCTAACATGCTGGGGTCTGTTGGTCAGAAAATCCATGATCCAGTTGCAGGTGGAGGTACTGATTCCCAGGTCCCCAAGTTTGGTGAGCAACTTGGAGGGGATAACTGTGTTGAATGCTGAGCTGAAGTCAATAAACAGCATTCTTGCGTAGGTGTTCTTGTCATCCAGGTGTGAGAGTACATAGTGCAGCGCTGTAGAAACTGCATCCTCTGTACTCCTGTTGCTCCGGTAGGCGAACTGATGAGGGTCCAGTGTAGGGGGCAGGCCTTTTTTGAGCTGTGCCAAGACCAGTCGCTCAAAGCACTTCATGGCTATGGGCGTCAGTGCCACAGGGCGATAGTCATTTAGGCACGATGGTGTTGAATGTTTCGGCACTGGTACTATTGAAGTGGTCTTGAAGCACGCTGGTACCATGGCCTGGGCCAGGGATAGATTGAAGATGTCTGTGAAGACCCCTGCCAGCTGCTCAGCGCATGCCCTCAGCACACGCCCAGGAATGCCATCAGGGCCAGCAGCCTTACGTACGTAAGCACCCTATGACTGAAAGGACTACAACTATGGTGACTATGACCTCAATTCCCACAGCCAATCACAGTCCACAACTGTAGCCACCAACAACTAAGCACCCTATGACTGGCTGTAGGGACTGAGGTCATAGTCATCATAGTTGTAGTATTTTAAGTGTTCCTACCAAGAATAAAAACGTACATAGTGCTGCTTTAAGTTTGAACTTAGGAAGAACTCAGAAATCTGTATTTGCGGAAAAACTCTGATTTTTTTTCCCAGCTTTCATGTGTCTTACCATGCTGAGAAGATCACTTAATCAGTACCTCTTTAAGTAGACTGAGGTGTCCTCGTGCTAGAATTCAACAGATACTCAAACTGAATTCGGATTGTGAAATAATATATTCTTTGATCCCATGATGTTATTTAGTCCATACCTTCATGCCGTTAACAGTCATCTACAGCAGTGGTCCTCCATCTGTGGGTCTCAGACCACTTGGTAGTGGGTCGCAGAGAAAAAGATTATTTATTCTGTTCCTCTGTACTGACTGTCGAAGTGTTTGATTTCTGAAAACTTACTAGATGTTCTCTTCCCCCCTGACCTGGATATTCTCTTTCCACCTGGCTTCCTGCCTGTTGTGTCTGCATGGTCTTGACACATAACTATTTCAGTAGTTAGCATTCAAAAACAGTCATCATTAGAGAATTTGAGCATTACAGGACGTGGACTGGACCCCATGCCCTCACCTTGAAGTATAATTTACTAGTCTATACCTGTGCATGCCCGTAGAAACCAAGCATTTCTGCATTCCTGCATTTGATCTTTGACATGGTTACCATGGCAACAGTAACCATGGTGATGCCTGCCTTTGATCTTTGACATGGTTACCATGGCAACAGTAACCCTGGTGAAACCTGCCTTTGATCTTTGACATGGTTACCATGGCAACAGTAACCCTGGTGAAACCTGCCTTTGATCTTTGACGTCACCACTCGTTCAGCGATGCCTGCATTTGATCTGTGATGATGTCATAGTGAGTCCTCTGATTTTTGATGATGTCATAGCGAGTCCTATGATCGTGAGTGATGCCTGCCTTTGATCTTTGATGATGTCATAGCGAGTCCTATGATTGTGAGTGATGCCTGCCTTTGATCTTGGCATCCTTGTCAGTGTCTTGAGCATTACGGCGCTTCCTGCCTTGTATTATCCTGGGTATTCCTGTAGTGCCTAATCCTGCCTTGCCGAGTCAGTGTTATTTTGTGTTTCCAGCTCATGAGTTGCACCTTCATTTTGTGTTTAAATAAATCCTGCAAACTGTCAGTCCAGCGTTTGGGTCCTGAATTCCACCCCGGAGGGGCTCAACCTTGACAGTTACTTTCCAACTGTAAAAGATTGCAAACCTCCTTTCTACCAGCTGGTGCGTGATCACCTATCTTTGTTTTCAAGAGTTTGAGCATGCCACACGAATCAACTCCACATACGCAGGAAGACCGACTACCCGTGACCGCAAATTACAGTGGACCTGAAAGCGGGCCTGGGGCAGCGTCTCTACTGTAGACACCCTGGACCAAAGCCAGAAGCCAGAGTGGAGCATCCCGAGACTGCCATGGAAGCACTGGAGGTCCCGTCAGCGTGGACCAGACACAGGGAACATAGCTCAGGCACCACTTACCCTCCACTGCCCCCAGACGGGATCATCCCCCACAGAGAAACAAGCCCAGGCCTCCCACCAAAGGTCAGGGTTGTTGTTTTTTTTAAATCACACGCTTTGCTTCCGTTCGTTTACCCAACCTCCCTCATCCAATTTGTTCTTGTGTGTTAGTGGTTGATGAGGCAAAAATGGTTGGGGCTCACTGATCTACAGGACTGTACTGATCTGTTCACACTCCAACAGGCAGCAAAAAGTAAGCTAGGTGCAGGAAGACAAAAGAAGAGGAAAACAGCAACCTTGTGTGTAGCAGAATGGAATGTACGCACTCTGTTGGACAGAACAACATCACAGCACCCAGAAGGACAGACCGCGCTTGTGGCCCTGGAAATGAACAGGTACAATGTAGACATAGCTGCACTTAGTGAAACAAGATTGCCAGGATATGACAGCTTGGAAGACCATGGGTACATCTTCTTTTGGAGTGGGAGATCAACTCAAGAAAGGAGAGAAGCAGGAGTGAGCCTTGCAGTTAGAAAGGAGATAGCAGCAATGCTTGAGGAACCGGTGCCAATCAACGACAGGATAATGACTATGAGACTCCCACTACAGCGGAAGATGTATGCCACACTCATCAGTGTATATGCCCCAACAATGACCAACACAGAGGAGGTGAAGGAAGAGTTCTACAGTGATTTACATGAGACTGTCAGGCGGGTACCGACTGATGACAGGCTGATACTCGTTGGAGATTTTAATGCCAGAGTTGGTTCGGACACCGAGAAATGGAAAGGAGTGCTAGGCAGTCATGGAGTAGGCAAGTGCAATGCTAATGGAGAACTTCTACTTGCACTATGTTCAGAGTACAACCTTGTGATAACCAACACTATTTAAGCACAAGGACACACACAAGAGGACATGGATGCACCCAAGATCCAAGCACTGGCACTTATTAGACTACATCACAGTCAGGCAGAGAGACAGAAGGGATGTATTGGACACCAGAGCAATGACAGGCGCGGACTGTGGCACTGATCATGTTATGCTGAGATCTAGATTAAGGATCTGCAGATGAAAACAGCACTGCAGGACGGGTGCAAAGCCACCACGGAAGCTAAACACTAGTTCACTGAAAGGCCAAAAGAAGCAGGAAGAACTTACACAGGAAATGGATGAAAACTTGAAAGACTGGGACAGCAACAACTCAGAGAATGACAGAAGAGAAATGGGCAACACTGAAGGATATGGTGTATCAGACTGCGAGTGATGTATTAGGCTACCCTGAGAGGAAACATCAAGATTGGTTTGATGAGTATGATGAACACCTGAAGAAACTACTAGAAGCGAGGAATACAGCTAGGCAGGAAAACCTACAGTGTAACACAAGGTCGAAGAAGAAGAAATACTCAAAGGCTCAGAGTGAGCTACAGAAGTACACCAGAGAGAATGAAGTCCAACTGGTGGGATGAAAAAGCGGAGAAACTTCAAACTGCAGCAGACAGGAAGGACATGAAAACATTCTTCACAGGTTTGAGAGAAATCTACGGCCCTAAACCAAGAGGACTGATCCAACTAAAGGCTATGGACGGTGAAACGGTTTTGCAGGAGAAAGACAAGATCCTGGACAGATTTGCAGACCACTTTGACCGACTACTAAACAACCCTGGAGATCTCACTGAAGAGGCTAAAGAAGCTCTAGTGCAGCAACCAGCTGTATCAAGTCTGGATGAACCACCAAATTTTGATGAACTAATGGCAGCTATCAGAACAACACAGGATGGTAAAGCTCCAGGAAGGGATGGAATTCCAGCAGAAGTGTGGAAATTTGGTGGTGTTCAGCTGACCAACTGCCTGCACAAGCTCATCCAAGAGATATGGGATGCCCAGAAAGTACCTCAAGACTGGAAGGATGCAAGTATTGTGCCTTTGTTCAAGAAAGGTGACAGGAAGGATTGTGGAAATTACCGAGGTATATCACTGCTAGCCACTGTTGGTAAGATTCTCTCACGTGTACCACTTAACAGACTCAGTGAACACATCTCGCAGAATGTACTACCGGAAACCCAGTGCGGCTTTAGAAGTGGAAGAAGCACAATGGACATGATTTTCTGCTTGAAACAGGTTCAAGAAAAGTGTATCGAACAGAACATGCTGCTTTATGTAGTCTTCATAGACTTCAGTAAAGCCTTCGATACTGTTTCGCGACAAGGACTTTGGCAGGTACTCAAGAAATATGGTTGTACAGAGAAGTTTGTCAGCCTGATTGAGGCACTCCATACAGGTATGCAAGCAAACGTGGCAATGAATGGTTCAGTATCTAAAGACTTTTCAGTAAGCAACGGGGTGAAACAAGGGTGTGTGCTGGCACCTACACTCTTCTCGCTATATCTGGCAGCCATGCTTGAGGTGGCCTTCAAAGACACTTCAGAAGGAGTATACATTCAAACAAGGAAAGAAGCAGACTTGTTCAATGTGGCACAGTTTAAAGCCAAGAGTAAGACATCGATAAAGATAGTAAGAGAAATGCTCTTCGCCGACGACAGTGCTCTAGTTGCACACAGCGTGGAAGATATGCAATCTTTAGTGGAGAAATTTGCAAGAGCAGCTAGCCAATTCAGCCTCCAAATCAACATCAAGAAGACAGAGTGCCTTTATCAACCACCAAAGTTCCAATTATCAACATCACTACCAGAAGAGATCAGCATTGGTACAGAGCCACCAGTCAAGTGCAAGACTTTCAAGTACCTAGGGAGTACTGTTTCAGAGAATGCTAGGCTGGAGGATGAACTATCTCTCAGAATGGGAAGAGCGAGTGCTGTGTTTGGAAACTTGAGGGAGAGACTGTGGAACAATCGACATGTGTCAATCCGTGTGAAATGCAAAGTGTACAGAGCGACAGTACTGGCTACTCTATTGTACGGTGCTGAAACTTGGACTGTCTACAGAGTGCACGTGAAGAAACTCCACGCGTACATGATGAGACACCTTCGAGCCATAATGAACATCTCATGGAAAGACAAGATAACCAACATAGAAGTGTTGAAACAAGCTGGTCTACCATCAATGGAGGACATGCTAATACAGATGAACCTGAGATGGCTCGGACATGTTGAGAGGATGGACCACCAGCGTCTCCCTCGGCAGTTACTCTACTCACAGTTATGCGAGGGCAAACAATCAGGGTAGACCAAGGCTCAGATTTAAAGACACTGTAAAAAGAAACTTGAAGAAGCTGGACATAGACAGGAGTTCCTGGCAGCAGAAGGCTAAGGACAGAGCTGTGTGGAGGAATCTGATCAGACCTAAATGAAACAGTCATTGTCGCCCACGACAGACTGCGATGATGATGATGATGATGATGATGATGACCCAACCTCCCTCATCCAATTTGTTTTTGTGTGTTAGTGGTTGATGAGGCAAAAATGGTTGGGGCCCACTGATCTACAGGACTGTACTAACAAAAAAAATGTAGATGACCATAAAACATTACTTTTTTATTGCCTTCAAAATTCTTTTACACAATGTAATTACCACTTTTAACAATTTCAGCAGGTGGGAGGGTTTAGCGTAACAATTAAATAAGACCAAAACCATGTTTCTACATCAATTGTTCAAGAACTGCTTTCAGTTCACTACTTTTTTTTTTTTTTTACCCATTTTAGGTGAAAAAAAATCACTAAAGTACAAAAAAAGGATTAATGAAATTTCCCCAAGAGAAAAATCAGGAAAACATTTCCCTGAAAAATAACCTAGATTTCATTTAGTGAGAAGGAAGAAATAGCTCTTCGTGTACCTGACAGGAAGTGTTCTGTCTCCCTTGCGGCGATCCATCTCTCTCTGGGGAACAGGGTACCATCGGAAATTCAGTTTCCAGTTGAAGCCACCGTAAGTCATGTCTGAGCCCGCCATGTACTCAAACGTCTCATCGCTGATGACATCTATGATCGGGCAAACCACTGCTGTCCTGAAAAGCACAGATTCAGATCTGTGGTGCGATAAAACAAACTATGAAAACAGCTACAGAAAAGTGTGCCCATGTGCTACACACTGGGTTTTAAAATGCACAGGATAGGTGCAGCATGTTGCACTTTTCTGGGAAGATTTGAACCTGGCTTCCAAGCACACCAGATGATTGCCTTAACCACTACACCACAAGACTGCTTTGGTGCACACTCTTAACTTTCTCCAAACAAAATGGTGTTTTGCTGAAGAATACTGTTGAGATTGCGAGTGTGAAGTTTCATCAAGTTTGGATCATTACATCAGAAGATAAATCAGAAAATACATGCTACAGAGAGACTACAAATTCACTGGCCTATCAAATCAAAACAGATTGACATTTTTGAATAATTTTAACAACTTTTCATTATCAATATCAGTATCTATCATTCCAAACAATTTGGATGAATAACCTTTGAGGAGTTCATTTTGACTTCACTTGCACATTTTTGAAACTATGGTGCAGAAAACTTCCTTTTTAGAGCATAAGAGCAGTGATGAAGTGCTCAGTGAAGCAGTGAATGTGATAAAGAAGGACTACAAATGTTGATCAGCTGAAATTTTCTAAACTACAGTTTGGTCCTCTCAAATTTCTCAAAACTGTGATGCTGAAAGAAGGATCAGGTGTAGGTCAGGTTGTATAGCAAGCATTTGAAAGGAAAATAAGGTACACTTCTGCACTGGAAGGAAAAAATTTATTTAAATAAAATAAATTTTTAAATTTTTAATCACTTTTGCCACATTAACAGATAATGTTATTGCTCATACTGAATCACAAACTGAGTTTAACACAGACATGTTCAACCAAAAACATTTTGAACAACAAAACCTGACATGAATATAAAAACGTTGCAGGCAAGGGATACAACTAATGGTGTAGTCTGTATGATATTGATTACATCACATGAGGGTTTGTTGCATGCAGGTAGTTCCTTATGTGAAGAAATGAAGCACAAAACATGTTAGAAAATAACTAGCGTATTGCTGTTCATTACCTTTCTTTAAAGGGATCATTGACTGAAAAATGGTGTTTGTAGATTTTAACCCTCTGAAATGTGTCATTTGGTCACGTGATTATTTAAAAAAATATCAAAACAGTCACTTCTGTTAAAACACACACACACACACACACACACACACAAAGACAAGACAGACAGAGCCGGTTTTTCTTTTGTTTGTTTTTTTGTCCAATTTTTCTCTCCAAGAAATGTTTTTGACTCTTCCAGGGTTTTTCATCTATGTCAAGCAATGGGAAACATCACTAAAGGTAAAGGTCACTAGCCTTGATACCTGCCCACTGCTCTATTATTGGCCCGCCTAGCTGTCTGTCATATAGATGGAAGGGGAGTGAAAGGTATTAGCCCTGAGCTAACACTGATACTAGAAGGCTTGGGCTGAGCACAGCTTATATTGTTATTTTCTTCAGATCTTAGTCACACTAATAGCCATCCCTGGTTCACTAATCCACAGTCGATAATACATCTCGCATCATTCTGGCTTATTTGTAATAATTCTGCTGTGATTCTACAGTCAACTGTTGGCACTGGCATGCTGGGCGGTCCGCCTGGTCACCATGACTGACCCGCGCCGGGATCTGAGGCTGCTGGCAGTGTGGCCACTCATTCACGTGTGCTTGTTGTGCTCTAGGGACCGGTCATGTCCTGTCGACCACTGGGATCACACGCCCCTGTTAACCAGTGATGCTTTGTTTCGTTCAATTTTTTTTGTTCATGTCTCGGGGTGGCAGGTTGGAGCGGCCATTGGCCCGGATCCTTGGTGCATCAAGCGGAGAACCTCACACAATATTCCTTACATTTGTTGGTGGGCGAGAAAAGACTTAAGTTTTACAGAGATTCTCCACTTTCGCCATTATTCCCGTGTCCCATGGAGCGGCAAGTGCCACTACCCGAGGGGCTTCACTGCAGCTTGACGAGCCGAGCTGTTGACCCCCAGGTTCTCCAAGGGCAGTGTCCTGCTCCCCAGGACTCTGGTCCACTTTCATGGGCCGCTCCCCCACCGAGCCCCAGGGCTGACTTGACTTGTGTTTGGTTGAAGATGCAGTGCCACTGCACTGCAATCAGTGCCACTGATCCAAGCTAGAAGGAGGCTAAAAGCTAAGGGTTAGAAGCTAGTCAGCTAATGGCTAAGTGGCATAGGAGGGAGGGCAGAGTTGAACAGGTGAAGGATGTTTCTCAAAGTGATTGGCTTAAAATCAGTGTAGGTGGGGAAAATACAACAATTTGCTGCAATAATTAAAGAAAATGTGAACAAAATGTGTCACAAACATTCCATTAAGACATGTGTGACCTGTTAAAATATGGGGAAAAAAAGTACAACCAATGACCCCTTTAACCATACTGGACTCATTTTCTGCATCCTGCTATTATCACAGACGGGCAGAATTTGTGCTCAAGTAAAAATAGTGTTGCCTAATGATATTAAATATTCAAGTAGAAGTGAATTAGTTAAGTAAAAGTAAAAAAACCCCATCTGTTTAAAAACGTTACCTTAATAGTGAATAACGATGGTCACCAGCCCACAGGGTTTTTCCTCTTAAATCAGTGACTTTTCTTGTGAATTTGCAGGTTTCTCTTCATACATTCCGGTGTTTTTCTTGTGAATTTACAAATTCTTTTAGTAAGTTTCTGTAACATAAATTTCACATAAATTGGTAGTGTTTTGCTCATGAATTTGCTACGTTTCTTCTCAGAAATGTGTGTGTGTGTTTCATGGGTTTGTTTACTTTTTTTTGTGCATTTGAGACTCAAAAATTGGCGAGGTTTTTGTCATACATTTCAGATATTTTTCTGTTAAATTTACTGCTCATAAATGTGTGACTTTTTGATGAAATGTTACTTTTTTCCTGTAAATTTGTACCTTTTTATTCATGAAATGTATAACTTTTTTTTCCTCATTCCTTTTAAACCGACTCAGAATAGAAGAAATATGATATCACTGCTGATGCCAATGAAATAAGATTATATAAAACATTTACTTATTTATTAGAATAACCAAAGATGCAGTCATTTCTGGTAATCACAAGATATTAACCAGTTTTCAAATCAGTGAAATCAAAAGTAACTCAGACCAAATGACTTTTTCTCCAAAAATTTAGTCGTGTAACAAGTAAAAAGCATCCTGATATCAAACTGTATACAGTATACTGGGGATTCTTATTTCAGTCTAGAACAGGGGTGGGTAATCATGTGCCATGGAGGGCCATTCCACTGCAGATTTTCTGTTCCACCCACTGCTTTCAGCAGGTCTTTGCTCTGATCAGCTTCATGGATTGCTAATAATTGAAAACACCTGCAGAAGACACTGGGCGGAGCAGAAAACCTGCAGTGGAATGGCCCTCACTGCCCACCCCTGGTCTAGAGGCTTCCACACGCCTGGTGGCCATGCATATACAGTACATACTGGTCAACACCAAATTTACTGTCTAAGTTTTTTTAGCTGATTTAGGACAATTTTGATGTGCTGAATCCAAAAATCACATTGGTTTTGCTCAATCAGGTCAACTTTTTGAATTATGGCCACATGTTGTTTTATACGTTTTTGTTTACATGTATGGGTATTTTTGCTTTATATGATGCAACATTCTTTTTTATGTCGTGAAATTCTCTGAATTTTGAACATTGATGACCTAACATTCAATTTACATGTACTTACCTTTATATAAAGGTAAGTACATGCACAGTACTAAGTAAGTACAGGTTTTTACTTAGCACCTGATTGAGAGAAATGGATGTCATTTTCGGATTCAGCGGTGCAAAATTGTCTTAAATCAGTTGAAAAAACACAGACAACTTACAAAAAAATTATTTTTGTAACCCTGTGTAATGTTTGGCTGTCAGGTTCTTCCATTGGGACCCGCTAACTTTTATTGTGTAGTTCCCAGCCCATAGGCTCTGGTGACTAGCCTTCTCGGTCCTTTGCCGGGAGTCTCCTCGGGACTTCCAGGCTCTTGTTAAACAGTTCAGTTTTATTGTGTAAAAAATGCAGATGAAAACAATGAAAGCCTGTTGGCGTCCCGCTCTCTGCTCTCATTGAGTGATTGACCAACTTAACTCTTTTCAGCCGGGTTCAGGAAGCCCCTGCCCACTGAAACCTGACAGCCACTGAGCCAATCAAAATATGAGCCGCAACAGTCATTTGAGTGCATGTACTTAATGTGATTATTTACGATCTACCTCTGGCTATCTGAAAAGGAAATGTTGGCCTGGACAGCCACAGGCTACACTGGAAGCCCCCAGAAATTTGGTCAATGCCTGCAGAGGCTACGTCACCAGACTGCCTGACTGATATTGAAAAAGAAAATCAGACCGCCTGCCTTGTACACCATTTAAATTTTCACTCAACTTTCCATATATCTGCTTCTCTTCAGTCTGCAGACATGTCTTAAAGATGTCAAAATGTGTGTAGCAGCACTCAGTTGAGTGTGCTGCTCCCATAGGCGTAATTTGTGGGGGGGATGGGGGGTTCCAACCCCCCAAAAATCAAATCCATCCAATATAACCCCCCCCCCAATAATCATATAATTATAATTAATAAAAAAATATCTACAAGTGAGTGAAGAAGTTGTCGTTTTTTCATTTGCAAGCAAGGAAAAGTACCATTTCTAATAATCAAACAATGCCCCCCCACCCCTCCTGCAGACTTGGTATTGCCCAACCGGTCCATGCCTTCTCTGGTCAATACTCAGTCATTTGTAGCGGCGGCAGGTGAGGACGCTCATCAACGCAGCAGGAGCAGCTCACAAGTGGGACAGAATGAAAAGAGCTCCACAAGGGCAACAAACCATTTTAAATTGTTAGTTGTCAAATAAAAGGACAAACCCCTCTGTCCAAAAGGAGGTAAATATATTGTTGATTTAGCTGGTGAATTGTTGTCTTAAGTTAGCTGGTTGCTAGTTTGCTAATATGAGTTAACTCTTTGTTGGTCTTGATTTCATTGACATAGACAGTGCCCTCACTGTTTAAGTCGCAGTTCTGCGCCTGTCATGTGATGTGTCATGTGATGTGGCCATAAACAAAAAAAAAATCCCCAGTTGTACTAAGCATTCCACCTCTCAAGGTGGCAGACACGTATAACTTACTGCTCTTGTCTTGGGAGGACTAATGTCCTCCAAATAACCCCCCAAAAACCTCACTTCTGGGACACCAGAGAAGAAGAGTTTGTAAACAAATGTCGATGTGTGCCATCCCAACATGGAGGAGGTATCTGCTCCCAAATTTGCCAACTATGATTCGAAAAGAGATTATTTAGCTTATGAAGGAATATCTACATTTTGTTATAACAGAGGGTGGCTGAAGCTGGTTGATTTTCACTTGCCATCGACCCCAGTGCCATGTGACTGGACATATATAGTTTATAGTCATATAGTCATTTATAGTTTATAGTCAGCTACATGTGTGCCTGTGTTTGTGTTCATGTTGAATGTAATTGTGGTTTGTAAATATGGATGTCACCTGACTGCAAAACAAATCTACCTACGGGTACAAATAAAGTAACCTGAACCTGATGTGACTGGACAGAACAATCGCGCTGGTTCCGTGTCGTCATATAAGATAAATTGTGGCGGAATAAAAGCGAAATTGAGGTGGAATAATCATAAGAGTTTCTGGATGTGGGAGAGAAAGTGAAAATGACAGAGAGAAGACAAAATAACAACGAAAATGGACGAAACGAGCCGCCTGGCCAGTGGTAAGTCTAATGAATTTCTTTAGTTTGTTTACATTGTACTGATTTTCTGGTTCATATACTTTGAAGATAACAAAAAACCCAAAACAACAAACGGTGACAAAAAACAAAACCATCCTTTGTGTAAATATGTCCAAAGTCCACTTTTGACTTAAAGTTATGTAATTCGATATGGCGGCCGTGGCATTATGCAAACTAGATGTGTAAATTTACTCCTATCTCAAACTTTGGATCATATTCTACATCTTTCTAATTGACAGTAAGCCATTATCGCTTACCACTTTCAAGTGACAGCTTTGGAAATCTCTGACATCTGAACTGAATATTTTCTTGAAAAAACCTTGACCACCAGAGGGGGTGGAGGCTGACGGCACAACGGAGCGCCACAGACAGTCATAAGGTTAAAGCTATGGGAGTACACTACAGAATAAATGTGCTGTCTGGTAAGATTTAGCTGATCTGAGAAACGATTAGCTCTTCTCATGCAAATTTGGGCTTTACATTGTATTAATCATTCATGAAATGTGATCAGAATGAATTTGTTCATCAGCTGTTGAGAGTGAAATTTGTGTATACTTCAGTGCTCATTTAAATGTTAGCAGCTCCGAACATTTATCAAGGACAAAAAAACTCTCTATACCACTGGTCCTTAAATATAAATGCCTTTAAATATTGCTTATCATCCCCACAAAATTCAAGTTAACCTTAAACTGTTCTGTATTTTTAAAATGTCATGATTTTGATAATTATAAAATTCAATTAGAAAGCAAGTTTTACCACTTTCATTTATAGACTAAGAGCATAGAGATGATATAGAGTGAAGTACGTGGCGGTAATGCACCTGTAAGCTGGTTGCCAACTGCCAATCAAATCTAAAAGAAGAATTATAGACTAAGTCACTCTGAAGGCTATTCTTAAATATCCACGTTAAAAGAAATTGATTATTTTCCTTGCAGATCATTTTCAGATCTTCTATCTTCTGTTAAAATACCACAACTGCACAAAAGAGTATCTAAATGAATATATTGTAGGACCTTGGGGAAGTCAGATTATTTAGCATCTCAGACGGAGACAGTGAATAAGCATGAGAGAACAATGCCCAGGGGGTTCCTGGCGAGATAGCAGGAAGGAGTCAGGGACATAGGGGGTTGAATGCAGTGTAATGTAAATGTCATGCTGTGTGATGAGAAATGCCATGAAACGTGTGAAGAGTGATTTGGGTAAAAGAGGAGAGCTTGCTGAATGATTCATTCTGTTTGAGATGTGAAGTATGTAATAAACCGTCTGTCCATGAATCTGCCTCTTTATTCACACACTCCACACTGGTGACCCTAGACGAATTATGGAACACGAGGCGAGAACCCCGGAGCCGGCCCGGTCAGGAAACCCTAGCGACGCAGCAGCCATCCCACAGACAGCCCGGACTGGAACCTCCAGCAACGCGTGTGCGGTTTCAGTCAAGCTACCGGACTTTTGGCAGCACAACCCGTGCTCTTGGTTCCACCACACCAAGGCCCAGTTCGCCCTCCGGGGAGTAACGGCAGACGACACCAAGTTCTACCATGTGGTAGCAGCGCTGGATGCTCGCACAGCCCATCAGATAGCGAACCTGCTCGATCAGCCTCCAGCCCGCAGCAAATACGAGGCGCTCAAGGCTGCGCTGACCCAGCGCTACACGCTCTTGGAATGTGAGAGAGCGGAGAGGCTCCTGGGGCGGACCGAGTTAGGAGATGGTTCGGCCATCGACCTGATGGAGAAGATGCTGGCGTTTAATGGGCACGGACGACAGGCACTTTCTGTTTGCCCACCTTTTCCTCCGGAACCTTCCAACAGAGGCGAGAGCGGTTCTGGCCAATTTGCCATTGCTGGCCGCGCGTGAATACCGTGCGCTAGCCCAGGAGGCAGACCGGATCATCCTCACCATCAGGGCGATCACAGTGAATGTGGCGGCGGCGGAGCCCAGCGAGACGACCAGAGGAGGCGAGGAGCCACCGAGGGTAGCGGCAGCGGGGGCCAAGGAGCGCCAGAGAGACACGCTCTGCTTCTACCACTGTCGCTTCGGAGAGAATGCGCACAGATGTGCGCCACCGTGCCAGTTCAAGCGCTCGGGAAACGCCAAGGCCGGCAGTCGGTAGCAGCTGTGACCGCCGGTGAAGAGAACAAGCTGCTCTACATGACGGACTCGCGCTCGGGGAGACGCTTCCTCGTCGACACTGGAGCCCAGAACAGCGTCATCCTGCCGTCCTACACTGACCGGCTGGCAGGACCTAGCGGCCCCGGACTTGTAGTAAACGGCTCAGAGATTAAGACGTTCGGTGAGAGAACACTGGCCTTATCTCTACATGGCCGCTCGTATGAGTGGACTTTTATCATAGCAGCACTGTGTTGCCCGATCCTGGGCGCTGATTTTCTGTGTGCGTATGGTTTACTTGTGGATGTTGCTAACAGACGCCTGGTTAATGCATTGTCCTTTGAATCTCTACCTTGTATAGCTCGAGGGACCCGGCCAACAGCACAAGCCAACGTCACAGCTCCAGGCGGTAAGTTCCACACACTGCTCACTCAGTTCCCAGCACTCACTGTCCCGACGTTTTCGGCGGCCATTGCTAAACACGGGGTGGAGCATTTTATCACCACCACCGGGCCGCCCGTCTTCGCAAGACCTCGGCACTTGGACGCAGCTAAACTGGCCATAGCGCGCGAGGAGTTCGCCAACCTGGAAAGGTTGGGCATCATTAGGCGAATGAACAGCCCATGGGCATCCCCGCTACACATGGTCCCTAAGGCTGAGGGGTCATGGCGACCGTGCGGTGATTTCCGCAGGTTGAACAACACCACAGCACACGATCGCTACCTGATTCCCGACATACAGGATTTTTCCGTTCACCTCGCCGGAGCACGCATTTTTTCCAAAATAGACCTGGTCCGCGGTTACCACCAGGTCCCAGTGTGCGCGGAGGACGTACCCAAAACAGCGGTAATAACTCCATTCAGTTTATTCGAGTTCCTGCGTATGCCATTCAGGTTAAAAGGCACGGCACAGACGTTCCAGCACATGACGGATGCAGTGTTGCGTGATCTCCCATTCGTGTTTGTCTACCTGGACGATATCCTGGTAGCCAGTGCGTCCGAAGACGAAGACGAAACCCACCTCAGGATGGTTTTCCGGAGGTTAGAGGAGCACGAGTTAATAATCAACCCGGCGAAATGCCAGTTCAGCGTGACGGAGATTGATTTTTTGGGGCACCGCGTCTCTCCGGAAGGAGCGATCCCGTTGCCCGACAAAGTGCGCGCTGTGGCGGATTTTCCTCGGCCTCAGACGGTCAGGGCGCTGCAAGAATTTTTGGGGATGGTGAATTTTTATAACTGCTTCCTTCCCCGCGCGGCGCGGCTCATGCAACTACTGTACGCCGGGCTCAAGAGACAGAAACCCGCGGATGGGGTCGAATGGACCCCGAAGTGAGAGCGGGCGTTCTCGGAGGTTAAAGCAGCCCTGGCAAACGCCACACTGCTGGTGCATCCGGACCCGGCAGCCCGGATAGCGCTCACCACCGACGCTTCAGACGTGGCCATAGGGGCTGTCGTGGAGCAGCGCGTTGCCGGGGCTTGGCAGCCGCTCGCCTTTTTCAGCAGAACTTTGCATGACAGCGAATGTAAATACAGCGCGTTCGACAGGGAGTTGCTGGCTCTCCACCTGGCCATATGCCACTTCCAGTTCTGGCTGGAAGGGTGCAGCTTCACCGCGTTTGTGGACCACAAGTCACTAACGTTCGCGATGGCCAAGGTTTCAGAACCGTGGTTGGACCGGCAGCAGAGACCGCTGGCCGCGATCTCAGAGTTTACTACCGATACTCAGCATGTGTCGGGTAAACTGAATGTGGTGGCGGACTGCCTCTCGCACGCCGTGGTGGCCCAGGTCTACATGGGGATAGATTACGCAGCAATGGCCGCGAAGCAGATTAGTGATGCAGACGTGCGCGCGCTCCAGTCTGGACCAACAGGGTTAAGGCTGGAGAGCAGGGAGCTGCAAGACGGCATGCCCCCCCCTAATCTGCGACGTCTCCACGGGACGCCCGTGTCCGGTGGTCCCGGTCGCGTGGCGCCGCCACGTGTTTGAGTCGGTTCACACTCTGGCGCACCCAGGAGTGCGCGCGTCAGTCAAAATGGTGGGAGAGAAGTTCGTGTGGCCGAGCCTACGCAAACAAGTAAAAGAGTGGGCTGCAGCCTGCGTGGCGTGCCAACGAGCCAAGGTACACAGACACACGAAGGCTCCCTTGGAGCCGTTTCGGGTACCGGCTAAGAGGTTCGACCATGTTCACGTGGACCTCGTGGGCCCCCTCCCGCCATCACAGGGGTGCACGCACCTCCTGACAGTGGTGGACCGCACCACGCGCTGGCCAGAAGCAGTCCCACTGGCGGCAACCACGTCTGCGGACGTAGCACGCAGTTTTTTAACAGCATGGGTGGCGCGTTTTGGAGTCCCGTCAGACATTATGTCCGACAGGGGCCCTCAATTTGTTTCCGACCTCTGGTCCACGATGGCCCGCAGCCTGGGTGTTGCAATTCATCGCACAACCGCGTACAACCCACAGGCCAATGGGTTATGCGAGCTTTTTCATAGATCACTGAAAGCAGCACTCAGGGCTTCACTGACGGATGCAAATTGGGTGGACAGGCTGCCGTTGGTTTTATTGGGGTTGCGCTCCACGTCAAAAGAGGATTTGGAAGCTTCTCTGGCAGAGCTTGTTTTTGCGCAGCCCCTATGGCTGCCCGGGGAATTTCTGCCAGATAATCCCGCGCCGGACAGCTGCCCGTCTCAGCTCTTGCAGCGTAGCGCAAACACAGGCACGCTGCCGGGCCTGGCCCACCACTGTTTTCCGCGTGCTTTCGTGCCTAAAACTTTGAAGAATGCGGAGTTTGTGTTCGTCAGACACAACGCCCACCGCGCTCCATTGCGCCCACCCTATGATGGACCATTCAGAGTGTTGGAAACAGGGGATAAGCATTTTTTGCTAGACTTGGGGGGGTAGGCGGGAGAAAATTGGCATAGACAGACTCAAACCCCCCTTTGTAGTGGCGGACGAGCAAGTGCTGTTGGCTAGGGCCCCTCGGCGTGGAAGACCCCCACGGAGAGCTCCCCAGGGAAACGATTCACCAGAGCAGCCACACGGACAGAGCGAAGTCCCCCCCCCCCCCCGCCACGGCCCACCCGCAGTCAGACACACTCCCAGCAGCCCCCCACCGGCACAGCAGCGCCACGGAGGCAGTAAACCCCAGTTACAGCAGATATGGGAGGAGACTGAAGCCAAAACAGCGTGTGGACTAATGTTCTATCTAAGATGCTGGGGGGGGGGGCAGTGTAGGACCTTGGGGAAGTCAGATTATTTAGCATCTCAGACAGAGACAGTGAATAAGCATGGGAGAACGATGCCCAGGGGGTTCCTGGCGAGATAGCAGGAAGAAGTCAGGGACATAGGGGGTTGAATGCAGTGTAATGTAAATGTCATGCTGTGTGATGAGAAATGCCATGAAACGTGTGAAGAGTGATTTGGGTAAAAGAGGAGAGCTTGCTGAATGATTCAGTCTGTTCTGTGCTTGTGAGATGTGAAGTGTGTAATAAACCGTCTGTCCATGAATCTGCCTCTTTATTCACACACTCCACAATATAAGAAAAACACCAAATAGATGAATGAAAGAATAGATGCATTTCATCGGCCTAAACTTTTTAAAATATCTCATTAAGGAAAATACAGCACTCTAAATTTTATCCATATCATAATTTGCTAAAATGAGTTCAAAAGCACTGCAATATAGCATCACTTATTTATTTGGAATTTAATTGTTGAGCTTAAATAAATAAAAATAAAGTTTAAGTTTAAACTTAAACTCACACTTCTAGTTTTCAGTTCCCATTTAATCACAAGACAGCATTAAGCAGTGATCAAACACTGAGATACTGATAGCTTATTATCATCACTGTATAGTGACTTAGCTCTTAGTATAACAAGATTCATCACCTTAACACCGTACCTTTTTGACATTTCTAATGTCACTTTTTTGTGTGTGCAACTTTTTTGTCATAGTTTTACAGATTTTTTTGTAAATCAGAGACATTTTTTCTGGTAAATTTGATTACTTTTTGTATAAAAATGCAGTTTTTTCCCCTTGTTGTTTTCCGTCTAAATTCACAGTTTCTCAAAAATGTAGCATTTTTTTCAAATTTGCATTTTTTGTCATGGAAAATAAGCCTTTTTCCTTACATATTTGCATCGACCGCATCTCTTGTGGTTTTTTGTGGGGGGTGCGTCGGGAGTATGGGGTATCGGGCTTGTTGTTACGAGCTATTCGGTCTCTGTACGACCATTGTGAGAGTTTGGTTCGTATTGCCAACACTCGGTCAGACTCATTCCCAGTGAGAGTTGGACTCTGCCAGGGCTGCCCTTCGTCACCGATCCTGTTCATAATTTTTATGGACAGGATTTCTAGGCGCAGCCAGGGAACGGAGGGTATCATGCTTGGTGACCACAGGATCTCATCTCTGTTGTTTGCAGATGATGTTGTCCTGTTGGCTTCATCCAGCAATGACCTACAGGTCTTACTGGGACAGTTTACCGCTGAGCGTGAAGCGGCTGGGATGAGAATCAGTACCTCCAAGTCCAAGTCCATGGTCCTCAGCCGGAAAAAGGTGGATTGCCCTCTCTGGGTTGGGGACAAGGCTCCTGCCCCAAGTGGAGGAGTTTAAGTATCTTGGGGTCTTATTCACGAGTGAGGGGAGAATGGAGTGAGAGATTGACAGATGGATCGAAGCAGCATCTGTAGTGATGCGGACGTTGTACCAGCCTGCTGTGGTGAAGAGGGAGCCAAGCTCTAAGGCAAAGCTGTCGATTTACCAGCCAATCTACGTTCCTACTCTCACCTATGGTCATGAGCTTTGGGTAATGACTGAAAGAACGAGATCATGGATACAAGTGGCTGAAATGAGTTTTCTTCGTAGGATTGCTGGACTCACCCTCAGAGACAGGGTGAGGAGCTCTGTCATCCGGGAGAGGCTCAGAGTAGAACCGCTGCTTCTCCACAATGAAAGGAGCCGATTGAGACGGTTTGGGCATCTGAACAGGATGCCTCCTGGACGCCTCCCACTTGAGGTGTTTCGGGCACGTCCCTCTGGGAGGAGACCCCGGGGCAGACCCAGGACTCACTGGAGAGACTATGTCTCCCAGCTGGTCTGGGAATGCCTTGGTATCCTCTCTGAAGAGCTGGAGCACGTGGCTGGGGAGAGGGAAGTCTGGGCTTCTCTGCTTGAGCTGCTGCCTCCGTGACCCGGACCTCCGGAGAAGCGGTAGAAGATGGATGGATGGATGGATGGGAAATAATTTTTACAACTGTTACTAATATGGGAATGCCTAAATAAAGGGGTAAATTAGCCCTGTCCTTTTAGCAAAGTTAATGATTTTGCACTCTTCCTCCACACTAGGATACATACTGCATACTGTCATTTTTTGCTTAAAAAAATTCCTTTCCTTTAAAAATGAAAAACAGGACATTGGAGACAACTGCCTGTACTGATGACCTGACAGTCCTATAATGAAAAGATTTTTTTTTTTTAAATCCTTATATGGGCAGAGATCTCAACACACCCCCCCCCCCAATGTTTTAAACAAAGGTACGCCCTTGGCTGTGCCGCAATATCACATTCTGAGTCACATAATACCAATTTCTGAGGACAAATAAATGTGTCTGACCTCAAGGAAGAAGAGCATCAAGAAAGGATCATAATCAATCCATAAATAACTAAATCTCTCCCAAACACGCACAGTTGATTCTTTCTAATACTGCATCTCTCAAGATAGCAGCAATCTCAATCTTAATTCTATAAGCCAAACATTCACAAAATCCCTTCAAGAGGACACTGTGTGTATCAACGTCTCTCACACACACACACACACACACACACACTGAAGAGGAGCAACTGTCAAAACAAAATATTTCTTACTTAGCCCACCGTGTTTTCTAGCGTAAACAAACTCTTTAATCTTGACTGTGATTGTACAAAGGTTAACACAATGGCAGAGCAGCAGTAATTGAAGATAAGTTTTTCTCTGAGGCTGCGGCAGAAGCTGAACGGCTATTGCATCAGATCAGCAGCATCAGGCCACATGTTCATAACTGATAGTTTGCCGTTTCATGAATATTCAGATGCAGCTTTTGCTAAAGTACACAGTGATGCAACTTGGTTGAAATATGATAACCGCAGCAGTAATAAACCATCTTTTTGCTGGCAATCGGTAGAATTTTTTGGCAGCAATAAAAAGCTTCTAAGAAGTATAAAGTTCCCTCTTCAATTAATACCTTTGCAACCTGTGGCAATTCAGTTTTATGTGACTATTCAGTGGCTTCATTTGGACTGCTACAAGAAACACAAAAAAAAATGACAATTTAATAAGACTAGTGCATACCTGTGCATGCCCGTGGAAACCAAGTATAAACATGTATTTCTGAATGTCCGTAGAAAGCAGGTGTAAGCAAGGGTGTGTTAGCAATCCCGTCAGCACTCGTTCAGTGATGCCTGCCTTTGATCTTTGATGGTGTCATAGCGCGTCCTATGATCTTTTAGCGAGTCCTACGATCGTGACAGAGATTTCTTGAATTATATATAGAGTGGTGATGAGTGATGCCTGCCTTTAATCTTGATGATGTCATAGCGAGTCCTATGATGCCTGCATTCGATCTTTATGATGTCATAGCAAGTCCTATGATCTTTGATGATGTCATAGCGAGTCCTATGATCATGAGTGATGACTGCCTTTGATCTTTGATGATGGCATAGCGAGTCCTATGATCGTGAGTGATGGCTATATATACATCATGTAGAGATCATAGGAACATCATAGGTGATCCTATGATCTTTTAGCATATAGAGTGATGATAATCAAGTCAGTGGCAGTAATGCACCTGTAGGCTGGTTGCCAACCACCAATCAAATCTAAGAGAAGAAGAAGAGTCCTATGATCGTGACAGACAGACACACATACAGACACACAGAGATTTCTTGAATTTATAGAAAAGTGCAGCAAATTTATAGGCAAAAAGGTAACTTGTGACAAAAGTAGTAAATATAGATGGATAGATAGACATCCCATACTGGGAAATTGCAGTGTAACAGCAGCATGGCAGTAGACAACCAAACTACAGAAACACACACACCATGACAGACAAAGGGATTACCCATGGAAAGTAAAACTACTAAAAAACGCTTATCTACATGATAGATGAATAGATGGTGACCCATATAGATACATGAATCATACCTGCTGTACAATGCAGGACTATCAGGAGCAGAGTGAGATGTGAGGTACCAATTAGACTGTAAGGTGCAGTATGGCAGCATTGTTATGGCCAGAATACAGCATCGGAGTGAGTTATTGTACAGTGAAATGGCATGTGGCAGGAAAGAGTTCCTGTACCCAACCATTCGACAGCAAAGCTGTAGCAGTCTGCTGGAGAAAGTGCTCTGCTTTCTGTCCAGTGTGTGGTGGAGGAGGTGATCAGGATTGTCCATGATGGATTGCAGTTTATTTATTGTCCTCCCCACCACAGTCTCAAAGGTCTCCAGCCTGAGACCAATTACAGAGCCAGCCCTCCTGATAATCTTGTCAAGTCTGTTGGTGTCGCTGGCTCTGATACTGCTACCCCAACAGACAGCAGCAAAGAAGATGGCGCTGGCGACAACGGTCTGGTAGAAAAGCTCCAGCATCCTGCTGCACACATTGAAAGATCTCAGCTTCCTCAGGAAGTAGAGTCTGCTCATCCCCTTCTTGTGTGCAGCATCGGTGTTGGATCTCCAGTCCAGCCCATTGCTGATCATGACACCCAGGTATTTGTAGTCCTCAACTACCTCCACATCCTCCCCCCCAATCTGCAATGGCTGAGAAGGCGTCCTCTTCTTCTCAAAGTCAATCACCATTTCTCTGGTCTTGCTGATGTTCAGCCTCAGGTGATTCTGCTCTGTCCACTCCACAAATCTGTCTACCAGTGCCCTGTACTCCCCCTCCTCTCCCCCTCTTACGCACCCAACAACAACTGAGTCGTCAGAGAATTTCTGCAGGTGGCGTGACTCGGGTGTTGTACTGAAAGTCAGTGGTGTAAAAGGTGAAGAGAAAAGGAGAGAGCTCAGTTCCCGGTGGAGCTCCAGTATCACTAACCACCACGCCAGACAAGACACTACCTAGCTGGACAAACTGTGGCCTGCTTGTCAGGTAGTCAGTAATCCAGGAGATCACAGAGCTGTCAACCCCCATCACCCAGTAGCAGTGGCTGGATAGTGTTAAAGGCACTGGAAAAATCAAAGAATGTGATTCTTGCAGTGTCTCCTCCGCCATCTAGGTGCAGATGGGCTCGCTGCAGCAGGTAGATGACAGCATCTTCAACTCCTAAATGGGGCTGATATGCAAACTGCAGAAGGTCCAGCCACATCTTCACCTGCGGCCTCATGTGGGCTAAGACCAGTCTCTCCAGGATCTTCATCACATGAGATGTGAGGGCACCTGGTTGACAGTCATTCAAGTCAGATGGAGATGACTTCTTGGGGACAGGAACCAGGTCTTCCACAGCACCGGTACTCTCTCCAGACTCAGGTTCAGGTTGTACAGGTGTTACAGTACCAAAGCTAGCTGGTTGGCACAGATCCTCAGGATCCTGGCGGAGATGCCATCAGGGCTCGCAGCCTTCCGCTGACGGAGTCTCTGCAGCCGTTTCTTAACCTGGGCCATAGTCACAGTGATGTGTGTGTGTGTGGGGGGGGGGGGGGGTGGAGACAGGTGCTGCACAGAAGGGGGAGGGGTGTGGGGGGGGCTGGCTGTGTTGTGGTGGTGACAGATGGTGAGTTGAACCTATTAAAAAACAGATTCAGCTCATCAGCTCTCTCAAGGCTCCCAGATGTCTGTCTGTCTCTCCCCTTGCACCCAGTTATTTGTTTCATTCCCATTCACACATCCTTGGTATTGTTTTGCCTGAGTTGATCCTCCAACTTTCTCCTGTAATTGTCTTTAGACCTCCTCAGAATCTCTCTCAGTTCATGCTGCACTCTCCTCAGTTTCTCCTTGTCTCTGGACCTAAAAGCTCTCTTCTTCTTGTTCAGAAATGCTTTCAGGTCACTGGTGACCCATGGTTTGTTGCTGGGGAAACAGTATATGGTCTGAGCTGGCATGGTTGTGTCTTCACAGAATCTAATGTATTCTGTGATGCAGTCGGTCATATTGTCTATGTCCACCCCATGTGGTTCACAGAGTACGCCCCAGTCGGTCTTCTCGAAGCAGTCCTGCAGTGCATCAGCAGCCTCCTGTGTCCACCTCCTCACAGTCCATGTATAAGCAGGCTGCCTTTGCACAAGGGGAATGTACTTGGGTGATAACATAACCATGCAGTGATCTGATTTGCCAGTGGGGGGTAGAGCTGTGGCACTATATGCATCTCTGACATTGGCATACAGAAAATCCAGTGTTTAATTTTCTCTGGTGGGACAGTCAATAAACTGGTGAAAGTTTGGTAGTGTTTTTCCCAGTGAGACATGATTAAAATCACCCGTGATGGCCATAAATGCATCAGGGTGCTTCTCCAGCAATGTGGCAGTAGTGGAGCTGATGACATCACAGGCCACCGCTGCATCAGCTGACGGAGGAACGTAGACAATAATTACCAAGGCACAGGTATATTCTCGCGGCTTATCATAGGGTCTCATACTCACAGCCAGCAGTTCAATGTCTGGGCTGCAGCGCTTTTCCTTCACATAAATGCATCCAGGATTACACCACCTTTCATTCACAAGAAGTGCAAATCGTCCTCCCCTCTTCTTCCCGCTACTTATAACATCCCTGTCCCATCAGATAGTCTTAAAGCCAGGTATCGCTACTTTAATATCCGGGATCTGTGACTGCAACCACGTCTCTGTAAAACACATGATACTGCACTCACGATACTCCTGTTGCATCCTCACCAGCACTGTGAGCTCATCTGCTTTGTTTCCCAGTGACCTAATGTTCCCAGTGATGAACATCGGTACATCCGGTTTATGCTTCCTTCTCCTCATCCTCACTTTAGCGCCAGCCCTCCTTCCACGGCATTTCCTCCTGAGCTCAAGCGGGATGAGGGGCTTCGCTCCCAGCAGTGACGCCGGCCTCCTCAGTGCAATCAGCTGGTTGCGTATGTAAACAATGCGTCCACCCCCACCTCTGTTGTTCTCCATTGCCCCGAGGAAGAGAAAACAAGAGAAAGGCCGGGGCTAAAATAGAAAAAAACTTGGTCCAGCTGTTAATCCGAGTCTTTCTACCAAGCCCTGGTAAAATATACAAGCAAACCAAGACATAAACTGTAAAAAAAAAAGGTTGCAAATTTACAATTTTTTGGTAATAAATTTATAAGGAAAAATCACCTGAAAATTCACCAGAGAAAAACATCTAAAATCTGCAAGAAAGACACAATTTTTAAAGAAAGTTGCAAAACAGATACAGTATAAAGGAGCTAATGCAGTTAACTTGTAACAGAAAAAATGCACATTGATGAATAAAATAAAGAATTTAAGAGGAAAAGTACAAACAAAAGTTACAAGCTTATGAGAGCAAAGTTGTATATTCAAGTGGAAAAAAATGTGCCTATAAGAAATATTTACATTAGAGTGAAGCCCTGTGGAAGAGGAGAAAATGATATAGAGTGATTCTTGACCAGATAGAGTGATGATATAGAGTGAAGTACGTGGCGGTAATGCACCTGTAAGCTGGTTGCCAACCGCCAATCAAATCTAAAAGAAAAAGAAGAAGAAATATTTACATAATAGTTTTTAGTCTTCATTGTGTCCTGCCTGTGGGATATTTTACTTCGGCTGGACACTAGCTGGAATGGTAAGGGATTACATTTTTTTCAACTCCATTCATGATTTAAAATGATAACAATAAAATATATATATATTTTTTTTTAATTTCAAAATGGCTCTTTCCTTAAGACAAGTTCCCAACCCTGGAAATACTACCGTAACATCAGGACTGAATCAGAAACGCTGTCTGGTCCATTTTGACTCCTACCTGTCTTCTTTGATACGAGCCAGCAATGGCTCCAGCCAACCCGTGGTGCATTCACAGTGAGCGTCAAGGAAGGTGATGACCTGCCCTGTTGTCGCTGCCGCACCCCTCAGCCTTGCTCTGATTAGACCTGAACGCTGCTCCATCCTCAAGATCCTCACTGGCACTTCTAGGATTCGCATGTAATTTTCCAGCTTCTTCTTCAGGAAGTCTGGGAAAGAAAAACACAAAGTGTTTACCTGTAGAATAAGCCAACATTTATTAAATTTATTCAATGCTGAGACATTTAATGAGCAGCCAATGTTAAAACAAATATTAGAATTTTTTTAAATAATACATCAACAAAGTGGTTAGAAAGGTGCAGAGTCGGTCTTTATATTCTTGAAAAAAAAAAATACATTGATGAAATAAATACTTTTATTTTTTCCCTGAAATAATCATATTTACATCTGAGCTGCTGGATGACATGAACTACTGTGGTCAGTAACAGAGATTTATACAAACACCAGACAGGACATGGCTAGCCACCAGGCTAGTTGCAGTCGGCCAAGAGTTGCTGCCATATTGACCAGGTAAAGAAACACAAGTCATTGTGCCACATAGACATGTACTGCATTTTCCTCATTCCAATTCATTAATAATTACCTACAGAATATGGCGCCTACATTTACCATGAAAATGTTAGCCATGTCCTATCTAGTGTTTTATATATATCTATGGTTGGTAAGGCCGTCACAGCCAATCGCATAACTGGGCTGATTTCACGTGCCTCTACTGGCCAGTTAGGGCAAGAGTAAGTATAACAATGTTAGGTCACCATATTGTCTCTATCACCTTTAACCCTCTGACATCCTTGATTGCATGAACAGATAGCGCCCCCACTGCCTATGGCGCAGTGCTGCGCCTGTCATGTGATGTCATGTGACATGGCCAAAAACTCCCTAGTTGTACTAAGAATTCCACCTCACAAAAAGGATTAAGCGGAAGAAGATGAATGAATGAATGAAAGGTGGCAGACACGTATAACACTGCTCTTGCCTTGGAGGACTAATGGCGGACATAGAACCATCCAAAAACCTCACTTCTGGACACCAGAGAAGAAGATATTTTTAGACAAACAAATGATGTACTCGCTTGCAAGACGGAGGACGCATTTGCTCCCAAATTTGCCAACTATGATTCTAAAAAGAGATTATTTAGCTTATGAAGGTAAATAACATGTTGTTATAACAGAGGGTGGGCGAAGCTGGTTGATGTCCACCTGCTATCGCCCCCAGCACCATGTGACTGCACAGAGCAATCGCGTTGGTTCCATGTCGTCAGATAAATGGCGTTCACTTATATAGTGCTTTTCTTCTCATCTAGGATAACCAATGCGCTTTACAGATCCTGCAATCCACCCATTCACACACACATTCACACACTGATGGCGGCAGAGCCGCCATACACACAGGCGCTAACCAGGCCACCAGCAGCAACTGGGGGTTCAATGTCTTGCTCAAGGAAACTTCGACAAGCAGACAGCAGACAGAGCGGGAATTGAACCCATGACCCTCCGATCAGTAGTCGGTCACACTACACCTGCGCCACCGCAGATAAGATAAATTGCAGCGGAATAAAAGCGAAATTGAGGTGGGATAATCATAAGAGTTTCTGGACGTGGGAGAGAAAGCGCAAATGACCGAAAGAAGGCAAAATAACGACCAGGATGGACAAAATTGGACAAA
Source organism: Pholidichthys leucotaenia (assembly GCA_020510985.1). Taxonomy (NCBI): domain Eukaryota; kingdom Metazoa; phylum Chordata; class Actinopteri; order Cichliformes; family Pholidichthyidae; genus Pholidichthys; species Pholidichthys leucotaenia. Next base: position 42,507,973 of record CM035843.1, on the reverse strand, counting down.
GCAAGAGCCCCCTGGCCAGCAGTAAGTGATGAATTTGTTTGTTTATTGTACTGTTACTGATTTTCTGGTTCATATACTTTAAAGAGAAGATACCAAAATGCCCAAAACAACAAACGGTGACAAAAAAGCAAAACCATCCTTTGTGTAAATATGTCCAAAGTCCGCTTTTGACTGAAAGTTATGTAATTCGATATGGCTGCCGTGGCATTATGCAAATTAGATGCGTAAATTTACTCCTATCTCAAACTTTGGATCATATTCTACATCTTTCTAATTGACAGTAAGCCATTATCTCTTACCACTTTCAAGTTACAGCTTTGGAAATCTCTGACATCTGAAGTGAATATTTTCTTGAAAAAAACCCTGACCACTAGGGGCTGACAGCGCAACGGAGCGCCATAGGCAGTCAAACAGTTAATTTACATAATTAGTTTGAACTTTTTTTTTCCAAGTTTCAAGCTTGAAACATTTTTAAAGAAAAATGTCCAAAAACTTCTAAACTGATTGAAACATAGAACATTTTTTTTAAATAGTATTTTCAATAATCCCCTATCACTGTCTGTATTATATGTTATATCTTACACTTTGGTATGACATATAGGGGTGCATCATTTCACACAAGAACACAGGTAAATGTATTGTTACAACTACAGCATTGCTGTGTGCTAACGAATACCAAAGGCATTTACTAAACATCTCAAAGGGAAATCAAACTGCACACTTAGGAATATCAGAATTTGGTATACACTAAAAAGTTTAGTAATCTTTGTCATCAAACATTTTCAGAACATCCTGAAAAGTTTGGAGTCTTTCAACAAGCACAAAAAAAATTATTTTTTGTATCATCAGTAAAAATGCAAAGGCTTTGTATGTAAAGTATAGGATGATAAAGAAACACTTTTTAGTAAGCTTTTCATTAAAATGTTCGTAGTCCTTAAAGCAACACCATCTAAGATTTTCACCCTAAAATAATTCCAAAACTATTTTGATGGTACATCAACCTGTGACCAGGTGAATGTCACTCCCCCTCTAGACTGAACTGTAGTCACCAACAACTAAACATCCTGTGATTGGCTGATGGGACTGAGGTCACAGTCACCACAGTTGTAGTCTTTTCTGTGCTCCTACCCAGAACAAGAAAGTTACATAGTGCTGCTTTAACGTTGCTTAAAAACAATGAAAAGACAAAACCAAGTCCAATCCTGTAGCATTTCACATGTTTACACTGCATCAAGCATTTTTTCCATCCCCAGTTTTCTGGAGCTCTTATTCTGAAAGCTCCAAAATAATTCAGAATTTGAAATGAGCCGAACTTTAACCCTATACATTCCATCCACACTGCAAGGCACTGAACTGGATTCTGGAAGTATTTCAGTCAGATGGATCAATAATGTTGTTGTTCGTCCGTCGTTCTTGACGATGACCAAGGACATCAAAGGGAAGAGGCCTGGGTGTGGTGTGTCCGGCTGCGGCTGATCAGCCCGATGCGGGCACGGAAGGCTCTGCCACAAGTCGGGCACAGGTGGTCTGTGCAGGCAAAAGATACAGGGGTGACTCTGGACTTGAGAAGCTCATGTTTTCTCTGGGCCTTGGCAATCTTGTTCAGCTCAAAGGAGGCAGCACCTTTGCTGGTATGGCTATGCCAGTCTGGTCGGTCTAGCACTAGGGTGTCAGGACTGATGTCAAAGCTCTTCAGGGAAGCCTTAAGAGTGTCTTTGTAGCGCTTCTTCTGACCACCTTGTGAGCGCTTGCCCTCTGCTAGTCTCTTTGGTAGGCGTGAGTCAGACATGCGAACAAGGTGGCCAGCCCACCTAACCTGGGCTCTCTTGAGCAGGGTGTGGATGCTAGGCAGCTCAGCTCGGGAGAGGACCTCTGTGTCAGGGATTTTGTCCTGCCAGGTGATCTTCAGGAGCTTTCTGAGGCAGTTCAGGTGGAAGCGGTTTAGCTTTCTGGCATGGCACTTGTAGACTGTCCAGGCCTTGCAGGCATACAGTAGGGAAGGCACGACAACTGTCTTGTACACCTTCAATTTTGTGGTCAGTCTGATGCCTCTCCTTTCCCACACTGTTGCACGTAGCCGTCTGAATGCTGAGCTTGCCTTGGCAATGTGCCAATTTACCTCATCGTCAGTGTTGACAGACCTGGAGAGTGTGCTGCCGAGGAACTTGTCGACAGCCTTGAGGGTCTCTGCGTTGACAGTGATGGCTGGTTCCACATAGGTCTTCTGCGGTGCGGGTTGGTGCAGGACCTCGGTTTTCTTTTGTACTGATTGTGAGCCCAAAGTTGTTGCAAGCAGTGGAGAAGCAGTTCATGCTATGCTGTATCTGGGCCTGTGTAGTGGCGTTGAGTGCACAGTTGTCTGTGAACAGGAAGTCACGCACTGAGCCCCCTTCCACCTTGGTTTTGGCTTGGAGCCTCCGCAGGTTGAAGAGCACTTCCGTCCATCCTGTACCTGATCCTGATGGTGCTTTCTTCATCGTCACAGAAGGCATTAGACAGCATGGCTGTGAACATCATGCTGAAAAGTGTGGACGTGAGTACATAGCCCTGCTTGATCCTGTTGGTGACTGGGGAAGCTTTGGAGGAGTCTCCATCGTCCAGTACTCAAGCAAGAATGCCGTTGTGAGACTGGCGCACCATGCTGATGAACTTGTCTGGGCAGCTGAACTTCGCCATGATCTACCACAGCCCCTCACGACTGACGGTATCAAAAGCCTTGGTCAGATCTACAAATGTTGTGTAGAGGTCCCTGTTCTGCTCTTGACACTTCTCCTGAAGTTGGCGTGGGGCGAAGATCATGTCAGCAGTTCCACGACCCTCTCTGAAGCCACACTGGCTCTCCGGCAGATGACCGCCTTCCATGTGCTGAATGAGGCGGTTGAGAAGGACTCTTGTGAGGATCTTGTTGGCGATGGTGAGGAGAGAGATCCCACGGTGGTTGTCGCAGGACTGCCTGTTTCCTTTTCTCTTGTAGAGGTGGACAATGGAGGCATCTTTGAGCTCCTGGGGGATAACTTCCTGCTGCCACATGGTCTGAAAGAGCTCGGTGAGTTTCTGTATTAGAACTGGTCCTCCTGCCTTGTAGATTTCAGCTGGGATGAAGTCAGAGCCTGATGCTTTGCTGTTTGAAAGGAGTTTGATCGCTTTTTGGACTTCTGATTCCATTGGAGGTTCTGCCAGAGATGTATTCACCTCTACTTGGGGCATGAAAGTGATGGCTTCTGCATTGATGGACGAAGGTCTGTTCAAGACACTGCTGAAATGTTCTGCCCATCTTTCCAGGATTGCGTTCTTGTCGGTGAGGAGAGTGGACCCGTCAGCACTGAGCAGTGTTGATGTTCCAGAAGACTGAGGCCCATAGATGGTCTTAAGGGCATTGTAGAAGCATTTGGAGTTGTTGCTGTCAGTGTACTGCTGTATTTCATCTGCCTTTTTGCTGAGCCAGAAGTCCTGCATCTCTTTGAGCTTTGCTTGCACCTTTCCTTTGATGGAGTTGAAAGTAGCTTTCTTAAGAGGCAGATCTGCTGTCTTGCTGGTACGCTCTGTGGGCTTCACGCTTCTCATCAAGCAGCTTTTGGATGTCCCCATCATTTTCATTGAACCAGTCTTGTTGTTTGTGCGTGTTCTGGCCCAGATGAGTGAGTGAGGTGTCGTACACCATGTCTCTGAAAGCTGCCCAGTCTTCTTCTGCTCCGTACGCCCCGAGGTCGAGCTGACTAAGCTTGCTGTCCAGGTCCTCATTGAGGTTCTGTCACACAGAGTGCTGTTCCAGCTTGCTGACATTAAGTAGCTTGTTTGCCTTTTTCCCCTGTGGACGCCATTTGGGCTGGATGTGCATGTTGAACTTTGAGAGAATGAGTCTGTGATCCATCCAGCAGTCTGCGCCACACATCACCTTCGTCACTCTAACGTCCTGCCTGGCTCTCCTTCTCACAATGATGTAATCGATCAGATGCCAATGCTTGCTGCATGGATCCATCCAGGAGGTCTTGTTGCGATTAGGCAAGCGGCAGATGGTATTAACGATCACAAGGTCATGAGAGGCACACGTCTTTAACAGGAGAATACCGTTGCTGTTGCACTTTCCAACTCTATTTCTCCCAAGGACTCCCTCCCATGTCTGGTAGTCTGTACCAACTCTGGCATTAAAGTCTCCAAGAACAATGAGTTTGTTCTCTTTCAGTATGCCTTCAATGAGAGGCTCTAAGTCCTCGTAAAACTTGTCTTTGATCTCATTTGGGTTCATCATGGTGGGTGCATATGCACTGATGAAATGTGGCATGGCGTTTTCGTCAGAGGGGAAGCTGCAGGGTCATGAGGCGGTTGTTGATTCCTCTGGGGAGGTTGGAAAACTTGCTGATCAGATTGGATCTGATCGCGAAACCCACTCCTGCTTCACGGCATTCTTCGCTGCCTCGGCAAAAAGGTGTAGCCGGCTTTTACTTCTGTCTTGCTCAGAGCTGCAATGTGGATGTTGTACCTGCTGAGTTCTCTTGCGACAAGTGCTGTCCGTCTCTCAGGTCTGTCTGCTTTGGAGCTGTCCATGAGCGCTCGCACATTCCAAGTGCCAATGGTGAGTGATGTCGCCTTAGTTGATTTCTTCTGATAATTTCAACCGCTAGGGTGGGATCCCTGCCAGCCACGGCTTGCTGGCCAGGGTGTAGTGAAGCAGACTATGTTTAGGGCACCATTTCTAGCCCCTTCCTCAAGCCATGGAGGTGAGCAGAGCGAATCCTAAAGAGGGCTGCTCAGACACCCAGGGGGCTGCCGAACTCCACTGCTGCTTTGGTCCAGTAGAGTGTGACCCTATGCCCGGGGCCGCCTGTGTGTGGGATTGTGGCAACAGCTTCCAGTGTATGCGCACCTGCTGCTTCGTCACTTGCCCATCGCCACAGGACTTTGGGGGTGGGGGGTGGGGTGAGAAGGAAATTGGGGGTGGAGGGTGGTGATGTCTTGACTTGCGTGTGAATTTGATTTAAGTGAGGGAGAGTTGCATAGGGTTGTCAGCCTCACTCTCTTGTGCCAGCCTATCTGGATCCAGTGGCAAGACGTAGTCAAGATGGTTGGAGATAGGTTAGGATGTAGTGGATGGCCAGCAGTGTCCTATGTGTCTCACTGTGCCCTAGTTGCACTCCACAATGCTTTGCTGGGTCCACCTTCCTGCCCGTTAAGCCAATCTGGTGGTTTCCTCCGCGCAGTCCACCAGGTCCAGTCTACACATGCGTAGGTAGACAAGCCCTACCTCACCGAGGGTTTCAAACCCGTCGGCTACCCTCACCTGGTTTCGCCTGTCAGTCGAAGCAGTTTAGTGAGGTGTGGCCGCTGTTGCGTGCAAACAGCTACTTGGAGCCACAGGTGATAGTTGAGTGCCAAGTGGGAACCAAAGTGGACTGACCACCCAGAGATGTGACTGTTGCCCCATCAGAGGTACTATCTCTCCCTGACATGCCATACACCCCTGGATCAATAATACAGGTTAAAAGGAATTCAAACTGCATTGATCCAGTGTTTTTAAGTCAGGGTTACCTGGAATGTTCAGGTTTCTGTGGGAAATTTTCTAATTTCACTTTCTAATTGGCCAAAAAAAATTGAAAATTTGCCGTTGTTGTGCACGGGTGCCTGCAGAATCCAGTGTTTCCTCTGGCTTACACACCTTGGCACGGTGGCAACATAGTTTTCCAGGAAGCGCGGGGGGGTGGGGGGGAGAAAACACATGAAACTACTATAACCAGAATATGTTGATTTTATACTATTTATTTCCTTTTTTTAATTTTACACAGTAATTTTGCATATGGAACTTACCATATGAAGTATTGTACAACTGAGGCTTGAATGTTGGAATATTGGGCCAGCTGGGGTCCCAGCCAGACGTCCCGTGTTTGGACTTTTTACTGGTGTCATCCTTCTCTCCTTCCTCTACTCTCACCTCTCCTGGACCCTGTCCTTGAACACTTTCCTATCTTTGGCTCCTCTCTTCTGTCTCATCCTGCCCTTTCTGAGCCCTGTCTAATTCAGGTTTTCTCTCTGTCTATGGTGGTATACAAACAGGTTAGAAAATATGAAGTGTCATGTTTTGTCCTGCAGGATTTTTTGTCATGGTTTATATAAATGACAAAAATATGTGTATTATTTTTTTTTATTTTTATTCTAGGGTTTCTTTTTTCCATTGAGGAAAAAGTTGGAAAGAGAGAAAAAAAAACATTCATCATAGTAATTTACTCAAACATACTTAAATTATATGATCAGAGGTGGGTATAGTAACCAGAAATTCTACTCATGTAAAAGCAGTGCTTTGAAATTAATCATTAAAAGCAGACAACCAAAAATTTCTAGCTGAGTTAAGGGTACAAAGAGCACCCACTTAAAAACTTGAGTAATGACTTCAGTCTTGAAGATTTGAGGTTTTACTCCAAAATTTATAACATATAGTTTTCTACTTTTCTCTGTAAATTCATCTAAATTTGAAACCATTTTCCTCAAATTTGTAATTTCCTCTTGTAAAATTGACTTTTCTTGTACATTTGAAACTTTATTATAAATTTGTGAATTATTTTATGGCTACACTTTTGACCATAATTTTGCAGAGCCATAACAGAACAATAGTTTAATTCTGATTTCAAAGAAAAATATTAATAAAATTGTATTTAATAAAATAAATTAACTTAAATTATAACTACAATTAAATTATAATTGTAGTTATATCTGTTATAATATTTCTATATATTTATAGTTTTTTAGAACTCTCCTCACCAACCAGACAGCAGGAAAAACCTCCCCTATTTTGAAATCCAAATGTTGGCACGTTTAGTTTGTCTGAAGGCTGCTGACGGAATAAAGTCATTGAGTTTGTGAATTTCGGTCATCTTAACTTGTCAGGTACATAATAGGGAACATAAATTAGTTAATGTAGAGGCTGGTGAAGTAAATCCTCAGCAATTCATTAGTCCCCCTTGCCTTTCCCTTTATACAGCCTCCATATGAATCCTAACCACACCTGTTTGCTAAGCAACTCTTTAATTATTGTTCCTGTTACCAGTGGGTTAAAACCATGATAAATGCCTCCACTGCTTACATACCTCTTCTGCTTTTTTCCATGTTTAATATACTTTAATAAGCTCATGTTTCTGAGTCTCGCTAGTGAGAAACACTGTCTGCCGACTGGAACGGTCACAGGGGCGGGGTGCTTCTGAACTCCGCACGGATGATGGTCACCTGCGTTGTTCATGTGCGGACCGTCATTCCTTCATATTTTTTTCTTAAATTTATATTTGCACTTAGAGTGATGGCATAACTTCAAGTGTGGCGGGCCGCCATGCAGAAATGTTACCAGAGGAAACCCTGGAAACCATGCACAATAAGGGCAAATTATTTGCAATTTTTTGGACCAATTAAGAAGTGAGATAAGAAAATTTCCTTCAGAAACCTGAACATTCCAGGGAACCCTGCTTGAAAAACACTGCATAAAACCATAATTAATCAAGCAATCATCTAAACTCCACAGGATCAAATAAGTGTAAAATTTAAGTGAAGAATTGAAAATAATATTGTGATGTTAATTAAAGGGCACTTCAAATCTTTTTTTTTAATTATTTAAAACAACATTCTACTTTAGGTAGATAAGCTACCTTGACTGTCACCATGCAGACTGCCTTTCATCAAATACAGAGTTGTCAAATAGGAATTTTTTTTATGCTTATTAGCCACAGCATAGCCTACCAACCTCGCTCACTTGCATCATCAACAAGCACAATCTCTGTTAACAAGTGTCTGGGAGAGCGGCTGATGACGCTGTGGACGGTTCTCAGCAGGGTGCTCCATGCCTCGTTGTGGAACACAATGACAATGCTGGTGTTTGGGAGGTCGTCTGGGTACACCTTGGTCTTACAGCTGATGAGGAAAGAAGAAAAAAAGGAAATCATTGGCCTCTGAGCCAACACAGAAGAGTTGCTTTAGGTTTGTGTGCATATATGTGTCACTGAACTACAGGTGTGAAGACAGTCTTATTAGCAGTTTTAGAGAAGTGTTTTCAGACATTATTTTAACCTTTAAGGCAGAGCAGTGATTCTCAAAACCAGATCATCAGTAACAGAGCAGCTGATGGGTTGCTGAACACACCCCAGGGTCACCAAGAGCATACACATAGTGGAGGAAATAAGCATTTGATCCCATTCTGAATTTGTAAGTTTACCCACTTACAAAGAAATGAACAGTCCATAATTTTTATGGTACGTTTATTTTAACAGAGACAGACAGTATCAACAAAACAAACAAACAAACAAAAATCCAGAAAATAAAAACTATTAAATAAGGGTTATAAATTAATTTGCATTTGAAGTAAGTATTTGATCCCACCAGCAATAATTCAGACCAGCACAGACTGATTATGTATCCATGACGCACATAAATTAGTCCTGTCCCTTTAGGAAAGTAGTCCTAATTTCAACCCATTATGTGAATAAAAGATTCCTGTCACAGAATCACTCTCTTCAATTCAAACTTCTCCACCACCATGGGCAAGACCAAAGAGCTGTCAAAGGATGTCAGAGACAAGATTGTAGACCAGCATAAGGCTGGAATGGGCTACAAGACCATCAGCAAGAAGCTTGGTGAGAAAGATCACTGTTGGTGCAATAATTCGAAAATGGAAGAAATATAAGATGCTGGAGTGGCCTAGCCAGTCTCTGGACCTTAATCCCATAGAAAATCTGTGGAGGGAGCTGAAACGTCGAGTTACCAAGCGACAGCCTCAAAACCTTCAGGATTTGGAGAGTATCTGTACAGAGGAGTGGACCAACATCCCTCCTGAGATGTTTGCAAACCTGGTGACCAACTACAAGAAACATCTGACCTCTGTGCTGCCAACAAGGGTTTCTCCACCAAGTACTAAGTCATGTTTTGCTTGAGGATCAAATACTTATTTCACTTGATCAAAATGCAATTTAATTTATAACCCTTATTTAATATTTTTTCTGGATTTTTTTTTTTTTGTTGATAGTCTGTCTCCCTCTGTTAAAATAAACCCATCATAAAAATTATGGACTGTTCCTTTCTTTGTAAGGGGGTAAACTTACAAATTCAGCAGGGGATCCAATACTTATTTCCCCCACTGTAGCCTTGGCCTTTTTAAAGCTGAAATGATATGTATTCATATGACCTAACCTTTGACTGAAACCCCAACCTGGACAGACCAACCTATGGATCATTGTGTGTGAGTCTTGTGGGCATCCAGGCAGTTGCGCAGGAATAGAATTTCTCCTGAAAGCACATAAATGCCTAGATCTTCTTCTCTCACATTAGAGATTCTTGTGGATTTTGGGCAGAGTGATGGACAACAGATGCAGTGCCATGGCATTAGCTTCACCACAGTGACTAAAAATGTTCATGCCCCTACCACTCATTTCTTTTAGCCATTGAATAAGTTTTATTGTAGGGTTGTGCGAAATTTGGAAAACATGTTGTACTAGTACGTCTTCCTTTTTCTGTGGTTGGCATCTACCCTGGCTCTTCTGCATTAAGGTGCACTACCTAATATGTTGGGAGTGTAGGAACATGGAAGCTGTAAAAATGCTGCTCCAAGATGGTGGAGTGGTGTGATGATCAGGTGCGCGTGCACCCCCTCCCCTCCTGATTGTTTCTTCCCAGCTCCAGAGCTCATCAGCACACCTGCGTGATTCGACACACCTGCCACTACATGGTCTACCAGCATATAAAAGAGCCAGTGCGTGAATGTGTCCTTGCTGGACCGCTGGGTATTGCTGCCACAAATGACCTCAATTAATGTTGTTTGGCAAAATCTTTATTCCCATTGTCTCACCCTCTTGTGTCTTCTCCTCCTCAGGTTTTCTGCCACTTCAGCAGTGTGTCTCCGGGGCTGAGCATGCTCACCTGAACTATTCATCTCCAGACAATGGACTTTTCCACCCAGGTCAACCCATCCATGCCTCATCGCATCATTTCCCATTGTGTCCCATGCAGGAGTTCCCTGCCGGGCGCTCTGCTTATACAGTAAGCTCTTCTCTTCCCTCACACCTTCCTCCTCTCTATTAATCCCTGTTATTAATCATTCTTCTCTGTCCTCTCGTTCAGGTTGTGAGCGGTTCCAGCGTGCACCTGGTTTTGTGTATATTTAAGCTAGCATCCGTTTTGTGTTGTTTACGTGTGTGTGTTTTTGTGTTTATTAAGTTAGCGTTGTGTGTATTTTGGTTTTCATTAAAGTTGTGTCAAATTTTCCTCTTTGAGTCTGAGTGTTCATTCGGTGTGGTTGCCCAGCATTTGAGCCTTTCTAGTATTAAATCATGACAAGTGGGTCCTAATGACAAGTGCCCTCTACAGTTTTAGAGATTTAAAGCCACATCTAATTGAGATGCTTATCAAATAGTCAATCAGTGTACAGTACGATCATAGTAAGGCTTGTATGTGCTACTGTAGATACCCATTCAGACGGAGGCAGAGCCCTCTATGTACAAAAAAACCCTTTCATTGCCTTAAAATTGCCTGGAAAGAGTTTTTACATCTTCTACCTACCTAAGTATATGTGGATCTATGAATATTCTAATTCGCTCCACCCATACTCCCGCCCACCAGTAGCGGATGCTGCAAAGCCAGCCCTCCCCTCTTCTCTGACCTGAGGACACCGAAGACTGCTTCACTAAACAATGGCTAGTCAAAACATCAGAGTGACTCAGCCATACATGTACATGCCGCCGACCCCCGCCAAAGCAAGCTGGCTCTCAGCGGTCCCACCTGGGGACTGACGTGTGCCTGCCGGACAGCTTGCTGGGGGCTGGCGGTCCGATGCGCCCGCCCGCCACCGTGGAACCACAACTTAAGTGCAGCGTGTTGTGCCATGTGCCCCCCGGTTACCCATTTTGCCGTCCTCTGGTAGGTTTAATGTCTCCTCCTCCGTCCTCCCGGAATGGAGTATGTGGTGGTAGTGGTGGGGTTGTGTCCCCCCTCCCTCAAAACCCCTTCACCAAACTGAGTCAAACAAATGCAAAATGGACGGGTGGCGGTCTTGGTGCCTTCATCTCCCTGTCTCTCTCTGGTTCGGCCTTCCGACAGTGTGCCTCCCATTCCTCTGTGGGCGCCTCTGGAACCCCACATGTTATGTGCAGCAGCCGGTGGACTCTGGTCTCTTGAGCTGACCGTGCCCCACGTGTGCTACAAGGTTCTGGAATACGGTAGCCCAAGCAGTGGAGAACTACGGGCGGCTGCGGTCAGTTTCGCGCCGTTCCCAGGAAGGGACGCTGACCGTCAGTGTGGTCGGTGGTAGGCAGACCGTGAGCCTGTCCGCGGGGCCATGTTGGCTCCTCCCTCTTCCCCTGGGGGAGTGAACTTGGGTATTTAGCCATACTCAGTGCTTAGCCTGATTGGTTATAACATTAACCAATCAGGCTAAGCAGGAATGCTTACGTAGCTAGAAACGCTCTGTCCAAACTCTTTTTTTTGGGGGGGGGGGGGGGCTTAACTGGACATTCACAGCAGAAAAACACAGACTTGGGACTGATCTTGCTCTTGATATGTCTTGCAATTCACAAAAAACATGTTACAGATACCTTAACAGAAAAAAACTAGATTTTTGGCAGAATGTCACTTTAACACCAGAAATTGCAGGGTGGTGTCAGGCAGTACAACCAGCAAGTCAAACACTGTACTGATATGAGGTGTATGTATAAATTTTCATAAAACCCCAATTCTGGTGAAGGTGGGATGTTGTTTAAAACACAAGTAAAAATACAGAATACAATGATTTAAAAATCCTTTTCAACCTAAATTTAATTGAATACACTACAAAGACAAGATATTTAATGTTCAGACTGATACTGATTCAAACTTTATATTTCTTTGTTACAAATATACACTCATTTTGAATTTGATGCCTGCAACAGGTTCCAAAAAAGCTGAGACAGAAGCATGTTTACCACTGTGTTACATCACCTTTCAACAATCAATATGCATTTAGAAACTGAGGACACTGATTGCTGAAGCTCTGTAGGTGGAATTCTTTCCCATTCTTGCTTGATGTACGACTTCAGTTGCTCAACAGTCCGGGGTCTCCATTGGCGTATTTTGCACTTCATAATGCACCACACATTTTTAATGGGAGACAGGTCTGGAGTGTGGGCAGGCCATTCAAGTACCCACACTCTTATACTACGAAGCCATGCTGTTGTAACACATGCAGAATGTGGCTTGGCACTGTCTTGCTAAAATATGCAGTGACATCCATGAAAAACACGTTGCTTGGATGACAGCATATGTTGCTCCAAAACCTGCATGTTTGAGGGCCATGATTTCTAAAAACAATATGAAATGTGGACTCGTCAGACCACAGCACACTTTTCCACTTTGTCAGTTCATCTCAGATGAACTCAGGCATAGAGCAACTGGCAACATTTCTGGATGTAGCTGATATACGGCTATCATTTTGCATGGTAGTTTTAACTTTCACTTGTAGATGTAGCAACGAACTGTGTTAACTGACAATGGTTTTCCAAAGTGTTCCTGATCCTTCACAGAATGATGTCAGTTTTTAACATGGTGCCGCTTGAGCGATCAAAGGTCATGTGCATTCAATGTTGGTTTTTGGCCTTGCTGCTTACATGCAGAAATTTCTTCAGATCCTCTGAATCTTTTGATATTATCAGGTTCAGGTTACTTTATTTGTACCCGTAGGTAGATTTGTTTTGCAGTAGGTGACATCCATATTTACAAACCACAATTACATTCAACATGAACACAAACACAGGCACACATGAAGCTGACTATAAACATGATAAAAAATACACAAGGCTCCACCAATCAGGACATAGGACAAAGAGATAAGAGAAAAAACAAGGAGATAAGAGAGAAGGGTCATATTAGAAAGTTAAAGACTAGTCAAAGAGGTTAAAAACACAAAAGTTTAAAACCCAATAAAAGATTTAGAACCCAAATAAAAAAACCTAGAAAAATAAGTAAATATAAAATCAAATTAAGAAATAGGTAACTAAATTATGTGCAATATACTGTATTGTTACATCTTGTTCAACTCTTTAACAGCAGCAGGAGCAATGCTGTTTTTGTAGTGTTGGGTTTTACTTTTTGGGACAGCAAACCTCCGTCTGGAGGTAAGAAGCTGAAAGTGGCAGTGCAAAGGGTGGGAGTCATCATTTAAAATGGAGGTAGCCATCCTCTGTACCTGTCTGGTGTACAGGGATGTCAGGCTCCGCTGTGACTCACCAAGCAAGCGACTGGACCATCTAACAACCTGATCCAAGGATTTCCTCTGTTTCAGTTTTGTCTGACCAAACCATGACACTAAAGAAAAGAATAAAACAGATTCAATAAAAGCCCGATAAAACATTGTCATTATGGTTTGGTCAATTTGGAAGCGTGTAAGTTTCCTTAAACAATGCAAATGTTGCTGACCCTTTTTGCACATCCTTTCACAGTTCTCTTCAAAGTTTAAATTACCATCAATAATCGTCCCAAGATATTTGTAGGATTGTACACATTCAGTGGTCTGGCCTTTTAGTACAGTGACTTCGTGCCTGGGAGTTTTCCTCCTAAAGTCAATAATCATATCTTTAGTTTTTGTCGTATTCAGCTGCAGGTAGGAATCCTCACACCAGTGAACAAAATCATCGACTACTGGGCCGTGGCCACTCTCACCATCCTGGAGGAGACTGACAACAATTGAATCATCAGCATACTTTGTCTGTTGTCGTGTCTGCTCCGACACGTTTGTGTACAGGATGAAGAGTAGTGGTGACAACACACACCCCTGAGGAGAGCCAGTAGAAGAACACTTTTGATCAGACAATGTACCATTGACCCTTACTCTCTGTGTCCTCTTGGTTAAAAAAATCCAGAATCCAACCCACCAGATTATTACTCAAATCAAATTGTTGCAGGAGCCTTTCAACTAAAATATGAGGTTGGATTGTATTAAAGGCGGAAGAAAAGTCCACAGATAAAAGCCTGGCATGTGTCCCATTAAAATCCAGATGTTTAAAAAGCATGTCAAACAGAGTGACAGTGGCATCCTCCACTCCTCTTCTGTGAGGCCTATAGGCAAACTGCAAAGGATCCAATGCATGCTCAGTCTGCTTTAGGACCTCAAATCTGACCAGTTTTTCAAAAATTTTCATTAAAATTGAGGTCAAAGCAACTGGTCTAAAATCATGTACCATTTTAAGACAGCTGGATTTTGGAACGGGGACAACCACAGCATCTTTCCAGATCTTAGGCACATGTTGTGTTTGTAAGGACTTATTGAAAATGTAGTGAAACACAGGACTCAGTTCATGTGCACAGGACTTTACCAAGCGCCCACATATATTAATAGGGCCCTGACTTTTGTTCACTTTTACAGCACAGAACGCCATTTTAACATCCTGCACCTCAATATTAAAGTGCTGATTGTCTTTGAGTTTGTTTCAAATCTTGGGTTTCTGTGCTAAAATCAAATTAATCAAAACGACCATAAAAACAATTAAGAGCATTAGCCAGCTCTGTGTCTGAATTAAAACCATCTAAAAACACACGATTACTGCGCTCTGTGCTCTGAAGGCCTGCAATAGTTTTCATACTGGCCCAGGTTGAACCAAGTTTCTTTGTTGTCATCTTGCTTTCCAACTCTTGATTTATAATTCTGTTTTGCTCTTAAAATTTTGGCCTTCAGCTCTTTTGTGGCAACCTGCAGCTCAGAAACAACCCCCTGTTTAAAGGCAAGTGCCTTCCTCTGTAAGCAGGATTTAACTGATTTTGTAACCCATGGCTTGTTGTTGGGATATATTTTGACACGTTTACGTGGAATGATCATGTCTCTACAGAAAGCCATGTATGAGCATGTCACGTCCACTAAAGAGTCCAAATCTTCTCCGCAGTCTAGCATGAACACCTCCCAATCCATACAGTTAAAACATTCCTGGAGGCAGTGCACTGAATCCTCTGTCCAAATGTTTATGTCCCTAGTCTTTGTCTTCTCTCTTTTGAGAGCAGTTTTATATGTGGGCAGCAAATGTACACAGTTGTGATATGAGGATCCTAAAGGAGGAAGGGGAATAGATTTATAGGCCCTCTCTATGGATCCATAACACAGGTCCAATGTCTTTTTTCGCCTGGTTGGGCAGGAGACATACTGATAAAAGTTTTTAAGTGTCTTCTTTAGAGACACATGGTTAAAATCCCCAAGTATGAAATTTGGAGCCTCTGGGGAAATCGACTGCAACCGCTGTACCACATCAAAGACGGTGCTGGAGGCGGAGGCAGCATCCGCTCTTGGATAAATGTACACAGTCGTAATAAAAAGTTGGGGGAACTCACGGGGCAGATAAAAGGGGCGTAGTGACACGGACAGAAGCTCCATATCTGGTGTACAGATGTGCTCTCTGACTGTGACGGACGTACAGTACTGTACATGTACTGTACAGTACTGTTTATTAATATATGCCACCCCCCTGACGTTTCCCCGTTACCTCTTCCTGCTGACCCGAGTGAAGTAGGGCTCCAAAGCCGTCAATCCACAGGTCCGGGTCTCGGTCATGCGTCGTAAGCCACGTCTCTGTGTAAGCCATGACACAGCAGTTCTTGAAATCCTTCTGATATCGTACATTTCCTTGAATTTCATCCACTTTATTTCTCAGGGATTGTACGTTCCCCATAATAATGGAAGGAAGAGGAATGTGGTTAAGCTGACGCCTTCTCAGGCTTAATCTTACATCTCCACGCTTTCCGCGTTTCCTCCTCTTGTCTCTCTTTTCATTGCTGTGTCCATGAAAATCTCTTAAAATAAAGTCCGGCAGTTGCGGCACAGACTCAAACACAGATGCTGCATTATCCATGTTTAAATGCTGTAACATTTCTCTGGAATACTGTATTCTTCCTGGCGAGATCGCAATCGCGCTTACCTCCAAGACAAAGAGCAGGTAAGAAAGAATCCACAGTGCAAAAACAAGAAGGAAATCCATACTGATGGAACCAGGGAGCTCTTAGTTATATAGACCACAAACATTCAAGGACAAAAACGGCACAGAGAATTACGTTAAAACACATTAAAGTGCATAAAAACAGAGACAAAGACGTCAAACTTTTTTCACCCGCTGCTGGTCGCTGAGTGCGCATGCGCCCATGTGGACTGTATTATGGACTGTAGATGAAGAAATCTCTAAATTCTTTGTAACTGTACACTGAGAAACATTGTTCTTAAACTGTTTGATTATTTGCTCATGAAGTTGTTCACAAAGTGGTGAACCTCATCCCATCCCCTACCCAATCATGACACACCTGTTTCCAGTTAACCTGTTCACCCGTGGAATGTCCCAAAAAGGTGTTTTTTGAGGATTCCTCAACTTTCCCAGTCTTGTCCTTTCCCAGCTTGTTGGGAATGTGACACAGGCATCGAATTCAAAATGAGTGAATATTTGCCACAAAACAAAGTTTGTTAGTTTGAACATTAAATATCTTGTCTCTGTAGTGTATTCAATTGAATATAAGGTAAAAAGCATGTTTAAATCATTGTATTTTGATTTTATTTATGTTTTACATGTCCCAACTTCACTAGGATTAGGGTTATATGTCAAGGGAGTATAAAAGAGCCCCTATTCAAAGGGTGACCTTTCCTTATCAGATGATGCAATAAGTAATTAGATGCTTATTGGGGCAAATATTTCACACAAAGTTAGTTGAATTTTAATCTTGTTTTTATAAATATTTACCAATTAGAATTTTGTGATGCATTATTTTTTTTGATGATGTGAACTGGTACATCAGGAAAGCAAAAAGGAATAAATCTATCAAGTAAAATCCACAAAATCCCTCGTTAATCTGTAACTTATAGCAGTACTGAAGATGATGGAGTGCCCCGCTGTTTTTGAATACTGTTGTCAAATGCTATCAACGGCGAAGGACTGATGAACATCTCCAAAGAAAGCAGAAAGACTAAAACCAATGTTGACAGCTAAGACAGCATGTCCTTGGCTTGATGTGATGTCTGTCAAAGCTAAAGGTTGAGAATGTGGAAAAGTTGAGATGACGGTGCTGTGGATACTGCTGAATAAAGAATTAGCTACATTATAGAGGAGTAGGTGGACAGCAGCAGAAGCCTGTATGGCAGTAAGGGGAGGGCTGGGGGGGCGTCGGAGGGTAAAAAGCTACCGGAGCAGAGAGGATTTCTAGTTCAGCCCTGTCTATTCAATGTGACAGCACTGACTGACACAACTAGGCCAGGAGGCTGTCTTCAAGGCAAAATGTTATTGCCCTTCAAAGGCAATGGCCAGCAGTTCAGCACGATTCTGGATCATTTCTACAGCACAGCAGGTAAAGATTTTGCAAGGCTCAGCTGTCCTCTGAGATAAAGCTGCTCTATTATTTTATATTAAGAAGGATAAGGACTTGTACTTGCATAGCATTTTTCTAGTCACCAAGACCACTCAAAGCGCTTAACTAGTAACTGCACTAACCCTCTATTCTAAGGGCCTATCAGTGACAGACAATTTAGAGTCACCAATTAATCTAACGTGCATGTCTTTGGATTGTGGGAGGAAAATGGAGCCCCCAGAGTGGGGGCTCCCCCCACAGGGAGAACATGCAAACTCCACACAGAAAAGATCACACCCCTGCCAGCCTGGGGATTTGAACCTGGATCCTTCGAGCTGTGAGGCAACAGTGCTAGCCACTATTTCTGTGCTGCCCATTGTTGGACTATCTTCCCACGTTAGGAGAATGATGGTGCCATAATAGACAAAACAAAGTATTTGAAATCAGCTGAATGTTCTCTCTGTGTAATGTATCTCTTTTACTGCACTATGCAGTCCAAAGGATTTTCTTCTTCCTGCAAAAAAAATATGGAGTTGTCTTCTTCCTAAAATAGCACCAAAAAAATCTAGGATGTGGGTGTTAAAGGAGTATTGTGTGGCCTATTTCTCATGTGACAAGTAGAAGCTTTGATATCCATTTAATGAAAGAGCTGTGAAGAACATTCAAGCATGAATCACTTGGATATTGTGTCTTCACAAAGCAAATATCTGTGCACATCAGCAGCCTGAAATGAATGAGCTTGTGTTTTAAACAAATTGCATTTTGCATTTTTATTTATCGCTCAACTGGATGATGAGTGACAGTAGACCAACTCTAGACACATTCAAATGTCAGGCCTAATACACACAACACACAAGATCTCAGAGAGCCTTCGCTAAAACAGAGCCCATAAGAGATGAATGTTCACCCTGGACACAGTTATTAGTTCCAATTCTGAATAACAGACTGCATGTGGTCTTTAATTTAAAGAGCATGATTTCTTGATTTTAGTTATTATTATGATCTCTAAATTTCTGCAACTGGTTCCATATACAACGGGAAAAATAAGTACTGAACACATCAACATTTTTCTCAAACATATTTCTGATGGAGCAACTAACCTGAGATTTTCACCAGATAGCAGTAACAACCCAAGTAATCAATACATACGAAGAAATCAAGGCAATTGTGTTCACAAAACAAGTTATATTTAATAAAGTGGAATGACACAGGGAAAAAATATTGAACACATGAAGAAAAAGAGGTGCAAAAATGCATAGAAAGCCAAGAAACCAACTGAAATTCATCAGAATTTAGGAAGCCATCCCATCCTCCATCAGTGCAAATTAATTTCAGCTGATTAAGTCCTGACTGATGACCTTTAAAAAGGTCTGTGAATATCAGATTGTCACACCACAAAGAACTCATGATGGGTAGAAGCAAAGAGCTCTCTCTAGACCTTCGCAACTTCATTGTTGCGAAACATGAATGCATTGGTTACAGGCGCACTTCTAAACTGATGAATGTTCCAGTGAGCACTGCTGGAACCATCATTAAGAAGCGGAAAGAACTTTATTTTACCATAAATCGGCCACGATCAGGAGCTCCTCGCAAGATTTCTGACAGAGGAGTCAAAAGAATTATCAACAGAGTTATCCAAGAGCCAAAGACCACTCGTGCAGCGCTCCAGAAAGACCTGGAGTTAGCAGGTACTGCTGTTTTAAAGAAAACAACAAGTAATGCACTCAACTGACATGGGCTCTATGCCCGCGCACCTCGCAAGACTCCATTGCTGAAGAAAAAGCATGGTGAAGCGCATTTAAAGTTTGCTGCACAACATTTCTGGTCAGATGAGACCAAAATTTAACTTTTTGGATGCCACAACACACAGCATGTTTGGAGGAGAGATGGCACTGCACATCAGCCCCCAAACATCATACCAAGGGTGAAGTTCGGAGGTGGGATCATCATGGTGTGGAGGTGTTTTTCAGCACATACTACAGGCAAAGTTCATATAATTGAAGGAAAGATGAATGGACAAATGTACAGAGACATCCTTGATAAGAACCTGTTGCCATCTGCCAAGATGCTGAAGATGAAATGAGAGTTGACATTTCAGCAAGACAATGATCCCACACACACAGCCAAGGAAACTCAACTGGCTCCAGAGAAGGAAAATAAAGTTGCTAGAATGGCCCAGTCAGTCCCCTGACCTGAATCCAAATGAAAATCTAAGGAACGAACTGAAGATCAGAAATCATAGAAGACACCCACAGAACCTTCAAGATTTGAAAACAGTTTGTGTGGAAGAATGGGCTAAAAACACTCCTGAGCAATGCCTGCGCCTAGTTTCTCCACAGGAGGCGTCTGGAAGCTGTTCTTACCAACAAAGGCTTTTCTACTAAATATTAAATGAATTTCACCAGGTGTGTTCAATACTTGTTCCCTGTGTCATTCCACTTTACTAAATATAACTTGTTTTGTGAACACAGCTGCCTTGATTTCTTTGTATGTATGAATTACTTGGGTTGTTACTGACATTTGGTGAAAATCTCAAGTCAGTGGCTCCATCCAAAAAGAAAAAAGAAACCAACTTTCAGGACATTTAACCAACGCTTTCTTGCCCATGACGATTTTTTCAGTTTTTCCCCTTTCCCTTTGTGTAAGTGAGTGACTGAGTGAGAGAGCGAGAGAGAGCGCGCGTTCATGTACTACCTCTTTAAAATATCTCATGCATGCACAGTCACACGACTCTGCACCCCATAAGCAGCGCAGTCACATCACAGCGCTGTTTAGAAGCAGGAGAACACTGACAAAATTGAATTGGCTTGTATCAAAAAAAAAAAAATACAGTGTCAATCCACATAGTATATGATGATTGACTCTTTATTTCATCTGAAGATGCCAAGAAAAAGCACACAAAGTCCATGGAAACTAACATGGAAATGCGCCACCACTAAATCGCCACTAGCCGCTAACAGCGCAACCATTTTACAGTAAGAATGAATGACAAAATAAAGTTGAATTTGCCATCCCGATCAGAGATTTGTCATCCCTAAGTGGTGATAACATAATCATAGCTGCGTAAAGGACTCCCTTGAGGTCTTGCTGGTGTGAGTCATGTGACCCACAAAACCTCAAGAGGCATGTATATAAACACTGACTTCTGCACTGGACAATATTTAATTTGGTTACATGTGTGTGAACTGAACAGGCCTATTCTTTATTACATTATGCTTGTTTACTACCTAATCACTGCAGTGATATACTCAATGATACAGCACTCCCTCTCCTGTAGTACCAGTTAATTTCAACCCTAGTCAGTGAACTATAAGGGAGAAGAAGAAAGAAGGGGAAAAAAACAAAACAAAACCAATGTGAAAGGTTCAATTAACCGTGACGTTGACTTAAGGTCAAATCGTCCAGCCCTACATTCAGCACAAGGATAAAGATGAGGATGGTGGTTATGATGTCATAGAAAATGTTTATGTGCATGTGAATTAAAACAATAGTGTCCCTGTTACAGCCCTAATAGGTCAAGGCCAGAATCACCTATTACCCGGGAACTTTCATCATCTGTTTTGACCTTGTATGGTCAAGGTGGACTAACCTATTGTCATTTACACCATTACACAAGGCAAACACACCTACAGTATATAGTCTTTTTCACCCTTGGGTAAGGTGATGCCATGGTGAGGCCATGCCGGGATTTGAACCCTGGACCCTGCAATTCAAATACTCACACTCCAACCACGGAGTCAAAGAGGAATTCCTCCTCTAGCTGTGAGCTGGTAGTGGAGGTGAGTGTCAGGGAACTGCACCACCAACTAATTTTTTTATGGACGGATTTGTAACATTCACCCACGATCAACCGCATACGCACCCATCCAGCCTCACATCTGGAAGACTCCTGTTGAGAGCAATCATGTCACTGGCCATCAGGTTGAACTGGTTGATTTTAAAAAGCTCCTTCATTTTCTCCTGGTCATCCTTGGGAATGTTTACGGCCTTGCCCATCTCGCCTGGACCCTCGTGGCTACGAGATATCACTGCTGCAACACAACAAAGAGACTAATAAGGCAAATAATGAACAATGAACTACATTCTAATGAAAAAAAAAATCACATTGTATGAAGGAATAAGTTTTGATAATAAATAAGGTGATCCCTTTAGTCCAGAGAGTGAGCAGAATAAAGTATGCTGTTTTCCATTTTTGTTCACACAGTGATGTTTTTTCCATAATACATTATTTTCTAGATCAATGTGCATGACCCAAACTGATATCACAGTGCGTCAAAGAAATTACTGCCTGCATGTACACAATACACTTAAACAGTCTACAATATACTGTACTTACAATAAACCGTGCAGATAAATAAAATGTAAAGGCATTTTACACATTTTACTTATTAAAACCCACACTAGTAGAAGCTGGGAACCATGAACAACAACTTCTCTGTGCTTTTAGTTGCTCTGGCTCAAGTTGAATGGATATTAACCACTGTATATTTTGGCAGTGATATTTATTTTGAAACCGAATGAGTTAGAAGGTTTTGAATACAGACATATTAAGAAAATAAAAATTTTTAAAAATCCTTAAATGAGTTTTTTGTGATATAGGTTCCTGAAGTTAAATGCCAGTGAAACATCCGGATTTCACTGCTGTCGGCTCCGGTGACTGGAGGTAAATGGATTTATGACTTGCGTGCACACACACACACACACACACACACACACACACACACACACACACACACACACACACACACACACACACTCTCACTCACTCACTCACTCTCTCCAATAATCTCTTAGAACAGATGCACTGATTTCCATGAAAGAGAGATGCACAGTTCACATTAGCTGCATGGTCTGTAGTTAAGAGGATTCCCTCAGAACCTTTGTGGAGAGACTGGGGTTGGCCTGATTGTCAACCTCAACTGCTCTGTCCTTTATAATGCCGCTGACACTTTCCGTTCAGACAGCAGCTTACATCTGATGGACCCAGCTCAAGACCTGAGCTGGATAACTGAGGCAACATATTCTTAGCCTTTATGGGCTTTGTCCAATCAGTCAGTCTATTTGCAAGGATAAAAATAAGACTAACAAAACACCAGGCATGCAGAGCTGGGCAGTAATGAGTTACATTTACTCTGGTACAATTAATCAAATCTTTTACAGGAATGTACTTTACCGAGTATTTTTACTGTAAAACACTTTTACTCTTAGTTGAGCACATTTATGAGGAAAAAAATGAACTTTTACTTTAGTAAATTTAGTTGTGATCTGAGTTACATTTTATTGATCTGAAATCTGATTAGAAATGGTTTTATATAGTATTATATTATCTTGTTCTTAGGGTGTGTCTTTAGTCACTTTAGTCAATCTAAATTTTTTGCATAGTAATCCAAAAAATTATTGTTCTTCTATTCTGGTTTAGGAAATACAGTATTTATTTAATTACTTCTATTTTCCCCAGACTACATATCTAATAAGAAAAATCTCACAATGGGGCAAGAGAAATTTACAACAAAGAAGTTGCAAATTTACAAATAAAAGCTGCAAAATTTACAGTTAAAAAACACAACAAATGTAATGGCAATAGTCATAAATTTAGAAGAAATTTCTGATTTAAAAAAAAACAACTGGAAATTCGCTGTCTGTAACCACTTCAAATTTTTGAGAAAAAAATAATGCAAATTTCTGAGAAGAGGTAAAAATACGAGTAAAAATTTGCAAATTTTGGTTAAAAAATTTTTGTAAACACATTCATATTTACAAGGAAAAACAAGTGAATCTGTGGGGAAAAAAATCACAAATTTAGAGGAAAAAATACCCTGCACATTTGTAAGAAAACAGTCAATTTAAGAAAATTCAGATAAAAACCTCATAAATTGGTCTTTACTTGCAATTAAGGCAAGCTTTTCCCCCAGATACTTTCTTACGATTATTTATGTAACTGTTTTGTGACTACTCTTAACTGTACTACAGTAATAACTATCATAAGGTAATACTACTTTTACTTTAGTACAATTCTTGCCTTCTTTACACACTTCACGTGCAGGATCAGCAGGTTTTTGAATTTCCATAGAATCTGTTGTGCTAGCAACCAAGATGATGCTTAACTGTGCTGCACAGAATGGATGGAGCTTGATCTTCACTGAAAAGTTAAAATCTGGCAAGGACTGCCTCATTATTGTCTTGGAGATAAAGAGAACTGCCAGCTAAATTTTACTTGAGAAAAGTGTAAAGGAGTAAAATATAGTACTGACAAATAAATGTGTTAAAGGAGGTGTTTTTACTGGATCGGTGATGGGTATAGGAGATTGGATCAATGGCATAACCATAATTAAGGTGTTTGAGACTTTAATTTTATTCTTTTTTAAAGGCGATAGAGACAGCAGTCTGACCTCCTGGCCAGTAGGTGTCACACTTACTCTTGCCCCACCTCCTTGGAAGAAACACAAGACATCAACCCAGTTGTGCTATTGGCTGTGACATACTTACCAGGCTGGCCGTACAGATACTGTAAATAAACACTAGGCAGGACATGGCCAGCTGCCAGGCTAGTCATGTTCCATATAAAGCTCTGGAAACAATAAGAGACAAAGAGACCACTGGTTTTACTATTTATATGTACAGTGGTGTGAAAAAGTGTTTGCCCCCTTCCTGGTTTCTCATTTTTTTGTATGTTTGTCACACCTAAATGTTTCAAATCATCAAACAAACTTAAATATTAGACAGAGATAACACAAGTAAACACAAAATGCAGTTTTTAAATGGTGTTTATTATTAAGGGTAAAAAAAATCCAAACCTACATGGCCCTGTGTGAAAAAGTGATTGTCCCCCCGTTAAAACATAAATAAACTGTGGCTTATCACATCTTTGGAATGCTGAGTTCAATTTCTCTAGCCACACCCAGGCCTGATTACTGTCACACCTGTTCTCAATCAAGAGATCACTTAAATAGGACCTGCCTGACAAAGTGAAGTAGACCAAAAGATCCTCAAAAGCTAGACTTCATGCTGCGATTGAAAGAAATTCAGGAACAAACAAGAAACAAAGTAATTGAGATCTATAAGTCTGGAGAAGGTTATAAAGTAATTTCTGAAGCTTTGGGATTCCAGCGAACCACAGTGAAATCCATTATCCACAAATGGGGAAAAACATGGAACAGTGGTGAACCTTCCCGCAAGTGGCTGGCCGGCCGACCAAAATTACCCCAAGAGTGCAGCGATGACTCATCCAAGAAGTCACATAAGACCCCACAACAACATCCAAAGAACTGCAGGCCTCACTTGCCTCAGTTAAGGTCAGTGTTCATGACTTCACCATAAAAGAGACTGGGCAAAAATGGCCTGCATGGCATAGAGTTTCAAGACAAAAACCACTGCTGAGCAAAAATAACATAAAGGCTCATCTCAGTTTTGCCAGAAAACATCTTGACGATCCCCAAGACTTTTATGAAAATACTCTGTGGACTGATGAGACAAAAGTTGAACTTTTTGGAAGGTGTGTGTCCCATTACGTGCGGTGTAAAAGTAACACAGCATTTCAGAAAAGGAACATCATACCACCAATAAAATATGGTGGTGGTTGATGGTCTGGAGCTGTTTTGCTGCTTCAGGACCTGGAAAACTCGCTGTGGTAAATGGAACCATGAATTCTGCTGTCTACCAAAAAATCCTGAAGGAGAACGTCCAGCCATCTGTTTGTGACTTGAAGCTGAAGCGCACTTGGGTTCTGCAGCAGGACAATGATCCAAAACACACCAGCAAGTCCACCTCTGAATGGCTTAAGAAAAACAAAATGAAGACTTTGGAGTGACCTAATCAAAGTCCTGACCTGAATCCGATTGAGATGCTGTGGCATGACCTTAAAAAGGCGGTTCATGCTCGAAAACTCTCCAATATGGCTGAATTACAACAATTCTGCAAAGATGAGTGGGCCAAAATTCCTCCACAGCGCTGCAAAAGACTCTCTGCCAGTTATCGCAAACGCTTGATTGCAGTTGTTGCTGCTAAGGATGGTCCAAACAGTTATTAGGTTTAGGGGGCAATCACTTTTTCACACAGGGTCATGTAGGTCTGGATTTTTTTTCCCCCTAATAATAAACACCTTCATTTAAAAACTGCATTTTATGTTTGCTTGTATTATCGTTGTCTCATATTTAAATTTGTTTGATCATCTGAAACATTTAAGTGTGACAAACATGCAAAAAAATGAGAAACCAGGAAGGGGGCAAACAGTTTTTCACACCACTGAATGTGTTTGAGTAAAATGAACAATTTTGTTTTATTCTCTAACCTACGATAAACAACTCACCCAATTTCCAAGTCAAAATATCATCACTTACAGCATTTATTTACAGAAAATGACAACTAGTAAAAACAACAAAAAATATTGATGTGCTGTTAGATCAAACAATGCAAAGAAAACAGATCCATGATCATTCTTAAACGCTACAAAACTTAAAAGGGACATTCCAACAAAAATCAAATTTTTTTTATTTTGCTAACATGTCTGTGTCATGTCTGGCTTTTTTTTTTCCTTTCAAGTGTCAGTTAAGCCCTGCCCCCTGAAGAAAGGCGAGTTTAGACGGAGCGTTTTTGGTGACGTAACTATGCAGGTCCTTAGAGCTGAGCCAATCAGGACTCTCAAGCCTAACTGAAGTCAGCCTTCAGGGCCAGTTAGCATTTCTGGACAGCTGCTTTGGAAACTTGACCCAAATTAAGATGGTTTTACCATTAAACTGCTTTTAAGGATTGATCCACCGTGCATACAACTGGGCATGTCCTTCAACTGGTAAATCTTTCTAACTCATGATTTAGCGCTAGCCACTATTAGCCTTGTGGTATGTGGGTGGGGCCTAGTCACAGAACCTGGCATCTGAAGGAGGAAAAGTGAAAAGTTTTTGATACGAAACTGTAAGACAATGAAAGTTTTTTTTTTGTAGAAAAAGGGCATACATAACATACCATTTTTGACAATGCAGATTTTGTTTTATAGGGGATTTATATCCACTGGAGTGCGTCTTTAAGTTTTTAACTCAGGAATAACTCAGGAATCTGTATTTGCGGAATACTGTAACTGATTTTTATTATAGCTTTCATGCATCTGACCACGCTTAGATGATCACCTAATCAGTACCTCCTTAACTAGATTGAGGTTGCGGTGTCCTTGTGTTGGAATTCAACAGATACTCAAACTGAATGACTGTCATACATGTAGAGATGCTAATTTAGGAGATATTTTGCAGTGGCCTCTTATTTTTTTCCAGAGCCGAATAAATACAATGAGTTGTTTGTGTGTCATGTTATCACAATACTGTAGGTGATGTCAACCATTATAATTACCTACAGAACATGGCACCTACGTTTCTCATGAAAATGTTAGCCAAGTCCTATCTAGTGTTTATAAGGTTAGGTCCATGTGTATTTAGACACTGACAAGTTTTGCTGTTTACCAAAACGGATTCAAGATACAGTTATATAATCAACATGGGCTTAAAGTGCCAACTCTCAGCTTTAATTTGAGGGTATCCACATCCAAATTGGAGCTATGGTTTAGGATTTGCAACCATTTTTATTCAAAGTCTCCTTATTTCAGGGGCTCAAAAGTAATTGGACAATTGACTTAAAAGCTATTTCATGGGCCACATGGGGTATTTCCTCATTAATCCATCATCAGTCAAGCAGGTAAAAGGTCTGGAGTTAATTCCAGGTGTGGCATTTGCATTTGGGAGCTGTTGCTGTGAATCCACAGCATAAGGTTAAAGGAGCTGTCAGTGGAGGTGAAACAAGCCATCCTTAGACTGAAAAAAAGAAGAAATCCATCAGAGAGATAACATAAATGTTAGGAGTGGCCAAATCAACAGTTAGTACATTCTGAGAAAAAAGAGCACACTGGTGAGTTCGGGAACTTAAAAAGGCCTGGGTGTCCATAAAAAACAACAGTCTTGAATATGTTTTGGTAAACCGCTAAAATAATAAAACTTGTGCCAGTGTCCAAATACATATGGACCTGACTGTATGTCTTTGTTACCAGCCACCACAGTCCCATCAACCAGCTGCTCAGATATAAATATTGTGATTATTTTGGACCTGTAAAATTTCTTAATGTATTTTTTTCATCAATATACAGTGAGGAAAATAAGCATTGAACATATCAAATTTTTCTCATTAAACATCCATCTATAAATGCACGAAATCTCTGTCTGTGACTGTGTTTGTGTGTGTTCCAAACATATCTCTTGAACCGTTCATCAGACTGGACTAAGATTTTAAACGTGCTTTGCTGAGATTACGAGGGTGTGCATCCCCGAATATGGAGTCGCTCAGTCAAAATATGTCATTTTTATCAATAAAAGTTTAGCCACCGCTCTGTCACCACTTTGTGTCTCTTCATGCCCTGGCTTCAGGAAGTGTGGGCGGGGTTTCAGATTGACTCCGTGCTGATTGGATAATACGCGGCATCACAACCTGTCAGTCACCACAGTGTTCCCTAGACAAAACGAGGTAGTGAAAAAAGACAAATTTGACTAGAAAAACATAATACTGAAGATGTAATGCTTAAAAAATTATACCGTAAAGTTGCTGTGATTGTTTAGGTCTAAAGGATAATTCTGCATATGTGGAGAAGATGAGGTGCGCGAGCAGACTGGGCAGAGCGTCAATGGGGACGGGGTCTGACAAATCAACACAGAACATGCCAGGAGAAGCAGCGGCCAGACATGACCTGGCTCAAAGGCAGGCTAACTGATGGCGATTAAAAAAAAAGTTATTTTCAATAAAGTGAAAAAAAAGATAATGCATGGAGTGTTCTTTTGCCCCGAGGCTGATTTATCATGGAAAACAGCTGAGCTCTGTGGTTCGAGTGATCAGCTGATTAGATCCACCTCCTCCGGTGTTCTGACATTTCTATCAGAATGGCACTGGACAGCTGATGGTACAGACTGCAAAGGAAAAAAAAAACCATGGGGGGGAAGGCCCTACAACAGGCCTATTCAATTAGCGGCCCACGGGCCACATGCAGCCCAGAACCAACCTCCAAGTGGCCCATGCCATGCCAAGGAAATACAAATTTAAGAAAAAAATATGAAGGAATGATGGTCCACAAGCACACACACGAACAACGCACGTGACCGTCATCCGCACGGAGTTCAGAAGCGCCCCGCCCGCGTGACCGTTCCAGTCGACAGGCCAGGCAGAGTGTCTCACTAGCGTCGCTGTCCAAGAGAAGCAGGAGTTTAAAGTACTTTAAACGTGGAAAAAAAAAAAGCATTAGAGGTATGTAAGCAGTGGAGGCGTGTGATTAGGATTCATATGCAGGGAAAGGCAAGAGTGACTGAATCGCTGAGAATTTACTTCACCAGCCATTACAATAATGACTGGCGCCTAGCGGCTGCCCCGGCCTTGGATGCGCTCTGCAGAGCGTGCTCAAATGCCAAGTCACGTTTCGTTACCTTGTATTCATACATGTGTAATGACAATAAAGTTGAATCTCAATCTCAACTAGTACATACCCGTCCATGCCCGTAGAAACCAAGTATAAGCAAGTATTTCTGCATGCCCGTTGCTGAAGGGTCTCCTCCTGTCTCAGATGGCTGTGCTGTTCACAGTCATGCCTGCAGTGTACTGCTGGAATCTGAGGTGTTTCATGCTCACGGCATCTTTTCTGACGTGCAGCACTTTTCCTCATTCTATTGCTCTCCATCTGGTGGGTTTTGTTCTTCTTCGTTCAGACCACTGGTTGAGGGATAAGTGCGTCGTAATTCCAGTTCATGGGCAGGATCATGAAAATAGATCTGAGCAAAAACTGGCTTTCGACCCTGTTCAGGAAGGCCCATGCATGCCCGTAGAAACCAAGAAACCGGAGCACCCGGAGAAAATCAGTGCTATGCTTGGCATTTTACATATTTGTAGTGCAGACTGGCATTCTTCAAGGTTACACATTTTTATTGTGTCAGCACCTCTTTAAAAACGACATTGCTGAGAAAGCGACGCTTTTGCTTAGTTTCTTCATCTTGAGCAGCAATACGAAGACTGCTTGATCTGGTAACTCTGCTCACGGCAACGTAGAATTGGCCATGGCTGCAGAAATCTGTTGGGCAGAAAACACGAACGCGCTGTAAAGACTGGCCCTGTGACTTATTCACCTTGCCAATTTTGAGCCATATGACATCATAAAGACACATTAGTCTAGGCATTGTGAGTGATGGTCTATATGACATCATAAAGACACATTTGTCTATGTGCCGTCATACAGACATCATATTTTTATGACGGCATCGCGAGTCCTATGATGCCTGAGTTCATAGGCCGTCCTATGATGTCCTATAAACGTGAGTGAAGAGTGATGTCCTATAAACGTGACGGACACAGAGATTTCTTGCTCTTAATAGATGATTTATGTTCATTATTATGTACCTGGCAAGTTACATAAGTTAAGATGACCGAAATTCACAGTCAATGACTTTAATCCATTAACAGCCTTCAGACAAACTAAACGTGCCAACATTTGGGTTTCAAAATAAGAGAGGTTTTTCGTGCTGTCTGGTTGGTGAGGAGAGTTCAAAAAAAACTATAAATATATAGAAATATTTTAACAGAAATAACTGAATCTTTGGTAATTTAAGTTAATTTATTTCATTTTTTATAATTTTTCTTTCTTTGAAATCAGAGTTAAAATTATTGTTCTGTTCTGGCTCTGCAAAATTATGGTCAAAAGTGTAAACTGTATAGGGAAAAAAAGTCAAAATTTTACCACAATCGCTTTCAAATTTATTAAAAAAAAAAGTAATTTTATTTAAAAAAACTAGACAAAAATTAGCCATAAAATAATCCACAAATTTATAATAAAGTCTCAAATGTACAAGAAAAGTCAATTTTACAAGAGGAAATTACAAATTTGAGGAAAATGGTTTCAAATTTAGTTAACCATAAGAAAATTGTTATAAATTTTGGAGAAAAACCTCAAACCTTCAAGACTGAAGTCATTACTCAAGTTTTTAAGTGACTGCTTTTTGCATCCTTATTTTTTGGTTGACTGATATGTGTGTGTAATGGAATGTGTAGTTACAAAAAGAGGTTCCTACTCACACATGTGGTGATTTAAAACAAAACAAACCACAATAGTGGATGTGCAATGTTTGTTAATGTTATCAATCTTTTCTTGGGGGATCTGTGCACGTAAGTGTTTCACAGTTCCTTTTTTATTCAGTTAACCTCTTGCACTCCGGTGTACTGCGGACGGGCACGTCTCTGCGTCCTAGAGCGCACGAGGGCGCTCTCGTGCGCCCTCGTGTGCTCTAGGACGCACGAGGGTGTTGCGTCCAAGCGCGCACTGAAAAAAAAAAAAGCTGCATTTCCGTTCTTCCACTACAGACACAGCCGCGAACAGATTAGATCATCTGATTGACCTTTCATTCGACTAATAAGAGCCTTGAATTGGGTTTCTGAAACCTTGAAGAACCAATGACTGAAAACCTAGCAAGAAGGACCCGCCTACCAACGCTGTGAATGCAGCGAGCCAATTGAAGCACAGAAGTTCGCAAGCTGTTTTCTTGTAAGGCTGGGTGAAGAGAGACTGACTGCTGCAGATGAAAAAAGGACCCGCAGGAAGAACCGTCACAGACCCAGCAGCACGGAGACCACCCACAAGTGCGACCTGTGTGACAGGGACTGCCATTCGCGCATCGGCCTGTTCAGCCACAGGCGGTGCTTTTTTTTTTTTTTTATTCCAGCAGAATAGACGTTTAGGATTCTCTTCCATGGTCATCATAGACCGACGGAAGCCGACGACGAAGGTCGTAAATCATTCACCAAAACCGCAATCATGGAAGCGCAAAACCGCAATAATGGAATTATGTTTTGACTGGGTCGCGAGACCAGAACCACGAGTCTGTAACAAGCGGACCAGCATCACGTTCGTCTGACAATGAGGAAGAGAAGCTCACCAGCTCTGCTGCTGCTGTGAACAGGTAAGTGTTCTAAGCTAAATTATTCTTTATCCCTGAAAATTGTAATGAAAAATGACTTTTGACCGATCGGTAAATTACAGCTGTGCGGCGCATGAAGTCCGACGTCCGTGCGCGGTGCACGAACGCCCCCCCCCCCCCGCTACAGAAGAGTAGCTGAGGGGGGGGGGGCGCGGGGACTGTGCGCCGCGGTACACGGTTCGTGCGCCGCGTCCGGACCGTGTATGCCCCCCCCCGCTAGTCTTCTGTAGCGAGGGGGGGGAAGCCACGGTGACTGCCCCCCCCCACACACACACAGCCCTCAATGTCACCTTTCATTAGAGCCCAAGATGAAGCTTCTATATTGAATCATTCAAAAGTTATAGATGTTTTTCCAAACTGTGCCATTTGGCACAGTTCAAAAACGCCTGGGAACTACTTGAGGAAAAAGCTGTGTAATATATTCATTTTTTGTGGTATTGTTACAAAATTTTGACCTCAGCTGGATAACACTTGGTTCTACATTTCTGTTGCATTTTCCAGCCCGGATCTGAAGCTGTGTGTTATTTGCAAGCATTTGTATCCAAAAAAATACCCAGGCCAAATTTATTTTCTTCAAGTTCAGTATGTTTAGATGACTGTAACTCAGTGACCGGAGCACTTAGAGAGATTATGACTGTTTTGCCAAAAAATTCAAAGTGTTTTCTTTTAAATGAGACCAACCCCATGAAGATGCTGCAAAGGGTTGAAGAATAGCTTTTGATTTACTTTGGGCACGTTTTTTTTTTTTTTGGCGTTTTTAGGGAAATTGACCGGAGTGCAAGGGGTTAAATGCACTTTGTGATGTGCCAAGGTCAGTTATGACCAGGATATAGTATATTTTATTTCAAAAGGGAAACAAATGTTAATGCTACTAACAGTAGAGTTTTTATGCACTTTGAGATATGCCTGAGTAAGATATGACCAAAATGGTTATTTACAGAATTTTATTCCCCCCCCATTCTATTTAATTGTTGCTCAAGAGGAAAAATATTTCTACTACTTCAAGTTCTGCTCAACCCCAGTACTGTTATTGTGTTTTTATTTGTGGTGTTTGTGTGCCCCTAGTGACAGAGCACGGAGCTGCACCTGTCATTTCACTCTGACATCTCCGGCTGCGTTGGGGATTTGTACTGATTTGTACTGATCTGCCAGTTTCAGAAGGTGGCAGACATCCGTTGGAGGACTCGAAGGATGACACATAATACACCAAAGAAGAAGAACTCCTCATTTCCTGTTTTTAGCATTTTAGCCCAGAAAGCTAATATGGCCGTGATCGGTCATCATCACCATCACTTAGTTGGCTTTGTACGTGGAAAATAGCGGTGGGATACAAGAGAAATTTATGTGGGATAATCATAAGACTTTGTAGATGTGGTAGAGAGCGTAAATGGTTGACAGAATGCAAAATAATGACCACGATGGGTGAAAACACAGCGACCATGCCAGTCAGCCAGCCCCCCTTTGTCAAAAGTAAGTGAGGAATTTCTGTGCTTTTATTTAATGTACTGAATTCTTGTTCATATACTTTGAAGATGATGAGGTACCTCTGCACAAAAAACGGAGTCAAAACACTGAACCATTCTTTGTGTAAATACGTCCAAAGTCCAGTTTTGACTGAGTTACGGAATTTAAAGAGGTGCCGCGACATTATGCAAATTAGATGCATAAATTTATTCCTATCTGAAACTTTGGATCATATTTTACATCCTTCTAATTGACAGCAAGCCATTATCTTACCACTTTCGTTATAGCCTTGGAAATCTGAACTATTTTATTGACAAAAAATATTTATCACTCTTGACCACTAAGGGCTATGTCACAATTCGGCGACAGACACACTCAAAGAGTTAAGAAAAAAATATGAAGGAATGACGGTCCACAAGCGCGCACACGAACAACGCGCATGACCGTCATCCGCGCGGAGTTCAGAAGCGCCCCGCCCGTGTGACCGTTCCAGTCGACAGGCCAAGCAGAGTGTCTTGCTAGCGTCGCTGTCCAAGAGAAGCAGGAGCTTAAAGTACTTTAAACGCGGGGAAAAAAGCAGGAGAGGTATGTAAGCAGTGGTGGCGTGTGATTAGGATTCTTATGCAGGGAAAGGCAAGAGTGACTGAATCGCTGAGGATTTACTTCACCACCCATTACAATAATTTATGTTCATTATTAGGTACCTGGCAAGTTACATAAGTTAAGATGACCGAAATTCACAGTCAATGACTTTAATCCATTAACAGCCTTCAGACAAACTAAACGTGCCCACATTTGGTTTTCAAAATAAGAGAGGTTTTTCGTGCTGTCTGGTTGGTGAGGAGAGTTCTAAAAAACTATAAATACAGTATATAGAAATATTTTAACAGAAATAACTGAATCTTTGGTAATTTAAGTTAATTTATTTCATTGAATGTAATTTTATATTCTTTTTCTTTGAAATCAGAGTTAAATTATTGTTCTGTTCTGGCACTGCAAAATTATGGTCAAAAGTGTAAGTTGTATAAGGAAAAAAAGTCAAAATTTTACCACAATCTGTTTCAAATTTATATAAAAAAAAGTAATTTTATTTAAAAAAAACTAGACAAAAATTAGCCATAAAATAATCCACAAATTTATTATAAAGTCTCAAATTAAGATGGTGGCGCGCGTCTGCACAGCGGCTCTTTGCTCCCTATTTTTGTTTGTATGTATGCTGTTTTTGGATATTGGACCATGTGAAGCTAGATTTGTGTACAGTCGTACTGAGCTGATAAATATTGGACTCCAACAAAAGTCTGCTGTTACAGCAGTTTTTGAGAACACACAAAACATACCGGAGGCTATCTGTAGACCAGCTGGATCACCATGGATTGTTGTCGGTCCTGGGAAGCGACGCAGACGGAGGAGGGAGATAAAGCAAAAGCGGGGATGCCGGTCAGGCCTGCTAGCGAGGCTAAAGAGACAGCCGCATAGACCTCCGCTACCCAGCATTTTTCTCTCCAACACCAGAAGCATCGTCCACAAGATGGATGATCTAGAGCTACAGCTGGCAGCTAGTAAAACTGTGAGTGACTGCTGTGTGCTGTTGTTAACGGAAAGCTGGCTCCACCCGCTGATCACCGATGCTGCAGTGCAGCTACCAGGGCGCACACTTCATCGTATGGACCGAACAGCAGAATCCGGGAAACGTAGAGGGGGAGGTCTCTGCATCTTTCTTCACAACTCTTGGACTAATCACAGTCGTATTATTAACACTTACTGTTCTCCTGACCTAGAGACAATGCCAGTTTTATGTCGGCCTTTTTATCTTCCAAGAGAGCTGACAGTGGTTATTATAACAGCGGTCTATATTTCTCCTGATGCAAATACTAAAGCGGCCCCTTAGTCATTTGTACAGTGTAATAAATAAACAGCAGCAGGCCTATCCCAAGGGTGTTCACATCATAGCTGGTGATTTTAATCAAGCATGCTTGAAAACTGTTATGCCTAATTTCACACAGTATGTGAAATATGCCACCAGGGGAAAGAACTGTCTTGATCGGGTGTATTCGAACCTGAAGCATGCTTACAGAGCTGTGCCGTGTCCACATCTTGGCCTGTCAGACCATCTATCATTGTTCCTCATCCCAGCATATACCCCCCTCAGGAGAACTGCTAGACCTACTATAAAGAACATCACAACATGGCCTGAGGGAGCTCTTTCTCAGCTGCAGGACTGTTTTTCAAACACTTTATGGGATTTATTCAAGAATGAGGATCTGGAAATGTACACACAGACGTTACACACAATGTACACACACATGTTACATCACCTACTGTACCAACCAGGTGACTGTGGAAAAACACATCAGGGTTTTTCCTAACCAGAAGCCTTGGATGACAAAAGAAGTCCAGGCACTCCTCAGAGCCCGTGATACAGCCTTCAGGTCAGGGGATACAGACCTCTATAGCACCGCCCGGGCTAATCTGAAGAAAGGCATTAAGGAGGCTAAACAGGCCTATAAGAGGAAAGTTGAGGACCATTTTTCTGATAATGATTCGAGACGAGTATGGCAAGGCTTTTACCATATCACAAACTATAAGGGCAGCAGCATCATTTCCAGTGACATCAGCGCCTCACTGGCAGAAAATTGAACTGCTTTTTCGCACAGGTTGAGGCAAATACACCTCGCCCGGACCCACTGACGTTATTGAATGCCAGCTCTGATGTGCTTACCCTGCAGGATCATGAGGTGAGACAGACACTGAGAGCAGTTCACCCGAGAAAGGCTACTGGTCCCGATGGATTGCCAGGAAAGGTGCTCAGAGCATGTGCAGATCAGCTATGCTCTGTTTTGACTGACCTTTTTAATTTGTCTCTTAAGGCAGCCGTTGTTCCACAGTGTTTAAAATCTGCAGTCATTATTCCTGTGCCTAAAAAACATGTTATCAGCAGTCTGAATGACTATCGACCGGTAGCATTAACACCCATTATTATGAAGTGCTTTGAGAAAATGGTATTGAAACATCTTTTGCCTAGTCTCCCCCCAGACTTTGATCGGTACCAGTTTGCCTACAGGCGGAGCAGATCCACTGAAGATGCTATTGCTATAGACACATAAAAAAACAATTCAAAATGGCTGCCGGGGTGCAGATACACAGTTTGGCAAGTCCTGTGTGTTTGCTCAAAAAGTCATCTAAAAAGCAAATTGGACCTTGGATTGTGATATCAATGTACTTCTCTGTTGTTTGGATAATTCTTTTTCTTCTGCTAAGTTCAACCTGTCCAAGAAAAAGGGACACTTTAACCCTGTATCCAGCCAGATGGAGTCAACACATGCTATTCACAAGGGTATTGGACTATGGCCATGCCAGGCCACCCCCGGGTGAGCAGGAACAGGCTGTTACAGGCAAACCACTCCTGGGTGTTTTTAATCTCTTGCTGATACTTCTTTTGGCTGGTGATGTTGCATTAAACCCTGGGCCAGTGCCAGCTGGGCCTCCACCTTTGCTAGCTGGGTCTCCACCTCTGCTATTTGGGCCTTTATCATTGCTACCTGGGCCAATACCATCATTAGCTGGGCCTCCACCTCTGCTAGCTGGGCTAACATCACTGCAAGCTGGGCTTTCACCTCTGCTGGCTGGGCTAACACCATTGCTAGCTGGGCCTCCACCTCTGCTAGCTGGATCTCCACTTCTGCTAGCTGGATCTCCACTTCTGCTAGCTGGATCTCCACTTCTGCTAGCTGGAGCTCCACCTCTGCCAACTGGGTTTCCAACTCTGCTAGCTGGGTTTCCACCCCTGCCAGCTGGGTTTGGACCTGGGCTAACAACACAGCCAGCTGGACTTACGTTGCGGTCGGTCGGGTCACCTTCGGCAGTGGCCAGGCTGCTTCCATTGGTGTTTGGGTCGTCATCGCCTCTGGCTGGGTCTTCGCCAGCGCCGGCCGGGACTTTGCTGTGTGCAGACATTGCCAATAAAAGAAACAGGAGGCTGCCAAATCCCTCAATATTAAAACATCGGAAATTCAGGGTGTTTCAAACTGTTAATAACTCTAAATTAATATGGGACTCAGCACATAAACCAAAAGGCATTCTTTGTGTACACTTAAATATACGAAGTATTCTAACAAAAAGTGATCAGGTTCATCACCTTCTCATTGGTTCAAATATTGACTTTCTTTGCCTATCTGAGACATGGCTCCGTGAATCTTCGCCCTCAGTAATACTATCTGTACCTGGTTATAAAATGTTTAGAAAAGACAGACAGGGTTCTAAGGGAGGAGGGCGTTATGATTTATGCCAAGGATACTTTTAATTGTAATGAGATACATGTTACAAATGAGAATGGATTGGAATTTCTTGGATTAACTGTTAATTTGTCACAGCAAATGTCTTTTATTCTTGTAGTTATTTAAAGGCCTCCATCAAATGTAGATTTTTATGAAAAGCTGGAAATTTTATTGAAACAACTTAATTTTGCAAAAGAGGTAATAATAATGGGTGACATAAATGTTAATTGGGAAGTCAACAAAGTTATGAAAAAATTGAAAAATGTTATGGATGACATGGATATGACTCAGGTAATTAATGGCCCTACAAGAATCACAAACTCCACTAGCTTTCAGATTGATCTAGTGTTTACTAATAGGCCAGAAAGGATCTTGAAGTCATACAATATGCTCACAGAATTGTCTGATCACAATCTTATAATGGTCACAAGAAAATTAAATAAAAAGCGCTTCAAATCCTTGGCCGCCACTGAATTCTATAGAATACCAAAACAGGAACAACAAAATTTTCCAAGATTCAATTCAAGAAGTAAATTGGGATGAATTACTTGTTGGCAAAAATTTAGATGAGGATTGTTCTAAATTTACCAACAAAATACAACAAATTATTATACAATTTACACGGATAATTAAATTAAAAGCTAGAAAGAATGGCCTTCCTTGGTTAAATAAATTTATTCTGAAACTGATGAAAGAACGAGATAACTTTTTGAAGTTGTCATTTAAATCAGGACACAACAGGCACCAATTTATTTCAATGAGAAATAGGGTAGTGAAAGAAATAAGAAAATCTAAAGCTGACTTTTTCATTACTGTTTTGAATAGTGCAAGGGGAAATTCTAAAATAACCTGGAATTATATTAAAAAATTATTGGGTGATTCCCAAAAAAACAAAATAAAACTAATGCAAATTCAATTAAATGGAAACATCCTGATGGAACCTCAAGTGATGGCTGATGCTTTTAACAACTACTTCATTGAATCTGTGTCAGAAATCTCTGCTAAGTTTATTGTAAAACAAAGGAAGGAATACCCTGTATTGTCTGCAACTCAGTCCTTTACCATTACAAATATTACTGAGACCAAAGTTATTGATTTAATTCAATCACTCAAACTATCTAAAGCAAAGGATGTTTTTGGAATGGACACGAACATGCTCAAAGATTTAGGTTCAGCTCTTGCCACTCCTATTGCCTCAATTATTAATCTTTCAATTTCATCTGGCCATTTTCCAAAAGCCTGGAAATCTGCTATTGTTACTCCTGTTTTTAAATCTGGTGATTCAACTTTTTTGCATAACTATCGACCAATAAGTATTCTTCCGGCCATTTCTAAAATTGCAGAAAAATGGGTGGCAGAGCAGATTGTTCATTATTTAAACAGTAGTTCCCCCTCTCTCCACGCCATGCAGTTTGGTTTTAGATCCAAGCATTCTACTGAAATGGCTACATGCCTCTTCATTGAGAAAATAAAATCTTTCCTTGATAAGGGTGGAGTTGTAGGGGCGGTGTTTTCGGACCTCAGGAAAGCATTCCATACAGTAAATCACTCTGTTCTTCTTAAGATAAGATAAGCCTTTATTAGTCCCACAACGGGGAAATTCCAGGATTGCAACAGCACAGGGATAGCAACACTCAGAGCAACAATCAGAAGGCAAGAAAAAAAAAAAACAAGCAAGCAAGAGCAGCTAATATACATATGTACATATTACTATAAAATATATACTGTATATACACACACACAGACACACAGTGCAGAGCATTGTAGCTGGATGGAATAAATATATGAATATATAAACACACAGTGTAGAGCATTGTAGCTAGATGGAATAAATATGTAAATATATAAACACACACAGTGCGGAGCAATGTAGCTAGATGGAATAAATATATAGATATATAAAAACACAGTGTGGAGCATTGTAGCTAGATGGAATAAATATATAGATATATAAATATGAACACACCCAGTGCTGAGCATTGTAGCTAGATGGAATAAATATGTAAATATATAAACACACACAGTGCAGAGCATTGTTGCTAGATGGGATGAAACAGCATAACCCTCTACTTAGTTATCCTACATGGTATGATTATGTGCCCATACATATTCTCACCCTCCATAGCGACCGGTATGTTCCTAGTTGTATGCCGGAGGGGACCATTGTGTAAGTCTATTGCATCTTTTGCATTTAAAAACTATTAGTTTGTTACGTCTTTTTGCTATCTCTGCGAGCAGCCCTGCTTAGGTTGTACAGTCTGACAGCCGTTGGTAGGAAGGACCTACGAAACCTCTCGGTTGTGCACCTGGGATGATGTAGTCTGCTGCTAAATGAGCTCCTCAGTGCATTCAGTACGTCCTGCATAGGGTGGAACTCGGACTCCAGCAGAGATGACAGTTTAGCCACCATCCTTCTCTCTCCTATCTCCTCCACCGATCAAGGCGCTGCCCCAGGACAGAGCTAGCTTTCTTAATCAGTTTGTTCAGTCTCTTCCTATCGGCTGCTGTAATGCCACTGCCCCAGCAGACCACTCCAAAAGTGATGGCTGATGCCACCACCGTGTCATAGAATGTCTTCAGTAGCGCCCCTTGTACACCAAAAGACCTGAGTCTCCTCAGAAGGAACAGCCTGCGCTGTCCCTTCTTGTAGAGTGTGTCAGTATTGTGTGACCAGTCTAGTTTATTGTTCAGATGAACACCCAGGTACTTATAGGATGTCACCATCTCGATGTCTGTTCCCTGTATATTTACTGGTGCTGTGAGGGGCTGCCCATGCCTGCGGCAGTCCACCACCAGCTCCTTAGTTTTCCTTGCGTTGATCTGGAGGCAGTTCCGATGGCACCAGTCTACGAAGTCCTGGATAAGCCCTCTGTACTCAGCTTCATCTCCATTGGAGATGAGGCCAACGATCGCAGAGTCATCAGAGAACTTCTGTAGAACTTCTTACCAGACCCTTTAAATTTAACTTTTCTCACAATGCTGTGAGCTAGATTGAATCATATCTGCATGATCGAACACAATCTGTATCAGTTAACAACTGCAGATCTGACTCTCTTAGGCTAACTTCTGGAGTCCCTCAGGGATTAAAATATTAGGCCCCCTTTTATTTAGTCTTTATATTAATGATTTGCCCACTGTTTGTTCTGAAGCTGAATGCTTATTGTATGCAGACGACACGGTTTTCTTTGTTCATGGTCGTTCCAAAGACACAATTGCTGCTAAACTCAGTAAAACAATGTCCTGTGTCACAACTTGGTTGCAGGAGTGCTGTCTACAGTTAAATGTTTCTAAAACTGTAGGCATGTATTTCACTAAAATAAATAGAGTGTCACCTGACCCTGACATACATGTTAATGGAGGAAAAATACAAATTGTTAGCCAATATAAATATCTTGGGTTAATAATAGATTCACAGCTTTCCTTTAAAGCTCATATTGCTAAATTGGGTAAAAAAAATCAAGTTAAATCTTGCTAATTTTCGTGCAATTCAAAATGAAATGTCAACTGAAGCCGCAAAAATATGCTTGCATTCAATGATTTTCAGTCACTTCAACTATTGCTTAACTAGCTGGTCCCAGGCGGATCTGAGTGCAAAAAAACCATTGGAAGTTTTGTACAAACAAGCAGTCAAAGTTATGGATAAAAAACCTAGGCATTATCATCATTGTGCAATTTTAAAAAAATACAGTCTTTAAACTGGGATAGTCTTCATATATTTGCAGATTTAAATTTGATTTATAAAGTACTGCATGATTTGGCTCCAGAACCTCTGGTAGAGTTCATCAGCCAAAGAAACAGCTCTGAGCGTGTCACTCGAGGCTCTGTCAGAGGTGACTGTTTCATCCCTCTGCGTAGGAGCACTTTCAGTAAGTCGGCCTGGTCAGTGAGGAGCGCTAGTGAGTGGAACTCAGTACCTGAGGAGGTTAAACTGCTTACAACATACAAGGCCTTTTAGGTAATATTGTTTCAAGCATTATTTATTGTTGTAATTATGAGAATGTTAAATGCATGAGTTGACTGTGAGTGTGATAGTTTGTTTTTAGGGAGCAGTATCTCAATTTCGTTGCATTGTTTATTAGCAATGGAATGACAATAAAGGCACTTTGACTTTGGACTTTGACAAATGCACAAGAAAAGTCAATTTTACAAGAGGAAATTACAAATTTGAGGAAAATGGTTTCAAATTTATATAAACTATAAGAAGATTGTTATAAATTTTGGAGAAAAACCTCAAACCTTCAAGACTGAAGTCATTATTCAAGTTTTTAAGTGGCTGTTTTTTGCATCCTTAATTTTTGGTTGACTGATATGTGTGTGTAATGGAATGTGTAGTTACAAAAAGAGGTTCCTACTCACACGTGGTGATTTAAAACAAAACAAACCACAGTAGTGGATGTGTAATGTTTGTTAATGTTATCAATCTTTTCTTGGGGGATCTGTGCACTTAAGTGTTTCACAGTTCCATTTTTATTCAGTTAAATGCACTTTGTGATGTGCCAAGGTCAGTTATGACCAGCATATAGTATATTTTATTTCAAAAGGGAAACAAATGTTAATGCTACTAACAGTAGAGTTTTTGTGCACTTTGAGATATGCCTGAGTAAGAAATGACCAAAATGGCTATTTACAGAATTTTATTTTTCCCCCCATTCTATTTACTGTATTTAATTGTTGTTCAAGAGGAAAAATATTTCTACTACTTCAAGTTCTGCTCAACCCCAGTACTGTTATTGTGTTTTTATTAGTGGTGTTGAACGATTAAAATTTTTAATCGCGACTAATTTTTTGGAATGTTGAGATAATTGTGATTAATAATGTGTTAATCGTGTGTTTTTCCATACAGATACAGTGTGCCCTAAGTCAGTAATTTTTAAAGTTTGTCATACTGTTATGAACATGGGAGTGGACAAATACGCTTGCTGTCTTCACCTGCAGGTTCATTAATGCTCTCAACATATATGGTAAAAACTATCCAGAATATTCTCCAGAAAATTCTCAAAAGTATTACTGCATGTGCAAACAACAGAATGCCAGGGTTCAATAATGTCACTGAACAACAACCAGCAGCCACAAAAGGAGCTTGCGCTTTCTCCCATAGCAAATTAATCAATCAACTTTATTTACAAAGCACTTTAAAAAACCAACACTCGCTACACAAAGTGCTGTACAACAAGGACACACATAAAAACATAAAAGCAAGGAGCAGGACACTAGCAAAACAATATAAAACCAACAAGACAATATAAAACTCAGCCCGAGTAGAAACCACAGTCAATAAAATCAATAAAATAAAAAGGTAAGAGAAGCAAATATCCACCACTTTTAAGGAGATAACACAAAACCCCGTGTGTCACAACAGACACAATTTCCCTTTTAGCAGAAAAATTGCAAACATATACAAACATATTGCAAACATATACAAACAACTATCTACTGTCTTGTGATGATACCCCACAGTGCTGCAAAAACAGCAGGGGAGTTAATGGACATTACGAACACAGCTTGAGAATTTTTTTAGACTGGTACTCACCAACAGTTGGACCTATGAGGATGAAAACAGGCAAATTTCTGTCCGTGTCAGCTGCTGAAGGTCAGCTATAACCTAGCATGTAGCTAGTAGCTACTAGCTAGCTAACTTCCACAGAAGAAGGAACACTAGTGATGTTATGCTCAACACTGCCCACTCAACACTGACTCGAACAATATATAGTGGAAGTGTCATAAGCACTGTATCGAGCATCGTTTCAGCATGCCCACAGTCACGTGACCGTAGCAAGCGAGGCCTCGTTATGCTGGTCACATCACATGACTTGAGGGCTCGCGGGAAGTTTGAAAGAGAATTAGTTTTTTTTTTGTTTATTTTGTATTGTTCGTTCCTGCCATCCAATTCTGAAAAGACTTTGAAGATGGCCAAATGCTCCCCCCCCCCAAAAAGGGGGGGGGGGGGGTTCTACTCAGATGCAGTTCTGACAATCAGTCACCAGATGGCACGCTTTATTATATGTTTCATAACACTGTTGCTCATGAAGCAACTGTCTCAAAGTTGCTCATTGTTTCATAAGACCTCAGTCTGAACATCACTAA
Source organism: Pholidichthys leucotaenia (assembly GCA_020510985.1). Taxonomy (NCBI): domain Eukaryota; kingdom Metazoa; phylum Chordata; class Actinopteri; order Cichliformes; family Pholidichthyidae; genus Pholidichthys; species Pholidichthys leucotaenia. Next base: position 42,464,871 of record CM035843.1, on the reverse strand, counting down.
GAACAACACAATATCCAGGCGAAGTTTTGGAGGAGACAAACAATTATCCTGGTGACAGCTCTGACAGATAATGTTGTAAACTTAAACATGACAGCACTTTGAGGATATCCATGGCTGTAATCCAGCTTGTTTGACTTAGCAATGTCTGCATGGTGCGCACAGTATTTGTGACCAGAACGGCTTTGGTATGGAGAGCCGCTTAGCCAAAAAGCACCGTTTGCGCTTACTGCTGTTAACTGCGATCACAAAATTTGTTGCCGTTAAGGGGGGCAAAGCGTTAACGGGCAATTAATGCGATAACGCCAACACCACTAGTTTTTATGCACTTTTGATGTGCCTTTGTTATGTGCCAAGCGCACACTTAAAACCAAGCCAGTGAATAAAAAGTGCATATTTTTCGTCATACTGATCGCTGAACATGTGCAGCCCAGTTACGTGTCTTCATTTCAAATTGTGGCCCAACTGATTTTGTAATTTAATAGCCCTGCCCTACAACCTTTGCTCCATGAATCCGGAACTTATTAACCATACATTGGATACGTCGGAAAATTTTCAGCATGGGGCACATATTTTTTCCAGTTTATAAAATTACAGTGCGGGTTGGACAAGCATAGGATTACACACAGTGAAAGGATACGTCTGAGTCGGGGAGCACCCGATGCGCCAGATGAAATAATAATGAAGGTGAAGTCTCACAGAACTAACTACTAACTAACTAACTAACCTGCACTTATATAGCGCTTTTCTAGTTACAAAGACCACTCAAAGTGCTTTCATTAATACTAACCCTCTATTCTAAGGGCCTATAGGAAACAGATATCTAGGGACAATTTAGAACAGCCAATTAACCTAACATGCATGTTTTTGGCATGTGGGAGGAAACCGGAGAAATCCCGGAGTAAACCCACGCAACACGGGGAGAACATGCAAACTCCACACAGATCACTGTTGGTCGGCGGCTGGGATCGAACCCACGATCCCACGATCCCCACAATCCCCCGGCCAAGGGTAAACTGTGCTGCCGCAGTGCTAACCACTGCGCCACCGTGCAGCAGAACGTACCTTACAAACGGGAGCATTAACAGATGGGTTAACAGGCGGTTCCCAGGTAGCGATAACAGAGACGAACAGCAATGAACCGAGAGAAACAGAGACTGCCGCATCGGGGAGCATTAAGATAAGATAAGATAAGCCTTTATTAGTCCCACAACGGGGAAATTCCAGGATTGCAACAGCACAGGGATAGCAACACTCAGAGCAACAATCAGAAGGCAAGAAAAAAAAAAAAAAGCAAGCAAGTGCAGCTAATATACATATGTACATATTACTTTAAATATATATACATATATATACACACAGACACACAGTGTAGAGCATTGTAGCTGGATGGGATAAATATATGAGTATATAAACACACAGTACGGAGCATTGCAGCTAGATGGAATAAATATGTAAATATATAAACACAGTGCGGAGCAGTGTAGCTAGATGGAATAATATAACACACAGTACGGAGCATTGCAGCTAGGTGGAATAAAATATGTAAATATATAAACACATAGTGTGGAGCAATGTAGCTAGATGGAATAATATGTAGATATATAAACACACAGTGCGGAGCATTGTAGCTAGATGGAATGAATATATAGATATATAAATATAAACATAAACATAAACACACCCAGTGCGGAGCATTGTAGCTAGACGGAATAAATATGTAAATGTATAAACACACACAGCAAGTGTGTGTGTTTAAGCACCTGCTTTTAACTCTGGTAACTAATGACCCCGATGCAGCACAGCTGTTGAGTTTGACAGCAGCGCAGCAGCTGACTCTGACAGCAGGGAGCTCCCCCGGGCGCTTTCACAATAAGAGCCCGAGGAGCTAGAAGGAATCCACTGCTGTCAAAGCCAGGGAAATATGATATAAGACCCGAGTGTGGACGGAACCGACACTTGGGCTATGACAGTACCTCCCCCTCTAGGCCGAGCCCCTGAGCGGCCCAAGTAACACCCAAGCCCCCCCCCCCCCTTCCAGGGTGGTTGGGGCGCTGGCAGGAGGGAGAGAGACAAAAAAGGACAAGAAAATAACAGGGAGCCAACAAGGCTGTAGAGACAGAAAAAACCCCGGGAAGAGTGCTTCTGACCCTGAGGGATGGAGGGAAAAAGTTCCGGGGGCCGTCCGGCATCAAGTGGCCACAGAACAGGCAGGGGGGAAAAGGACAGTTCGGGTGGCCTACCCCGGTCCCATGCTTGGAAGCAGCAAGCTTCAGGCGGCCGGACCAGGTCGCCAAACAGAGGGTCCAATGTGTCGGGAGGCCGACTCAGAGAGCCGAATTGGCGAGACAGTCTTTCAGGCGGCCGACCCGCATCGCTAGCCCACCAGAACTGTTGGGGAGAAGTAGCCAGCGGTCCCGCTGAAAAAGGGAGAGACGAGGGGGAACTGGGCGGAGCGTTCGGAACCCCAACGGCCCCAGGTGGAGATGGGTTGCGCTCCTCAGGAGGACGAGGAGGGGGACGATGGTGATGAGGATGAAGAAGGGGATGAGTCTGTCCAGCATCCAGCGGCAGGGGATCTGCAGCTCCCTCACCAAACCTGGAACCTGCTGGTGCTGCACCCACGTCGGACCCCGATTGGGCCGGAACCAAACCCGCGGTGGACCCCGATTGGGCCTCCGACGCACCCACGTCGGGCCCCGATTGGGCCGAAACCGAACCCACGGTGGACCCCGCTTGGGTCTCCGGTGCACCCGCGATGGACCCCGATTGGGCCGGAACCGACCCCACGGTGGACCCCGATTGGGCCTCCGACGCGCCCACGTCGGACCCCGATTGGGCCGAAACCGAACCCACGGTGGACCCCGATTGGGCCTCCGGTGCACCCGCGATGGACCCCGACTGGGCCTCCGGCACAGCTCCGCCGACGATCTCCGCCCCCGAACCTGGAGCCTCCAACTCGGTGACACCGACCCATTCCACGCCAGCGACACTGAAACAAAGCTCGAGAACAGGAAAACCGGGATCAGCATCACCGGTAGCAACGGAACCCAGCGAGACGAGCTCGGGTGCAGTAGACGGCTGCTCCTCACTCGCCTCCCTGAGAGGCCGGCAAAAATGCTCAACAGGGGACAGAGACAGAAGAGGGAGCACTTGCCTGCACTCGGGTTCCGTTGCCACTAGGGATGGGCATAATTTACCGATTAACCGATAATTGATCATTAAGAATTTCACCGAGGAAGTTCATTTTCGTCGACAAACCGTTTTTTTTTTTAAACAATCCGAGGTTATTAGGCCTAGTGCATGGCCGTCCTCAAACAATGCAATGGCAAAATTTGGGCACCAGGGGGCAACATTACACCATCGCCGTACCCTGGCGTGCCTCAGTTGATACATGCGGGCTTCCATAGGGCAATCGCCAAATCATGAAGCGGTTACGGCGAAGTGTTGCGTGGGACCATTTCAATTTAAAAAATGACCAGGTGTACTGCAATCACTGCAATGCAGCATACAAATATACCTCATCGACAGGGTCCATGGAACACCCTTATTACGCGAAGAAACCGCCAACAGTGGTTGCGCGCTGAGTAATGGCGGTCGTGAAGATTCTTTTTTTTTTTCAGAAACTTTATTGAGAAGGTCATGAAGATTCGGTGTACACACGTCGAGGGAAGCTGCAGGAGGCGGCGTAGTGGCTCGACGGGAAGACTATTTCGCACAAAATGGCACAAGAGAACAGCAAAAAGTTCTGCGCGGCTAGACTAAGTAACACGAGCGATAGAGCAATGAATGCGGTCTTCGTTTGCTGGGTGGCCGCTCGGCAGGGACAGAAGCTGGGTAAAACGTCTTGGCCAATCAGCTTGCGGGGTGAAACGTCTCGGCCAATCAGCTTGCGAGATTCCCGAGCCGAGCCAACATGAGAACAGAGAGAGGGCTCTCCGTGCTGATTCCTGATGTTCTAATGTAGTCTACCTGCCTTGTTACGTACCTAAAAATGTTAATGATTAACCGATTATTAATCATTAATTATCCCGACGATCGGTGAAGAAAATTTCACCGAATGCCCATCCCTAGTTGCCACCCAGGACTCCGACGATCCAGGTTCTGGGCGACTCTCGTCAGCAGACTCGGGTTCAGCTGCGTCGAGCTCCGCAGCTGACCAGATGTTATCGGCAACCTGAGGTTCCTCCCACGCTGCTGTCCACGCCGATGACCCGTATGGCGTGGGGGCAGAGGACCCTCGACCCACTGGCTCGGACCGCTCTGGCGAGGAGACCCGGGGACGTTTCTCCGTCGGCACAGGCTCCGGGCCGCAGTCCGCTCTTCTCCTCCGCCCGAGACGCGGCTGCAGGGCCGGATCCAGGCTTTCTAGTGCTGCAGGGGCCCTCTTCATCCAACGACGCTGGCCTGGCGTCGTGGACCACTCGGCGGGGAAGAACACAGAGGCAGCAGGTTTAATTACTTCATCCACAGCAGGTGGAGGGAGCTCGGGGAGCTGCATACCCCGAACTCCACCCCCAGGAGTCAGACAAGGCAGAACAATATCAAGATGTGAGAAATTATCATGCACTTGCCTTCCTCCTGGGGTTGAGATGGTTCCTGCTGTGAGGGACGTCGTTCCTCCTTCTCCCCGCTGGATGGCGACAGAGGGCCCTCTGGGAAGACGAGGTGGGGCCGCTCTCGGAGGCTCGCTGACGGGATGCGCCGGCAGCGAGTCCAGCCGGGGATTCTGCTGAGGGTTGCCTGCGCCGTTACGCCAACGTCATCGTCGGCCCCCAGACGGCGCGTACTCCTGGACCTGCTCCGGGGCGGGGACGGAACACTGACGCAGGGAGCGAGGATGCCTCCTCTTCTGCTTCCTGCTCTTCTCCTCTAGCCCACGAAGTAACTCGCGCTGGATGGCGAGTTCCTCCCACCTTGCTATCACCCCCGGGTGACCGTCGAACTCGTGGGGTAGGTTGTCCAGAAACTTCTCAGCATAGTCCAAATGTCTTTGAATGTCGCTGGGAGCATCCCAAAGCGTAGCGGTAAAGATCGTGCAGTCCACATTCTCTAAAACCTCCTCTAGCCACCTGCCCAGGCGCCCTTCGCGGGCCCTGGAGGACGGCATTCTCCCAGCAGCAAACACTCAGACCGGGAGGACGAGTCCAATACTGCAAACTCACGGTGAATGGCGTCTCAGTGCGACGCCTCTTCTCCGGGCGTTCTGGCGGCAGTCTACTGTCACGGTGGCCCTCACGAGCCACCATAAGACGCCACAGTCACCAGTGAGTTTGCAGTGATGTTTATTGACAGCGCGGGTTGGACAAGCATAGGATTACACACAGTGAAAGGATACGTCTGAGCCGGGGAGCACCCGATGCGCCAGATGAAATAATACTGAAGGTGAAGTCTCACAGAACGTACCTTACAAACGGGAGCATTAACAGATGGGTTAACAGGCAGTTCCCAGGTAGCGATAACAGAGACGAACAGCAATGAACCGAGAGAAACAGAGACTGCCGCATCGGGGAGCATTAAGCACCTGCTTTTAACTCTGGTAACTAATGACCCCGATGCAGCACAGCTGTTGAGTTTGACAGCAGCGCAGCAGCTGACTCTGACAGCAGGGAGCTCCCCCGGGCGCTTTCACAATAAGAGCCTGAGGAGCTAGAAGGAATCCACTGCTGTCAAAGCCAGGGAAATATGATATAAGACCCAAGTGTGGACAGAACCGACACTCGGGCTATGACACTGAGGTGTGTACGAAAAAAAAATTGTGTTTTGGTTAATGTTTAGAGGGTCAAAAATGCGAGTGTTTAGGCAGAATAATAATAACACAGGGTAACAAAAATAATTTTTTTGTAAGTTGTCTGTTTTTTCAACTGAGTTAACCCCTTGCACTCCGGGCAATTTTCCTAAAAATGCCAAAAAATAACGTGCCCAAAGTAAATCGAAAGCTGTTATTCAACCCTTTGCAGCATCTTCATGGAGTTGGTCTCATTTAAAAGAAAACACTTTGAATTTTTTGGCAAAAAAAACATAATCTCTCTACGTGCTCCGGCCACTGAGTTACAGTCATCTAAACATACTGAACTTGAAGAAAATAAATTTGGCCACGGTGTTTTTTGGATACAAATGCTTGCAAATAACACACAGCTGTCCGATCCGGCTGGAAAATGCAACAGAAATGTAGAACCACGTGTTATCAAGCTGAGATCCAAATTTGGTAACAATACCACAAAAAATGAATATTTTACACAGCTTTGTTCTCAGGCTGTACCCAGGCATTTTGGAACTGTGCCAAATTGTGCCAAATGGCACAGTTCGGAAAAACGTCTAACTTTTGAATAATTCAATGTAGAATCTTCATTTTAGGCTCTAATGAAAGGTCACACTCAGGGCTGTGTCTGTGTGTGTGTGTGTGGGGGGTCGTCCCCCCCCCCGCTACCAAGGACGGAGTTCGGCCCTCGCTACATGACGGATTACACTCGTTGCATGTTTCCACAGCAACGCTGTCACAGCGGCTTCCCCTCCCTCGCTACTGTGTGTGTGTGTGGGGGGGGGGGGGGTTGTCCCCCCCCCTCGCTACAGAGGACGGCCATCGCTACATGAAGGAATAGACTCATATGTCTATGTGACGACCGCTGCGCAGTCAGCGCGGCTTCCCCCCGCGGACCGGGGGCGTTCGGACTGTGAATGCCCCCCCCCCCGCTGCAGAAGAGGAGCATTCACGGTCCGAACACGGCAAATGAACCGTTTATCGCGGCGCACGAAGTATGAAGTGCGTGCGCCGTACAGTTGTAATTTACCGATGGGTCAAAAGTCATTTTTGGATTACAGTTTTCAGGGAGAAATAATAATTTAGCTTATAACCTTACCTCTTCACAGCAGCAGAGTCCTGGCAAACTTCTCTTCCCCATTGTCAGACGAACGCGACGCTGGTCCGCTCGTGGATCCCGATCAAAACATAATTCCAATATTGCGGTTTTAGTGAATGGTTTACGACCTTCGTCGTCGGCCTCCGTCGGTCTATGATGATGGAAGAGAATCCTAAACACTCTGCTGGAATTAAATAAAATAAATAAATAAACCACTGCCTGTGGCTGCTGAAGCAGTCTCTCTTCACCCAGCTTTAGACAACAGCTCAGCGAACTTCTGTGCTTCAATTGGCTCGCAGCCGTTGGGAGGTGGGTCCTTCTGGCTAGGTTTTCATTCATTGGCTCTTCATGGTTTCAGAAACCCAATTCAAGGCTCTTATTAGTCGAATGACAGGTCAGTCAGATGAACTAATCTGTTCTGCTTCTGCAGCTTTTTTTTTTTCAGTGGCGCTTGGAGGCCAGCACCATCTCCATCTGCACCATCATCAGTATATCATGCGTCATGCGTCCGAGCGCGCACGAGTGCGCTCTCGTGCGCCCTAGGACGCAGAGACTTGCCCGCCCGCGGAACAACGGAGCGCAAGTGGTTAAGACAATTTTGCACCGGTGAATCCGAAAATGACATCCGTTTCTCTCAAATCAGGTGCTAAGTAAAAACCTATACTTACTTAGTACTTAATTCAATTCAACTTTATTTATAAAGCGCCATTTCACAACAACAGTCATCTCATAGCACTATCAACTGTAGGGAGGACCCCCACAGTTGCAGAAAGACCCCAGCAATCAGGCGATCCCCTGTGAGCAAGCACTTGGCGACGGTGGAGAGGAAAAACTCCCTTTTAACAGGAAGAAACCTCCAGCAGAACCAGGCTCAGGGAGGGGCAGTCATCTGCTGCGACTGGCTGGGGGGTGAGGGGACAGAGAAGAAGAAAAGAACAGACATGTAGAGAGCAAACAGCACGATGGGGACTCAATCTATGGGAGAGAACAAACAAATGTTAATGACCAGCAAAAAAAAATATTTCATAGAGAGTGAGGAAAGGAGTGAGGCCCAGTGCATTACTGGAGGTCCCCCGGCTGACTAAACCTATTAGCAGCATAACTAAGGGAGGGTTCAGAAACACATGATCCCTCCCTAATTGTAGGCTATATCAAAAAGGTAGGTTTTAGCCCTATTCTTTAAAACAGAGATCGAGTCTGACGCCCGAATCCAGATTGGCAGCTGATTCCACAGGACAGGAGCTTGATAACTGAAGGCTCTGCCTCCCATTGTACTTTTGGAGATTCTAGGTATTACAAGTAAACCTGCATTTTGGGAGCGTAGTGCTCTGTTAGGATGATACGGTAGTATCAGATCTTTTAAATAAAAAGGAGCCTGATTGTTTAGAGCTTTGTAAGTAAGAAGAAGGATTTTAAACTTAATTCTAAACTCTATGGGAAGCCAATGAAGGGAGGCCAGAACCGGAGAGATATGATCTCTCTTTCTAGTACCTGTTAAAACTCTTGCTGCAGCATTTTGGATCAGCTGAAGACTTTTTAAAGATGTTTTAGGACAGCCTGATAATAAAGAATTACAATAATCTAATCTCGAGCTAACAAAAGCGTGGATCAGCTTCTCAGCATCACTCTGAGACAAGATGCTCCTAATCTTGGCAATATTACGCAAATGATAGAAGGCAGTCTTAGAAACAAATTTAATATGTGAATTGAAGGACAAATCCTGATCAAAAATAACTCCAAGGTTCCTCACAGAGCTATTAAGAGAAAGAGTAACTGCATCCAAACTGAAAGTTTGATTTGGAAAGGAATTTCTAAGGTTTTTTGGACCAACAAGAATGACTTCAGTCTTATCTGAATTTAATAGCAGGAAATTACAAGTCATCCAAGCTTTGATTTCCTTAAGACAGGCTTCTAACTTGGCTAATTGATTAGTATCATCTGGCTTCATTGACAGGTATAATTGTGTGTCATCTGCATAACAGTGAAAATGTATACAGTGCTTTCTAATAATGTTGCCTAACGGAAGCATATATAAACTAAAAAGAGTAGGGCCAAGCACAGATCCCTGTGGAACTCCATGACTAAGCTTTGAGCTGAGAGAAAACTCATCATTTACATGAACAAACTGGAACCTATCAGATAAATAAGATCTAAACCACTGCAACGAAGTTCCATTAAGTCCAACATAGTGTTCTAATCTATCAAGTAGAATATTATGATCAATAGTATCAAAAGCTGCACTAAGATCTAAAAGGACAAGTACAGAAACTAGTCCATTATCAGATGCAATGAGGAGGTCGTTAGTGACCTTCGCTAAGGCTGTTTCAGTACTATGATGGATTCTAAACCCAGATTGAAACTCCTCAAGTAAACCATTTCCCTGCAGGTGGTCAAATAATTGCGTAGCAACAACTCTTTCTAAGATTTTTGAAATGAAAGGGAGATTAGAGATTGGTCTATAGTTAGCTAAAGCTCCTGGATCTAGCGTTGGCTTTTTGAGTAAGGGTTTAATTACAGCCGTTTTAAAAGCCTGCGGTACATGGCCTAAAGTTAATGAAGAATTGATTATATGAAGAATAAAGCTACCAATAAGTGGGAAGACTTCTTTAAATAACCTACTTACTTAGTACTGTGCATGTACTTACCTTTTTTATAAAGATAAATACATGTAAATTGAATGTTATTCAATTCAATTCAATTCAATTCAACTTTATTTATATAGCGCCATTTCACAACAACAGTCATCTCATAGCACTATCAACTGTAGGGAGGACCCCCACAGTTGCAGAAAGACCCCAGCAATCAGGCGATCCCCTGTGAGCAAGCACTTGGCGACGGTGGAGAGGAAAAACTCCCTTTTAACAGGAAGAAACCTCCAGCAGAACCAGGCTCAGGGAGGGGCAGTCATCTGCTGCGACTGGCTGGGGGGTGAGGGGATAGAGAAGAAGAAAAGAACAGACATGTAGAGAGCAAACAGCACGATGGGGACTCAATCTATGGGAGAGAACAAACAAATGTTAAATGAATGTTATGTCATCATTGTTCAAAATTCAGAGAATTTCAAGACATAAAAAAGAATTCTGCATCATATAAAGCGAAAATACCTGTACATGTAAACAAAAATGTATAAAACAACATATGGCCATAATTCAAAAAGTTGATCTGATTGAGCAAAACCAATGTGATTTTTGGATTCAGCACATCAAAATTGTCCTAAATCAGCTAGAAAAAAATTAAGACAATAAATTTGGTGTTGACCAGTGTAATAATCTCGCATCAATAAAAAAACAAACCACTTACAATAGAGCCGCGGCCAGCCACACAATCAAGGTTCAGATCATTATTTGGCCTCAGTATCACCCCAGCACAACGATATAAGCACCGCCTCAATCTTAGCAATAAAGTTTTTTAAAAAAATTTAATTACAAAATATTGCTAAAATATAAAATTAAGCACTACAATGGGTCTCAAATATTTGTAAATGTGTCCTGTTATAGTACTGCATGAGTTTATTGATGATACACAGAAGAAATTTAATATTACACTGAACTCCATCACTGAACAGTGATATAAACTAAAATAATTATAATGATGAATGAACAACTCCCATTCCTTAAGGTGCAAGATTTTCACCAGATATCGTTAACAACCCAAGTAATCCATACAGACAAAGAAATCAAGGCAACTGTGTTCACAAAACAAGTTATATTTAAAAAATGAGACAGGGAATAAATACTGAACACATGAAGTAAAAGAGGTGCAAAAATGCATAGAAAGCCAAGAAACCAGCTGAAATCCATCAGAATTTAGGAAGCCATCCCATCCCCCATCAGGGCAAATTAATTTCAGTTGGTTAAGTCCTGACTGATAGCCTTTAAAAAGGTCTGTGAATATCAGATTGTCACACCACAAAGAACTCATGATGGCTAGAAGCAAAGAGCTGTCTCTAGACCTTCGTAACCTTATTGTTGCAAAACATAATGATGGCATTGGTTACAGCCACATTTCTAAACTACTGAATGTTCCAGTGAGCAACTACCTCACAAACCGGCCACAGTTTGTGAGAACCCGGGACTGTGTGTCCGACACGATCATTGGTAGCATGGGGGCCCCCCAGGGAACGGTTTTGGCTCCCTTCCTGTTCACCCTTTATACTGCGGACTTCTCACACAACACAACACATTGCCATCTACAGAAGTTCTCTGATGACTCTGCGATCGTTGGCCTCATCTCCAACGGAGATGAAGCTGAGTACAGAGGGCTTATTCAGGACTTTGTGGACTGGTGCCATCGGAACTGCCTCCAGATCAACGCGAGGAAAACTAGAGAGCTGGTGGTGGACTGCCACAGGCAAGGACAACCCCTCACAACACCAGTAAACATCCAGGGAACAGACATTGAGATGGTAACATCCTACAAGTACCTGGGTGTTCATCTGAACAATAAACTAGACTGGTCACACAATACTGACGCACTCTACAAGAAGGGACAGCGCAGGCTGTTCCTACTAAGGAGACTCGGGTCTTTTGGTGTACAAGGGGCGTGGCTGAAGACATTCTATGACACGGTGGTGGCATCAGCCATCACTTTTGGAGTGGTCTGCTGGGGCAGTGGCATTATAGCAGCCGATAGGAAGAGACTGAACAAACTGATCAAGAAAGTTAGCTCTGTCCTGGGGCAGCACCTTGACCCAGTGGAGGAGATGGGAGAGAGAAGGATGATGGCTAAACTGTCATCTCTGCTGGAGTCCGAGTTCCACCCTATGCAGGACACACTGAATGCACTAAGGAGCTCATTTAGCAGCAGACTACATCATCCTAGGTGCACAACCAAGAGGTTTCGCAGGTCCTTCCTACCAACGGCTGTCAGACTGTATAACCTAAGCAGGGCTGCTCGCAGAGGTAGCAAAAAGATGTGACAACCTAATAGTATTGAATGCAAAAGACGCAATAGACTTACACAATGGTCCCCTCCGGTATACAACTAGGAAAATACCGGTAGCTACGGAGGGTGACAATATGTATGGGTACATAATCATACCATGTAGGATAACTAAGTAGATGGTTGTGCTGTTTCATTCCATCTAGCTACAATGCTCCGCACTGTGTGTTTATATATTTATATATTTATTCCATCTAGCGACAATGCTCCACACTGTGTTTATATATTTACATATTTATTCTATCTAGCTACAATGCTCCGCACTGTGTGTTTATATATGTACATATCTATTCCATCTAGCTACAATGCTCCGCACTGTGTGTGTGTTTATATATTTACATATTTATTCCATCTAGCTACAATGCTCCGCACTGTGTGTTTATATATTCATATATTTATTCCATCTAGCTACAATGCTCCGCACTGTGTGTTTTATATATCTATATATTTATTTCATCTAGCTACAATGCTCCGCACCATGTGTCTATATATTTATGTTTATATGTACATATGTATACTCGCTGCCCTTGTTTTTTTTCTTGCCTTCTGATTGTTGCTCTGAGTGTTGCTATCCCTGTGCTGTTGCAATCCTGGAATTTCCCCATTGTGGGACTAATAAAGGCTTATCTTATCTTATCTTAATGTTAGCGCCATCATTTGGAAATGGAAAGAACTTCATTTTACCATAAACCGGCCACGACCAGGAGCTCTTCACAAGATTTCTGACAGAGGAGTCAAAAGAATTATCAGAAGAGTTATCCAAGAGCCAAAGACCACTCGTGGAGAGCACCAGAAACACCTGGAGTTAGTAGGTACTAGGGATGGGCATAATTTACCGATTAACCGATAATTGATCATTAAGAATTTCACCGAGGAAGTTCATTTTCGTCGACAAACCGTTTTTTTTTTTTTTAAACAATCCGAGGCCTAGTGTACGGCCGTCCTCAAACAATGCAATGGCAAAATTTGGGCACCAGGGGGCAACATTACACCATCGCCGTACCCTGGCGTGCCTCAGTTGATACACGCGGGCTTCCGTAGGGCAATCGCCAAATCATTAAGCGGTTACGGCGAAGTGTTGCTTGGGACCATTTCAATTTAAAAAATGACCAGGTGTACTGCAATCACTGCAATGCAGCATACAAATATACCTCATCGACAGGGTCCATGGAACACCCTTATTACGCAAAGAAACCGCCAACAGTGGTTGCGCGCTGAGTAATGGCGGTCGTGAAGATTCTTTTTTTTTTTTCAGAAACTTTATTGAGAAGGTCATGAAGATTCGGTGTACACACGTCGAGGGAAGCTGCAGGAGGCGGCGTAGTAGCTCGACGGGAAGACTATTTCGCACAAAATGGCACAAGAGAACAGCAAAAAGTTCTGCGCGGCTAGACTAAGTAACACGAGCGATAGAGCAATGAATGCGGTCCTCGTTTGTTGGGTGGCCGCTCGGCAGGGAGACAAGGTGGGTAAAACGTCTCGGCCAATCAGCTTGCGGGGTGAAACGTCTCGGCCAATCAGCTTGCGAGATTCCCGAGCCGAGCCAACACGAGAACAGAGAGAGGGCTCTCCGTGCACCTGATGTTATAATGTAGTCTACCTGCCTTGTTACGTACCTAAAAATGTTAATGATTAACCGATTATTAATCATTAATTCTCCCGACGATCGGTGAAGAAAATTTCACTGAATGCCCATCCCTAGTAGGTACTGCTGTTTCAAAGAAAATAATAAGTAATGCACTCAACCGACATGAGCTCTATGCTCGCTCATCTCGCAAGATTCCATTGCTGAAGAAAAAGCATGTTGAAATTTGTTTAAAGTTTGCAGCACAACATTTGGGCAAGCCAGTAAAATACAAGGAGAATATAGTCTGGTCAGATGAGACCAAAAAACTTTTTGGATGCCACAACATACAGCATGTTTGGAGGAGAAATGTCACTGCACATCAGCCCCCAAACACCATACCAACAGTGAAGTTTGGAGGTGGACGCATCATGGTGTGGGGGTGTTTTTCAGCATATGGTACAGGCAGACTTCATATACTGTAATTGAAGGAAAGATGAATGGACAAATGTAAAAGAGATATCCTTGATAAGAACCTGCTGCCATCTGCCAAGATGCTAAAGATGAAACAAGGGTGGACATTTCAGCAAGACAGTGATCCCAAACACACAACCAAGGAAACTCTCAACTGGCTCCAAATAAGGAAAATAAAGCTGCTAGAATGGCCCAGTCAGTCACCTGAGCTGAATGCAATTGAAAATCTATGGAACGAACTGAAGATTAGAGTTCATAGAAGACACCCATGGGACCTTCAAGATTTGAAGACAATGAGCAATGCCTGCACCTAGTTTCTCCATACAGGAGGCGTCTGGAATCTGTTGTTACCAACAAAGGCTTTTCTACTAAATATTAAATGAATTTTTCCACGCGTGTTCAATACTTAGTCCCTGTGTCATTCCACTTTATTAAATCTAACTTGTGAACACCATTGCCTTGATTTCTTTGTATGTATGGATTACCTGGGTTGTTACTAATATCTGGTGAAAATCTCAGGTTAATGGCTTCATCAGAAATATGTTTAATGAGAAAAATGTTGACATGTTCAATACTTATTTTTCCCGCTGTATTATTTTTTTGAAGACTACAAAGACTTTAATTGTGCACCTTTCCAAACATTTTGTTGCTGTGTTATTTTTTTAAATATTTGTTTTCATGAAAATACTGTCTAGGTCACCTTTAAGTCTTTAGAAATAATGAGGACTGGCTGACTTTTTTTTGGAAGATGTCCAACAGTCTAAAGTTCGGATATGATACAATGGTGTCAAAACTTTTGCGGATGCCACAAAAACTGAGAAAAAAAATGCTAAGATAGTACAGTCAAGAATAATACCACAACACAAAATACCAAATGGGAAAGCTGACCTTTTCTGTCAAGTGTCAATTTTGATTATAAATGTAAAGCAACAAGAGAGAAAGGACCAGAAAGAAACAGTTGTAGCAAAAGAAAAAAAATAATATTAGACATGTAGGACACAAAAACTACTTTGGGAAAGCCAGCTGTGACAGAAATAGCAAGTTAGATCAGCATGCACACACTCTGAATCTATCTAGAGGTTCTGCATAATTGATCTGTGTAGTTGTGCTCAGTTGGAATCTCTTAAGGCTCTATACATTCGTATTCCTCCAGACATTTCTCCCCTCTGCTTCCTGCAAGCAGCTCTATAATGTAATGCCAGCTGTGTCTGACACAGCTGGCATTACATTATAGATCCACATGAACACCAAAGCCAGCAGAAACACACACTCTACAAAGTACTATTACCTAAATTCACAGAGGAAATTCTGTGTCCTAAAAACAGTAAAAAAAAATTATGTCACAGCTGAAACCCCTTTATATAAATCTTTGGGTCATTAGAGTTATGATGAGCAAAATGTTAGATTTTAAAAATAATAAGGGAGTAAAAGGAGCTCAGAAAAGAAGGCAAGTTTATTTATGTAGCACATTTCATGTACAATTCAAAGTGCTTTACATAAAACATGAAAGCATTACAGCAAGTTGCAAAACAAATACATAGGAATTTAAAAGCAAACTAAAAAAATTAGAGAAACAAACAAGCTAAAATCAAATAAGACAGTGCAAGAATTAAAAGTTAGAGTGCATTGTGAGAGATTCACAATTGTTCTACTGAAAGGCAGCAGAAAATAGAAAAGTTTTTAACCTGGATTTAAAGCAGCTGAGAGTTTCAGCAGCCATGATGCTTTCTGGGAGTTTGCTCCATATGTGAGGAAACTAAAAACGGAACGCTGCCTCACCATGTTTGGGTCTAACTCTGGGCACAGATAGTAGGCCTGATCCTGATGACCTGAGGGCTCTGGGTGGTTCATAATGGACCAGAACAACTGAAATGTATTTTGGCCCTAAAACATTCAGAGCTTTATAAACCAACAGCAGTACTCTGAAATCTATTCTTTGACACACAGGAAGCCAGTGTAAAGATCTGAGGACTGGAGTTACAGTGATGTGAAAAAGTGTTGGCCCCCTTCCCGATTTCTCAGTTTTTGTATGTTTGTCACACTTGAATGTTTCAGATCATCAAACAAATTTAAATACTAGACAAAGATAACACAAGTAAACACAAAATGCAGTTTTTAAACGGTGGCGGAGTGGTCAGCACTGCGGCAGCACAGAAACTCACCCTTGGCCGGGGGATCCTGGGTTCGATCCCAGCCTCCGACCAACAGTGATCTTTGTGGAGTTTGCATGTTCTCCCCGTGTCTGCATGGGTTTACTCTGGGATTTCTCCAGTTTCTTCCCACATGTCAAAAACATGCCAAGTTAGGTTAATTGGCCTCAAACTGGGGATTCTAAATTGTCCTTAGGTATGAATGTGAGAGTGAATGGTTGTCTGTCTCTCTGTGTTGGCCCTGCGATGGACTGGCGATCTGTCCAGGGTGTACCCTGCCGCTCGCCCAAAGATGCTGGGATAGGCTCCACCCCCACCCCCACCCCCACCCTCGCGACCAGAAAAGGATTAAGCGGAAGAAGATTGATGGATGGATGGATGCATGGTGTTTATTATTAAGGATAAAAAAATCAAAACCTACATGGCCCCATGTGAAAAAGTGATTGCCCCCTCGTTAAAACATAATTAACTGTGGTTTATCACATCTTTGGAAAGCTGAGTTCAATTTCTCTAGCAACAAACAGGCCTGATTACTGCCACACCTGTTCTCAATCAAGGAATCACTTAAATAAGACCTGAATGACAAAGTGAAGTAGACCAAAAGATCCTCAAAAGCTAGACATCATGTTTCCATCCAAAGAAATCCAGGAACAAATGAGAAGCTAAGTAATTGAGATCTATCAGTCTGGAAAAGGTTACAAAGCCATTTCTAAAGCTTTGGGACTCCAGCAAACCACAGTGAGAGCCATTATCCACAAATGGCGAAAACATGGAACAGTGGTGATCCTCCCAGGAGTGGCCGGCCGACCAAAATTACCCCATGTGCAGCGACGACTCATCCAAGAGGTCACAAAAGACCCCACAACAACATCCAAAGAACTGCAGGCCTCATTTGCCTCAGTTAAGGTCAGTGTTCATGACTCCACCATAAGAAAGAGACTGGGCAAAAATGGCCTGCATGAAAGAGTTCCAAGACGAAAACCACTGCTGAGCAAAAACAGCATAAAGGCTCCAGGGTTTCCTCTGGTAACATTTCTGTGTGGTGGCCCGCCGTGCATAAAATATATTAATTTAAGAAAAATTATATATGAAAGAAACGCTCCGCAAGCACGCACACGAACAACGTGTGTGAATGTCATCCGTACGGAAGCGCCCCGCCCGCCCAGCGCCCGCATCACCGTTTCTGCAGGGAGAGCGTGTCTCTGTAGCGTTGCTGTCCGAGAGAAACATTTATTAAAGTACTTTAAACATGGAAAAAAGTACAAGAGAGTGGAGGCATTTATGGTGGTTTCAACCCGCTGGTAACTGGAACAACAATGAGGAGTCGCTTAGCTAACACGTCTGGTTAGGCTTCATTGCAGGGAAAGGCAAGAGTGACTGATGAATTGCTGAGGATTTACTTCACCAGCTACTACAATATTAACTAATAATTTATGTTCATTATTATGTACCTGGCAAGTTAGGATGACCGAAATTCACAAAGTCAATGACTTTAACCCGTCAGCAGCCTTCAGACAAACTAAACGTGCCAAGATTTGGATTTCAAAATAAGGGAGGTTTTTCCTGCTGTCTGGTTGGTGAGGAGATTTCTAAAAAACTATAAATACATAGAAATATTAAAACAAAAATAACTGCATATTTGGTCATTTAACCCCTTGCACTCTGGTCAATTTCCCTAAAAACGCCAAAAAATAACGTACCCAAAGTAAATCAAAAGCTGTTCTTCAACCCTTTGCAGCATCTTCATGGGGTTGGTCTCATTTAAAAGAAAACACTTTGAATTTTTTGGCAAAACAGTCACAATCTCTCTTAAGTGCTCCGGCCACTGAGTAACAGTCATCTAAACATACTGAACTTGAAGAAAATAAATTTCGCCTGGGTGTTTTTTTGGATACAAATGCTTGCAAATAACACACAGCTGTCAGATCCGGGCTGGAAAATGCAACAGAAATGTAGAACCAAGTGTTATCCAGCTGAGGTCAAAATTTTGTAACAATACCACAAAAAATGAATATATTACACAGCTTTCTTCACAGGTTGTTCCCAGGCGTTTTTGAACTGTGCCAAATTGTGCCAAATGGCACAGTTTGGAAAAACGTCTGTAACTTTTGAATGATTCAATATAGAAGCTTCATCTTGGGCTCTAATGAAAGGTGACACTCAGGGCTGTGTGTGTGTGTGTGGGGGGGGGGGGGGGGTTGTTTATTCATTCATGAATAAATGAATGAACAAAAAAGCCCCCACACACAAAGAAGCATGCCACGTAAAAAATGTGTGGCTTTTTTTTTAATAAAAATTATACTAAAATATCTGTAATGTAGAAGATAACAACTCCCATCCCCCACCCCCGCTACAGAGGACGGACATCGCCCGGTGCGCCGCGGTCACGGTGCGCCGCGGTCTACTACGCACAGTTGTACTAAAATATCTGCAATAATATCTGCAATCCGCTACAGAAGAGTAGTGGGGTGGGGGGGGCGTTCACGGTCCGGACGCGGTGCACGAACCGTGTACCGCGGCGCACGGACTGAACACGGTTCGTGCGCTGCGGTCTACTACACACAGTTGTAATTTACCGATCGGTCAAAAGTCATTTTTGATTACAGTTTTCAGGGATAAAGAATAATTTAGCTTATAACACTTACCTGTCCACAACAGCAGTGTAGCTGGCGAACTTCTCTTCCTCCTTGTCAGACGAACATGACGCTGGTCCGCTTGTTACGGACTCGTGGTTCTGGTCACGCGACCTGGTCAAACCATAATTCCATTATTGCGGTTTTGCGCTTCCATGATTGCGGTTTTGGCGAACGATTTTTCAAAACAAATAAGAACAGTAGTAAGAAAAAAAGACTGGCAAACGTGTGTGTGTCACCCAGCGGCTAAAACAAAACAGATTTTGCAAGGGAGGCACGCTTTCAAACTACTGTGCTTCAATTGGCTCACTGTATTCGCAGCCGTTGGTAGGCGGGTCCTTCTTGCTAGGTTTTCAGTCATTGATTCTTCAAGGTTTCAGAAACCCAATTCAAGGCTCTTATTAGTCGAATGAGAGGTCAATCACATCTAAACCAATCAAAGCACTCCTTTGGCTTTCTGTTCGCGGCTGTGTCTGTAGTGGAAGAACGGAAATGCAGCTTATTTTTTTTTTCAGGGCCTCCTAGGACGCCCTCGTGTGCCCTGGGACGCAGAGACGTGTCCACCCGCGGTACACTGAAGTGCAAGAGGTTAAATTAATTTATTTATTTAAATATAATTTTAAAAATGATATTTCTTTGAATTCAGAGTTATTGTTCTGTTCTGGCTCTACAAAATTATGGTCAAAAGTTTAAATTGTATGAGGAAAAAAGTAAAAAATTTGTCTCATTCTGTTTCACATTTATTAAAAAAAACAGCAATTTTGTAATAATCTGCCTTTGTCCATCACACAGGCCTCTTCACTGTCCAGTTTTAAAACTCCTCTTAAAACCCATTTTTATTCTCTGGCTTTTGAGCCAGTTTGAGACATTGATTTTATTTGTTCTTATTGTCTCTATTGTATGACTATTGCTTTGTTTGTGCTGTTTTGTACTTTAGCTGTATTTTATTGTTTTTATATTTTATTTATCGTTGCTGTACAGCACTTTGTGTCAACTGTCGTTTTTTAAGAGCTTTATAAATAAAGTTGGATTGGATTAAAAAAAAGAAAAACATTAGCCATAAAATAATCCACAAATTTATAATAGTCTCATATGTACAAGAGAAAATTACAAATTTGAGGAAAATGGTTGCAAATTCGGATAAATTTACAGAGAAAAGTAGAAAACTATAACAAAAATTGTTATAAATTTTGGAGAAAAACCTCAAACCTTCAAGACTGAAGTCATTACTCAAGTTTTTAAGTAGGTGCTCTTTGTACCCTTAACTAGAAATTTTTGGTTGTCTACTTTTAATTATTAATTTCAAAGCACTGCTTTTACATGAGTAGAATTTCTGGCTACTATACCCACCTCTGATCATATAATTTAAGTACGAATGAGTAAATTCCAATTATGAATGTTTTTTTTTCTCTTCCCTTTCCTACTCTTTGTCAATGGAAAAAAAAGAAACACTAGAATAAAAATACAAAAAAAAATACACATTTTGGTTATTTATGTAAACCATGAAAGTCAGAGAGAGAACCTGAATTAGACAGGGCTTAGAGAGGGAAAGATGAGACAGAAGACAGGAGCCAAGGAGAGGAAAGTGTTCAGGCAGAGGGTCCAGGAGAGGTGAGAGCAGAGGGAGGAGAGAAGGATGACACCAGTAAAAAGTCCAAACACAGGACATCTGGGTGGGACCCCAACTGGCCCAATAATCCAACATTCAAGCCTTGGTAGTACAACACTTCAAATGGTAAGTTCCATTATGCAATATTACTGTGCAAAATTAAAAAAATAAATAAAAAGAAATAGTGTAAAATTACCCCCCCCCCCCCCCCCGGAAAATATGTTGCCACCGCACCAAGGTCTTGAAGCCAGAGGAAACACTGGGCTTGTCTCAGTTTTGCTAGAAAACATCTTGATGATCCCCAAGACTTTTGGGAAAATACTCTGTGCACTGATGAGACAAAAGTTGAACTTTTTGGAAGGTGCGTGTCCCATTACATCTGGCGTAAAAGTAACATAGCATTTCAGAAAAGGAACATCATATCAACAGTAAAATATGGTGGTGGTAGTGTGGTGGTCTGGGGTTGTTTTGCTGCTTTAGGACCTGGAAGACTTGCTGTGGTAAATGGAACCATGAATTCTGCTGTCTACCAAAAAATCCTGAAGGAGAATGTCCGGCCATCTGTTTGTGGCCTCAAGCTGAAGCACACTTGGGTTTTGCAGCAAGACAATGATCCAAAACACACCAGCAAGTCCAGCTCTGAATGGCTAAGAAAAACAAAATGAAGACTTTGGAGTGGCCTAGTCAAAGTTCTGACCTGAATCCAATTGAGATGCTGTAGCATGACCTGAAAAAGGCGGTTCAGGCTTGAAAACCCTCCAATGTGGCCGAATCACAACAATTCTGCAAAGATGAGTGGGCCAAAATTCCTCCACAGTGCTGTAAAAGACTCACTGGCAGTTATCGCAAACGCTTGATTGCAGTTGTTGCTGCTAAGGGTGGCCCAACCAGTTATTAGATTATAGGGGGCAATCACTTTTTCACACAGGGCCATGTAGGTTTGGATTTTTTTCCCCCTTAATAATAAACACCTTCATTTAAAAACTGCACTTTGTGTTTACTTGTGTTATCTTTGTCTAATGTTTAAATTTGTTTGATGATCTGAAACACTTAAGTGTGACAAACATACAAAAAAATGAGAAATCAGGAAGCAAACACTTTTTCACACCACTGTATATGATCCACTTTCTTGGTCTTAGTGAGGACTTGAGCAGCAGCGTTCTGAACCAACTGCGGCTGTCTGACAGACTTTTTTAGGAAGACCTGTTCAAGGAGAAATTGCTTGAAACTTCATCCGTACTGACAGGTCAGTATATTTATTACAGAATGCGCAAAATACCAACTTTTGTTTATTAAAAACGCATCGTCCCCATCATTTATAAGTGGTACCAAAGTGCCTAGCAGTCATGTGTAACATGCACAGACATGCTCTTCCAAAGACTGCAGCATTGAGATTAATGCATGAATAATGTTTTATTGCATTTCTTTTACCACTACAGCAGAACTCAACTGCTCCTACCTCCTTCAATTCAGCAAACACAGTCTCTGTTTAGTGCACCACAGGTACTGTCCTGCTTGCAGGACATTTTTGCATCTTTCTTGTGAGGAAATTGGCAGGTATTTCATAATCTACATGTGTATCGAGCTTTATTACATGAGATATAAAAGCAACGTTTATAAATGTCTAGTCGGAATGCTGATTTCATCCTTATGTACTTGTGAGACGATCTTGAAAATCATTACAGGTATAAAAAAAAAAAAAAAAAAAAAACAGACCGGCAATGACGGAGTGGCTTATTCCGGCCTGAGGAAATTCTCTCGAGAGTGCTCAGATCTTCTGACTGTTGACCTTGACCTTAAGCAAAGCCTAGATGCAAACCAATGTGGGATGTGCTTAATAAGGTCAAGGTCAATGGCCTCGGAGAATGTTTTTCATGAAATCATAAATGCTCAGATCTCCTGACCTTTGATGATGACCTTGACCTCAACCTGGATGCAGACCTACATGAGGATCCTTGTGAGTGAATTTGGTGAGAATCGAGATAATTGCCTAGGAGTAGTAGCAATTTTTCTTGAAATGTGGACAGACAGGACAGACTGATAAATGATGTGATGGACAAATGGACAGATGATGACACCGGGTCATTGTATTAGCTCCTTTCATTCATTGGAATGAAAATTAAATACAGTACAATGTCCAATGCATAGATTTTTGGGGTTTTTTTTTTGCTTTTTTGCCACCGGATGGTTTCCAACATATTCAATTCAATTCAATTCAACTTTATTTATATAGCGCCATTTCACAACAACAGTCATCTCATAGCACTATCAACTGTAGGGGGGGAACCCCCACAGTTGCAGAAAGACCCCAGCGATCAGGCGATCCCCTGTGAGTAAGCACATGGCGACGGTGGAGAGGAAAAACTCCCTTTTAACAGGAAGAAACCTCCAGCAGAACCAGGCTCAGGGAGGGGCAGTCATCTGCTGCGACTGGCTGGGGGGTGAGGGGATAGAGAAAAAGAAAAGAACAGACATGTAGAGAGCAAACAGCACGATGGGGACTCAATCTATGGGAGAGAACAAACAAATGTTAATGACCAGCAAAAAAAAAATATTTCATAGAGAGTGAGGAAAGGAGTGAGGCCCAGTGCATTACTGGAGGTCCCCCGGCTGACTAAACCTATTAGCAGCATAACTAAGGGAGGGTTCAGAAACACATGATCCCTCCCTAATTGTAGGCTATATCAAAAAGGTAGGTTTTAGCCCTATTCTTAAAAACAGAGATCGAGTCTGACTTCCGAATCCAGATTGGCAGCTGATTCCACAGGAGAGGAGCTTGATAACTGAAGGCTCTGCCTCCCATTGTACTTTTGGAGATTCTAGGTATTACAAGTAATCCTGCATTTTGGGAGCGTAGTGCTCTGTTAGGATAATACGGTAGTATCAGATCTTTTAAATAAAAAGGAGCCTGATTGTTTAGAGCTTTGTAAGTAAGAAGGATTTTAAACTTAATTCTAAACTCTATGGGAAGCCAATGAAGGGAGGCCAGAACCGGAGAGATATGATCTCTCTTTCTAGTACCTGTTAAAACTCTTGCTGCAGCATTTTGGATCAGCTGAAGACTTTTTAAAGATGTTTTAGGACAGCCTGATAATAAAGAATTACAATAATCTAATCTCGAGCTAACAAAAGCGTGGATCAGTTTCTCAGCATCACTCTGAGACAAGATGCTCCTAATCTTGGCAATATTACGCAAATGATAGAAGGCAGTCTTAGAAACAAATTTAATATGTGAATTGAAGGACAAATCCTGATCAAAAATAACTCCAAGGTTCCTCACAGAGCTATTAAGAGAAAGAGTAACCGCATCCAAACTGAAAGTTTGATTTGGAAAGGAATTTCTAAGGTATTTTGGACCAACAAGAATGACTTCAGTCTTATCTGAATTTAATAGCAGGAAATTACAAGTCATTCAAGCTTTGATTTCCTTAAGACAGGCTTCTAACTTGGCTAATTGATTACTATCGTCTGGCTTCAGTGACAGGTATAATTGTGTGTCATCTGCATAACAATGAAAATGTATACAGTGCTTTCTAATAATGTTGCCTAACGGAAGCATATATAAACTAAAAAGAGTAGGGCCTAGCACAGATCCCTGTGGAACTCCATGACTAAGCTTTGAGTTGAAAGAAAACTCATTATTTACATGAACAAACTGGAACCTATCAGATAAATAAGATCTAAACCATTGCAAAGAAGTTCCATTAAGTCCAACATAGTGTTCTAATCTATCAAGTAGAATATTATGATAGATAGTATCAAAAGCTGCACTAAGGTCTAAAAGGACAAGTACAGAAACTAGTCCATTATCAGATGCAATGAGGAGATCGTTAGTGACCTTCGCTAAGGCTGTTTCAGTACTATGATGGATTCTAAACCCAGATTGAAACTCTTCAAGTAAACCATTTCCCTGCAGGTGGTCAAATAATTGCGTAGCAACAACTCTTTCTAAGATTTTTGAAATGAAAGGGAGATTAGAGATTGGTCTATAGTTAGCTAAAGCTCCTGGATCTAGCGTTGGCTTTTTGAGTAAGGGTTTAATTACAGCCGTTTTAAAAGCCTGCGGTACATGGCCTAAAGTTAATGAAGAATTGATTATATGAAGAATAAAGCTACCAATAAGTGGGAAGACTTCTTTAAATAACCTGGTAGGAATAGGGTCTAAAAGACAAGTTGAAGGTTTGGATGAGGAAACTATTTTGTCTAACTCACAAAGGTCGATTGGAGTAAACTCATCAAG
This sequence comes from Pholidichthys leucotaenia, assembly GCA_020510985.1. Taxonomy (NCBI): domain Eukaryota; kingdom Metazoa; phylum Chordata; class Actinopteri; order Cichliformes; family Pholidichthyidae; genus Pholidichthys; species Pholidichthys leucotaenia. Next base: position 42,440,403 of record CM035843.1, on the reverse strand, counting down.
ACAGACATCAACAGAAGGAGTTGTAGTAGTTACAGTATTTAAGTTAACTGTGGGAAGAATCTGATTGATTTTATCTCTGATGGATGAAATTTTATTGTTGAAAAAGTTCATAAAGTCCTGACTAGTAAGCTCTAAGGGAATGCTAGGATTGACAGAGTCCTGACTCTTTGTCAACCTGGCTACAGTACTGAAAAGAAACCTGGAATTATTCTTGTTCTCTTCTATTAATGCAGAATAATAACTCGTTCTAGCTTTTCTAAGAGATTTTTTATAAATTAAAAGATGATTTCTCCAAGCTAAATAGATTTCATCTAAATTAGTAGAGCGCCATTTTCTTTGTAATTGACGAGTCTTCTGTTTTAAGCTACGAGTTTCTGTGTTGAACCAAGGAGTTAGAAATCTCTGATTAGACTTTTTCGTTTTTAAGGGGGCCACCAAGTCTAGAGTCTGATGCAGAGAAGCTGAAACACTATCCACCATGTTATCAATTACAGAAGGAGCAAGCTGTCTATAGCTTATTTCCATTGTGTTGACACATGGCATAGAGGAAACAATCTGCATAAATTTGGAAACAGCATCATCTGAGAGGCATCTACTGTAATAATATTTTTCTTTAGGAGCCAAATAGTCAGAAATAGTAAAATCAAAGGTTAACAGACAATGGTCTGACAGTACAGGGTTATGAGGAGACACTACAAGGTTTTCTATTTCTATGCCATATGTCAAAACAAGGTCCAATGTATGGTGGAGGTAATGAGTAGAATTTCCTATGAAAGGTTGTCTAAAACTATCACATACCTGCCAACTTTTCAAACCTGAAAAGCCTAGTAGCTAGCCAGGGTCCAGGGACCGATGCTAATGCTAATAATGCTAATGCTAATAATAATAATGCTAATATTTGCCAAACAAATATTAGCATTAAATCTAGTTAAATGTAGCTAACAACCTCATATTTCTTCAACTTTCAAACCTGAAAAGCCTAGTAGCTAGCCGGGGTCCAGGGGCCGCAGGCCCCGGTAGGTCCAGGACAAAGTCCCAGTGGGGGGTTCAGGGGGGCGAAGCCCCCCAACGCCAAACAAATATTAGCATTAAATCAAGTTAGAATGTAGCTAACAACCTCATATTTCTTCAACTTTCAAACCTGAAAAGCCTAGTAGATAGCCGGGGTCCAGGGGCCGCAGGCCCCGGTAGGTCCAGGACAAAGTCCCGGTGGGGGGTTCAGGGGGGCGAAGCCCCCCGACGCCAAACAAATATTAGCATTAAATCAAGTTAGAATGTAGCTAACAATCTCATATTTCTTCAACTTTCAAACCTGAAAAGCCTAGTAGATAGCCGGGGTCCAGGGGCTGCAGTGTCAAACAAATATTAGCATTTGACATAGAAGTCACATATTAATTATATTAAAGGTAAAATATCTAAATCAATTGCAATACTACACAGAGCGAAATATTTGCTGAATCAACCCACATTATATACTTTGTATCATTCATTAATACTCCCATACATGACATATTGTACTGAAGTATGGGGAAATACATATAAAACAAACATATATCCAGTCTTTATGCTTCAGAAGAGAGCTATTAGAATAATAAACAAAGCTGCTTACAGGGAACCAACAAACCCACTTTTTCTTAAATTAAAAGCTCTCAAGTTGAAAGATCTGGTTGACTTTAAAACTGCAGTAATAATGTTTAAAGTGAAGAATCTATCACTCCCCGCAAATATCCAAAAGTTGTTCCAAATAAGGGAGAAACAATATCATTTCAGAGGAACATGTATATTTCAAAAACCTTCAGTGAGAACTACCACCAAGCAACACTGTGTTTCAGTGCAAGGAGTCAGATTATGGAATGATTTTGGACCTGAATTAAAATCATGTACAACGCTTGGACAATTTAAATAAAAACTAAGGGAAGAAATACTCCAAACATATATACAAGATGACATGTAAAATCACATAAGGATTGTCATATCCAGTCTGTGTTGTGTTGTTACTTTGTTTTTTTTGTCACGTTTTGTCTTAGCTATGTTCTGAATTGTAATCGCTCTTGTTTTGTTTTTCTTTTGAATTCTTGGATGGAATATGGGTGGGCAATATAAGCTGCGACTTCAGCCATCACCCATTTCAGATAACTTATGTTGAACTGTATAATCAGAGGAGTTCTTGTTTAATTTGACCTTGTTGGATTTTTTCGCCTTTGTTATATTATTCTGTTTCTTTTTAATCTTTACTTTTAATCTATCCGAAATAAAGATTCATTCATTCATTAAATTTGCATTCAAAAGACTATCTTAACACTGCACAGAACTTTGAAAAGGCCAGATGTGATGTATTATGAATACTAGAAAAGCACTCTGAGAGCGCAGACCTCCGCCAAGTGCCACAGTTCCCCCCATACAGTGTTTAACATCATAAATAAAATATTGAAAATGGCCCTATCTCGCAATGTTAAATTAAAAAAAAAAAAGAATCCTTTAAAAAATTCCTGGATCCAGACGGTGATCCGGATCACCACCAAAATCTAATCATCTGTAGGATACCCCATTTCTGACAATCTGTGAAAACTTCATGAAAATCTGTCCATAACTTTTTGAGTTATCTTGCTAACAAAGAAACAGAAACAGACAAACCAACGCTGATGATCACATAACCTCCTTGGCGGAGGTAACTAGAAGACTAGAAATATCAGCAGGGTATACTAGCACTGTATAACACACGTGCATAAATGACGGCAAAATCGCTCTGATATTTTATGTGTTTACATGATACACCAAGCATGACAAGGCTTGCAATTACACAGCACATGTTCTTCAAGTTTGCCGCTAGCGTCACTGGCCTTGTGTTTTTTCGCTCTTACGTGGTCTTTCACATCGCTGATTCCGCCATGTCCAATCAAAAAGTCTTGTCTACACAAAGTGCAATTTGCGTAATTTTCACCCCTTCTTGAGCGAATAATAACTCCCGGAAATGCTTTGCTGTATTCCTCAAGAAAAGACTGTAATTTTCGTTTGTGTTTCACGCTCGTTAGTGATTTTTCTCCGGCAGACTCCATGATGAAAACGTATAACTCTTACCTGATTGCCTCGCGATTGCACATGGAAAATTGGCTCAGACCTCTCGCACATGCGCAATACACCTACATGAAGCAGTGCCGATTGCCTTTGTTCTAAATTTAGATACGATTCCGAGCGCCAACGTGTTTGGAATTGCTTTCGTGTTTTCCGTGTTTTTTTTACGATTTAAATTTTTTGACTGAATTTTTTAGTGAAAAACCGTAACTTTGAATAATAAAATCGGAACCCGGAACGGGGTCTTAAAAACCGGAACCATTACGGCAAAACCGGAGTAGTTGGCAGGTATGCTATCATTGCCTGGCCAAAAACAAACAAACAAACAAAAAAAACAGAATGGCAAAACATTCTGTTCTCTCTCGGTTTGTGACAGGCAAAATTGAATATCTGAATAGTTTTTAATCTGGGCATGTGTATATTTGTTTATTTATTTGGATCCCCATTAGCTTCCGCCAAAGCAGGTGCTAGTCTTCCTAGGGTCTTCACAGAAATAACTTGAATCTGACAAAAGTGGTAATAAATAAAAATTCTATGAAAATTAACCAATGAAAATCAGACAATGCTTTTGAATTGTGGTTCAACAGAATTATTTTAAAAAACAAACTCATGAAACAGGCCTGGACAAAAATGATGGTACCCCTAGAAAAGACTGAAAATAATGTGACCATAGGGACATGTTCAACCAAGATCCATCCATCCATCCATCCATCTTCTACCGCTTTTCCGGAGGTCCGGGTCGCGGAGGCAGCAGTTCAAGCAGAGAAGCCCAGACTTCCCTCTCCCCAGCCACCTGCTCCAGCTCTTCAGAGGGGATACCAAGGCGTTCCCAGACTAGCTGGGAGACATAGTCTCTCCACCGAGTCCTAGGTCTGCCCCGGGGTCTCCTCCCAGTGGGACGTGCCTGAAACACCTCAAGTGGGAGGCGTCCAGGAGGCATCCTAATCAGATGCCCATACCACCTCAACTGACTCCTTTCAATGTGGAGGAGCAGCGGTTCTACTCTGAGCCTCTCCCGGATGACTGAGCTCCTCACCCTATCTCTGAGGGTGAGTCCAGCAATCCTACGGAGAAAGCTCATTTCAGCCGCTTGTATCCGCGATCTCGTTCTTTCGGTCATTACCCAAAGCTCGTGACCATAGGTGAGAGTAGGAACGTAGATTGACTGGTAAATCGACAGCTTTGCCTTAGAACTAAGCTCCCTCTTCACCACAACAGACCGGTACAACGTCCGCATCACTGCAGATGCTGCTCCAATCCGTCTGTCGATCTCTCGCTCCATTTTCCCCTCACTCGTGAACAAGACCCCAAGATACTTAAACTCCTCCACTTGGGGCAGGAGCCTGTCCCCAACCCGGAGAGGACAATCCACCTTTTTCCGGCTGAGGACCATGGACTCGGACTTGGAGGTGCTGATTCTCATCCCAGCCGCTTCACACTCAGCGGCAAACCGTCCCAGCAAGAGCTGTAGGTCATTGCTGGATGAAGCCAACAGGACAACATCATCTGCAAACAACAGAGATGAGATCCTGTGGTCACCAAGCATGACACCCTCCATTCCCTGGCTGCGCCTAGAAATCCTGTCCATAAAAATTATGAACAGGACCGGTGACAAAGGGCAGCCCTGGCGGAGTCCAACTCTCACTGGGAATGACTCCGACCGAGTGTTGGCAATGCGAACTAAACTCTCACAACGGTCGTACAGAGACCGAATAGCTCGTAACAACAAGCCCGATACCCGATACTTGCTTCGGGAGTTCAACCAAGATGTGTCTTCTAATTAACATCACAGGTGTCTACAAACTTGTAATCAGTCAGTCAGCCTATTTAAAGAGTGACAAGTAGTCACTGTGCTGTTTGTTGACATGGTGTGTACCACACTAAACATGGACCAGAGGAAGAAAAGGAGAGAGTTGTCTCAGGACATTAGAAAGAAAATTATAGACAAGCATGTTAAAGGTAAAGGCCATAAGACCATCTCCAAGCAGCCTGATGTTCCTGTGACTACAGTTGCACATATTATTCAAAAGTTTAAGATCCACAGGACTGTAGCCAACCTCCCTGGACGTGGCCGCAGGAGGAAACTTGATGAAAAATGAAAGAGACTGATAATACAAATGGTTAAAAAAGAGCCCAGAACAACCTCTAAACACATTCATTGTGAACTCCAAGGTCAAGGTACATCAGTGTCAGATCGCACCATCCGTCGTCGTTTGAGCCAAAGTGGACTTCATGGGAGACGACCAAGGAGGACACCACTGTTGAAAACAAATCATAAAAAAGCCAGACTGGAATTTGCCAAACTGCATGTTGACAAGAAACAAAGCTTCTGGGAGAATGTCCTATGGACAGACGAGGCAAAACTGCAACTTTTTGGCAAGGCACATCAGCGCTATGTTCACAGACGCAAAAATGAAGCATACCAAGAAAAGAACACTGGCCCTACTGTGAAACATGGAGGAGGTTGTGTTATGTTCTGGGGCTGCTTTGCTGCATCTGGCACAGGGTGTCTTGAATCTGTGCAGGGTACAATGAAATCTCAAGACTATCAAGGAATTCTAGAGAGAAATGTGCTGCCCAGTGTCAGACAGCTTGGGCTCAGTCGCAGTTCATGGGTCTTGCAACAGGATAATGACCCAAAACACACAGCTAAAAACACCCAAGAATGGCTAAGAGCAAAACATTGGACTATTCTAAAGTGGCCTTCTATGAGCCCTGATCTAAATCCTATTGAACATCTGTGGAAGGAGCTGAAACATGCTGTCTGGAGAAGGCACCCTTCAAACCTGAGACAAGTGGAGCAGTTTGCTCATGAGGAGTGGGCCAAAATACCTGCCAAGAGGTGCAGAAGTCTTATTGACAGTTACAGAAATCGTTGGATTGCAGTGATTGCCTGAAAAGGTTGTGCAACAAAATATTAAGTTAAGGGTACCATCATTTTTGTCCAGGCCTTGTTTCATGAGTTTGTTTTTTAAAATAATTCTGTTGAACCACAATTCAAAAGCATTGTCTGATTTTCATTGGTTAATTTTCATAGAATTTTTATTTATTCCCACTTTTGTCAGATTCAAGTTATTTCTGTGACCATTGTGGGTTTTTCTTTCATTAACAGAGGGGTACCAACAATTTTGTCCACGGCTGTAAGCTAATAAACATGCCATACAATTCAAATACAAATAAGTCACTTAACAGATGGTGTTTGTCAAAAAAATATTTTTAAACATTTTTAAAAGCATGAACACAAGTGAAAACTCTAATATAATTAGGTAATGTATTCCATTCTATAAAAGCTCTATAAAAATATGAACATTTTAAGAAATTTGTATTTGGCCAGGGAAGAAATAAATTTCTCTTCCTTGCCCAATGAGTGGGATATCTACAGTGCATCCGGAAAGTATTCACAGTGCTTGACTTGTTCCACATTTTGTTATGTTACAGCCTTATTCCAAAAGGGAATAAATTCTTTTTTTTTAATCAAAATTCTACACACAATACACCATAATGACAACATGAAACAAGCTTTTTTTGAGATTTTTGCAAATTTATTAAAAATACAAAACTAAGAAATCACATGTACATAAGTTTACACAGCCTTTGCTCAATACTTTGTTGATGCACCTTTGGCAGCAATTACAGCCTCAAGTCTTTTTAGATATGATGCCACAAGCTTGGCACACCCATCCTTGGGCAGTTTTGCCCATTCCTTTTTGCAGCACCTCTCAAGCTCCATCAGCTTGGATGGGAAGTATCAGTGCACAGCCATTTCTGATCTCTCCAGAGAAGTTCAATTGGACTCAAGTCTGGGCTCTGACTGGGCCACTCAAGGACATTGACAGAGTTGTCCTGAAGCAACTCCTTTGATATCTTGGCTGTGTGCTTAGGGTCGTCGTCCTGCTGAAAGTCTGAACCATTGCCCCAGTCTGAGGTCAAGAGCGCTCTGGAGCAGGTTTTCATCCAGGATGTCTCTGTACATTGCTACATTCATTTTTCTCTCTGTCCCACTAGTCTCCCAGTTCCTGCCGCTGAAAAATATCCCCACAGCATGATGCTGCCACCACCATTGGCGTGGTTATAAGCGGTGCCTGGTTTCCTCCAAACATGACGCCTGGCACTCACACCAAAGAGTTCAGTCTTTGTCTCATCAGACCAGATAATTTTGTATCTCATGGCCTGAGAGTCCTTCAGGTGCTTTTTGGCAAACTCCAGGCGGGCTGCCATGTGCCTTTTACTAAGGAATGGCTTCCATCTGGCCACTCTACCATACAGGCCTGATTGGTGGATTGCTGCAAAAATGGTTGTCTTTCTGGAAGGTTCTCCTCTTTCCACAGAAGAACGCTGGAGCTCTGACAGTGACCATCGGGTTCTTCGTCACCTCTCTGACTAAGGCCCTTCTCCCCTGATCGCTCAGTTTAGACGACCGGCCAGCTCTAGGAAGAGTCCTGGTGTTTCCGAACTTCTTCCATTTACGGATGATGGAAGCCATTGTGCTCATTGGGACCTTCAAAGCCGCAGAAATTTTTCTGTACCCTTCCCCAGATTTGTGCCTCAAGACAATCCTGTCTTGTAGGTCTACAGACAATTCCTTTCACTTCATGCTTGGTTTGTACTCTGATATGCACCGTCAACTGTGGGACCTTATATAGACAGGTGTGTGCCTTTCCAAATCATGCACAATCAACTGAATTTACCACAGGGGGACTCCAATTAAGCTGTAGAAACATCTCAAGGATGATCAGTAGAAACAGGATACACCTCAACTCAATTTTGAGCTTCATGGCAAAGGCTGTGAATACTTATGTACATGTGATTTCTTAGCTTTTTATTTTTAATAAATTTGCAAAAATCTAAAAAAAAAACTTTTTTCACATTATCGTTATGGGGTATTGTGTGTAGAATTTTGAGGAAAAAAATGAATTTTATCCCTTTTGGAATAAGGCTGTAACATAACAAAATGTGGAAAAAGTGAAGTGCTGTGAAGACTTTCTGGATGCACTGTATATGTCTGAGATTCTATAAAATAGGGTATGAATGCCGGAGGTTATACAGTGATCCCTCACTTATCGCGGTTAATGGGTTCCAGAACCGACCGCGAAAAGTGAAAAACCGTGAAGTAGCGTCACCCCTAATGACGTCACTCATAAATAGTACGTACGTTCATTCTCTCACTCTCTCTCTCATATGATACGTGTGTGTGTATGTAAGTGTACATACATACGTAGATGTAAATAAAGTGTACATAAATATGTTTTTAGAACTCTTTTATTCTTATAACAAGATACGTAACTCAAGATGAAGATGATTTACTGCACAGGATAATGAGAGCTTTACTGCTCCTCAGGTGACGCCTCCTCGTCAGGTGCTAGAGGCGCAGGATTGTCGAGGGCAGCTTCCGATAGAGCTGGAGAAGCTGCAGGAGGCGGCGTAGTGGCTCGACGGGAAGACTATTTCGCACAAAAAGGCACAAGAGAACAGCGAAAAGTTCCACGCAGCGAGACTAAGCAACACAAGCGATAAAGAACAATGAATGCGGTCTTCCTTCGCTGCATGGGCGCTCGGCAGGGAGAGAAGCTGGGTGAAACGTCTCGGCCAATCAGCTTGCGGGGTGAAACGTCTCGGCCAATCAGCTTGCGAGATTCCCAAGCCGAGCCAACATGAGAACAGCAAACAGAGAGGTGGATTTTGAGTTGTGCGGGCTCTCCGTGTTGATACCTGATGTTCTAATGTAGTCTCCCTGCCTTCTGCTAGCGCCCGCCCATTATTTCTCAATTTTGAATTTTTGATGAATATTTTTGAAAAATCCGCGATGCACTGAGGGCGCGAAAGGTGAAGCGCGAAGTAGCGAGGGATCACTGTATATTTGAAATGGAAAGTGACATGTTTTTTTTTCCACAATATTTTTTATTGAACCTTTTTTTTTTTTTTACAAACATAACACAAACAATCAAACACTAACACTAAAGTAATTTAAAAAAAAGAGAGAAAAAAAATGTATTAAAAACACCAACAACCACTAACAAAGGCAAGTCATCAACACTGCTCCTCTGTTTAGTCTAGGTAATCCATTACATAAGTATACATATTATACATTCACCAGTTTGGAATTTACAAGGTCCACACACATCATTCACCTTCTTCAAAAGTTATGTTTAAATTCTTTACACAATCAATGAAAGGTCTCCATATATTCTCAAACACAATTTCCTTTGATTTCAGTATGTATGTTATTCTTTCTAGTGGAAGGTTTGTTAACATCTGTCTTAACCACTGAGTCACATCTGGTCTATGAGTCTTTTTCCACCATAGTGCAATACATTTTTTGGCGTTAAGCAAACTGAGGTCTATGAATGCTCTTTCACTCTTATTAAAGTTATGCTTTTCTGGATACAGACCCAACAAAAACAATTTAGGATTCAATATGATTTGTTTTGAAATTATTTTTTCAATTGTTACCCTCACCTCTTCCCAAAACATTCTAATTTTTCTACATTCCCATAAACAATGAAATAGGGTTCCTTTACTTTCCATACATTTTGTGCACGTATCTGGTATATTTTTGTTATATCTATTTAACTCCACCGGTGTAACATACATCCGCATTAACCATTTAAAATGTATCAATTTAAGACGTACATTTATTGTACATTTATTGATTTGGTTTGAGCTTCTGTACAAGCCAATTCCCATTGTTCCTCTGAAATTTCAGATTGCAGGTCTTCTTTCCAATAATTCAGTCTTTTCTGTGAGTTTTCACTTGAGGATAGTGTCAATGAGTTATAAAACTCCGAAATAATACCCTTTCTCTTACTATCTTTCGTCAAAATTTTTTCCAAGGATGAATAAGTAGGTCGGGTGAGAGCATTATTTTGATTTGATGGGCACACCATCTGTCATCAGTCCCACAAGTTTATCCCAAGGCAGGCTCATTTCAGTTATACATTTGGATACCTCTTCAAAGATATCTTTTCCTGTGGTGGTGCCATGTATTGATTTTAATCCTAAAAGTTCCTCTGTGACGCACAGGCTCGAGTCTACTCCACGGATGAAGATTGACAGCTGGGCAGTATCAGACGTGTCGCTGCTCTCATCCACAGCAAGGGAGTATGCAATAAAATCTTTTCCCTTTTTTATTAGTTGTTCATGTAGATTAGTGGAAAGCTCACACATGCGCTCAGCCACGGTGTTTCTGCTCAGGCTCACATTTAAAAATTCTTGCTTTTTATCTGGGCACACGATGTCGCAAACTTTGACCATGCACTTTTTGACAAACTCTCCCTCATTAAAGGGCCAGGCTGATTTTGCTATCTCTGCTGCCACAATAAAGCTGGCCTTTACAGCAGCTTCACTTTTTGATTTTGCTTTCATGAACATAGTCTGCCGGCAAACCAGACTTCTTTTCATCTCCTCCACCTTCTGCAGCTTCTGCTTTACGTCCAGGTCCTTGTACTTTTCATAATGTTTTGTTTCATAGTGTCTTCTTATGTTATATTCTTTTGTTACAGCCACGTTAGCTCCGCACACAAGACAAACAGGTCTGTCCTTTATATTCGTGAACAGATAATCTGCCTCCCACCTGTCTTGAAAGCTCCTGTTGTCCATCTTTCATTTGGCCATTTTTGTGGAGGGTGAAATTAATTTGTCCGATGTGACTGGAGCATGGCTGTCAATGACTGTCAACAGAAAAAAGGAGCGCTTGCCGGTTTCGACTGCGCACCAACATACTAGCAAATCATTGTGGGATTTGTAGTATTAGTGGTACAGTATATACCGCGGGCCAGCTCTAATGCACATTTGATATGATCTCGCGGGCCAATTATAATTACACTGCGGGCCAAATTTGGCCCGCGGGCCTGAGTTTGACACATGTGTTCTAAGACGTGAGGTAACAGTGATATACATATGCAGCCTAAGCATCTCCAAAGTAATATACATATGCAGCTTAAGCATCTCAAATATGTGTGCCACATAACCCCCCCCAAACGTCGAAGATGAAGCAATACAACATAGTCTAGACAACATGATAAAATCACAAACATCAGTCCATATGCTGTCTGGGCTTCAACCTTCTTCCGAACTTGCTGTAGGCGGGCTTCGCCGCTCCCGTGGCGCCATCCTGCAGTGAATCTGCTATCTGAGGATGAGAACTGTTAGTCAATCCCTGAGAGGGCTCTGGGGCATGCTCCCTGGTGGGTCTGCTGCATCGAAGAGCCATCGCCACTTGCACAGTTTCACCAGCCATCACAAAAGCAGGTTTAAGTCTGTCTATAGCAATTGTTTCCCTCCTGTCCCCTAAATCTAGCCAAAAATGCTTATCACCTGTTTCCAGCACTCTATATGGGCCGTCATAAGGTGGTCGCAGGGTTGGGCGCTGAGCCTTGTGCCTGACAAAAACAAACTCGGCGTTTTTTTAAAGATTTAGGTACAAAAACATGCGGAAAAGTGTGATGAACGGGGCCCGGAAGCATGTCCGCTTCCGTGTCGTTCAGTGACCACTGAGCAGGGGGACGCTCTGGCGCCGGGTTATCAGGAAGAAACTCCCCTGGCAGCCGGAGTGGTTGCGCAAACACCAACTCAGCTGGGGAGGCTTTTAAATCCTCTTTAGGTGCAGAACGCAACCCTAATAAAACCCATGGTAGTCTGTTTACCCAATTTGCATCCGTCAGCGACGCTCTGAGGGCTGCTTTCAATGACCTATGAAAACACTCGCATAAACCATTAGCCTGGGGGTGGTACGCGGTAGTGCGGTGGATTGTTATCCCCAGGCTTTGGGCCATCGCTGACCACAGCTCAGAAACAAATTGAGGCCCCCTGTCGGACGTAATATCCGACGGGACCCCAAAACGCGCTACCCAAGCCGTTAAAAACGCGCGGGCCACCTCTGCAGCTGTGGTTGATGCCAGTGGGACCACTTCAGGCCAATGCGTGGTGCGGTCCACCATTGTCAAAAGATGCGTGCACCCCTGCGACGAGGGTAGGGGGCCTACGAGGTCGACATGCACATGATCGAACCTCTTGGCCGGGATGTGAAACGGCTCTAAGGGGGCTTTCGTGTGTTTGTGTATTTTGGCCCGCGGTTTGTGGTCGACAAACGCGGTGAAACGTCGACCTTCCAGCCAGAACTGGAAGTGACGAACGGCTAAGTGGAGCGCTAACAACTCCCTGTCGAACGCGCTGTATTTTCGCTCGGCCTCGCGCAAGGTCCTGCTGAAAAAGGCCAGCGGTTGCCAAACCCCGGCAACCTGTTGCTCCACTACCGCCCCTATGGCCACGTCTGACGCATCAGTGGTGAGCGCTATGCGGGCCGTTGGGTCTGGGTGAGCCAACAATGCAGCGTCCGCAAGGGCTTTTTTTTACCTCTGAGAAAGCGTGCTCCCACTCCGGGGACCATTTGATTGCATTTGAGGGTTTTTGTTTTTTAAGCGCGGCATACAATGGTTGCATGAGCTGCTCATGCGCGGGGGAGGAAACGATTATAAAAATTCACCATTCCCAAAAACTCCTGTAGTGCTTTGACCGTTTGTGGCTGGGGAAAATCTGCTACTGCGCGCACTTTGTCCGGCAGCAGAACTGCTCCCTCTGGGGAGACGCGGTGCCCCAAAAAATCAATCTGCGCCACCCCGAACTGGCACTTCGCTGGGTTGATTATTAACCCGTGCTCCCCCAACCTCCGGAAAACTGCCGTGAGGTGCTTTTCGTGTTCTTCTTCGGACGAGCTGGCTACCAAAATGTCGTCCAGGTAGACGAACACAAAAGGGAGATCGCGTAACACCGCATCCATCATGCGCTGGAAAGTTTGCGCGGCGCCTTTAAGCCCAAATGGCATGCGCAAAAACTCAAAAAGTTCGAACGGGGTTATTACCGCTGTTTTGGGAATGTCCTCAGCGCGTACTGGGACTTGATGATAACCGCGGACTAAGTCTATTTTAGAAAAAATGCGTGCCCCCGCCAGATGAACCGAAAAATCCTGAATATGGGGGATTGGGTAGCGGTCGTGCGCTGTGGCGTTGTTCAACCTGCGAAAATCACCGCAAGGTCGCCACGAGCCGTCAGCCTTAGGGACCATGTGGAGCGGGGAAGCCCATGGGCTATTTGAACTCCGAATGATGCCCACCCTTTCCAGGTTGGCGAACTCCTCGCGCGCTATGGTCAGTTTAGCTGCATCCAAGCGCCGAGCTTTTGCAAAAACGGGGGGACCAGCGGTAGTGATAAAGTGCTCCACCCCGTGTTTAGCAACGGCTGCAGAAAAGGTAGGAACCGTTAGTGCTGGAAACTGAGTGAGGAGTGTGTGAAACTTACCGCCTGCTGTGGCGACGTTGGCTTGTGCTGTGGGCGGGGACACTCGAGCTGCACAAGGGATAGAGTAAAACGAGAGTGCATTAACCAAGCGTCTATTGGGGAGATCAACCAACAACCCATGTGAGCACAGAAAATCAGCATTAACATGTTGAAACTCACCGCCGCTATAATAAAAGTCCACTCATATGCGCGGCCGTGCGGGGACAGAAGTAGGGTCCTTTCACCGAAGGTCTTAATGCTCGAGCCGTTCGCCGCTGATGCTCCGTGACTCCCGAGGCCCACCAGCCGGTCAGCGTAGGTTGGCATGATGAAACTCACTTGGGAGCCTGTGTCCACGAGGAATTGCCTCCCAGAACACGCATCCGTCAGGTAGAGCAGCTTGTTCTGTTCACCGAGGGCCGCAGCTGCTACCGACTCCTGGTCCTGGAGTTTCCCGAGCTCTGGAACTGGCACGGCGGTATACACTTGCGTGCCCTCTCTGCGAAGCGGCGATGGTAAAAACAGAGGTCGTCTCCTCCGCGGTGTCGGGGCTTCGCCGCAGCCATTGTTGGTGTATCTGCCTCCGTCGCCTCTGGCCCTTTGCCGTTCTGGGTCGTCGCGCCGAGATCTGCCGCTGCTGCGGTGGCCGTGTGCCGTCCACTGGCGTTGAGGATCCGCTGCGCCTCCTGGGCTAGCGCGCAGAAGTCCCGCTGGGTCACAAACTGGGAGCCCGCCAGGGTCGCCCTCGTCTGCGACGGTAGAGTTCTCAGGAAGATGTCAGTGAAGAGGAAATCGTTGTTGTCTGAGCCTCTCAGCTTCAGCATGTCTTCCATCAGGTCAACAGGCGAGCTTTCTCCCAAGTCATGCAGGGCCAGGAGTCCCTCAGCTCTCTCCTTGGCTGAGGGAGTGAAACGCTGGATGAGGGCAGCTTTCAACCCGCCGTATTTGTCGCCAGCGGGTGGGCGCTGCACCAGGCTCCGCACATGTCAAGCTGTGCGGCTGTCGAGTTTGGCGATGACGTTGTAGAACTTTGTGTCATCTGCTGTTATTCCCCCGAGAGCGAACTGGGCTTCAGCCAGGAGGAACCATGAGTCCGGATTGTCCTACCAGAATTCCGGTAGCTTGACTGAGACTGCGCTTGCCCAGCTGGTCCCTGGCGAGTCTGGTTCGGGGGAATTGTCTCTGCCCATTATACGTCTTAAGGTCACCAGTGTGGAGAGCGTGAAATGAAGAGGCTGAATTTATTTCTCAATTCAGGTTTATTAACAATCACGTGTCTCCAACATCTTCTCAAACAGATAAAAAAAGAACTAACTTCCCACATCTCCCCTTTTTATACCCGGGACATCAGAGTACAGAATCACATTGTCACTCACTCCCCAGAGACAATACATCATCCCCCCAGGTCCTCTCTTCTCCACCTAAACCCTGGTGGTCAGGAAGTCTTCTCAGAGCCATTTCTAAAGACACATTTCACACCCTCCTGTCATCCCCAGGAGGTCCAGACATATTGTTCCTTCTAAGACGTGAGGTAACAGTGATATACATATGCAGCCTAAGCATCTCCAAAGTAATATACATATGCAGCTTAAGCATCTCAAATATGTGTGCCACAAATATGATTATTACAAAGCGCACTTCACATTTCCATCTTAATCGGCTTTTTGTTTGTTTATCTTGCAACACAGGTAAGAGAAAAGAAGACCCAGACAACAGATCAGATGGACCATGTGTTCAATAATAATCAGTCCCTCCAGGGGTTGTGATCACATCAATTCACGCAGAATCAGCCAATCAGTGCAACTATTAAGCGACCTTGCAACTTTGTCCAATCCTCGTTAACTTCCGCCAATTTCACCAATCAAATTTGTCTCTGACTGGCACTGAAATGCTCAGTCTAACCAATCAAATGCATCGCTGCACTGTGTTCACTTCCATGTGTACACTGAGTATTAATGGAATACATCAGCAAACAGAGTGTTTGATTTTTAAAAAAATCCACTCACGTGCGAGGTTTCCAATACCGTCCTTTCCTCCGTTTCCCCCAGCCTGCCAGTGGACACCTCGCCACGTCTCCGTCCTGACCGCGTGTACAAAGCGCTGGGTTTGTGTTGAAAAACATGCGCCTGCCCCAAAAGCACCCCGTCACAGGAGCGCGTGTGAGGAGAGACACCAAATACAGCGAGCAAATCTAACATTACAGCCAATGCTAGAACATTTTATAAATCTTTAGAAGTAAAACCATTACTATATCTGGTCAGTGAGCTTTAAAACTGTGGCTCTCCGGTCTGAACGAACAAACGCACCTCCCGTCCTGCCATAAATGAAAGATGTGCGTGTGTCAAGACTGACATGCAGCAGACAGACAGGTAGGAGTTAGGCACAGAAAGAGAAAGAATATCGTCTATTTTTTTTTTTTTTCAGAAAAACACAAACTCCTATAGACAATACAGAGCAACAGACTTTTTTTTTTTTCTCTCCACTTGGTACCGAGTGGTTGGGGACTGTCGGGAGTTTTCAAATGAAGGTGCTGCCAATAATTTCCATATCTCTACTCTTTAATATGCATTCAGTGCAATTTAGCTGTTGTAATGGATATTGTGTTTAAGTCTGTATTTGCTGTTGCACAAAAGAGTTTTTCTGTATAGCAGAAGTTTCTGCTTAATTTCCAAATCACTATAATAGGAAATTTTTGACAATCCTGTGTTTTTCTTGTATTGTTATATAGAATATCACGGCAGTAAACTCAAAAAAAACCCCATCTGCTTTAAAATTTGTAATTCTTCCCACAACTTAGTGCAAAAAACACTTGCAAAACATTGCAACTTTTTAAAAATGTACCTGTGAATTCAGGCTTTTTGGGCCGTAACAATCATAAAAACATCCTGTGAAATCCTGGAGGAACTGAATAATAATAATAAGCCATCTTTATTGTCATTCAGTCCATACAGCCAATCAGGTACAGTAGAACAAAATTACGTTTCGCCTATCTACAATGTTAATCACATGTAGAATCAGAGAGGTCGCTGCCATGCAAGGCGCTGCTACAAAAAACTTCTCCTTCCCCCATTCTATTACGCTGAGTACCAAGCCAGAAGGCAGGAAGTACCATTTTTATATGGTCTTTGGTATGACCCGGCTAGGACTTGAACCCCCACCCTCGCAGTTGCTCTTTCAACTAGGCCACCACTCCGGTGGCAATAATAATAATAATGTGCCCGCTGGGCTATACAGTGTAGCACACTTATGGCATATGATAATTGCAGAGAGGGATATTAGCACTCCAAACAATTCCAAATCTTGGACCCTAGTTTTACACAGAGCAAAAGTTAAGGTCCACAAACCACCTAACAAAAATGTGCAAACCTTTTAATCCACAGATGTGACAGTTTTGACAATCCTAGTATGCAGTGATGCAAAATTAGATGCTATGGTACAAATGGGAGGGAGCTCTAAAACCAACAATGTCTACTTTTGTCAAAAGGTCTGGTGGACTGCAGTGCCACCTCTGTCAGCTTATGCAAAGATGTTAAAAATAAACCACATGTATGTGGTCATATGCAGTGCTGAGAGTAACGCTACTACTTCTGCAGTAACTTGTTGTGTAACGAAATTACTGTTTAAAAATTCAGTAATAGGAGTGGTTAGCACTGCGGCAGCACAGCAACTCACCCTTGGCCAGGGGATCCTGGGTTCGATCCCAGCCCCCAACCAACAGTGATCTGTGTGGAGTTTGCATGTTCTCCCCGTGTCTGCATGAGATTACTCCAGGATTTCTCCGGTTTCCTCACACCTGCCAAAAACATGCAAGTTAGGGTAACTGGCATCAAACTGGGCATTCTAAATTGTCCTTAGGTATGATTGTGAGAGTGAATGGTTGTCTGTCTCTCTGTGTTGGCCCTGCGATGGACTGGCGATCTGTCCAGGATGTACTCCGCGTCTCGCCCAAAGATGCTGGGATAGGCTCCAGTGCCCCCCGTGACCCGAAAATGATTAAGCGGAAGAAGATGGAAATTACAGTTACTGAAATCTGAACAGATTCATGACTCATTTATACATAAATATTGATATTTTAAGCACAAATGAATATACAAACTGACTCTACCGTGGCTGAGATGCAGCCGTCACTTGACGTGACCTGTCGCAAAGAGCCGTGAATCCTCATTGCTCTGGCTGGAGCACTACTTTGTTTTTGTAGAAATACATTATTTTTTTCTTTATCAAGGTTAAGGACAAAAGTATATTGGTGGGTTGTAAGCTAAGTGCTGGGTAAGACCTACTGCAATCTTCAGAAGTGCCCGATTAAACAGCAACAAGCTCTGACAAAACTAGTGCTAAGGAACAACTATCTACGCTAACAGCTAACACCTTGAACACTCATGGCTGGATTTCAAACATGGGTATGCATCTGGACATTTAATGACCCCGCAAGAATTAAACCGACTGATTACCAGATACATCATTATTACAGAATGAAGACATGCTATCAACAGTGACTTTCCATCAGACAGCTGACATGGTAATCCTCTCCAAAAGACATTTGAGGGACTGCCTGGATCGTGTCTCTGTCACAGAAGACATTTGGACTGTGGTTAATGATCGTTTTCTTTGGATCAGTGCACATCGGATTAATCCATCATAAAGATCAGATAAACATGGACAGTTTTATGTCCTACACACTGACACATGTGCAGCAACACCAATAAAAAACTGTGAAGCTCTGTCTGAAACAGTCCATTTTTTGCCTTCCATTAATAATAATGAGCCTGTAATGTGATTCATTATTTAATTAATTAAATTAACTTGGTATTTGTGCAAGATAATTTATGTGAAAATTGGTCTGTGCGAAGAATGAACGAACTGATGTAGCACCAGTGCGATGAGAAACAGAGTCACCAGCATTTTTATACAGCAGGGAAAGTAAGAATTGAACACGTCAACATTTTTCTCATTAAACATATTTCTGATTAAGCCACTGACCTGAGATTGTCACCAGATATCAGTAACAACCCAAGTAATCCATACATACTGTCATGTGAAAAAATTAGGACACCGTATGAAAGCCCGGGTGTTTTTTTTAACATATTTGGACATATGGATAATATCAATTTTAACAATACTGGGAGATTCAAGTAATACAACTAAACAATTAAAACTGACGAAAAGACTTTTTGCACATGATTAGAACATCATTACTCAGTATTCTGAAGGAGGCTTGTCATATTTAAACCTCAGACATTTAGTTCGGTGTGTTCCTGACTGCTGAAGTGAGAGTGAACACCATGGTGAAATCGAAAGAGCTATCTGAGGCCTTCAGAAAGAAGACTGTAGCAGCTTATGAGTCTGGTAAGGGATTTAAAAAGATCTCAAAAGAATTTGAAATCAGCCATTCTACTGTCCGGAAAATAGTTTACAAGTGGAGTACATTCAAAACAACTGCCAACATGCCCAGGTCTGGCTGTCCAACCAAGTTCACCCCGAGAGCAGACCACAAGATGCTAAAGGAAATCTCCAAAAACCCTAGAATGTCATCACGGGACCTACAGCAGGCTCTTGCTACTACTGATGTGAAAGTGCATGCCTCTACAATCAGAAAGAGACTGCACAAGTTTAACTTGCATGGGAGGCATGCAAGGAGGAAGCCTTTGCTCTCTAAGAGGAACATGAAGGCCAGACTGAAGTTTGCCAGAGAGAACGTAGACCAAGACCAGGACTTCTGGAATAATGTTCTTTGGACAGAGGAGTCTAAAATTGAATTATTTGGATACCAGAACAGAGGATGTGTTTGGCGTAGACCAAATACAGCAGTATTCGGACAGATGGCCTAGTTGGTAGAGCATCCGCTCCACAACCGGGAGGGTCTTGGGTTCAAATCCCGGCCGGGTCATCTCAAAGAACATATAAAAATGGTACTTTCCGCCTTCTAGCTTGGTGCTCAGCATAACAGAATGGGGAAAGAAAAGTTAACCCTGTAAGGATTAAAGTTGATTACATGATCTGCCTCTCCTGCGGCTGGTGTCGCACAGCCACACCTGTCACGTGATTGTAATACTTTTTGACCAAACCCCCTAAAATAAACCCAGATGTACCAAGCATTTCACATCACAAGATGGCAGACACATATAGCTTACTGCTCTTCACTGGAGGACTGAGCTCAGCAAACCAGAACCACGTCGAATCTGATATCACTTCCGGAGCGCAGAAGGAGAGATGTATAAACAATTGTACAGCATATATTTCCACAGGGAGGAAGGATTTGCTCCAAATTTTGCAAACTATGATTCTAAAAGGGATTATTTAGATTCTGAAGGGAAATATTTACCTTCTAGACAGCACAAGATGGACCAGAGCGAGAACACTTTTCGTCCGCCATTGACAAAGCTGCACATGACGGAGAGGACAATACTGTCGGTTCCGCGACATAATCTAACCGAAATCGAGGTGGAATAAATCAGAAGATAAATTCAGAAACAATCACTGTTTCTGGATGTGGGAGACAAAGCGAAAATGACCAACAGAAGACAAAATAAGGACCCGGGATGAGCACACGGACTCATGGCGACACATGACGAGCATAGGTCTGATGTTTTTTAACAGTTTGTTTACATTCTACTGATTTTCTGGTTCATATATTTTGAAGATAAGATAAAAAAAAAAAAAAACATCCTTTGTGTAAATACGTCCAAAGTCCACTTTGACCAAAAGCTGTGTAATCTGATGTGGCTGCCATCACATTATGCAAATTACACGCGTAAATTTACTCCCATCAGAAACTTTGGATCATATTCTACATCTTTCTCATTTACAGTAACCCATTATCCCTTACCACTTTCAAGTTACAGCCTTTAGAATTTGTGATATCTAAACTGAATATTTTCTGGAAAAAAAATCTTCGCCACCAGAGAGGTGCATGCAGATAGTGCAGATCTGACTGAAATCCTCTCAGGGTTAACCTCTTGCACTCCGTTGTACCGCGGACAGGCAAGTCTCTGCGTCCCAGAGCGCACGAGGGCGCTCTCGTGCGCCCTCGTGCGCTCTAGGATGCATGATGGAGATGGAAATGGTGATGGCGTCCAAGCGCGCACTGAAAATAAAAGCTGCAGACACAGCCACGAACAGATTAGTTCATCTGATTGACCTCTCATTCGACTAATAAGAGCCTTGAATTGGGTTTCTGAAACCTTGAAGAACCAATGACTGAAAACCTAGCAAGAAGGACCCGCCTACCAACGCTGTGAATGCAATGAGCCAATTGAAGCAGAGAAGTTCGCGAGCTGTTTTTTTTAAGGCTGGGTGAAGACTGACTGCTGCAGCGGATCAAAAAAGGACCCGCAGGAAGAACCGTCACAGACCCAGCAGCACGGAGACCACCCACAAATGCAACCTGTGTGACAGCGACTGCCATTCGAGCATCGGCATGTTCGGCCACAGGCGGTGCTTATTTTGTTTTTGTTCCAGCAGAGTAGACGTTATGATTTCTTCCATGGTCATAGACCGACGGAGGCTGACGACGAAGGCTGAGTGACACACACGCGTTCGCCAGTCTTTTTTTAATTACTACTGTTATTTGTTTTGAAAAATCGTTCGCCAAAAACCACAATCATGGAAGCACAAAACCGCAATAATGGAATTATGTTTTGATCAGGTCGCGAGACTAGAACCACGAGCGGACCAGCATCGCATTCATCTGACAATGAGGAAGAGAAGTTCGCCAGGACTCTGCTGCTGTGAAGAGGTAAGGTGTTGTAAGCTAAATTATTCTTTATCCCTGAAAATTGTAATCCAAAATGACTTTTGACCGATCGGTAAATTACAACTGTGCGGCGCACAAAGTCTGAAGTTCGTGCGCCGCGGTACAAGGGGTCGTTCGCCGCGTCCAGACCGTGAACGCCGCCCCCCACCCCCCGCTATTCTTCTGTAGCGAGGGGGGGGGAAATCCGCAGTGACGATGTCCCACATCGCCACATGAGGCTAATCCGTCATGTAGCAATGGCCGATGTCCATCCTCTGTAGCGAGGGGGGGGCAACCCCCCCCCCTCACATACACACACAGACACAGCCCTGAGTGTGACCTTTCATTAGAGCCCAAAATAAAGCTTCTACATTGAAGCATTCAAAAGTTACAGACGTTTTTCCAAACTGTGCCATTTGGCACAATTTGGCACAGTTCCAAAACGCCTGGGAACAACCTGAGGAAAAAGCTGTGTAGTATATTCATTTTTTGTGGTATTGTTACAAAATTTGGACCTCAGCTGGATAACACTTGGTTCTACATTTCTATTGCATTTTCCAGCCCGGATCTGAAGCTGTGTGTTATTTGCAAGCATTTGTATCCAAAAAAACACCCAGGCCAAATTTATTTTCTTCAAGTTCAGTATGTTTAGATGACTGTAACTCAGCGGCCGGAGCACTTAGAGAGATTATGACTGTTTTGCCAAAAAATTCAAAGTGTTTTCTTTTAAATGTGACCAACCCCATGAAGATGCTGCAAAGGGTTGAAGAACAGCTTTGGATTTAATTTGGGCACGTTAATTTTTGGCGTTTTTAGGGAAATTGACCGGAGTGCAAGGGGTTAATGCACAGAGCTACCAGAGGACTCAGCCATCCTGTAGCTTTCACTACTTAAAGTAGCTGTGTGGCCTATGGTCAGTGAAACGGAGATAGGCGCTGCCCCATACACCACATGGTGTCCCACACATGCTGAGGAGGGGGGGGTGGAATACAGCATTCCAGGAAAAGAACTTCAGACCAACTGTGAAGCATGGAGATGGAAGTGTCATGGTTTGGGGATGCTTTGCTGCAGCAGGACCTGGCCAGCTCACCATCATAGAATCCACCATGAATTCTACCATATATCAGAGGGTGCTTGAGGACGACGTGAGACTATCCATAAAAAATTAAAGGTGAAGCGGAATTAGACCCTGCAACATGACAATGACCCAAAACTTATCAGTAAATCCACCAAGAACTGGCTAAAGACTAAGAAATGGAGAGTCCTGGAATGGCCGAGTCAAAGCCGAGATATTAATCCCATTGAGACGCTGTTAGATGGTGGGCCGAGTGGCTCTATCTGTTTTAGTTTTTGAGATGATCGAGCACCTCCAGAAAGCAGTTGATTTCCACAAATACGCAAACCATATTTTTCAAAACATGAGTCCATTTGTTGGCAGGCTAAGTATGTGCATATTTTTTATGACATTTAAACTTTAGTTAGAAACCTGATAAGATGACTCTGAGCCATCACTAAGGACCGCTATATGCTTAACCAATCAAAACAGCGCTCTATGGTCACCTGACTTGAATTCGACCAATGAGCTGCGTCATTGTCGGAAGTAAATGTGAACGAAAGATGAGCTGACAAGGCTGCTAGGTAAGCATAATAACGCTATATTTATGTCTCTGTATTTTCTTTTTATGTTACAGATCCATCCATCCATCTTCTACTGCTTTTCCTGAGGTCCGGGTCACGGAGGCAGCAGTTCAAGCAGAGAAGCCCAGACTTCCCTCTCCCCAGCCACCTGCTCCAGCTCTTCAGAGAGGATACCAAGGCGTTCCCAGACCAGCTGGAGACATACTCTCTCCACAGAGTCCTGGGTCTGCCCCGGGGTCTCCTCCTAGTGGGATGTGCCTGAAACACCTCAAGTGGGAGGCGTCCAGGAGGCATCCTAATCAGATGCCCATACCACCTCAACTGACTCCTTTCAATGTGGAGGAGCAACGGTTCTACTCTGAACCTCTCCCAGCTGACTGAGCTCCTCACCCTATCTCTGAGGGCGAGTCCAGCAATCCTACGGAGAAAGCTCATTTTAGCTGCTTGTATCCGCGATCTTGTTCTTTCGGTCATTAACCAAAGCTCATGACCATAGGTGAGAGTAGGAACGCAGATTGACCGGTAAATCAACAGCTTTGCCTTAGAACTCAGCTTCACCACAACAGACCGGTACAATGTTCGCATCACTGCAGATGCTGCTCCGATTCGTCTGTCAATCTCTCACTCCATTTTCCCCTCACTCGTGAATAAGACCCCAAGATACTTAAACTCCTCCACTTGGGGCAGGATCTTGTCCCCAACCCAGAGAGGACAATCCACCTCTCCATAGTTAATATTAGAACCTAATGCATGCTCCCCATTGTCCCTTGTCGTGTGTAGCATATCACTAAATAAAGTACACGTCCTTCGCATTGTTGACACATATGACCCTTTGCGGGTCATATGTGTGCATATGACCCACGGGCCAAAACAGGCCTGTTAGTTTGTATGGTGTGGTGAGTGTGTCTTGGTGGTTAGGATTGATGACTGATGTGGAAATGTATGAAAATTTAAAATAATTTCTAGATCTTGACAAATTGTTTTTAATCATAAAGTGAAATACTATATTTTTAATGATTAAACTGACTACTTGCACTGTTGTCTAACAGTTAGAAGGTTCCAGGTTTGAATCCCCAGGCTGGCAGGGGTAGGAACCTTTCTGTGTGGAGTTTGCATGTTCTCCCTGTGCTGTGTGGGTTTATTCCAGGTGCTCTGGTTTCCTTCCACAAGCATGTTAGGTTAATTGGTGATTCTAAATGGTCCCTAAGTATCTGTCTCTGTTAACATACAGCCCTGACTGCAACAAAAAAAAATGGGTGCAACCATAAATCGGTGAACTGTTGTGCAACCTTTTATGAACCCTGACGAAACCTCAACAACTGCAACATTCGTGGACGTTCCTCAGCATTCACAGCTCCGTGAGATACTACCCTAGCTGTGACGCACTGCACTGTTAAAGGGAATACTCACTGAGAATCCTAAAATAGGCATATTATACCTCTTCTGAAAGCTGAGAACATAACAAACATGAATATAGTACTTTTGTAGCCTTAATTTTATCGAGAAAGAAAATAAATTGAATTTTTTCCATTCATTCTGTGTACCTACGTCGAGGCTCTGACTTCCATATTTGCCGACTGAATTTGGTGATGTTATAAGTTGAACAAACTAAAAGCTCAATGGCTCCAGTGGATCCAACCTGTACTCTTGATTATGCATCCAAATTGTAGAAATAAACAAATATTGCAGACAATAGACCTTGTGAAGATTTTGATTGCTTGGTCACTCGGTGGCGAGATCACTATTCTCACTGCACACATGCAACTTGCAAAGAGAGGGTGAAGATATGAAGCAAAAATGATGATCAAGACTTGTCGAAAAATCATCCCGATCAATAAAGCACATATATTTGAAGAATAAGGTCTACCCTTGCTAAAAACATAATTTGGTATTAAAATAAGAAACACTCTAGTTTCTCTAAAATCTGATGAATAATTTTGGCTGAGTTGCTGATTCCTCAGGGACAACTTTCACACATTTTTTTTCTTTTAATTTAAAGAAAAGACAATCCCAAAGTGGATTTCTAAATTTTCTATAATACATTCATTATATATAATATATAAAAGTAAGACAAGAAGCATCAATAAATACATTTACACGTACCGGTTCACAGTGTTGTTAGGGTTAAGCCGCAACTTGTCTTCATTTCTCCTCGGTCCATCGTCACCATTACGGAGGTTCAGCCCAGAGGCGGCGCACCGACCCCCCACAATGTCTCCGCTCTGATCCAGCAGCTCACATGGGACCAAACGGCTGCCCCGGGGCCCATGTCGCCGGGGCTCAGAGGTGAAGGAGAGACTATCGGGACTCGGACATCGGTTTGGTGGAACTTTAAAGCCGCTTCAGCCATGGCAGGCGGTGGCAGGACGATGAGGGAGGAGCAGCCGGGTAGGAGGACCAGAGCTAACGGCTGACAGGGAACAGCTGGATGGTGAAAAAAAAACAAAACAAAAAAAAAACCCTCCAGGACAGATTAAAGTGCAACTCACCATCCGGCTGTCTTAAACCTGGTTCAAGCAGGTAAGGTGCAGGGACTGCAGCCGCAGTGTTAGCACTAGCTTGGTTTTCGTCGGCTTCAGGGTCAAAATCTCCCAAATCTCCATCATCATCTTCTTCTTCTTTTAGATTTGACTGGCAGTTGACAACCAGCTTACAGGTGCATTACCGCCACTGACTTGATTATCATCACTCTATATCTTTGCATAAGGAGTTACAAACAACTCTTTATGTGTGAAAAAATTATCCGTCCTTGGACTGCATCTGAGGGCGTGGATGAAAACATCATCGCTGTCTGCTAAATCACTCGTCTCCTTCGTCTTCCTTTTCATTGGTATCCACTTCGAAACTCTGATCGTGAATGCTGTCTTCTATTTTCCTCAATATGAATGTGATCTTGTCATTTTCAGATTGTAACAACACAATGCAGTTTGTGTATACAATAGACTAGTAATAAATGTATTGTTCATTTCATGAGGTCACACATTTCAGGCTGACATTCCCAGTGATTTTCTGTTATCTGAAACCATCACTTTCATTGACTTTTTTCTCTCTCCAGATCACAATTTATTCCAAAAAATGGTGATATTCGAGGTGATATTCGATATCATTTCCTACATAAACATACCAAATTCGGCCTCATTAAAAATCAATAAATTTCCCCTTTAAGTTACAAAGTGCACTTCAACTTTGTTCCTTTTATTATTGTAGAAGGTGGAGAATTGGACTGCTGTAGCCATTTAGCTATTCGTCATTGGTAGCATCCCTACCAAAAACAATGTGGTAGTTTTCTTATAAAAACACTAGCATTGATGCTAATGTTTAAGGGTGGTGGGACTACAGTAGCAATAGCAAGCAAGTTTCGTGCACATACATACAGACATACAGTGGATATAAAAAGTCTACACACCCCTGTTCAAATGTCAGGTTTTTGTGATATAAAAAATGAGACCAAGATAAATCATTTCAAAACTTTTTCCACCATTAATGGACCTATAACCTGTACAACCCAATTGAAAAACAAACTGAATTCTTTTAAGGAGAAAAATAAAAAATAGAAAACTTACAATAACCTTATAAATGGGGATGTGGCTGTGTTCTGAATAAACCAATCACATTCAAACTCATGTTAAATGAGAGTCAGCACACACCTGCCACCATTTAAAGTGCCTCTGATTAACCCCAAATAAAGTTCAGCTGCTCTAGTAGGCTTTTCCTGACATTTTTGTAGTCACATCTTACAGCACAAGCCATGGTTTGCAGAGAGCTTCCAAAGCATCAAAGGGATCTCATTGTTCAACGGTATCAGTCAGGAGAATAGTACAAAAGAATTTCCAAGGCAATTACCAAGAACTGGACGTCCCTCCAAAATTGATGAAAAGACAAGAAGAAAACTGGTCAGGGAGGCTGCCAAGAGGCCAACAACAACATTGAAGGAGCTGCAGGAATTTCTGGCAAGTACTGGCTGTTTAGTACATGTAACAACAATCTCCCGTCTAGGGTGGCAAGACGGAAGCCTTATCTTACGAAGAAAAACATCCAAGCTCGGCTACATTTTGCAAAAACACATTTGAAATTTTCCAAACACGTGGGAAAATGTGATATGGTCTAATGAAACTAAGGTTGAACTTTTTGGCCATAATTCCTAAAGGTATATTTGGCACAAACACAACACTGGTCATCACCAAAAGAACACCATACCTACAGTGAAGCATGGTGGTGGCAGCATCATGCTTTGGGGCCGTTTTTCTTCAGCTGGAACTGGGACCTTATTCAAGGTGGAGGGAATTAGGAACAGTTCCAAATACCTGCCAGCGTTGGCACAAAACCTTCAGGCTTCTGATAGAAAGCTGAAGATAAAGAGGAAGTTGTGGTATATATGACTCTTATATCCCATACTTACATATGTTAGAGCAAGTGGAAATGTTTTGTGACAGCATATGTAAGGAACTTCACACCTGGAAAGGACAAAGGATCTCCCCCGCCGGGTTAAAGACATTGGACCTCCCAAGACACGGTGGCGGAGACAGACTTGACACCTTTACCCCCTAAGGCGAGAGGAGGAGTTCCCATCACCTCCCAAGACAAGGAGAGGAGATAACAGAACAATGGGGGGGTTAAGATAACGGGGGGATGTCAGCTTTTTCAATGTGTGGCTGATGTCAGCTTTTTCAATGTGTGGCTCTATGTGTGCATGTATTTAACCAGCGAGCTGAGCAGAGATCTCTCTCTTGCCTTCTGCCAAGCTCTACACCTGATGAGACTCGATAGAAGAGCTATTCATTAAAAACCCTGTTTTTAATACAAAAATCGCCTCGTTATTTCAGCTCCTCTACACTGGTGACCTTGACGCGAGAATATGGACCAGAGGCGTTCTTCAAGCTGCTCATCCATGGTGACTCGGGCATACGCCAGCGACGACGCAGACGAGGGAACAAGCAGACAGCTGTTCCCCATGGCAGAGGGCACTGAGAGAGCTCAACCGAGCTCCAGCACCGCCGTGAGTGCCGAGGCAAGGCACTCTCACCCGGCGGGCACAACAGTGATGGTGTGCACGAACGCCGTTGCTGTCAACCTGCCAGACTTCTGGCGAGAAGACCCCGCCTCTTGGTTTCAGCAAGCTGAAGCCCAGTTTATACTGGCGGGCATCACAGCAGACGATATTAAGTTTTACCATATCGTCTCCAAACTCGACTCCGCCACTTCGAAGTGTGTGCGGAGCTTGGTCCGGCGACCACCAGCCCGGGACAAATATGAGACACTCAAGGCGACCATCGTGGCGAATTATGTCCCGTCAGCGGAGGAAAGAGCCGAGAGGATCCTGGCGGTCTACGGCCGCAGAGGGAGCAATCCGAGGACCCTCATGGAGGATTTGCTACAACTCAAGGAGGAGGATAATGATAATTTCCTTTTCCAATTCATTTTCCTCAGCACGCTACCACCGCATTTGAGAGGGACACTCGCCAGTATGAAGTGCAATAATCATCAGGATTTCCACACACTGGCCAACGAGGCTTACCGGCTCGTCAACGCCTGCAGAGAACGGACACCCACAGCGGCATCCGCAGATCTGAAAGCTGACACCCCGAGCCTTGGAGAGACTCAACCCACGGTGACAGCGGCGCGGCCCAAGCGCAACGAGCAGAACGACGTCTGCTATTATCACCACCGCTTCGCAGAGAAAGCCCGCAAATGCGTTCCCCCCTGCAAGTTTACGATGTCGTGGAAACGCCAAAGCCGAGGGCCATTAACAGCAGCGGTTCTCGGCGAGAAGAATAAGCTGTTATACGTGACGGATGGATACACAGGCAAGCAGTTCCTCATCGACACGGGAGCTCAGCTGAGTTTCGTCATGCCCTCCCACGCAGATCGAACCATGGGCACCCGGGGCAACGGAGCAGTGGCAGCCAACGGCTCTGACATCGACACGTTCGGGGAAAAGAGCCTGCACCTCCTCATCCACGGCCGCAGCTACAGATGGACATTTGTTGTAGCAGCAGTGAGCTTTAACTTGTTAGGCGCAGATTTTCTGTGTGCACACGGGTTATTAGTGGATCTTGCAAATAGGCGCCTGGTTAATGCACTATCTTTTGCTTCTATTCCATGTTCAGCTCGAGTTTCCCCACCACCTGTGCAGGCCAGCGTCACCACAGCGGGAGGTAAGTTTGAACAACTCCTCACCCAATTTCCAGCACTCACAACCCCCAAATTCTCAGCCATTGTAGCCAAACACGGGGTTAAACACTTCATTCCGACAACAGGACCTCCTGTTTTTGCCAAAGCTCGCCGCTTAGACGCGGCCAAGCTCAACATAGCAAAGGATGAATTTGCAGCTCTCGAAAAATTGGGCATTGTTAGACGCTCGAAGAGCCCCTGGGCTTCACCACTTCACATGGTTCCAAAATCTGACGGTTCTTGGAGACCGTGCGGAGATTACCGCAGGCTAAACAACGCTACAGCGCATGACCGCTACCCCATTCCTCACATTCAGGACTTTTCACTGCATTTAGCGGGTGCGCGCATTTTTTCAAAAATAGACTTAGTCCGTGGTTATCACCAAGTCCCAGTCCGAGCTGAAGATATTCCTAAAACAGCGGTAATAACCCCTTTCGGCCTTTCTGAATTCCTACAAATGCCATTCGGCCTCAAAGGCGCTGCTCAAACTTTTCAACGGATGATGGACGCTGTCCTACGCGACCTTCCTTTTGTCTTCGTCTACCTCGATGACATGCTGGTAGCCAGCTCATCCGAGGAAGAACACGAGCAGCACCTCACTACTGTTTTCCAGAAGCTGGAAGAGCATGGACTAATAATCAACCCAGCCAAATGCAAATTCGGCGTATCACAAATTGATTTTTTGGGACATAGAGTCTCCCCAAAAGGTGCATTTCCACTTCCAGACAAAGTTCATGCGATAGAAGGTTTTCCACGGCCCCAAACGGTTAAATCGCTACAGGAATTTTTGGGGATGGTTAATTTTTACAACCGTTTCCTCCCCCATGCAGCTCAGCTCATGCAACCCCTATATGACGCGCTCAGAAAAAAGAAAGCTTCCAACGCGGTCGAATGGACCCCGGAGCGCGAACGCGCTTTCGCAGAAGTAAAAGGCGCCCTAGCTAACGCCACAATGTTAGTCCACCCAGATCCCTCAGCCCGCATTGCTCTAACCACAGATGCTTCAGACCTGGCTATAGGGGCAGTTGTAGAACAACTTGTCAGCGGGGTCTGGCAACCTTTAGCATTCTTTAGCAAATCGCTAAACCCAACTGAGCGCAAATACAGCACTTTTGACAGAGAGCTGCTGGCGCTTCATTTGTCCATCCGCCACTTCCAGTTTTGGTTAGAAGGGCGGAGTTTCACGGCTTTTGTGGACCATAAGCCGCTCACTTTTGCTATGGCTAAAATTTCAGAACCATGGTCAGGCAGACAACAAGACAGCTAGCTGCGATTTCAGAGTTCACCATAGACATTCGACACGTAGCAGGCAAACTTAACGTAGTAGCTGACTGTCTCTCTCGCGCTGTGACACCGCCAGAGCACGAAGAGACAGATTACATCACCTCAGCAGCGGAACTCTTCACTAACGCACACACATACGCAGCACCTATCCAGGATGGGATAGATTATGCAGCCATGGCGGAAGAACAAAGCAGTGATGCAGATGTGCGCGCGCTCCTGTCTGGACCAACAGGGTTAAGGCTGGAGAAAAAAGGGTTGCGCGACGGCGTGCCCCCCCTAATATGCAACGTTTCAACCGGCCGACCTCGCCCGTTAGTACCAGCTGCTTGGCGCCGCCGCATTTTCAACGCAATTCACTCCCTCGCGCACCCAGGTGTGCGCGCCTCAGTCAAAATGGTTGCCGAAAAGTTTGTGTGGCCAGGCCTGCGCAAAAACGTAAAAGAATGGGCAAAAACTTGCATTCCTTGTCAACGCGCCAAAATACACAGACACACAAAAGCCCCTCTGGAGCCTTTTCCAATCCCTGCTAGAAGATTCGACCACATTCCTGTCGACCTCGTGGGGCCGCTACCTTCCTCCCAAGGTTTCACACACCTGTTAACAATGATAGACCGCACCACGCGCTGGCCAGAGGCAGTCCCTCTAGCGTCAACCACAGCGGAGGAAGTCGCTCGCGTTTTTCTAGCAAACTGGGTGGCACGTTTCGGCGTTCCATCAGACATCACGTCAGACAGAGGGCCTCAATTTATCTCAGAGCTCTGGTCAGCCATGTCCAACAGTTTAGGGGCAACAATTCATCGCACCACCGCTTATCACCGTCAGGCTAATGGGTTATGCGAGCGTTTTCACAGGTCCTTAAAGGCCGCCCTCAGAGCCTCACTAACGGACACAAATTGGGTAAATAAACTTCCCTGGGCTTTATTGGGGTTGCGTACAGCACCTAAAGAGGATTTAGACACTTCTCCTGCAGAATTAGTTTTTGCCCAGCCTATCAGACTCCCAGGAGAATTTTTACCAGAGAACCCAGAACCAGGACATCTTCCAGTCCCAAGGTTTTTAGGCAGCAGTGGACCGGACTCCCTCCACGGTCCAGCTCATCACTCTTTTCCACGAGTTTTTGTTCCCCAAACTTTAAAAAACGCTGAGTTCGTTTTTGTTAAGCACGAAGCCCTTAAACCAACGTTACGCCCAGTTTACGATGGCCCGTTCAGAGTGCTGGAAAATGGTGACAAACACTTTGTGCTTGATTATGGGGACAGAAAGGAAGTGGTCAGTGTTGACAGACTCAAACCTGCTTTCTTGCTGAGAGACGAACCTGCACAGTTGGCACGAGCACCTCGGCGTGGTAGACCCCCCAGAGGAAAAGTCTCAGCCCCCAGGCAGGGAACAAATAATCTCTTTCCTACCCACAATGCAGATTCACCACGAGAAGGTCCCAGCAGGACACCTAAACCAACCTACAGCAGTTTTGGGAGAAGATTAAAGCCCAGACAGCACAGGGACTGATACCAACCACCCCGCAATTATTCACTGATTGCGCTACAACAGTTTAAGGCTACTTATGATTTCACTATGCTGTTATGTTTACCACTGAACTTTCTTAGGAGCATGGCTGCTAGAAAGCTTCTCCTGTGGCAACAGCTGTAACACGTAGTATTTCATAGTTATTATCTTAGACTGTGATTCTTTCTGTGTCCTTTCCTAGTGTTTGGGGGGCCTGTGGTATATATGACTCTTATATCCCATACTTACATATGTTAGAGCAAGTGGAAATGTTTTGTGACAGCATATGTAAGGAACTTCACACCTGGAAAGGACAAAGGATCTCCCCCGCCGGGTTAAAGACATTGGACCTCCCAAGACACGGCGGCGGAGACGGACTTGACACCTTTGCCCCCTAAGGCGAGAGGAGGAGTTCCCATCACCTCCCAAGACAAGGAGAGGAGATAACAGAACAATGGGGGGGTTAAGATAACGGGGGGATGTCAGCTTTTTCAATGTGTGGCTGATGTCAGCTTTTTCAATGTGTGGCTCTATGTGTGCTTGTATTTAACCAGCGAGCTGAGCAGAGATCTCTCTCTTGCCTTCTGCCAAGCTCTACACCTGATGAGACTCGATAGAAGAGCTATTCATTAAAAACCCTGTTTTTAATACAAAAATTGCCTCGTTATTTCAGCTCCTCTACAAAGTTCATCTTTCAGCACGACAATGACCCAAAGCACATATCCAACAAAAGAATGCCTTTACCAGAAGAAGATTAAGGTTTTGGAATGGCCCAGCCAGAGTCCAGACCTGAATCCGATTGAACATCTGTGGGGTGATCTGAAGAGGGCTGTGCACAGGAGATGCCCTCGCAATCTGACAGATTTGGAGGGTTTTTGTAAAGAAAAGTGGGCAAATATTGCCACATCATCATGTGCCACGCTGACAGATTCCTACCCAAAAAGAGTGCTGTAATAAAATCCAAAGGTGATGCAACAAAATATTAGTTTAAGGGTGTGCATATTTATGCAAACATGTTATTCATTTTTTTCCCCTTAAGAGATTTCAGTTTGTTTTTCAATTGGGTTGTACAGGTTATAGGTCACATTAATGGTGCAAAAAGTTTTGAAATGCTTTATCTTGGTCTCATTTTTTACATCACAAAACCCTGGCATTTGAACAGGGGTGTGTAGACTTTTTATAGCCACTGTACACCAGTGACACAATGCATGTGGCATGCATTACACATGATGATACAGAAAGAGCAATAGCACCGCATCCAATAGCACCGCATCCAATGGGACCGCCACCCGGTCCCATTGGAAAAACTCGACATACCGAGAGAACTGAGGCGAAAACGCCGCGGCTGCCGGGCTGGAGTAAGGCGGAGGACAAAAAATATAAGGTACAGACCCTTCCTTCCATCTGTTGTCATGGGAAATGTACGGTCGATACTGGGAAAGTTAGATGAGCTAGCGGCTATCTCCCGTTATGATAGCACTTACCGGGAGTGCTCTCTCCTTTTGTTTACTGAGACGTGGCTAACTGAACTAGCAGCAGATGCTAACATTGAGCTGGAGGGTTTTCACATGATACGAGCTGACCGAACACCAGACAGTGGCAAAGCAAGGGGCGGTGGAGTGATAATTTAAAATCCCAGGTGCACAACCGAGAGGTTTCGTAGGTCCTTCCTACCAACGGCTGTCAGACTGTACAACCTAAGCAGGGCTGCTCGCAGAGATAGCAAAAAGACGTAACAAACTAATAGTTTTTTGAATGCAAAAGATGCAATAGACTTACACAATGGTCCCCTCCGGCATACAACTAGGAAAATACCGGTCGCTATGGAGGGTGAGAATATGTATGGGCACATAATCATACCATGTAGGATAACTAAGTAGACAGTTATGCTGTTTCATCCCATCTAGCAACAATGCTCTGCACTGTGTGTGTTTATATATTTACATATTTATTCCATCTAGCTACAATGCTCAGCACTGGGTGTGTTTATATTTATATATCTATATATTTATTCCATCTAGCTACAATGCTCCGCACTGTGTTTTTATATATCTACATATTATTCCATCTAGCTACATTGCTCCGCACTGTGTGTGTTTATATACTTGCATATTTATTCCACCTAGCTGCAATGCTCCGTACTGTGGGTGTTTATATATTTACATATTTATTCCATCTAGCTACAATGCTCTGCACTGTGTGTTCATATATTCATATATTTATTCCATCCAGCTACAATGCTCTGCACTGTGTGTCTGTGTGTGTGTGTGTATATATATATTTTATAGTAATATGTACATATGTATATTAGCTGCTCTTGCTTGCTTGTTTTTTTCTTGCCTTCTGATTGTTGCTCTGAGTGTTGCTATCCCTGTGCTGTTGCAATCCTGGAATTTCCCCGTTGTGGGACTAATAAAGGCTTATCTTATCTTATCTTATCTTATCATACAGAAACTTGCTGCACCAATGAACATTTTAGACATGTGCTGAGATGTTAAGTGGATAATTTCGACTTACTCAGTTCAGTCATTCTCATCTTAATTAATTACCCTGCAGAACAGTCCATGGACACCCATGAAACCCTTTTTCTATTGTTGGATCAATAATTTTACAATATTGTGTTCTGAGTTTTGGACCCCAACATTATGGAAAGGTGAATTAAAAAAAAACTGAAGCTGGGAAATGTGGGATTTATAAATTATAGTACAACTCATCATAAAAACAGTAGGTCAAAACAAAGGGAAAAATTATGTTAAACGGCAATAAAATACTAACAGTATGCAACAACATGCATGATAGCCATCAGATGTCACTGTTCTTAGTTAGAATTAAGCCTGTAAGCTTTGAAAGCCTCAGAGCTTCATTGAGGCTTCAGCTGGCCATTTACTGCTGAAGAGCTGTAGCATTTATTGTTGTTTAAAAGCAGCCTACCATATACATTTACTGCTGTTTACAGCCTGTTAATGCTTACTTTACTCCTGCTACGATCAACAAACCCCCCCCCCACTCGCTCTCTTGCTCGACCACTCGCACAGAGCGTCACTTGCTGGCGGACACTATAATTGCATTTAAGAATGCAGTTTCAAATACGATCAAAATTATCAAATTTGGTGACGCTATCACTGAAACTTGTCCGGTGCACTTTTCAGGTACTGTAGCACTGCCATGTAAGAGATGAGAGCCCGCGATCAAGTGGTTTCTGAGTTAGTAGGGTGACAAAGTTTGCTACATACATATGTACACATCCAGACCGCAGAATCCCTTTTATATATATAGATTGCAGGGACATGTTCAGAGATGGAAGTTGGGCATTACTATATGTATGACTGACTAGACAAAACATAAAACAGAAATGCCAATGAATAGTACATTTTACAATACATAATATGCGCATGATGTCACAGAACAGAATTCATGGCAGTTAAAAAACATTTGAGTGGTAAAATTAGTGGCAGCTTTAGGGTGTATGCAGTAAAACACACAAAAAACACAGTATTCAGTCACAGCAGTAAACAGAGTACCTGTTTGCACGTCAGAGAGCTAATCTTAAATAATTAAAGGCTCACAACCACTCTACTTATATGTGTACTCTTACACACACATCACTACAGTCAAGTAAATAGTGTGGTTTAACATCCAAAGTTGGGGGGGGGGGGTACTATATGTACTGCTGTGACTAAACATTTGCTATGAGATGACTGTTGTTGTGAAATGGCACTATATAAATAAAGTTGAATTGAATTGATTTTTATGTTTTGCTGCATACAAACTAAAACTGAACTGTGTTTGCCACTCAGCGCTGTTATTATGGCAACTGCCCTGTTAACTGTCAAGAGTTCTGTTCCAGTGCATTCCTTCTAGGAGGTGTGTCAGAAAAGAAACCGGAATGGGGTCACAAAAAATTTATTTCAAAAGCAAGTTTTCCCCTTCAAAATAATGCCCCTCGAGTCTAACACTTTTCCATCCTTCTTCCTGGAAGGATTCACCCAGGATTCTCCGCAGCTTCATCGTCACAGTCCTCTTGATGGCTTCAAAGTCCAGAAAACATGTCCTCTTGATGACCCCGTTGAGGTTGGGGAAAAGGGAAAAAAAAAAAATCACATGGAGCCAGGTCAAGTGAATTGGCAGGTTGTTCCAGCTCAACCAGGTACTGCCAGATGCTCACGGCGTTGTGAGCCGGTGCATTGTTGCGATGAAGCAGCCACGAGTTGTTTTGCCAGAACTCTCGCCTCTTCTCGCGCACTGAACAAAGCAAATGTAGCAGAATCTCTTTGTAGACATGCTGGTTGATCATCTGGCCCTATGCCAAGAACTCAGTGTGGATGATGCCCTCACATCAAACAGCACACTAAGTCCTATTACTTTTCTGAGTGACATGTCTCATATATTGCTGGTGCACAGCACATAGGTGCAGCTATCATGACTCCAAGTATGAACTTCACCAACTTTATGAGCACAAAAAACTTCCCAGCCTGAAATTTGCTTCCTGTTGGGCACGCCTTATCTGACTTGCTTTGAAAAATGAACTCACTATAACACAGATCCAAATGCAGGAACAACCTGATTTTAACTCAAAAAAGAACACAAAGATTCTCTGATAGATTAGAATGGACTCTTCCACTTAAGCACAAAGGGAAGAAGATTCAACTGAACAAGATAAAACATCGAGCAAGTGCAGCACAATTGAAAAAGGGCACATGTGAAAATGGTGTTAATGCAGAATTGCTACACAGAGTAAATCGTCTGCCAGTCAGATGAGCAAAGTAGCTCCAGCGTAAGATTAGACATTTGTATGGTAATCAGTGGGAGTAGCTGGCAGCTTTGCATCATTCCAACCTTAAAAGAAGATTAGTAAGCCTCTTAGAAACTCACTTACTTGAGGGCATGCAAGGAAATGAACTCTGCCATGAGGCTCAGTCTAACATTGATTTCAGGAACACACTTGTGCATCAACACTTGAACAGTCATTCTTTAAACTTTACAAAGGTAAATTAATAACTGCAGTTCATTACCCAATTGAAATTTATATCCTTGGATCTGTTTTTTTAGATCATTAATTCCCAACATTACTGGCGGCCATCAATCTCTCTTTTTTAGAATGTTTTGTTTTTCTATCATTTTTTCCCCTCAGTGAAGTTCATAACGTTAACAGGATTTGTCATAGATACATATTTTACACTGAGGTAAGATGAACGTTTTAAGCCTGCTCCTAAAAAGCAGGTAAATTTTAACAGCACAAACTCACCTCTGAGAGCAGGGAGCAGCGAGTGGTCCTTCCTGTCATCACATTTGTTACACTCACTGAAGTACAGCAGCAAGAGCACATCCACCAGCACCCACACTAAAGAGGTGGTCAGCACCACCTTGCAGTAGGCAAACCGCCGCATCACCTTCCCGGGATTACAGCCAGGCAGCCAAACGAGGAGGTTGGAAGTGTGTGCGCTCAGGAGTGCTCAGGCTCCAGAGGAGGCATCTGAGCTCTGGAGACAGGTTGATGAAACAAGGGTGAGACCAGGGGGCATCATGTCATCCTTCAGGAGGGAAAGAAAAAATAATCATTGTAACTGCTTAAGCCTTCCTGTGACTTTAGGAAATGTAAATCTTTACAAAATAATGGGTCTAATGCAAGAACCATGTGCACAAGCAAATTTGTTTGTACGTACGGTTAGTTACAGTGCATCCAGAAAGTATTCACAGCGCTTCACTTTTTCCACATTTTGTTATGTTAGTCTTTTTCCAAAAAGGAAGAAATTCTTTTTTTTTCCTCAAAATTTTACACACAATACCCCATAATGAC
Source organism: Pholidichthys leucotaenia (assembly GCA_020510985.1). Classification (NCBI taxonomy): domain Eukaryota; kingdom Metazoa; phylum Chordata; class Actinopteri; order Cichliformes; family Pholidichthyidae; genus Pholidichthys; species Pholidichthys leucotaenia. Next base: position 42,402,934 of record CM035843.1, on the reverse strand, counting down.
AAAATGAAAAAAGGTTTTTGAGATTTTTGCAAATTTATTAAAAATAAAAAACTAAGAAATCACATGTACGTAAGTATTCACAGCCTTTGCTCAATACTTTGCTGATGCACCTTTGACAACAATTACAGCCTCAAGTCTTTTTGAATATTATGCCACAAGCTTGGCATACCTATCTGTGGGCAGTTTCGCCCATTCCTTTTTTTGCGGCACCTCTCAAGCGCCATCAGGTTGGATGGGAAGCGTTGGTGCAAAGCAATTTTCTGATCTCTCCAGAGATGTTCAATTGGATTCAAGTCTGGGCTCTGGCTGGGCCACTCAAGGACATTCACAGAGTTGTGCTGAAGCCACTCCTTTGATATCTTGGCTGTGTGCTTAGGGTCATTGTCCTGCTGAAAGATGAACCGTCACCCCAGTCTGAGGTCAAGAGCACTCTACAGCAGGTTTTCATCCAGGATGTCTCTGTACATTGCTGCATTCATCTCTCCCTCTATCCTGACTAGTCTTCCAGTTCCTGCCACTGAAAAACATCCCCACAGCATGATGCTGCCACCACCATGCTTAACTGTAGGGATGGTATTGGCCTGGTGATGAGCAGTGCCTGGTTTCCTCCAAACATGATGCCTGGCATTCACACCAAAGAGTTCAATCGTTGTTTCATCAGAAAAGAAAACTTTGTTTCTCATGGTCTGAGAGTCCTTCGGGTGCCTTTTGGAAAACTCCAGGTGGGCTTCCGTCTGGCCACTCTACCATACAGGCCTGAATAGTGGATTGCTGCAGAGATGGTTGTCTTTCTGGAAGGTTCTCCTCTCTTCACAGAGCAACGCTGGCGTTCTAACAGAATGACCATCGGGTTCTTGGTCACCTCCCTGACTAAGGCCCTTGTCCCATGATCGCTCAGTTTAGACGGCCAGCCAGCTCTAGGAAGAGTCCTGGTGATTCCAAACTTCTTCCATTTACCGATGATGGAAGCCACTGTGCTCATTGGGACCTTCAAAGTAGCAGAAATTTTTCTGTACCCTTCCCCTCGTGTGCCTCGAGACAATCCTGTCTCGGAGGTCTTCAGACAATTCCTTTGACTTCATGCTTGGCTTGTGCTCTGACATGCACTGTCAACTGTGGGACCTTATATAGACAGGTATGTGCCTTTCCAAATCATGTCCAATCAACTGAATTTACCACAGGTGGACTCCAATTAAGCTGTCGAAACATCTCAAGGATGATCAGTGGAATGAGGATGCACCTGAGCTCAATTCTGAGCTTCACTGCAAAGGCTGTGAATACTTATGCATGCTTGATTTCTTAGTTTTTTATTTTTAATAAATTTGCAAAAATCTTCATTTTTTTCATGTTGTCATTATGGGGTATTGTGTGTAGAATTTTGAGGGAAAAAATTAATTTAATCCATTTTGGAATAAGCCTGTAACATAAAATGTGAAAAAAAAATGAAGTGCTGTGAATACTTTCTGGATGCACTGTACATAAGAGATAAGCCTTTAATAGTCCCACAATGGGGAAATTCCAGGATTGCAACAGCACAGGGATAGCAACACTCAGAGCAATAATTTAGAAGATAAGAAAATAAGAGCAGTGAATATACATATGCACACAAATATATAAATATACACTACCGTTCAAAAGTTTGGGGTCACCCAGACAATTATTTTGTGTTTTCCATGAAAAGTCACACTTATTTATTACTCCTTCCGGTTCCGGCGCCACACGAGTTGGCTGCCTTTTGCAACAGCGGCTCAATTCTGAGTCATTTTATCTTTCTTCTTCTTTCTGATCCGGTGATAACTTTCTGATCCGGCACACCTTTCACTCTATATATATCACGGACACACAGATCGCCCCAAAGGTCTCCCGAGTCAGCGGACGGAGCCACTGTCTACAGCTGGAGACGATACAGCAGGGAAGAGCTAGCTAGCACTCAACCGCCACCCGGTGCTAACGGAGAAACTCGACATACCGGGGAACTGAAGCGAAAACGACGCTGGTGCCGGGCTGGAGTTCAGGCGGCATGCAAGAAATATAAGACAGAATAATAAAGAGCGATGGCAAGAACCAAGCAGACCGCCCGTAAATCTACTGGAGGAAAAGCCCCCCCCCAGGAAGCAGCTGGCCACCAAGGCTGCTCGGAAAAGCGCTCCGGCCACCGGCGGAGTGAAGAAGCCTCACCGTTACAGGCCCGGTACCGTGGCTCTGAGAGAGATCCGTCGCTACCAGAAATCCATGAAGCTGCTCATCCGTAAGCTGCCCTTCCAGCGCCTGGTGAGGGAGATCGCTCAGGACTTCAAGACCGACCTGTGCTTCCAGAGCTCCGCCGTCATGGCTCTGCAGGAGGCCAGCGAGGCCTACCTGGTGGGTCTCTTCGAGGACACCAACCTGTGCGCCATCCACGCCAAGAGGGTCACCATCATGCCCAAAGACATCCAGCTGGCCCGCCGCATCCGCGGAGAGAGAGCTTAGACTTTCTGCTGCACATCCACCAACCACAATGCTCTGCACTGTGTGTCTATATATATATATATATATATATATATATATTTATAGTAATATGTACATATGTATACTAGCTGCTCTTGTTTTTTCTTGCCTTCTGATTGTTGCTCTGAGTGTTGCTATCCCTGTGCTGTTGCAATCCTGGAATTTCCCCATTGTGGGACTAATAAAGGCTTATCTTATCTTATCTTATTTACCAGCATGAGTTGTAAAATGAATAGAAAATATAGTCAAGACACTGACAAGGTTAGAAATAATGATTTGTATTTGAAATAATAATTTTTTCCAGATACTCAACCTGCTCAAAGGAAGGTCAGTTTTATAGCTTCTCTAACCAGCTAAACTGTTTTCAGCTGTGCTAACATGATTGCACAAGGATTTTCTAATCATCCATTAGCCTTCTGACGCAATGAGCAAACACATTGTACCATTAGAACACTGGAGTGATAGTTGCTGGAAATGGGCCTCTATACACCTATGTAGATATTGCACCAAAAACCAGACATTTGCAGCTAGAATAGTCATTTACCACATTAGCAATGTATATTAGATATTAGAGTGTATTTCTGATTAGTTTGAAGTTATCTTCATTGAAAAAAACAGTGCTTTTCTTTCAAAAAATAAGGAAATTTCTAAGTGACCCCAAACTTTTGAACGGTAGTGTATATACACAGTGCAGAGAATTGTAGCTAGATGGAATAAACAGCATAAGGGTCTATTTAGTTACCCCACATAGTATGAATATGTACCTATACATACTGTCACCCTCCGTAGCGATTGATATTGTCCTAGTTGTATACTGGCGGGGACCATTTTGTATACTTTATATTTTATATAATTCTAAATGTGTTTATATGGAATCCTATAGTAATTGAATAGCGATACATTGTTTTCATGGGCTGTTTACACAGTTTTCTTGAACGTATTAGTGCTTGTTCAATCTGGAGTGGCTTGTTCATACTAACACTGCTTACTAACTACAAAAGATTTAGGGCCATATTACAAGGATGCAGTCCCTAATCAGTTGTCAGAGGTGCGGGGCATGTTCATGGGTGTTTCCAAGTTCATTTTGTTTTATTATGTGAATAACTTTGTTTCAACAAAATCTACAGGTTTCCCAATTCATGACTCTTTATAAATATATGCATTTTATGTTCTCTGAAGTCTGGGATGTAATAAAATTAAACACACGATTACACTTATTCCCCAGGCTGCCACAGCAGAGACTGCTGTCATTGAATTACTACAATGTTGCAATTTTGGGGGGACATTTCTATGGGTCTGTGCTCTTTTTTTTTTTTTTTTAAATAATCTTGTTTTCCTCCAATTGTGTGTCCTGAGCTGGGAGAGAGACATAGAGAGAAGAGGGAACTGAATTACCATTTTATGCACCGCAAAAAAAAAACAAATACAGAACTAGAAAAGCACTTGGAGAGCACAGACCTCCGCTGAGTGCCTCAGTTCTCCCTTCTATTGGGATTTTCCCCAAATATAATAGTCCTACATTTATTTTATCTATATTTTCAGATTCCTTGACCATCAAAACATATCTTTAGCAACTGGATTGACGTTGATATCTTTATTAGTTCAGTAGTTATTGAGAAAAATCACTTTTTCGGTAATGGCGGTTTTCTTCTAGATATAGCTCCATAGCTTTTGAAGATACAACAAATCCATTGGCACACTACTGATTCCTCAGTGTCTTGGCTATATTTTGGTGTTTGTTTTATGTTTATGTCTTAATTTGTTACCTTACAGTGATGCAAATTCCAAAGATGCCCTATTATTTCCTGTTGTGGATCACAGTATCCGGATTTTTTGCAGGATCTGTATCAGTTTTTGATATTTCGTAGAACCTATTGGGATCTTATCCTGCATTTTTTTGGCAAGCGTCCTGACCATTTATTGTGGAGTTATATACACATATGCTAAAAATGGCCCTATCTCGCAATGATAAAGAATCCTTTATCAAAATTCCTGGATCCAGACGGTGATCCAGACCACTCCCAAAATCTAATCATTTCTTCCTCGTCCCATTTGGGACTTGTCCTGAAAATTTCGTCAAAATCTGTTCATAACTTTTTGAGTTATGTTGGTAACAGACAAACAAACAGACAAACCCCGGTAAAAACATAACCTCCTTGGCGGAGGTAAATACGGATAGAGAAAAAAAAAACAAAAGTGACAACGTGGAAGCGCTTTTGTTTCAAGAGCGAGAGGGAGTCTGATGGATGGAGAAGAGAGGAAACTCCGGACTCTGAGTGTGAACTTCCACAGAAAAGAAAAAAAAAGTCACTGTCCGCTGACACATCTGTATGTCCACTCCAGGTAGGAAGGGCTATCCTATTGCATCCTATTTTATGGATACAAATTCATTTAGTAGGCTATATATAAAGAAAAGAAATTAAAAAACCTCTGCCGGCTGATGTCCAGTTCAGCACAATGACGATCTCTCTGAGATCGTTTCTGTTCATATAATCTGTTCTGTCATGCCAAATAAAGTCACGCACAGAGAGAAGATTCTCTCTCTTCGGCCACGCGCACTCAGTTCTCGCCGGTGTCTCTTCCTGGCAACAACAATCGCTGCCATGTCAGGTGCAAATTAATTAAGACATGTTTTTTGGGGGCGTTAAATCCTGGCGCAATTGGCAGGAGATCGACAACCGCAAACCTTAGTAAATCATCTTGCACCAGTCATTTAAATACTCTCCTCCCTCAAATTTGCATTTTGACATGATAATTCCTACAAATACATATGTAATGAAGCCAGGTGCAAATCCACACCTTTCCAGAGCTAACTTTGCGCTACGCCCTTTAGTAAATCTCAACAGTAATTTTTTAATGCCAAAAGAAGGTTTTGAGCTGGTGCAGCATATTAGTAAATCTAGCCCTTAATCTGTTGAACAGAAGAGTTGATTTCCTCTTAAGAGAATACACCGTGCTTGATAGTGGTAAAATGTTGAATACTTTCTCAACTTGGGAATCAGCTTTTGCAGATAGGGTGGCATTGAGCATGTTTCAATTCAGAAATTACTTTGTCCATGACTTTGACAGAGTTGTAAAATTTCCTTCAGTTATATTATCATTCATCTGAAGTAATCTTTTAAGAAGAACCAAATTAATGCTGGCGTACTGGATCAATTGAAAGGGCATAAGAGGTCACATCCTGCAAAAGCTATTCCTAATGATTTCTGGGAACACAATGAGTCCAACATTAGTAGCTTTGGATGGATAAGTGATGCCATTGCTGAGCAGGCAGGATTAAAACACGTAGATTTTAGCCCAACGGTCCTGTGGTCTGTTATTCCTCCATGGCTGTTTAAGATGCCACTAGTATATTTTGAAATACAACAACTGAGGAGGCAACATAAGCAATCAGCAACAGATTATATAGTGCATAAATATATTCAACAGAACCTCAGAAACATGTTGATAGCATTTACCGATGGTTCCAAGGACCCTATGACTGGTCGTAGTGGAGCTGCGGTATACATGCCTCAGTATAAAAAAATCTATCAATAAAAGAAACAGTAATCACTTATCAGTATACGCAGTTGAGCTAGTTGCCATTATATTAGCTCTACAGTGGTTGGAGATAAATTATAGGAATAATGCAGTCATTGCTTCAGATAGTTGGGCAGCTGTCAAGAGTGTTCAGTCACTGCAGTCGTGTAGGCAGGACCTAATTGTAGAAATCCACTCCTTAATTTACAACCTCTACAGTAAAGGTCAGTCAGTAAACTTTCTTTAGGTTCCAGCCCACGCTGCAATAGAGCGTAAGGAGGATGTGGATTTATTAGCAAAACAATCATTAAAATTTGAAGCAATAAATCTGGAAATCTCACTCAGTAAGGCAGAAGGCAAATCAATAATTAAAAAGTATATAGTGGAAAAGTGGCAAGAATATTGGGACTCAATAGATACTGGAAGATCTCTTTATGACATTCAAAAAGCAGGTGGACTCTGGAATGGGAGTTGGCAGAAACAGGAAGGAGGAAATACTCATCACACGATTAAGAATAGGACATACTACTTTGAACCAGACGCCACACAGAATAAGTAAACACCCAACTGGCAGCTGTGCACATTGTGGTTCTCTGGAAACAATTCAGCATGTTTTGTTGTAATGTCAGGGATACCAGGAACAAAGGAAACATCTGATTGCCGTCATGGAAAAGGCTAATTTAAGTTCTGGTTTGGAAAACATGTTAGGAACATCAGTCAAAGAAATATATGTAGGTCTTTTGAGATATTTAAGTGCAACTGGATTAATTAAAAGAATTTAGTTGTTTTATTTTTTCCTGCCATTCTCTTGTCCACACTCCAACCCGGTGGGTGGTGATGGTGCACCTCACCTTCACATCAAGAAGAAGAAGAAGAAGAAGAGCGATATAAAGTGAAGTATGTGGCGGTAATGCACCTGTAAGCTGGTTGCCAACCGCCAATCTAAAAGAAGAAGAAACCATCTCATTTTTGTAAAGTGCCTTGAGATGACCTATGCTGTGATTTGGCGTTATAAAAATAAAATTGAATTGAACTGAATAATGAATCAGCAATCAGTTTTGTGATTTGTCTGCCTTGTACGTATGTGTCTATACAAAAGTATCTCTGTGTGTGTGTCCGATTACTGACGTTTTCTCTGTGTGCTTTCCTTTTTGGCTTAACGGGGTGAACGTGCCATTAGACAAAAGCATCTACAACTACCACCACTCCAGAGCCAGACACATCATTGAGAATACATTTGGCATCCTTGTGGCACGCTGGAGAATCCTTGGCCGATGACTGGAATTCCTCCTGGAGAAAGCTGTGAAGACTGTGAAAGCCTGCATAGTGTTGCACAACTTTGCCTACACTGATGAAGTCAGTGCGGCTGAAACGCGATACATCCCAAATTTTGCTGACACGGAAGCTACAGGGGTATCTCAACCAGGCGAGTGGCAAAGAGTGGTTCAGGGGGACAGGAGTGTGTTCGAACATCTGAATGTGCAAATTCTGTCGCGGAGCCGATCAACCAGGGCTGCCATCGCTGCAAGGACCTCATCACGTTTTTCCCCATCGATCGCCCCAGGGGATCGTACCATGACAACACCATTGTAAACCCAGGACAACTTACATAGGAACTCATAATAGCACAATTTTTGTGTTTACTCATGTCAGTGTGTACCTGACAAAAAAAATGGAAAAATAAAGCCGATGACTAACATTTCATTTGTTGTCATCAATGTTCAGCTTCTGCTTCTTCTTCTCTTGGTTACTGGCGGACAGCAAGCTGCACATCACTCTGTCGAGTGATGAGCCTGTCGAGCGTAACATGACTATATCGCTGCTTCGCTCTGCCTGTTCACGGCGGCACAGCTTCCGAGGTGAATCAGCGGTCCAAATTCAAAATCACCCTTCATGGACATCTCTTGTGGTGTGCCCCAAGGGTCAGTTTTGGGACCCAAACTCTTTATTTTGTATATACAGTGGGGCAAAAAAGTATTTAGTCAGCCACCAACTGTGCAATTTCTCCCACTTAAAAGATGAGAGAGGTCTCCAATTTTCATCACAGGTATACCTCAACTATGAGAGACAAAATGAGAAAAAAAAAATCCACAAAATCACATTGAAGGACTTTTAATGAATTAATTGGTAAATTCCTCGGTAAGATAAGTATTTGGTCAATAACAAAAGTTCATCTCAATACTTTGTTATATACCCTTTGTTGGCAATGACAGAGGTCAAACGTTTTCTGTAAGTCTTCACATGGTTTTCACACACTGTTGCTGGTATTTTGGCCCATTCCTCCATGCAGATCTCCTCTACAGCAGTGATGTTTTGGGGCTATCGCTGGGCAACACGGACTTTCACCTCCCTCCAAAGATTTTCTATGGGGTTGAGATCTGGAGACTGGCTAGGCCACTCCAGGACCTTGAAATGCTTCTTACGAAGCCACTCCTTCATTGCCCGGGCGGAGTGTTTGAGATCACTGTCATGCTGAAAGACCCAGCCACGTTTCATCTTCAATGCCCTTGCTGATGGAAGGAGGTTTTCACTCAAAATCTTGCGATACATGGCCCCATTCATTCTTTCCTTTTCACAGATCAGTCGTCCTGGTCCCTTTGCAGAAAAACAGACCCAAAGCATGACGTTTGCACACCCATGCTTCACAGTAGGTGTGGTGTTCTTTCTCCTCCAAACACGACAAGTTGAGTTTTTACCAAAAAGTTCTATTTTGGTTTCATCTGACCATATGACATTCTCCCAGTCCTCTTCTGGATCATCCAAATGCTCTCTAGCAAACTTCAGACGGGCCTGGACGTGTACTGGCTTAAGCAGGGGGACACGTCTGGCACTGCAGGATTTGAGTCCCTGGCGGCGTAGTGTGTTACTGATGGTAGCCTTTATTACTTTGGTCCCAGCTTTCTGCAGGTCATTCACTAGGTGCCCCCATGTGGTTCTGGGATTTTTCCTCACCGTTTTCGTGATCATTTTGACCCCACAGGGTGAGATCTTGCGTGGAGCCCCAGATCGAGGGAGATTATCAGTGGTCTTGTATGTCTTCCATTTTCTAATAATTGCTTCCACAGTTGATTTCTTCACACCAAGCTGCTTACCTATTGCAGATTCAGTCTTCCCAGCCTGGTGCAGGTCTACAATTTTGTTTCTGGTGTCCTATGACAGCTCTTTGGTCTTGGCCATAGTGGAGTTTGGAGTCTGACTGTTTGAGGTTGTGGACAGGTGTCTTTTATACTGATAATGAGTTCAAACAGGTGCCATTAATACAGGTAACGAGTGGAGGACAGAGGAGCCTCTTAAAGAAGAAGTTACATGTCTGTGAGAGCCAGAAATCTTGCTCGTTTGTAGGTGACCAAATACTTATTTTACTGAGGAATTTACCAATTAATTCATTAAAAATCCTTCAATGTGATTTTCTGGATTATTTTTTCCTCATTTTGTCTCTCATAGTTGAGGTATACCTATGATGAAAACTGGAGACCTCTCTCATCTTTTAAGTGGGAGAACTTGCACAATTGGTGGCTGACTAAATACTTTTTTGCCCCACTGTAAATGACATATGCCAAGTATCAAAAATTCTGAAATTTATTTTGTTTGCGGATGACACAAATATCCTTTGCACTGGTGAGAATTTGCAGCAGGTTTTAGAGGTGGTCACAACTGAAATGAAAACGTTAACGCAGTGGTTCAACAAAAATAAATTATCTCTAAATCTAAAAAAACCAAAGATTATGTTGTTTGGAAATTATAAAATAAATCATGAAATAATGGTAACGATAGATGATACCAGAATAGAAACAGTACATGAAAATAAGTTTCTGGGGGTGACACTAGACAATAAAATCTGCTGGAAACCTCACATCAGTCACATCCGGGCCAAGCTAGCAAAATGTATAGGCATACTGGGGAAGACGAGACACATCTTGGACTATAAATCATTGGTCTTACTGTACAATTCACTGTTTTTACCTTATCTTAACTATTGTGTAGAAGTCTGGGGAAACACCTACAAGACCAACCTACAGTCAATATGCACATTACAAAAAAGAGCTATAAGGATAATAAACAATGTAGGATATAGAGACCATACCAATTCGTTGTTTTTAAAGTCACATGTCATAAAGTTCATCGATTTAGTTAAATTTAAGACAGCACAAGTAATGTACAGGGCAATTAATAATCAACTCCCAACTAATATACAAAAAATATTTAAAAAAAGAGACAATGATCATAATTTGAGAGGAGACTTGAACTTTACAAAATCCAAGATACGAACAACCAAGAAAAGTCTGTGCATATCTGTCTGTGGGGTGGATTTGTGGAACAGTCTGGAGCCGGAACTGAAACTATGTACAAACAGAAATCAGTTCAAAAAGAGGTATAAACATTATTTGCTGAAAGGACATATGTTAGAAGGGTAGTATTTATATGTACGATTCATTATGTTCACTCTGGGACATTATGGGACACTATGGAATGGTGGGTGGGACAGCACTGTGTATATCTGTGTTGTTTGAGGCTGGTTTTGATGTATGGACATCAATGTATGTTAGGATGGATGGGTGCTAATGTTGATTTGTAAAAAATACAGTAAATTGTTTACTTGGGGTCTTAAAGGTGGTAATTTGTATATAATTCACATGGGTGTATTTATGGAAAAGAGGAGATGGAATTAAGTGTTCACTTCTTCCTTCTCCCTTTCGAACAGTGTATACTGTTACTTTATTGCATTTGTCATTTGTTTTGTTTTTGTTATACTTTTTTGTTCGAAATAAAGTATCTATCTATCTATCTAAAAGAATATTGAGCTAGTGAGCAAAAACAGAACATTTTGTGGCTCGTCATAACCCCAGTAACTACATAAATTGTCATAACGGCAGTCGTTGCACACACCATTTTCTCCAACATTTCTTTTTCTCTGTGCAGCAATCATTAAAAGTTGCTTTTTCTTAACATTTTTTTAGCTCCAACTCCATCACATTCTGTTCTTGTCCGTCACCATTTCATAAACAGAAACATACGATGAAGTTGTGTGTTCTTGAAAAATAAAGGAAACATTTTCTCAAACTTATCTGTATTGTTTTTCCAAAATTAAATCACATTGTATGTTGTTGAACACACATCACCACATTCCCTGTTAAGCTGGTGTGGCATCCACTTGAGTGATAGTTATCATTATTGTGCTTGCGATCACTGCGTATGCTGTCACTGAACAGAACACATGGCAGTTCAAACACCGAGTGGCAAAAATGAGTGGCAGCATTAGGTGGGATGCATTAAAACACAAAAAATACACACAGTATTCAATCACAGCAGTACACAGAGTACCTGCTTGCATTGTGGAGAGCTAATCTTATTCCAGCTTGTATTAATTGGCAGCTAAATAAATAAATACATATAGCAGTCTGTCGGGGGCGACAATGACTGTTTCATTTAGGTCAGATCAAATTCTTCCACGCAGCTTTGTCCTTCGCCTTCCGCCGCCAGTAACTCCTGACCTAAAGGCTCGGAATGTGTTCTTCACTTCCCATGTGCTCCTTGGTCTTTACCCACACATCACTACAGTCAAGTAAATGGTGTGGTATTAACATCAAAAGTAAAGGAGGTACTCTGTGCACTGCTGTGACTACATTATTTTATATGATTTTTATGTTTTGCTCTATTCAAAATAAGGCTGCATGTCCACCAAAGGCGTTTTTTGTTGCTCGACCTCCCTGAACGTTTTTTTCAGTGCTTGTGCGCTGCATTCTGGAAAAAAAAAAGTCTGTGCCCTGTATCCCAGCAACAGCTTGTCACTCACAGCTCAGCACTTCCGCTTTTCCAATGGTCAGACTTTCTACTTATTTTTAATAGTAGTTTCTAAATAACAATGGACAAGAAACGTATTCTAGCATTGGTAGCAGCTCTGGATGCAAAATATGATGACATGGAAAATGGGAGTGTGAGTACAAACTGTATCGGCGTCCTATGTCCCACCCTTCCTTATTCTGATTGGCTGCTTAGAAAGGTCTGACATTGATGAGCTCAGCTGTAGTCTGAAAAGTTGGAATTTTTTCAACTCTGAGCGCCACAACAAAAAGCAGCCACCGCCAAGAGCATTTCAGCACCATAGACGCTGAACTACAAAGAGCAGGGGTCTCAAACTCATTCCATGGAGGGCCAAGACCCTGCAGGCTTTACCTCCATCCAGTGTCTTCAGCAGGTGTTTTCATTGATCAGCAATCAGTGGAAAGAAATTCAGTGAAATCACCTGTTGAAGACACTGGGTGAAGGTAAAACCTGCAGGGACTTGGCCCTCCATGGAATGAGTTTGAGACCCCTGACATAGAGAATGAATAGAAAATAGTCGCCCACAGTGGGAAAAAACGCATTTGGTGGACACGCAGCCTAAAGCTGTCACATGTCAGTGATGTGTTGCTATGGTAGCTATCCTGCAACTGCCAAGAACTCTGTTCCAATGCATCACTTCTATAAGCCAGAAAATCCACTTATTCTGTGGGAAAACCGTTTTGTCCCTCAGATTAGCAGTTTTTTTATTCCCATGTCAAGTATTTCCTAGAATGTAGCTGTGAAATTCCAAACAACAAACATTCAAGTACAAACACTTTCTCTCCCATTTACCTTTACGGCCATTTTTGATTTCAATGTGTACTAGTGCATTGCCTGTAGAATGCAAGTATTCCTGTCTGAAACAGGTATCCCAATCAGGCTTTACATGCCCAAATGTACGCTGTGTTTGAAAGTGAAATGCAAAGAGGTGTAGCCTATATGTAGGCAATCACATGTGAGACTTAAAAAAGGAGTAAATGGCACTAAGACTTATTTGATTGTGTGAATATTAATTACAGAATACAAATATTGAAAATGCATGGGACATCCAATATTGGCGACTGTTTCAGATCCCTTGTTTATTTTTTGTCAAATCACTTATTTGTGTGATCTTTTATCACTTATATTCAAGATAATAGTCTATCTTGCACTTTGGGGAATGGGAGTTGTTCAGTCATCATAACTAGTGCATACCTGTGCATGCCCGATACCCGTGCATGCCCATAGAAAGTTACTGTTACCATGGCAACAGTAAACATGGTGAAACCTACCTTGACGATCTTTGACGTCACCACTCGTTCAGTGATGCCTTCCTTTATTCTGTGATGCCTGAAGTCGGTGCATTGTGACATGCACTACACAAATAGCAGAGATAAACAAACCTATCATCTGGTCAGTCACTGCAACAGATACTGGAGTTGGTTTGTCTTGGCCTGTCTTTGCTACTGATAATACCTCTATCTGCCAAGAATGTGCTGCTAGTCCAGCAAAAGCTAGTGGTACGCAAATACTTTGCAAGCAGTTTCATGAAATGGTCAGTCAGAAAGCGACTCATACCGGCTTGGATGTCGCCCGGGTTTGCAGAGTTGGGAGTTCCTGGTGGCGAAGGGCGGGGGATGGAGATGTGTGGAGGAATCTGATCGGACCGTAACTGAGACAGCCATTGTTGCCTGCGACAGACTGCTATGATGGGGGCCGACATCTTGGCCGTGGCAACTGTGGAGAGTGATGATATAGAGTGAAGTACAAGGAGACAAAGAAGAGTGATGTCCGAGTTGAGGTTTGATTGGAAACAGCAATGATGTTAGAAGGACTACAGAGTGAAGTACGAGGAGACGAAGAAGAGTGATGTCTGAAGATAGAGTTGAAGTTCGATTGGACACAGCAATGTTGACAGAAAGACTACAGCTCCTGACCAGATAGACTGATGATATAGAGTGAAGTACATGGCAGTAATGGACCTGTAAGCTGGTTGCCAACTGCCAATCAAATTTAAAAGAAGAAGAAGATTTCAATTATATATAGAGATAAGTATGTGGTGGTAATGCACCTGGACAGGGTTGCCAGCTGGCAATCAGATCTACAAGAAGAGGAAGAGTGATTTAAAGTGAAGTATGTGGCGGTAATGCACCTGTAAATCTGGTTGTCAACCGTCAATCAAATCTAAAAGAAGAAGTTTAGTTTATATCACTGTCCAGTAATGGAGTTAGGTGAAATATTGAATTTCTTCTGTGTATTGTCAATAAAATCATGCAGTACTATGACAGGCCACGTTTACAAATATTTGAGACCCATTGTCTGCTGCTGCAAAGGGCTACGATCCACCGGTTCAGCTACTGCTTCCCCGCCAGGCCCCACCCCCGCCCCATCTCGTGTTCCATCCATCCATCCATCCATCCATCCATCTTCTAGAGCTTTTCTGGAGGTCCGGGTCGCGGAGGCAGCAGTTCAAGCAGAGAAGCCCAGACTTCCCTCTCCCCGGCCACCTGCTCCAGCTCTTCAGAGAGGATACCAAGGCATTCCCAGACCAGCTGGGAGACATAGTCTCTCCACCGAGTCCTGGGTCTGCCCCGGGGTCTCCTCCCAGTGGGACGTGCCTGAAACACCTCAAGTGGGAGACGTCCAGGAGGCATCCTAATCAGATGCCCATACCACCTCAACTGACTCCTTTCAATGTGGAGGAGCAGCGGTTCTACTCTGAGCCTCTCCCGAATGACTGAGCTCCTCACCCCATCTCTGGGGGTGAGCCCAGCAATCCTACAGAGAAAGCTCATTTCAGCTGCTTGTATCCACGATCTTGTTCTTTCGGTCATTACCCAAAGCGCGTGACCATAGGTGAGAGTAGGAACATAGATTGACTGGTAAATCGACAGCTTTGCCTTAGAACTAAGCTCCCTCTTCACCACAACAGACCGGTACAACGTCTGCATCACTGCAGATGCTGCTCCAATCTGTCTGTCAATCTCTCGCTCCATTTTCCCCTCACTCGTGAATAAGACCCCAAGATACTTAAACTTCTCCACTTGGGGCAGGAGCCTGTCCCCAACCCGGAGAGGACAATCCACCTTTTTCCGGCTGAGGACCATGGACTCGGACTTGGAGGTGCTGATTCTCATTCCAGCCACTTCACACTCTGCGGCAAACCGTCCCAGCAAGAGCTGTAGGTCATTGCTGGATGAAGCCAACAGGACAACATCATCTGCAAACAACAGAGATGAGATCCTGTGGTCACTAAGCATGACACCCTCCGTTCCCTGGCTGCGCCTAGAAATCCTGTCCATAAAAATTATGAACAGGATCGTGACAAAGGGCAGCCCTAGCGGAGTCCAACTCTCACTGGGAATGACTCCGACCAAGTGTTGGCAATACAAACCAAACTCTCAAAACGGTCGTACAGAGACCGAATAGCTCGTAACAACAAGCCCAATACCCCATACTCCCGAAGCACTCCCCACAAAAAACCACGAGGGACGCAGTCAAATGTCTTCTCCAAGTCCACAAAACACATGTAAACTGGTTGGGCAAACTCCCACGAACCCTCGAGAATTCTCGAGAATGTAAAGAGCTGGTCCGATGTGCCACGGCCAGGATGAAAACCACATTGCTCTACCTGAATCCAAGGTTCGACCAACGGCCGGACTCTCCTCTCCAGTACCTTGGCATAGACCTTCCCAGGGAGGCTGAGGAGTGTGAGCCCTCTAAAGTTGGAGCACACCCTCCAGTCCCCTTTTTTGAAGAGAGAAACCACCACCCCGGTTTGCCATGCCAAAGGCACTGCCCCTGACCTCCACGTGATGTTGCAGAGGCGTGTCAACCATGACAGCCCTACAACATCCAGGGCCTTGAGGTACTCGGGGCGAATCTCGTCCACCCCCGGGGCCCGGCAACCAAGGAGAATTTTAACCACCTTGGCAACCTCAGCCCCTGTGATAGGCAAGTCATCCCCCTCGTCCCCAAACCCTGCTTCCTCTGTGGAAGGCGCATCAGTGGGATTGAGGAGATCCTCGAAGTATTCCTTCCACTGCCCGACGATATCCCCAGTCGAAGTCAACAGCACCCCATCTGCACCATACACAGTGTGGACAGGGGGCTGCTTCCCCCTCCTGAGCCGCCGCCGGACAGTTCCATGGCCTCACCGAACTCCTCCCATACCCGGGTTTTTGCTTCAGCAACCACCCGAGCTGCACTCCGCTTGGCCTGCCGGTACACCTCAGCTGCTTCGAGAGTCCCACAAGCCAACCAAGCTTGATAGGACTCCTTCTTCAGCTTAATGGCCCCCCCACCACTGGTGTCCACCACTTGGTTCGGGAGTTGCCACCACGAGATGCACTGACCACCTTGCGGCCGCAGCTCTGGGCCGCCGCTTCAACAACAGAGGTGGAGAACAAGGCCCATTCAGACTCCATGTCTCCAGACTCCCTCAGAATGTGGTTGAAGTTCTTCCGGAGGTGGGAGTTGAAGACCTCCCGGACAGGAGCCTCAGCCAGACGTTCCCAGCACACCCTCACTATACGTTTGGGTCTACCAGGTCTGAATGGCTTCCTCCCCTGCCATCGGATCCAACTCACCACCAGGTGGTGATCAGTTGACAGCTCTGCACCTCTCTTTACCCAGGTGTCCAAGACATACGGTCGCAGGTCTGATGACACGACAACAAAATCGATCATCAACCTGCAACCTAGGGTGTCCTGGTGCCAGGTGCACATATGGACATCCTTATGCTTGAACATGGTGTTCATTATGGACAAACTGTGGTTAGCACAGAAGTCCAATAACTGAACACCACTCAGGTTCAGATCGGGCAGGCCGTTCCTCCCAATCACCCCCCTCCAGGTTTCACTGTCGTTGCCCACGTGCGCATTGAAGTCCCCCAGTAGGACAATGGAGTCTCCAAAAGGAGTACCCTCCAGCATCCCAGTCACAGACTTCAAAAAGGGTGGGTACTCTGAAACATCATTTGGTGCATAGGCACAAATGATGGTCAGGACCCGTTTCCCAACCCGAAGGAGCAGGGAAGCAACCCTTTCATCCACCGGGGAAAACTCCAATATAGAGGCAGCAAGGTGGGGGGATACAAGAATACCCACCCCTGCTCGTCGCCTCTCGCCCGGGGCAACTCCAGAAAAGGCCAAGCTCCAGCCCCTCTCCAGGAGACTGGTTTCGGAACCGGAGCTGTGGGTTGAGGTGAGGCCGACTACATCTAGCCGGTATCTCTCAACATCGTACACCAGCTCAGGCTCCTTCCCCACCAGAGAGGTGACATTCCACGTACCAAAAGCCAGTTTAGAAAGCTTGGGATCAGTCCGCCAAGGTCTCCGCCTTTGACCACCACCTAATCCACATAGCACCGGACCCCCATGATCACCTGCGGGAGGGAGCCCACCCATCTCGTGTTCTTCATGCCAAATTATCCATTAGACCTACGCAATCATGGCAACTGATTGTCAACCAGCTTACAGGTGCATTACCGCCACACACTCTATATACGTATGTCTGTCTGTTGCCTTCTTCTTTTAGATTTGATTGGCGGTTGGCAACCAGCTTACAGGTGCATTACCACCACGTACTTCACTCTATATCATCACTATCTGGTCAGGAGCTGTAGTCCTTCTATCATTATTGCTGTGTCCAATCGAACCTCAACTATCTTCAGACATCACTCATCTTCGTCTCTTCGTACTTCACCCTATATCATCACTTCACTCCACATCATCACTCTATACATCGCTTTGTGACGTTTTCCTCCTAGCTTTGTGACGTTCTTCTTCTTCTTTAATCTCATATCTGTGTCTCATCTCATTCTTCTTCTAGCTGTAGTCCATATCTGCGTCTGATCTCATTCTTCTTCTTTTAGACTTGATTGGCAGTTGATCCACCAGCCCAAGATGTCTAAGAACTTAAAGATCCCCCACTTAACAAGTCTTCAACTGCTTCCCAATGTAGCCCCTTAATGCCAGGATATTTTTCTGCTGCTTTCACAATGATTTTGATTTTTTTCTGTTTTCTTGGAAGTCTGCACAGTGCAGTTTATCACATCTACCACAAAAAAAGACAATTATTTTCCTTCAAAACCAGAGTATCTTCCTTAATTCTACTGCATGCACTGCAAGTCTGCACACTTTCCCTGTTCGAGTACACTCCACTTTTTTAGCTGGTGTAGGGGTCAAGAATTGAGGAGACTGAATGATTTTTCCAGTAACTGCTTTAATTCCCCATTCATCCTACGTCCTCTCTCGATCGGAGTGAAAAGAGACAGGACGCAGTCACACACATACATTTATACATTCATCTTCTAACAATACATCACACACAAAAGTCACAATACTCAGCTACATCCTTTCATCTCTAATAGAACACCCAGAGTCCTTCTGTTCTCCTTTCCGACCCCCAAAGGTCAGGCCGGGTAATCTTCTCCTCTCTCCTGAGTCCCCAGGGGGTGCAGACATGTCTTCCTCTCGAGGTGTGAAGTCAATACACATGGCTAGCTCAAAGTCTCTCTTGGCTGAATTCAGCCAGCCACATGTGAGTTACGTAGGTTATAACTATGGGCTCCACATCACTCCCCCCTTCCACGTGAAAGTCTGGGCACCCACATACAGTCATACAACAGTCATACAGCACATCACCCCCCTAACAGAATCTCACAGCAACCCAAACAACCTGACCAAAAAAACAAAAAAACAAAACACATCATTCTGCATGCAGCTTAGGTTTCAATCTTCTCCCGAATCTGCTGTATGCAGGTCTCCTGCTCTGTGTTGGGCCGTCCTGCTGTGCATCTGTGGAGTGAGGGGGAGAAGGGTTATTTGCCCCCCGTGGGGGGTCCCGGGGCCGCCCCTTTGGAGGCCTGCCGCGTCGAGGCACGCCCGCCGGCCGTACAGACTCGTTATGCAACACAAAAGCAGGCTTTAATCTATCGATACTGATCGTCTCCCTCCTGCCCCCCAAATCTAGCACGAAATATTTCTCTCCAGTTTCCAGCACTCTGAATGGACCGTCATAAGGTGGGCGGAGACTATGCCGCTGAGCATCGTGCCTGACAAAAACAAACTCTGCGTCTCGTAAAGCCTGGGGCACGAACACACGCAGGAAAGAGTGATGAGCGGGGCCCGGGAGCATTTCTGCTCCCGTGTTACTCAGAGACCCCCGGATCGGGGAGGGCCCTGGTGCCGTGTGGTCAGGTAAAAACTCGCCTGGCAGCCTGAGCGGTTGTGCGAAGACTAATTCTGCTGGTGAGGCATCTAGATCCTCTTTGGGTGCCGAACGCAACCCCAGTAAAACCCATGGTAGTTTGTTTACCCAATCTGTGTCCGTCAGTGACGCTCTGAGGGCTGCCTTCAAAGACCTGTGAAAACGCTCGCATAAACCGTTGGCCTGGGGATGGTAAGCGGTCGTGCGATGTACCGCCGCTCCTAAGCCGCTGGCCACTGCTGACCACAGTTCCGACGCAAATTGAGGTCCCCTATCAGATAATATCTGACGGGACCCCGAACTGCGCTACCCAGGCTGTTAAAAAAGCGCGTGCCACCTCTGCCGCTGTGGTCGATGTTAACGGGACCACTTCCGGCCAACGAGTGGTTCGGTCTACCATTGTCAAGAGATGCGTGAACCCTTGTGAAGTGGGCAGGGGGCCCACGAGGTCCACGTGCACATGATCGAACCTTTTAGCCGGAATGTGGAACGGTTCTAAGGGCGCCTTAGTGTGCCTGTGAATCTTACTGCGCTGGCAAGCCATGCAGGTTTTAGCCCACTCCTTCACGTGCTTGCGCAGGCTCGGCCAAACAAACTTCTCCGCCACCATTTTCACCGAAGCGCGCACCCCTGGGTGCGCTAGGGAGTGCACGGCGTCAAAAACACGACGGCGCCACGCGGCTGGCACCACCGGGCGCGGTCGCCCCGTGGATACATCGCAAATAAGCGGGGGGAAACCGGTTTGTAGATTTCTGCGTTCCAGCCTTAACCCTGTTGGTCCAGACAGGAGCGCGTGCACGTCCGCGTCCTCGCTCTGCTCCGCCGCCATGGCTGCATAATCTATTCCCACGTGGACCGGAGCCGCGCGCATGTCCGCGCTGTTACCGCACTCTGGGTAAGCGGCCGCGCAATCCGTTTCCGCGCGGACGGTTGCTGTTACCGCGCGTGACAAACAGTCTGCCACCACATTGATTTTACCGGCTACGTGCTGAATATCGGTGGTAAATTCAGAAATTGCAGCCAGCTGTCTCTGTTGCCGCCCTGACCACGGTTCTGAAGTTTTGGACATCGCAAAAGTGAGCGGTTTGTGGTCGACAAACGCGGTGAAACGCCGCCCTTCCAACCAGAACTGGAAATGGCGAATAGCCAAGTGGACCGCCAGCAGCTCCCTGTCAAACGCGCTGTATTTTCGCTCAGCCTCGCGTAGGGACCTGCTAAAGAATGCGAGTGGTTGCCAAACCCCGGCAACCTGCTGCTCCACTACGGCCCCTATGGCCACATCTGACGCGTCCGTGGTTAGTGCTATGCAGGCTGCTGGGTCTGGGTGGGCCAACAGTGCCGCGTTTGCCAGTGCCCATTTAACCTCTGTGAATGCGCGCTCCCGCTCCGGGGACCATTCAATCACATGGGAGGGCTTCTGCTTTTTGAGCGCAGTGTACAAGGGCTGCATAAGCTGCGCTGCGTGAGGTATGAAACTGTTATAAAAATTCACCATCCCCAAAAATTCTTGCAACGCCTTTACCGTTCGAGGCTGGGGAAAATCTGCCACCGCGCGTACTTTGGCCGGCAGAGGAACTGCTCCCTCCGAGGAAACGCGGTGCCCTAAAAAGTCTATTTGTACCACGCCAAAATGGCACTTGGCCGGGTTGATTATCAACCCATGCTCTCCTAACCTCTGAAAAACTGTCGTGAGGTCTTTTGCGTGCTCCTCCTCGGAGGTGCTGGCTACCAAAATGTCGTCTAAATAGACAAAAACGAAAGGAAGGTCGCACAACACTGCATTCATCATCCGTTGGAAGGTTTGTGCGGCGCCTTTAAGGCCAAAAGGCATTCGTAAAAACTCAAAAAGCCCAAACGGGGTTATTACGGCTGTTTTGGGGATGTCCTCTGGTCGGACCAGGACTTGGTGATAACTGCGGACCAGATCTATTTTAGAAAAAATTTGCGCCTTCGCCAAATGCACCGAAAAGTCCTGGATATGCGGAATCGGGTACCGGTCCTGCGCTGTGGCATTGTTCAACCTGCGGTAATCGCCACAAGGTCTCCATGAGCCGTCAGCTTTAGGTACCATGTGGAGGGGGGAAGCCCAAGCGGACTTCGAGCGGCGAATTATGCCCAACCTTTCCAGGTTGGCGAACTCCTCGCGCGCAATGGAGAGTTTAGTTGCATCCAAGCGCCGAGCCTTCGCAAAAACGAGTGGGCCACTCGTGGTAATAAAGTGCTCCACCCCGTGCTTCGCCACCTTAGCTGAAAAAGTAGGAACTGTGAGTGCTGGGAACTGGTGTAGAAGGCTGTGAAACTTACCACCTGCTGTGGCGACGTTGGTCTGTACTGGCGGCGGGCACACCCGAGCTGCACAAGGGATAGAACAGAAAGAGAGTGCATTTACTAGTCGTTTGTTGGCCAGATCAACTAACAAACCATGTGAACACAGAAAATCAGCACCTAACATATTGAAGCTCACTGCCGCCACGATGAAACTCCACTCATAGGCGCGGCCGTGGAAGGACAGAGACAAGGTTCTCTCTCCGTACATCTTGATGCTGGAGCCGTTGGCCGCTGTCGCTCCGTCTCCACGGGGTCCCGCGACCCGATCAGCATAGGTGGCAGTGATGAAGCTCCTCTGGGCTCCGGTGTCCACTAGGAATTGCCGCCCGGAGCCCGCGTCTGTCAGATAAAGCAGCTTGTTCCGTTCGCCGAGAGTGGAAGCTGCTAACGACTCATGGCCCGATCGTTTCCCTGCTTTTTTGAACTTGCAGGGCGGAATGCATTTGTGCGCCTTCCCAGCGAAACGTCGATGGTAAAAACAGAGGCCGTCATCTCCCCTGCCACGGAATCTCGCCGCTGCTGTCGCCACTGGGGTGGTCACTGCTGTCTCTGGCTCCACACTGCCCCCGGCCACCGCGCCAAGGTCTGCCGCTGCCACGGAAGCCTCTGGTTCCTCGCAGGCGTTGAGGAGCCGCTCTGCCTCCTGGGCCAGGTCGCGGAAGTCCTGCTGGGTCAAACATCTCCTGCTGGACAGGGAACCTCTCGTGTGCGCTGGAAGGGTTCTCAGGAAAATATGTTTGAAAAGGAACGCGTCGTTGTCCGTCCCGATCATTTGCAGCATGTCCTCCATGAGGACAGTCGGCCTGCGTCCACCTCTGTCGCGCAGGTCCAGCAGCTGCCTGGCTCTTGCCTCAGACGACGGCACGAAGCTCCTGATGAGGGTGGCTTTCAGCGCGTCGTATTTGCCGGCAGCGGGTGGTTGCTTCACCAGGCTCCGCACACACCAAGCCGTGTGGCTGTCGAGCGTCGCGATGACATTATGGAATTTAATGTCATCCGCTGAAACTCCCCCGAGCAGGAACCGCGACTCCACATGCTGGAACCACGAGTGCGGGTCGCTTTGCCAGAACCCGGGGAGCTTAATCAGTCTTGTGCCCCTGCTGGCATTCCCCGGTGAATCCGGGTCTGAGCGGCTGTCTCCCAGCTCTTCCATATCAATCACGAGGCTGTCCTCCAGCCTCGGCGTGCTCAGATTCATGCATAGGTCACCAATTGTAGGGGTCAAGAATTGAGGAGACTGGATGATTTTTCCAGTAACTGCTTTAATTCCCCATTCATCCTACGTCCTCTCTCGATCGGAGTGAAAAGAGACAGGACGCAGTCACACACATACATTTATACATTCATCTTCTAACAATACATCACACACAAAAGTCACAATACTCAGCTACATCCTTTCATCTCTAATAGAACACCCAGAGTCCTTCTGTTCTCCTTTCCGACCCCCAAAGGTCAAGCCAGGTAATCTTCTCCTCTCTCCTGAGTCCCCAGGGGGTGCAGACATGTCTTCCTCTCGAGGTGTGAAGTCAATACACATGGCTAGCTCAAAGTCTCTCTTGGCTGAATTCAGCCAGCCACATGTGAGTTACATAGATTATAACTATGGGCTCCACACTGGCACCTTTTTCACAGCTTCTGCATATGATAATCCCTGGAAGACTTATCTGCTGAATTTCTGCTGCTCTTTTGCTGGCTTCACAACCTTGATATGTAGAGCTATGTTCACCACCGCAGTTACAGCACTTTAACTTGGCTCCTCTTTCACACTTTCCATATTCATGTTCACCGGAGAATCTGGCACGTCATTGTCTGCCTTTGCATATCGCTGCTACATGACCAGACTTTTGACATTGGAAACATCTGAGTGGAGGAGGAATGTAAAGTCTGACTTCATAGCTCAAGTAGCCAATATACACCTTACTTGGCAGTCTTGTTTCATCAAATTTTAACATTACCGACAGACTATCACAATTTTCATCATTCCTATTAGTTTTCAATTTTTGTACCTCTGTCACTTTTGCTCCAGTTAAGTTCCTCATTATTTCATCAGTTGAGACAGCCATTGAAATGCTCGATATTGCTCCTCTCATTGCCTTATTTCCTTCCAATACTGAACACTGCACATTTTTCCCCTCCATCTTGACTCTGATTGCTTTTCCTTGTTGAACACTATCTTTACATGTACAGTGGGGCAAAAAAGTATTTAGTCAGCCACCAATTGTGCAAGTTTCCCACTTAAAAGATGAGAGGTCTCCAATTTTCATCATAGGTATACCTCAACTATGAGAGACAAAATGAGAAAAAAAAATCCAGAAAATCACATTGAAGGATTTTTAATGAATTAATTGGTAAATTCCTCAGTAAAATAAGTATTTGGTCACCTACAAACAAGCAAGATTTCTGGCTCTCACAAACCCGTAACTTCTTCTTTAAGAGGCTCCTCTGTCCTCCACTCGTTACCTGTATTAATGGCACCTGTTTGAACTCGTTATCAGTATAAAAGACACCTGTCCACAACATCAAACAGTCAGACTCCAAACTCCACTATGGCCAAGACCAAAGAGCTGTCAAAGGACACCAGAAACAAAATTGTAGACCTGCACCAGGCTGGGAAGACTGAATCTGCAATAGGTAAGCAGCTTGGTGTGAAGAAATCAACTGTGGGAGCAATTATTAGAAAATGGAAGACATACAAGACCACTGATAATCTCCCTCGATCTGGGGCTCCACGCAAGATCTCACCCCGTGGGGTCAAAATTATCACGAGAACGGTGAGCAAAAATCCTAGAACCACATGTGGGGACCTAGTGAATGACCTGCAGAGAGCTAACAAAGGCTACATCAGAAACACACTACGCCGCCAGGGACTCAAATCCTGCAGTGCCTGACGTGTCCCCCTGCTTAAGCCAGTACATGTCCAGGCCCGTCTGAAGTTTGCTAGAGAGCATTTGGATGATCCAGAAGAGGATTGGGAGAATGTCATATGGTCAGATGAAACCAAAATAGAACTTTTTGGTAAAAACTCAACTTGTCGTGATTGGAGGAGAAAGAACACCATACCTACTGTGAAGCATGGGTGTGGAAACATCATACTTTGGGGCTGTTTTTCTGCAAAGGGACCAGGACGACTGATCCGTGTAAAGGAAAGAATGAATGGGGCCATGTATCGTGAGATTTTGAGTGAAAACCTCCTTCCACCAGCAAGGGCATTGAAGATGAAACGTGGCTGGGTCTTTCAGCATGACAATGATCCCAAACACACCGCCCGGCAACGAAGGAGTGGCTTCGTAAGAAGCATTTCAAGGTCCTGGAGTGGCCTAGCCAGTCTCCAGATCTCAACCCCATAGAAAATCTTTGGAGGGAGTTTGAAAGTCCGTGTTGCCCAGCGACAGCCCCAAAACATCACTGCTCTAGAGGAGATCTGCATGGAGGAATGGGCCAAAATACCAGCAACAGTGTGTGAAAACCTTGTGAAGACTTACAGAAAACGTTTGACCTCTGTCATTGCCAACAAAGGGTATATAACAAAGTAGTGAGATGAACTTTTGTTATTGACCAAATACTTATTTTACCGAGGAATTTACCAATTAATTCATTAAAAATCCTTCAATGTGATTTTCTGAATTTTTTTTTTCTTATTTTGTCTCGCATAGTTGAGGTATACCTATGATGAAAATTGGAGACCTCTCTCATCTTTTAAGTGGGAGAACTTGCACAATTGGTGGCTGACTAAATACTTTTTTACCCCACTGTACAGATAACAATGGAAATGTTGTGGAAGAGATGTTAGATGAAAGATCATTAATTTGTCTAAACAGTGGTGAAGGTACCAGGGTGGATGTGCATAGGGGCACATTCTCATGTATTGACCTGACTCTGGTATCTGATTCTTTAGTGAGCACGTGTGAATGGACAATTATGAACAGGACAACTATGGCAAGTGATCACTTCACAATACTTAGTCATTAAAACTGAAGTATGTATACAAGAGGGAAGATGTTTTACAAGATGGTCTTTTGACAAGGCAGATTGAACACAGTATTGCCTAAATTTTTCCCCAATCGTGTCATTTGGTCACATTAGAAAGTGGCATAGAAGAGTGTTCAAGTCAGGTAACCAATCATATTCTGAATGCTGCAATAGCAAGTATACCTAAGAAAACAACACAGGGTAGGAAGAAGGTTGTACCCTGGTGGAATGACGAATGTAGTATTGCAATAAAAGAGCGAAACAGGGCATTCAGACAGCTGAGGAAGAATATGACTAGTGAAAACTTAATAGAGGATAAAAAGAAAAGGGCAGGAGCTCGAAGGATTATTAAAAACAAGAAAAGGTCAACATGGAGAGAATTTTGTTCCACCCTCGGTAGGCAAACAGAACTAGGTGACGTCTGGGGTATGTTTAAAAAAATGAGTGGGAAAAGGGTATCAGTTAAAATTCCAGCTTAGTGGATGGGGACAAGATGGCTGTATCAGACAAAGAAAAGGCAGAAGTCCTAAGTAGAGCATTTGCAGCAGTGCATAGAGGAGACCATCTTGGTGAGGGTCATAGACAGCAAAGGCAGCATAAACTCAGAGAAAATGCAAACTTAAAAAATGAAGTGAAAGAGGACATGACTGTGTTAGACCTCGAGCTCACAATGTCAGAGCTTAAGAGAGCTTTGCAAGATAGTGGATACACAGCTCCAGGATATGATCAGTTAAGCTACGCTATATTCTGGCAGTTGCCTATGCAATCAATGAAACTGGTGCTGAAATTGTTTAACAGGATATGGAAGGAGGAGGTTATCCCAAGTGAGTGGAAAAAGGCTGTAATTTTACTATTTAATAAGCCAGGGAAAGATCCAGCTCATCCAGGCAACTACAGGCCCATAGCATTAACGTCACATTTAGGGAAATGGATAGAGAAGGTGTTAGTTTACAGACTCTCATATGTATTAGAGCAAAAACGATTAATAAACGACTATCAGAATGGTTTTAGAAGAGGAAGATCCACAGCAGATGCTCTAGTTAGGGTAAGTAATGATATTGAAAAGACTCAAAATGAAAGAAGTAATGGTTATAGTTTATCTGAATATTGGAAAGGCTTATGACTCACTGTGGAGGGACGGTCTTCTTAAGAAATTAAATAAAATGGACATTGGCTGTAGGATGTATAATTGGATAATGTTTTTTTTTTTTTTAAACACACGACAATTAGGGTTAAAGTAGGATCAGAAGTTTCTAATGACTTTGAAATAGAAAATGGTGTTCCTCAGGGGAGTGTGATAAGCCCTGTTTTATTCAATATAATGATTAATGACATGTTTGAGGATCAAGAGGGATCCATCAAAACAGCACTATATGCAGATGATAGAGCCATATGGACGAGGGTAAGAAGTGAGAAATTTGTGTTCAAAAACATCAGGAAAACAATGGAGAAAGTGGAAAAATGGTCATATGACTGGGGATTTAAATTTTCAAACAGCAAAACCTGCTATATGACTTTCACAAAAAAATGCAGTACTGGTACAGATCCACTAACATTATATAATCAACCAATACATAAAGTCAGTGAATTAAAATATCTAGGATTGTGGTTTGATAGTGCATACACATGGAGAGTTCATGTTGAAAATCTGGAGACAAAATGCAAAACAGTCATTAATCTCATAAAAGCTGTAGCTGGACACGAATGGGGTGCAGATAAACAGGCATTAATTGACATTTACAGAGCACTAATGTGATCGACAATAGACTACGGATGCATGATTTATGGAGCAGCAGCAAAGACGACTCTGGAAAAAATAGAATACAGCATAGAGCGCTTCGCCTGTGCATTGGAGCCGTCAAAACACCAAACAATGTAGTTTTAATAGAAGCAGGAGAAATGCCAATGGATTTGAGAAGAGATAAACTTGCATTATCATACTGGGTCAAGCTGAAAGGAAGTGACGAAGCAAATATTTCAAAAATAACATTACAAGACTGCTGAGAATACTCTAATTTCCAGAGACATGGGTTTGGGTGGACAATTGAAAGAAGGACCAGAAAGTATGGGCTGTACACTATTGATATAGCTAACACCAGTCCAGTGAGTAATGTTCCCCCTTGGCTGTTTCTGGGAATAGAAGTAGACACTAGTCTGCTAATGAGGAAAAAGGATTGGCATACGAGTAAAGTTGGTGTTAAAACAAGCATTTACCTCAGGAACAATTGCTATAACTTCTTACAGCTCTATACTGACGGTTCAAAGAATAAAGAGGGCTCTGTTGGAGTTGGAGTATACATCCCAGAATTTAAAGTGAGCATTGCAAAAAGACTCTCCAACAATACATCCATTTACAGCAGAGATGGTGGCAATAATTAGTGCTTTGCAGTGGGTGGAGTATGTCAGACCGGACCGGGTGGTGGTGTGCATGGACTCACTTGCGGCGCTAAAAACCATACAGACACTAAGATCTACAAGGGAAGACTTGGTGATTGAGCTATATCACAGTTTATTTAGGGTACACAGGGGTGGTGGAGAAGTTCCGTTTTGTTGGGTTCCTGCACATGAAGGGTTGAAAGGGAATAACTTTGCAAACAAATTAGCAAAAAGCGCTCTTGGAAAAGAGATAACTATACCATTGTCTCTTGGAAAAGGTGAAGGGAAAGCAGTAATCAAGAAAAAAGGAACTGGACTATGGCAAAAAAGATGGGATGAAGATCATAAAGGTAGATCATATTACAAAATACAAAAATCTATTGCAATAAAGAATTTCATAACAACCAAAAGGAGGGAAGACATCATTGTGGTAAGACTCAGACTGGATCACGCAGGTTTAAACGGCACTTTATTCCCCATGGGGAAAAGCGAAAGTGACAAATGTAGAGAATGTGGAGTAAAAGAAAATGTCGAGCACATCTTATTACACTGTCACAAATACGGAAATGAAAGACAGATAATGGAAAAGGAATTTCGAGAGGCCGGTAGGGAATGGGATTTAACTGGGATTCTGGGAACAGATGGAGATGGAGAGGCAATAAGAATCACGAGAAAGGCTCTTTTCTCTTTTTTAAATAACACAGGATTAAGTCATAGAATTTAGGGGTCAAGCTCAGATGACAATGTTACACACTCTTGTACAGTAGGTGGCGGTATGCACCTTTCAGTTGTTTGCTATCCACCAATAACCGAGAAAAGAAGTGATGATAGAGTGAAATTACCAAAGATGCAGTTATTTCTGTTATAATTTTTATATATATTTATAGTCTTTTAGAACTCTCCTCAACAACCAGACAGCAGAAGAAGCCTCCCTTATTTTGAAGTCCAAATGTTGGTACGTTTAGTTTGTCTGAGGGTTGCTGATGGATTAAAGTCATTGACTCCGTGAATTTTGGTCATCTTAACTTGCCAGGTACATAATAATGAACTTAAATTAGTTAATACTAGTGCATGCCCATAGAAACCCATGCATGCCCGTAGAGGGGATGCACTGGAACAGAATTCTTGCCAGTTACAGGACAGTTGGTATAGCAACACAGCGCTAAGTGGCAATCACATGTGATGGCTTTTGTATGCAGTAAGACATAAAAATCACACAAAATATGCCCTGCCATCTGGAGCTGTTTGCCCCTGCTTGTTACTTCTTCTCCTGACTGTCACTGTTCTGTGTTATGTTCTTCTTCTTCTTCTCTCGGTTACTGGTGGACAGCAAACAACTGAAAGGTGCATACCGCCACCTACTGTACAAGAGTGTGTAACATTATGTCATCTGAGCCCGACCCATCTGTGTTATGTTGCTTACCTGTGTCTATATACTGTATACAGTATGTGTCTTGTAGGGAGTCATGTGCTCTGTCTATGTGCCGTCATATAGACATCATCTGGTGGGTCTTCTTTTTCTTTGTTCAGACCACTGAAGGGTCTCCTCCTGTCTCAGACGGCTGTGTTGTTCACAGTCATGCCTGCGAAGTACTGGTGGAACCTGAGGTGTTTCATGTTCACGGCATCCTTTCTGACGTACAGCAATTCTCGTTCTATTGCTCTCCATCTGGTGGGTCTTCTTCTCCGTTCAGACCACTGGTTGAGGGATAGGTGCGTCGTAATTCCAGTTCATGGGCATGATCCTGAATAAGTGGCTTTCGACCCTGTTCAGGAAGACCCGTGCATGCCCCTAGAAACCAACAAACTGGAGCACCCGGAGAAAATCAGCGATTTGCTTGGCATTTTACACATTTGTAGTGTAGACTGGCATTCTTCAAGGTTACACATTTGCCGTCAGGTAGGCATGGCAAGTCATCCTATGATGCCCGAGTTCATAGGACGCGCTATGATGATGAGGCAGAGAGCATTGGCCATCCTATGATGTCCTAGAAACCTGATTTTAAAGTCTGTCGTTCCCTATGCTGGTGAAGGGTGTCCTCCTGTCTCAGACGGGTGCGATGTACTGCTGGAACCTCAGGTGTTTCATCTTCATGGCATCTTTTCTAACGTGCAGCAGTTGTCGTCATTCTATTGCTCTCCATCTGGTGGGTCTTCTTCTTCTTCTTCGTTGGGACCACTGGTTGAGGGATAGGTGCATCTTAATTCTAGTTCATGGACAGGATCATGAAAATAGATCTGAGCAAAAGAGACTTTCCGGCATGGACTCACTGTATAAGACATCAAAGACATGAAGGCAGCCTTGATGTACACTACCGTTCAAAAGTTTGGGGTCACCCAGACAATTATTTTGTGTTTTCCATGAAAAGTCACACTTATTTACCACCATGAGTTGTAAAATGAATAGAAAATATAGTCAAGACATTGACAAGGTTAGAAATAATGATTTGTATTTGAAATAATAATTTTTTCCAGATACTCAACCTGCTCAAAGGAAGATCAGTTTTATAGCTTCTCTAACCAGCTAAACTGTTTTCAGCTGTGCTAACATGATTGCACAAGGGTTTTCTAATCATCCATTAGCCTTCTGACGCAATGAGCATACACATTGTACCATTAGAACACTGGAGTGATAGTTGCTGGAAATGGGCCTCTATACACCTATTTAGATATTGCACCAAAAACCAGACATTTGCAGCTAGAATAGTCATTTACCACATTAGCAATGTATATTAGATATTAGAGTGTATTTCTGATTAGTTTAAAGTTATCTTCATTGAAAAAAACAGTGCTTTTCTTTCAAAAATAAGGAAATTTCTAAGTGACCCCAAACTTTTGAACGGTAGTGTATATGACATCATAAAGACATGTTGCCTGATGTCTGTCACTGTATATGACATCATAAAGACATGAAGGCAGGCTTGATGTATATGGCCATCAACAAGACACATTTGTCTATGTGCTGTGGGCTTGATGTATATGGCATCATAAAGACACATTTGTCAATGTGCCGTCATATAGGCATTGCAAGTCATCCTATGATGCCTGAGTTCATGGTCTATATGACATCATAAAGACATGAAGGCAAGCTTGATGTATAGCCCACCTCATCCCCTACAAGAGCAGGTAAAAACCCTACAAAAGGCCTACAAATTGACCTCTGATAGGCACAGTGATCGTCGTCGCCCTCCGTCGGTCTATGATGACCATGGAAGAGAATCCTAAACGTGTACTCTGCTGGAACAGTACCGCCTGTGGCTGAACAGGCCGATGCGCGAATGGCAGTCCCTGTCACACAGGTCGCACTTGTGGGTGATCTCCATGCTGCTGGGTCTGTGGCGGTTCTTCCTGCGGGTCCTTTTTTCATCTGCTGCAGCAGTCAGTCTCTCTTCACCCGCCTTGAGCTGTCTGGTCAGGGTGCCTCTCCATTTGGAGCGGTACGTTGCAAGGTCCTCCCAGCGCTCTGTGTTGATCTCCAGGGCCTTCATGTCTCTCTTGCAGACGTCTCTAAAGCGCAGCTGTGGGCGGCCAACGTCTCTCCTGCCAGTTGCCAGTTCTCCATAGAGGACATCTTTGGGGATTCTGCCATCCTCCATACGGTGAACGTGGCCTAGCCAGCGGAGCCTGCGCTGCCTGAGTAGAGTGAACATGGAGGGAAGGCCGGCGCAGGACAGAACTTCTGTGTTGGGCACTTTGTCCTGCCAGGATATCCAGGATGTGGCGAATGCAGCGCAAGTGGAAGGAGTTCAGTCTCTTTTCCTGCCGGGCGTATGTTGTCCACGTCTCACTCCCATAGAGCAGTGTGCTGATGACGCAGGCGTTGTACACTGCCATCTTCGTCTTGACAGAAAGTTTGGGATTCTCCCACACTCGTGTGGTGAGGCAAGCGAGTGTGAAGGCTGATTTTCCAATCCTCTTGTTGATCTCTGTATCAAGGGAGAGGTTGTTGCTGATCGTGGACCCCAGGTACGTGAACTGATTCACGACCTCCAGCTCGTAGTCGTCGATGGTGATGGTTGGTGGTGCTTCCGTGCCTTGCGCCAAGATGTTAGTCTTCTTCAGGCTGATGGTAAGCCCGAAGTCCTTGCATGCCTGGGAGAAGCTGTCCATCAGGGTCTGAAGCTCCTGCTGTGTGTGGGTCGCGACTGCAGCGTCGTCTGCGAACAGCATGTCTCTGATTAGAGCCTCGCATACTTTGGTTCTGGCTTTCAGGTGGGCGAGGTTGAAAAGCCTGCCATCAGATCTTGTGTGCAGGTAGATTCCCTCTGTTGCTGTGCTGAAGGCATGCCTCAGGAGCATAGCAAAGAAAATCCCAAAGAGAGTTGGCGCAAGTACACAGCCCTGTTTCACTCCGCTGCGTATGTTGAATGGCTCTGAGACGTTGCCATCGTGCTGCACTATCCCCTGCATGTTGGTGTGAAACGATTCGATGAGGCTTTGCAACTTTGGTGGGCATCCTATCTTTGGCAGGATCTTGAAAAGGCCCTCTCTGCTGACCAGATCGAACGCTTTGGTGAGGTCGATGAAGGCGACGTACAGGGGCATGTTCTGTTCTCTGCATTTCTCCTGGAGTTGGCGGATGGAGAATATCAGGTCTACCGTCGATCGCTCAGCGCAGGTAAGGTAAAAACCCTACAAAAGGCCTACAAATTGACCTCTGATAGGCACAGTGATATACTGATATGAATTAATATAGTTATTTGCCTGTGCTGTGGGAGACCCAATGATTTGTTTACACACGTTGTTATTGGCTGACGCCACAGGATATGGAAAGCCAACAGGGTCAGCATCATAAAGACACATTTGTCTATGTGCCGTCATATAGGCATCGCGAGTCATCCTATGATGCCCGAGTTCATGGTCTATATGACATCATATAAAGACACATTTGTCTATGTGTCCTATGATGCCTGAGTTCAGAGACACATGGTCTATATAACATCATAAAGACATGTGTCTAAAGGGCCTTTTCCACTAGCACGCTTTAGCGCGACACGGGACGGCTCAGCACGCTTTGTACGCTTTTCCACAAGCCCCAACACGGTTTAACAGCCGCAATTCTCAGCCCCGCTGAAGGGCAGGGTACAGCAGTGCTGAGCTGTGCCGTGTTGTGACGTTAACAGACTGGTCGCCGCTGATTGGTCAGGTCGTAACCGTCGCTGATTGGTCAGGTTGTAACTGCCCCTCTCCTCCTCCTCATCTACCAAATCTTCACGACCTTCTCAATAAAGTTTTTGAAAAAAAAAAAAAAAAAAAGAATCTTCACGACCGCCTTTACTCAGCACGCAACCACTGTTGGCGGTTCCTTTTCAGTGTATTGCTGTGCTATTTTCATTTATTCTCTATCAAAAATGGCTTTGTGTAATAAGGGTGTTCCATGGGCCAATAAGGAGCTGCAGTGTCTGTTCACTGCATTGTCAGACGAACGTATTCAGCACGAGTTAGACGGAGCCGCCCGGAATGAAAAAATATACCGGGAGGTCTCGACATCGGAGTCCTTTAATGGTGAGTTTTAATTTTTTTTTATTGTGCGTTTTTTCGCAAATATATTCGGTAAGACGCTCAGTTTATTTATGCAATAAAAAAGCTGTTCATTTGTGGATGGATCGCTGCTTTATTGCAGCACAATGCGGACTAAAGCTTTTATTTTAATTATTCATGTGAACAATACGCTGAAATAAGCTTATGTATTCTTGTTAAAAACTATTGTCTTTTCTGTATATCTTGCACTTACGTGCTGTATTTTATTGTGTGTATTTTCCTTGTAGAATCATTTCACGCGTCCGCCGCGACAGCCCGTCGGGATTATTCAACCGAGCCTTCCTGACCCACAGCTGGCAGAGACGCCTTCATTCATCCAAGTCGTGACCCAGTTTGGGAAGCTGGTGTAGACACTCAGTGGTCGGCATGTATAAAATGTCGATTAACCTTCATGTTGTGTTGCAAAGTTTTTTTTTTCTTTTAATATTTTGTATATAATAAAATGGAATTGTTTTGGAAAGTGTGGTTTGTCTGTTATAACACTGAATTATAAAACAGTATAATTACATAGAAATTCCATTGCCTAGTCTGATCAAAATGATGCTGATCTTCCTGTCAGGGTCAACCATTGTAAAGGTAATGTAATTTTTAACTAGACCAAAAAAGAAATCTTTTTGTAAGCTTTCTGTTCTTTTTATTGAAATATCATAAAAAAATTAGCCCCACATGATCCAGTTCTAAACTTTGGGTACATTTTTTATGTTAACTTATAAGAAGTTGCACAGTTGGACTTTAAAATGCAGCAGGAGAGACTGATCAAGCTTACAAGTCAAAGTATGTAAAAAAGTAAGTATATGTAAATTGAATGTTTTATCGGCATTCCAAATTCAGAGATTTACAATACTTTAGAAGGAGTGTAGCATCATCTAAACGGAAAATAATAATACTGTTGTTCCAAACGTTGACCTGAAGGTGAAAAACATGAATTTTTTTAATTCAGTACATCCAAAATGCCCTAGGATGTAAAAAATAATAATTTGGTGTAGTCCAGTGTGCCACCGTCTCACTATTTAATACGAATAAAAACAAGTTTCAGCTCATTATTTCTAGGTCATTTGGCAGTTAATTCAAAACAAAAGTGACTTGTGTTGTTGCAGCTTAATTATGAGATAAAATTAATTGTGAGATAAATCCACAGAGCGAGCAAGGCAATAATCCTTGGATCCTTTTTTGTCTCGTGTAAATAAGGACTCAGTCGGGTGCGTAACGTCACGGGAGTGTGGCCCCGCCTCGCTGAGAATCTGCTGCTGCCCCGCTTCTAAAACCTCCTAAAAAAAAAAAAAACACAGCACAAGCACAACACCGTGATAATGGAGACAGAAGCATTCCGAGCCGTACTGAAGTGAATCGAGCCGTACCGAGGTGTGCTGGGCTAGTGGAAAACAGGCTTTTGTGTCCTATGATGCCTGAGTTCATAGGCTATGATCGCTGCCTGAACATTGTCATGGCTGGTGAAATAAATCTTCAGCAATTCTGTCACTCTTGCCTTGCCTTTCCCTGCAAATGATGCCTAACTACACCTGTTAGCTAAGTGACTCTTCATTATTGTTCCCGTTACCAGCGGGTTAAAATCACGATAAATTCTTCCACTGCATACACACCTCTTCTGCTTTTTTTCCCATGTTTAAAGTACTATAATAAGCTCATGCTTCTCTCGGACAGCAACGCTAGAGAGACACGCCGATGTGCGGATGACTGTCACGCATGTTGTTCGTGCACGCGCTTGCAGAGCGTCATTCCTTAAATTTTTCTTAAATTCGTATTTCCTCTTAGCGTGGCTCGCAATTATTGTGGATTATAGTAACTCCTGGAATCCCTACTGTCCAATCATATTACTTGGTCAGAACTAACTGTTGTATAACATGTAATAATGTTCCACTAACTGCCGCTGAAAGTTGCTGCATTCACCCAGCTACTTCCGCAGCAGGATAGCCTGGTGACATGGACCTAAATTAAGGGGATCCGGGGGAATGGATTTTTTCTTTAAAATTTGCAGCTTCTCTCATAAATTTATAACTTTTCTCAATAATTTACTACATTTATTTGTAAATGTAAAACTTTTCTTGTAAATAAACTTTTTGCATCTTAAACTGGCAAGTTGTTTTCTTATAAATTTGCCACTTTTTTGGTAAATTTGCAGTTTTTTTCTTGTAAGTCTGCTGTTTTTGCAAAATCTACAAAAAAAAAAAAACAACTTGCAATTTTGTAACTGTTTTCTAATAAACTTATGAGTTTTCTTGTAAATATTTGTCTCATGAATTTGGTAGGCAGTGGTGGCTTAATGGTTAGGAATATGGACTGATGAGGGTTGCTGGTTCAATCCCATGATCGGCAGGATCAGATCTGGGTGGGACAGATGACATAGCAGTGTTTGCCCCACCGTCATTAACCCCACTGTGGTGCCCTTAAGCAAGGCCCTTAACCCCAACTGCTCAAGTGTAAATTTGCAGCTTTTCCCCCCATAAGTGTATGTTTGTACCTTATTTCATATAAATTTTTGACTGACTACAATAATACTTAGAATGTCCTCTCAATATTTACTCTGGAGAAAATATTCTGTTTATTGTCCCTCTCAACCTCAAAATGAAATATCTGCCCATGCACCATGTTGGCACTGCTCCGGACCTCCAGCTCATGGGAAAAAACAAATGGGGACCCTTGGCAAAAACATTTGAGGACCCCTGGTTTAGAACCTCAAATACACACGTTTCAACTGGTAAATCAATTTTTAAAAAATAATCTGAGCAATTGCAGTAGGGCTCCCACCATGCATTTTGAGTGCTCGGCGCTAACTAAGTTCAATGCATTCATCCATCTTCTACCGCTTATCCGGGGGTCCGGTTCACGGGGGCAGCAGTCCGAGCAGAGCAGCCCAGACTGCCACCCGTTTCACATGGCACCATGATCCCCATGATCCATCCTGCAGGTAGTGAAAAGATTAGAGGGCAGACTCCTGTGGCTGCTTTGTTGCAACTTTTTTTCAAAGGAATCTACTGGACCACTATTGGTCTGGCCCTTCACTCTAGGACCAATTTGTTTTGAAAGACCCTACCAGGGGTAAGTTGCCCCCAACAACATAGCTGCTGGCATCATTCAGGCACACAAACCCCTCCACCACGACAAGGTGACGAGCCATGGAGGGGTTCAACGCATCCTCAAATTGTTAATTATATCAAATATGTGTGTAAATACATTTTTATTCAGTTACAAATGTATGACTTTAGAATTTCACCAAATCACCTGCAAAATCTTCTGCAAGGAACCTGATTTTGTGGGGGGGGGGGGGGGGTTTACATGTAGCACAATAATCACTTTGCACTTCATGCACACACACACACTGTACTCTGTCTTGTCTTAATGTCTATCACACAATGACACCACTGCCCCAGGCTAACTCTTGCTCATTCAAAAACAAGGCAGACTCTATCCAGCTGCAGCGAGACTCAGAGCACAGTGCAGTAGTGGATCACTTAAAGTAGACTGAATTCACACCAAAATCACTTCTAAACCAAGTTGACTGACTCCACACTCCAAAATAATGATGAGATCTTGGGGGGTGGGGGGGGGTGGGGTAGATGAAATAGTGTAACACTGATCAATGTGGATCAATGATTCTGGTTGCATCTTCAACCATCTGCTTCTGTGCGTCTGTGGTACACACATTTGGCAGCTTGCCGAAGTCTTGTCCGTAGAAGTCTGACTCAATTAGTCCCACCATCTGCACAGATGAATATTTCCTGTCTACAACTCTAAAAAAAAAACCACATCTTTTTAGCACACTACTTTTTCCCCAGTCCTTTCAAGATTACGATGTCAACCGCTTTCTCAAGTGACAGTTAATGGTGTTGTTAGCAACACTCTTTTTGTGGCGAGATGTCTGGTGCAGGTGCTACGAGTTAAATTATGTATGGCTCGCTCATTCAGTGGGAGTGCTTCTTCTGTATGCAAATGAAAGGCTGATATCCAAATTGCTACATCTGACATCAGCACCTGACAATGGCACTGTGGCAGGAACATGCAAAAACACAGAGATGGTAGAGGGGAAAAAAATGACTGATCTTCTGACCACTGAAGTTTGAGTGCCTTCTCAATGGGTACTTCAAGACTGACGGTGCTCAGACTGCAGTATTTTTAGTCTACACCTACATTTCTGCATACTTTAGAGTGCAGAACCAATAGTGTTTGTGGTATCAAGTTATGCCAAACATTTTATACTGGGGCTGCAAAACACAAAAGCATATAAAAAATATTCCATATTCCCTAATCATGTAGTTTCATGTAATATGCGTATGGAAAATATCTATTTGCAGTTTTGGCTGAGGCATAATGAACTGGATAAACCCATCAGCTTCCGCTTGATATCATACAAACACACAAGGGCATGATGGTTCAAACACCAAACCACAAGCCAGCACCATTCCAAGTTATGTGTGGACGACGGGTCGCTGACATTCACTATTCCACCAGTGGATGGCACATTTACGCAATCTAAAAGAAAGCCGCTGTTTTCCTTACCTAAATCACCGATGAGGGAGTCAGCCGGTGACCTGCTCCAGCCCGGCGCTCTCGGGCAACATGTTGAACGTGGACATCAGCGCATGTGCCGTTAACAGGTCCAAACTGACTTGTTGCGAACGCCTCGACAAAACGTCCCCAAGTTACAGCTCCACCTCAGCACGGCGCAGTCCACCAGCCGTCCAGTCAAGCCTCTCATGGTACCTGAGCGGACTCGGCGCGATCCGTCCCCAGCTCGGCCGCAGTAACCGGGGCGACGCGGGGGAGCGTCTTTGCGGATTTTCCCATTCGCGCTCACGACAACGCGCGTCTTCCCGCGTACCTGCTCTCCGAGCGAATATCGCAGCAGTAACGAGGTCGGGGGGGGTGAGCCGCCGCACAGTCTAACCTGGACTCACGCCGCGGAACCTGCATGTCTCCAGGCTCATCGCTGATTGGTCGCAGCCACACCGCGCACGTAGTAATCTTCCAGAGAGGCGTCTGGTAAATGTAGGCGCGTCCACATCACGCCACACGCGCCAGTGTTTGGTGATTTCTGCATTTCTGCAATG
The DNA here is from genome assembly GCA_020510985.1 of Pholidichthys leucotaenia. Taxonomy (NCBI): domain Eukaryota; kingdom Metazoa; phylum Chordata; class Actinopteri; order Cichliformes; family Pholidichthyidae; genus Pholidichthys; species Pholidichthys leucotaenia. The sequence goes on along the minus strand of CM035843.1, from coordinate 42,364,634 downwards.
CACGTGCAATATTATATTTTCATTATTAGTAGTAGCAGTAGTAAGAGACGGCATACTTGAGCCCCTACTGTGCCGGACCCTCATTATAAGAATAATGTAAAAAGTTATTTACTAAGTTCAGTGACGGAAGAGGTTGGGAATGGGTCAAGAACCCGTCCATTAACTCGCGAATCACCACCAGTCTCCTGGATGTTTTAAGGTGATAAAAAGGTCAATGAATGCAGTGCCTTGTGAGATGTTTTCAGAGTTACCAGCAGAGGGCACTGTCTGCAAGAACTCAAAAAATAACTTGGGGCCTTTTAATGTTTTTTGCAGTTTTGTATTTCATAAAATACCAGATAGGGGCGGTGCGGTGGCGGAGTGGTTAGCACTGCGGCAGCACAGCAGCTCACCCTTGGCCGGGGGATCCTGGGTTCGATCCCAGCCCCCGACCAACAGTGATCTGTGCGGAGTTTGCATGTTCTCCCCGTGTCTGCGTGGGTTTACACCGGGATTTCTCCGGTTTCCTCCCACATGCCAAAAACATGCAAGTTAGGTTAATTGGCATCAAACTGGGGATTCTAAATTGTCCTTAGGTATGAATGTGAGAGTGAATGGTTGTCTGTCTCTCTGTGTTGGCCCTGTGATGGACTGGCGATCTGTCCAGGGTGTGCCCTGCCTCTCGCCCAAAGATGCTGGGATAGGCTCCAGCCCCCCCCGTGACCTGAAAAGGATTAAGCGGAAGAAGATGGATGGATGGATGGAAAATACCAGATTATTTGACTCTCTTCTGTAATTTGATCCTCTGGGTTTGCTATAATAATGTAAACACAACTCTCAAATTGCCTTCTTCTTTCCTTGTTACTATTATTACAATTATTATTATTAGTAGTAGTAGTAGAAGTAATAGTTGTAATAGCAGTTGAAGTAGTAGTACTAGTGGTAGTACTTATTCTGCATACTGTAATACACTTAGTACAGGACCAACACAAGAGAAATTACTGGAAGTATTTTTTAGTTTCAGTTAGTAAACAATAAAATGAGCTGCACTTTTGTACAAATGTGGGTGGGTCTATGGTTGAATCCTGATATTTTATCTGAATGTTTTTGTGTCAGGTTTCAACCTCACAGCTTTTGTAACAGGATTTGGATTATGGTGAATGATTCATGTTGAGCAATACTGCCATCTGCTGCTGCTGACTAAAGAAGCCTTGATGCTGCATTACCCTCTGGGCAATGTAATAGATTGAATCTTTTCCTGGCATTTAATTAACATTAGGTAAGTCTGGATAACTCCCATGTACTGTAAATGAAGTGCAGCCACATGGGCTGTCTCTTCATATAATGCTTTTATTGTTTTTAAATTATATGCAGCAATTATATGCAGCAGTTGCTGCAAATATTTACTGAGCTCTGTGATACAACTGTGAGTTTTGTATGCTGTACGGATTTAGAAGAAAATACACTGTATAGATAGGCAGTACAATATTCAAAAGCTGAACATTGTTTACAATTGTACACTGGGTTTCACTGTATATTTTGTTTCAGAAAGCAAAAGAATGATTATTTTACACAATTGCTTATACTTGTTTTTCTTTGTAAAGCAATTTTTGATGTGAACCCGTGCTGTATGTTTTTGGTGTGTTTCAATTATCTTATCTGTGTTCCATGTAGTTATAACTTTTTCAGTTAAATAAATAGGATGATGGAGGAATAGTTACAAAAAGAAAGTGTGGCAACATTTGACGTCAGTTCTTTTAACATTTGCCATAATTTGCATACAGCTTATGCTAAAGTAAAAATACCAGTTGCAAACAAGGGCGTAACTTTGTTTCAAACATGGGGGGGGGGGGGTTGAGATAGATAGATAGATAGATAGATAGTGTCATATAATGTGAGCACTTATATGTGGTGGTGTGTCTTTAAGGACTGTGGTGACGTCACGGGTCGGAGGAGCTTCACGAGAGGAGTATAGAAAATGGTTATGTGCTAATGTTGCTGCCTGTTAGTGTTCCCACACCTTGTGTTAATAGAGAACTTTGTTGAAAACCACTATTTGTGTGGACCTCAGTTCTTTACATGGTGTCAGAAGTGCTTGACGGACGCTTTGCTTCAGAAAGATGGCCAAGTTTAATCCCCCGGAAAGATTTTCTTTTGATCGTCCAAACGAATGGGCAGACTGGAAACAACGCTTTCTGCGTTTTCGGATGGCTACAAAACTGAGTAAAGAGGACGGCGAAGTTCAGGTCAGTTCACTGATTTACGCCATGGGCCCTGAAGCTGAAAACATCTCCAAATCATTCACCTTTACGGAGGAAACGGATCAAAAGAAGTTTGACGTCGTGTTAGGGAAATACGACGAGTACTTCTATCCTAAACGGAACGTGATCCACGAGCGCGCTTGTTTTCACCAGAGGATGCAGCGGCCTGGTGAGAAAGCGGAAATGTTTATCAGAGCCCTTTATGAGATGTCAGAACACTGTGACTTTGGTGTAAACAGAGACGGACATATCCATGACAGGATTGTTGTGGGCATCCTCGATAAAGAACTGTCACGTAGATTGCAGCTAATGGCTGATCTAACACTTGCCCAAACTATTCAAACAGTTCGCCAGTCCGAGGAGGTTGCCCTCCAGGTTCACCAGCAGGGGGAAGCACACGCTACGGTGCAGGAGATCCAGGGAAAAGCAGCAGGCAGAGGAAGGTCTAAATGGAGACCTAAGAGGAAAGAAAGTGGAGAGCAAAGAGACTCATGGTGTGGAAGATGTGGAAAATTTAAACACAGAGATGCTGAAAAGTGCCCAGCCATGAAGTCAACATGCAACAAGTGTAAAAAGGTGGGTCACTGGGAAAAGAAATGTCACAGTAAATCAGTCAGAGAAGTCACTGAAGAGACAGTTTCCCAGACACCATACTTTTTGGGCGCAGTCACAAAAACAAATAGAAACGATGACCCATGGACCATACAGTTTACAACTGGAACAACACCAGTCAACTTTAAAATTGATACGGGTGCAGATGCAAACATTATGAGAGAAAAGACATTTAACAAGCTAGTTCCTAAGAAGAAATTAGAGCCATCTAATGTCACACTGTGCAGCCCGGGTGGTCAGTTGGGCTGTATAGGAAAATTTCAAGCCTTCACAGAATACAAGGAAAAACCATATACTTTTCCTGTGTATGTCATCAGTGGCAATAATGCAAACAATTTGCTGGGCAGAGATACAGCAATGTCAATGGGGCTTGTCAAGCGCGTCGAAGAAGTTCACAAAGCATTTGGTGAGCATGGAACACTTAAAACAGAACCAGTTAAAATCCTGTTAAAAGAGAACGCTCAGCCATAGACAGTGCACACTGCCCGTCGTGTCCCTTTGCCACTTTTCAGAAGGTTAAGGGGGAATTGCAGCGTATGGAGGAGAATAATGTGATTGAAGCCGTGATTGAGCCTACAGATTGGTGTGCACCAATGGTGCCAGTCCCAAGGAAAAATGGAAAAGTGCGGATCTGTGTCGATTTAAAGAGGTTAAATGAAGCTGTACGAAGAGAGAGGTATGTTCTTCCTACTGCAGAGGAAATCACTGCAAAACTTAGAGGAGCAACCACATTCACATCATTAGATGCTGCCTCCGGGTTTTGGCAGATTCCTCTCCATCCAGAAAGCAGTAAATTGACAACCTTTATCACACCCTTTGGGAGATATGCCTTCAAACGTCTTCCATTTGGGATCACAAGCGCTCCTGAAATTTTTCAGTGCAAAATGACAGAAACCCTCAACGGCCTGGAAGGCGTGGCTATCTTTATGGATGACATACTGGTGTACGGGGACACTCCTGAACAGCACGACCAGCGTCTCAGCAAGGTACTGGAAATGATTAAGTCAGCCGGACTTAAACTGAACAGAGAAAAATGTAAGTTTAGACAAAACAAGCTTCACTTCTTGGGCCAAGAAATCGACAAATCAGGCGTGAGACCCGACCCTGATAAAGTCAAGGCAATCCGTGAGCTCCCTCCACCACAGAACGTGCATGACCTCAAGCGTGTCCTGGGCATGTTTAACTATCTGGGGAAATATATCCCAAATCTGTCGACAGTGGGCCAGCCACTATATGAACTGTTGAAATCCAAGTCAGTGTGGATGTGGGACCATTCTCAGCAGGAGGCATTTCAGTGCATCAGAGACATTCTGTCTACTTCTCCAGTTCTGAAATTCTATAATGTGAACCGACCTACTGCCGTATCAGCCGATGCCAGCAGCTATGGTATAGGTGGAGTACTGCTGCAACTGCATGATGGGAACTGGAAACCAGTGGCATACTGCTCATGTCGTCTGTCAGAGGCCGAGACTAGATATGCACAGATAGAGAAGGAGTGTCTGGCGAGTGTCTGGGCATGTGAGAGATTTGAGAAGTACCTCTGCGGTCTGAAAGACTTTAAGTTGGTCACAGATCACAAACCCTTGGTGCCACTCATGAACAAAAAGGACCTGGATAATGTGCCAATACGGTGCCAAAGGCTACTCATGAGACTTATGAGGTTCAAACCGATAGCCGAATATGCTCCGGGAAGGACCTTGGCAGTGGCTGATACACTCTCACGGAGCCCACTACAGTGCGTAGAAAACGAGACTGATACTCACTCTGATGTGGCGTGTTACATAGCAGCAGTCATTGATAACATGCCAGCTACCCCATATAAAATAGACACCATAAAGACCGCTACAGCAACTGACTGTAACCTACAGTTGGTGTTGCAGTACATCGAGTCAGGATGGCCAGAATACATAGGCAATGTCCCAGCAGCTATCAGAGACTATTTTCCCATCAAAAATGAACTGTCTGAATGCAATGGAATTATCACCAGAGGAAGCCGCATGCTGATTCCAGATGTGCTCAGAGCAGACATCTTGGATCGAATACATGATGGACATCAAGGTCTGACAAAATGTAGAGAGCGGGCCTGCCCATCTGTGTGGTGGCCTGGCATCTCATCTGAAATCAAACGCAAAGTCCATTCCTGTCAGGTGTGTCGTAAGATGAAACCTGCTCAGCGAAAAGAGCCTCTCTTGTCAACCCCTCTACCTGATCGGCCCTGGAAGAGACTTGCTGTTGACCTGTGTGAGCATAACAAGCACACTTACCTTGTTGTGTCAGACTATTTCTCTCGGTTCCTCGAGATACTTCATCTGCCAGTAACCACTGCTTCTCAGGTGATCTTAAAGCTGAAGGCAGTGTTCGCGAAGTTTGGTTGTCCAGATGTGGTTGTATCTGACAATGGGCCTCAATTCTCATGCCAAGAGTTTAAAAAGTTTGCAAGGGAGTTTGACTTTTTGCACATTACCTCAAGTCCATACAACCCTCAAGGGAATGGACATGCAGAGAGAGGAGTTCAAACAGCAAAAAGAATCTTAAAGCAGCAAGACCCTTTGCTCGCCCTCATGTGCTTTCGGTCAACGCCCAGCACCACCACAGGCATGAGTCCCGCAGAGCTACTTATGGGTCGAAAGATCAAAACAACTCTTCCTACACTGGAAGTGAATCTTCAGCCCCGATGGCCTGATCTAGAAGTCGTCAGGAATAAGGATGCAATGGAGAAACAGAAACAAGCATTCTACTTTAATCAACGCCATGGAGCTAAACCTCTACCTTCGTTAAAGCCAGGAGATTCAGTCCTCACAAAACTGGACCATCAGAAATCCTGGAAAACACCTGCTGTTGTCACTGGAGAAAGCATCACACCTCGCTCCTTTCTTATTGAAACACCCCAGGGAGCAACTTTGCGACACAACCGCCGTCACTTGCAACATGCTCCTGAAACAGCCAGAGATATACACTCTTCAGCTCCAAATGAACTGCAGCCAGGGATCGTTAAACAGCAGCCTGAAACTGCAGCTGCCGCTGACACTATTTTACCAGTATCCAGTGTCAAACCGCCAGACCCAAAGCATGGACTGTTGTTTACCCGGTCTGGTAGAATGAGCAAACCTGTGCAAAGACTAGATTTGTAAGAAAAAAAAAAAGAAAAAGGAGAGAAAATCACATGTTCACTGTGATAAGTGTGGCTATCTTGTTCAATAATTAAGCTATGGGCTGTGGGGAAGGGTGAAATGAAAATGATAAAATAGTTTGAATTGAAAAGTTGAAGTTTATGAAATGAGTTAATGTTATGATGCTGACTAGGGATCTAATGGGTCAACGTTGATAAGCAGAGTTAATATTGGCATTATACTGATTTATTGAATACAGTATCTCTTGAATGTTCAGTAATCTTCAGGAAATGTGTAGCTGTCCTGTTTTGTTCTAAAAGAAAAAAACTGAAAAAAGGGGGAGATGTCATATAATGTGAACACTTATATGTGGTGGTGTGTCTTTAAGGACTGTGGTGACATCACGGGTCGGAGGAGCTTCACGAGAGGAGTATAGAAAATGGCTATGTGCTAATGAATCAGAATCAGAATCAGAATCAGAATGAGCTTTATTGCCAAGCACATTTACAAGTAAACAAGTAAACATACGAGGAATTTGACTTGACATTGGGCGCGCACGATAAGCGCATCCCAATGACGCGGCAGCCATGCAAAGGCGCCTGTCATACAGTGGAGGGTAAAGAGGGGGGGGGGGGGAGGGGGGAGAACACATAGGGCGGAGAGAAAAAACATAGTTATCAAAATAAAGCTCGTATAAAGCTCATAAAAAGCTCGTATGAGCAAAATTGTGATTACATAGAAAAAAAACCTCTTATGCACAAATGGCAAACAATAGATCACATATTAACAAAGCAGCAAGTTGAGAGAGACAGTGTGTGTATGTGTGTCAGTGTATGTGTATCAGTCATGTGATGTTGTATGCAGTGTGTGTGTCAGTTACTGGTGTGCAGCAAAAATCCTCTCTCAGCAACTGGATGTTATGTCTTTAGTGTCTGAAACTTAGATAGCATGTCCACGAGAGATCCAACTCTCAGTGCATGTCCGATGGTAATTCCTAAGCCAGTCACATGGCGCTGTCCTTGAGAGTTCAGATTACTGTACGCCAGATTGTTTGTGTTAGGGAAACTCTTCTTCTGTTTTGTCTTCATCCAGGAGGAGAGGGCGCCGAATCAAGGTCAAGGCACAGTTCACTCAGAGCATAGAATTTCCATCTCTCTTGCGATTCTGTGCTTCATAATTTCCATATACAGGCTTTAAAATCATTCCCTGGAGAGCACCAGCGACTCCAGATGTATACCATCTTCTGAATCAGCCATCATTCAGTTCACCATTGCCGCTATCAGTGCACTCCCCGACTGGTCGAATTTGTTGTTGAAGGAGCATTGCCAGGTCTGCTTTGATCAGCTCTCCCAACTTCTTTAATTTCTGATACATCAGGAAACTCCAGAGCCAAAATAGAAATCCTGTGATCAAAAGCCAAACAAATAGAGATGTCTTCCGCATCTCAGTCGAATCACACAGACACATGAATTCCCAATTGTTCATGAGTCCACTTGGCCTCCCCCTAGCCCGATCTTCTTTTGAAGTGGTGTCAATCGCATATAAAGCCCACCAAATCCATAATTTTCCATTTGGAATAAGATTCAGCCAGAATAAGAGCGACACAGACAGAGACAGGACACAACAAGCTGGGATAGTGAAGAGGGGAGAGGAGTGGGGAGGAGGGAGAGAAAATGCGACTGCTCTCTCTGAAGGCCGGAAGAAGATTGCTGAAGATGTTGCTGCCTGTTAGTGTTCCCACACCTTGTGTTAATAGAGAACTTTGTTGAAAACCACTATTTGTGTGGACCTCAGTTCTTTACAGATAGATAGATAGATAGATAGATAGATAGATAGATAGATAGATAGATAGATAGATAGATAGATAGATAGATAGATAGAGATATTACAGTGTAACAGCAGCATGACAGTAGACCACTAAAATGACAGAAACACACATAGCATAACAGACAAAGGGATTACCCATGGAAAGTAAAACTGCCTAAATAACTTATACACTAGCTGAATAGAAAATGACCAGTATAGATACATGAATCATACCTGCTGTACAATGCAGGACTATCAGGTGCAGAGTGAAATGTGAGGTATCAATTAGACTGCAAGGTGCAGTATGGCACCATAGTTATGACCAGAATTCAACATCAGAGTGAGTTATTGTACAGTAAAATGGCATTTGGCAGGAAAGATTTCCTGTACCTGACCGTTCAGCAGCGAAGCTGTAGCAGTCTGCTGGAGAAAGTGCTCCACTGTCTGTCCAGTGTGTGGTGGACGGGGTGATCAGGATTGTCCATGATGGATCGCAGTTTGTTTAGAGTCCCCCTCTCCACCAGTCTCAGAGGTCTCCGGCCTGAGACCAATAACAGAGCCAGCCCTCTAGATAATCTTGTCAAGTCTGTTGGTGTCGGATACTGCTACCCCAACAGAGAGCCGCAAAGAAGATGACGCTGGCTTCAACGGCCTGGTAGAAAAGCTTCAGCATCCTTTTGCACACGTTGAAGGATCTCAACTTCCTCAGAAAGTAGAGTATCAGTGTTAGATTTCCATTCCAGTCCATTGCTGATCATGACGCCCAGGCATTTGTAGTCCTCCACTACCTCCACATCCTCCCCCCTAATCTGCAATGGCTGTGTCCTCTTCTCCCTGAAGTTTATCACCATCTCTCTGGTCTTGCTGACGTTTAGCCTCAGGTGATCCTGCTCGGTCCATTCTACAAATCTGTCTACCAGTGCCCTGTACTCCCCCTCCTCTCCCCCTCTTATGCACCCAACAGCTGAGTCATCAGAGAATTTTTGCAGGTGGCATGACTCGGTGTTGTACTGAAAGTCAGTGGTGTATAAGGTGAAGAGAAAAGGAGAAAGCACAGTCCCCTGTGGAGCTCCTGTATCACGAGCCACCACATCAGACAAAACACTGCCCAGCCGGACAAACCGTGGCCTGCCTGTCAGGAAGTCAGATTTCTGCCAGTATAAGGATTTTTTTTTTTAATCTTTTTATTATAGGGCTGTCAGGCTATCAGTACAGGCAGTTGTCTCCAATGTCCTCTTTTTTCATTTTTAAAGGAAAAGGATTTTTTATTATTATTTAATAATTTAATATAATTTAATAATATAATATAATATATAATTATATAATATAAATTATATAATATAAATATAATTATATAATATAATTATATAATATATAATTTAAATTTTAAATATAATTTATAATATATAATAATATAATAATTTAATAATTATTTATTTAATAATAAATATTTTTTATTATTATACATATTTATTTGATTGTTTGCTCTCTATATATCTGTTCTTTTCATCTTCTCTGTCCCCTCACCCCCCAGCCAGTCGCAGCAGATGACTGCCCCTCCCTGTGCCTGGTTCTGCTGGAGGTTTCTTCCTGTTAAAAGGGAGTTTTTCCTCTCCACCGTTGCCAAGTGCTTGCTCACAGGGGATCGCCTGATTGCTGGGGTTTTTCTGCAACTGTGGGGGTTCCCCCTACAGTTGATAGTGCTATGAGATGACTGTTGTTGTGAAATGGCGCTATATAAATAAAGTTGAATTGAATTGAATTGAATTGAATTGAACAACAGTCATGTCATAGCACTTTCAACTGTGGAGGAACCTCCACAATTGCAGAAAGACCCCAGCAATCAGGCGATCCCCTGTCAGCGAGCACTTGGCGACAGTGGAGAGGACAAACTCCCTTTTAACAGGAAGAAACCTCCAGCAGAACCAGGCTCAGGGAGGGGCAGTCATCTGCTGCGACTGGCTGGGATGTGAAGAGATAGAGAAGAAGAAGAAAAGAACAGACATGTAGAGAGCAAACAGCACGATGGGGACTCAGTCTATGGGAGAGAACAAACAGATGTTCATGACCAGCAAAACTATTTCACTGAGAGTTAAGAAAGGAGTGAAGACCAGTGCATTGTTGGAGGTCCCCCGGCTGTTGAAACCTCAAAGGGCAGGAAAACAGTTTATGCTCCAATGAGCCGCAGTACATGCACATGCCGGCTTTCATCTGTTGCTGATGCTCCTTCAGAGTCAAACGGGCTCAGCCTAACACTATAGCTTCGGAGGAGGAATTGGGCTTGACTGAGCTGGTAGCCAGAGGGGGTGTACATGAGGCGGGTGGACTGAAGAAGGCCTTTTGCTCCTTCACGTGCTTGCAGTACCAGTTGTCTAAACTGACAACCTGATCAATGAGCTCATCCAAAAAGGAGGGCATCGCATGAACTGCCAGGTCATCACAGAGGTTGGTACTCAGACCCAGGAGGAAGGCACTGCATAAGGCAACGTCATTCCACCCAGAGTCTGCCGCGGCGACCCGGAACTCCACAGAGAAATCGTCCGCAGACCAATTCCCCTGCCGGAGTGACATTAGGCAGCTCATGATATTCCCCTCGCTCTCCGAATGGTCAAAAGCCCGCAAAAATTCTTGAACAAACCGTTCAAAGGTATAGTTGGGGCCCTCTGTGCTATCGAGAACGGACTGAGCCCAATTAAGAGCCTGGTCTCAGAGCAGAAGGGTCATAAAATGGATCTTAGACATGTCATCTGGGTACTCCCCGCCCACCTGCTGCAGATAAAGACGTACATGGAGCAAAAACCCCTTGCATCCCCCCACCTCCCCCACGTATGGGGCAGGTGAAGGAATGGAAGTGGTACAGCGGATGGTAGCGGCCACCAGGACAACAGTTGGAGAGGAAGGACCCAAATGAGACATTTGGCAAAGATGATTAGTGACTGTGGTCAGCTCCTGAGTATTTGTTTGCAGCTGCTCAGTGAGCACAGCCACCTGACACTCTGTGGCGTCCAACCGGTGAAGAGCGGAGTGCTCCACTGATGTAGCGCCTGCTGAGCTTAGGTCATGGCTGGCTGGCTCTGTCATGACTGAAAGTGAGAAGCTCACATGCAAGGCAGCTAACACCAGAAAAGACACTCAAACACAGCGTAAACATTAAACACAACTTTATTGAACACAGGAAACAGTAATGACAGCGGTGCACGCTGAGGGAACACACAGCCTGTAGAGAGAGAGGAAGACGAGAGCTGATTAGAGGAGAGGAGTCAAACAGGGATAAATTGGCAATGAGCAGATAATCTTACGGAAGATGAACAGAGAGCCTGGAAGGAAACCCAGTGGGAACTGAAGGAGCCAGCAGGGCAGGGCTGGTGGAGGGAGAGGAGTGGAAGGAGCTGGGGAGAGTCTGACCGGGTGGAGTAGGCTGTTCAGGAAGATGAGGGCAAGGAAGGCAGGTGAGCGTACAGCAATCCCGGAGACGCACCGCAGAAATGGCAGCAACCTGGGGATAAAGAAGAGAAGGAAGGCTAGGCTGGATTTTGGGAAAATAATTTCACTCCTTTAGATCAAGGCAGCAATACCCAATGAGCCAGCGCAGAAGTATTCACAAGCAGGTCCTATTAAGCGCTGGCAGAGAAGAGGCAGCAGATGTGTCCATTCATGCAGATGCACTGATGACCTGCGGAGGTGGGAATCAGATGGAGAACTTCCCACAGAAAGGGAAGAGGAGCGCATTCCTCTGCAACTCTAGTTCGCAGGCTGTCTCAGCTGCCAGTTGTTGGTCTAATCATCCTCACTTATGTCACCCACAGCTGTAATCACCTGCTCATCATTTGTTCATTTTCCCCTTGCCTATTTAAGGATGGCTGCAACGCTACTCATTGCAGCATCCTACTGTGTGTTCAGACGGGAGTCCCCCATCTCTTTTCTCTCTATTTCCAGTGTAGACCTGACGTGTGTCCCACGTCTTCACTGGCGTTTCTGTACGCCTTAGCCGCAGAGCTATTTTGAACTATACTTATATCCAACCTTTACCATGTCTGTAAGTTTTTGTGTTTTTGTTACTTTTGTGTTTTATTAAAATTTCTGCAACTCACAGTCCAGCGTTTGGGTCTTCGTCCTGCCCTTATGGGTGATTTATGATGGAAAGACGCTGCCAGTGCGGACCCAGTGGACTGTGAGTTTGCCTTTTTCTTTTCCCTCCCGGTATTTTTTGTTAAAGTTTGTTTTTCTTTTTTGCTGAAATGTCAGCCCAAATGGACTACAGTTTGGTTGGACTGAGTGAGGTGAAATGTTGGTCTGTCAGAGTTCTGAAGGGCATTATATCCATGGCTCGTGCCTCTCGCACTCCCAAAGTAGCCCAGAAGTGCTTGGTCGGTGCAGCACAGGTACTAGAGGCTAGCCCTAGCCTGTGGAACCATCCAGAACTCATGGGTCTCCTTACCTCAGTCACCAATCCTCAACCCATGCCTCATGGGCTGAGGGAGACCTCTTTCCCAGCTGTACCTGTGCCGACGAAGAAACGTCCCCTGGTGCAGTCGTTACCAGCTCCCATTCCTCACTGTTTCCTGTCTGTACCTGAGCTGACGAAAAAGCATCCCCGGGTGCAGACATAATCAGCCTCTCGCCGCCACCCAGCTGAATCCTGTCTGAGGAACTCCTTTGCCTTCCCAGCAGTTTCCTCCTCACCCCTTTGGAGAACCGCAGCAGCAGCCTCCTTGTCATTCCGGAATTTTTTCCCTTCGGCTGTCCCGTTAGTCTCTTCCTCGTCTACCACTGCTGTCCCCCTCTTCTCCACGATGTCACCACCTGCTGCTGAGAACTCAGCCATCCTCAGGTCTGCAGGGCTGGCTCCTCCACTTTCCACATGGGATCCCACGCCTGCTGCAGCCGCTGTGAGAGATGACTCTGGGCCTTCTGCAGCAGCCATCACCACACCTCTGGAATTAAGGCAAGTACATTTTCATTCTCTAACACCCATTGATGAATTGTTTTACCGTATTCCTAGTAGGGGGCTCAGCATCAGTCACCCACTATGGCTGAGTCCTCACCACCTGCTCCTGCAGCCATTTCTTTATCCTCACCTGCTTCTCCTATGTTCTCCTCGGTATTACCTGTCTGTCCACCGGTCCTGGGATGGAGCTGCCAGACGACGGAGGGGCCTGCGGTTCCAGAGGGTCCCGTCCCAGCCCCACAGCCACATCCTGGATGGGAGATGAGCGCTTCCTGTGTCCTGGGACCTGAGCCGACAAGCGAGTGTCCCTTGGTTTTGGCGTCACAGGACCCGGCGCCATCGGTGAGACGATCCCCAGCTTCAGCCACCATGTCTGGAGGTCCACCGGCGTCAGCCGCTCTATCTGGGGTTCCACCTGTTTCAGCCGTCACGTCTGGGGTCCAACAGCGTCAGCCACCACGTTTGAGGTTCCACCAGCATTAGCCACCACATCTGAGGTTTCACCTGCATCAGCCACCGTGCCTGGAGTTCCACCAGTGCCAGCCGCCACATCGGTGGTTCCACCTGCTGCACCCACCATCATGCCTGCTGCAAGGGCCACCCCAGCAGAGTCACTGGAGTCCTGGATGGCGGTGGAGCTCGAGTCTAGGCAAGTACTCTGTTCTGTTTTTACACCTTCAGATCTAGAGAAACCTCATCTTGCTCGTGGTGGGGAGAATCAGCTGCAGATGTCCTCTGCTCTTGAGTTCTCCTTGCCAGGCTCCACTGCTGCTAGTAATAGTTTCCTGGTGCTTGTCTCTTCCTCCCTGTCTGAGCTGGCCAGGTTGGAGAGGGATCCTCAGATGAGTGGATTCGAGATATCCCAGCCTGGATCATCGGAATCCTGGATGGCAGTGGAGCTCGAGCTAAGTCAAGTCCTCTTTTTGGTTTTCACTATGTCAATATTGGTGAGGTCTTGTTTTGCTTGCAGTGAGGAGAGCCAGTCACAGCTGCCAGCTGCTTCTGAGCTTTCCTCACTGGGCTCCACTGTTGCCGGTGATTCTGATCTGGTGTCTGGCTTTGTTATCTTGTCCAAGTCTTCGCCTGAGGTCACCGAGGGTCGTCAGCCTTTGCCTGAGGTCACCGAGGGTCATCAGCCGTCTTTGCCTGAGGTCGATGAAGATCATCCGTCTTTGCCTGAGGTTGCCAAGGGTCATCCACCTTGCCTGAGGTCACCGAGGGTCCTCCGCCTTTGCCTGAGGTCATCGAGGGTTCTCCATCTTGAGGGTTCTCCATCCGCTGAGAAGCTGTCTTCACCGCCTGGTTCCCTCGCTGGTCAGCCATCCTCTTCGTCTGGTTCTCCCATGGACCAGTCATTTCCTTTGCTTGGTTTCCTCGCTTGTCAGCAGCCATTGCCATCTGGCTTAGCCGTTGGCCAGTAATCATTGTTGGGGGTCAACTCCCTGCAACTTTTGTTCCATCTCATCCACACTGCAGTCCCTGTGGTCCATTGGGGGCACGGGTTCCAGCTACTGCCTCCAGGAGGAGGTGCACCGCACCCCGCAGCCTGTTGGCTCAGGAATGTTGGGAGACCACCCTACAGACTACACCATTTGCTTGGGTGGTTCATGAACTCTGGGAAACCACCCAACGGACTATGCCCTCTGCTAAGGTGGCTCAGGAACTCTGGGAGACCACCTGAACTGCCTTACTTTTTTCTCCTGGTGGTCCTGAGTTCTGCTGTCACTTTTTCTGCTCTGTTTGTGGGTAATGAGTGAGTGTTTTGTTTCGGTCCCTCCTAACCTGGGTTCCCCCACTGCCCTCCCGGGGTAGGTTATTTTTTCTATTCCTGTTGAGGGGGTTTCTTTTTGTTTTTTTCTTTTTGAATGAATGAATGAATGAATCTTTATTTTGGATAGATTAAAAGTAAAGATTAAAAAGAAAGAAACAGAACAATATAACAAAGGGGAAAAAAATCCAGCAAGGTCAAATCAAACAATAACTCCTCTGATTATACAGTTCAACATAAATTATCCAAAATGGGTGATGGCTGAAGCCGCAGCTTATATTGCCCACCCATATTCCATCCAAGAATTCAAAAGAAAAACAAAACAAGAGCGATTACAATTCAGAACAAAGCTAAGACAAAATGTGACAAAAAAAACTAGGCAACAACACAACACAGACTGGATATGACAATCCTTATGTGAGTTTACATGTCATCTTGTATATATGTTTGGAGTATTTCTTCCTTTAGTTTTTGTTTAAATTGTCCAAGCGTTGTACATGATTTTAATTCAGGTCCAAAAGTGTTCCACAATCTGACTCCTTGCACTGAGACACAGTGTTGCTTGGTGGTAGTTCTCACTGAGGGTTTTTGAAATATACATGTTTGTTATGACCCAAGCGCTGATCTCGTCCGCGCTCGGGCCATGCATCATCTCTGCCGGCTTTGACAGCAGCGGATTACATTCTGGCTCCCCGGGCTCTTATTGTGACAGCGCTCGGTGGGGCTTCCTGCTGTCAAGGCCGATCAGCTGTTCTGCATCACCGCTCGTTAGCTGCAGGCTTTATTAGCGGGTGCTGACAGCAGGTTGATGCAGCAGTATCGTCAAACATTCCTGGTCTACGTTCGTATCAAGGTTCATGTATGTATTCTTGTTCATGTCCTTGTTAAGATCGTAGGTGGCTGGATGTAGCCCTACGATCCCGTGCCTCTTGTAGTGAGTGTTTTCGCCACAGCGGCTCATAGTTTATGTTATTGTCTTGTGTCTTGTATATTAAACATCAATGCAAAACTCACTGGCGTCTTTTGGCGTCTTATGGTGGCCCGCAAGGGTGACAGTATACTGCTGCCAGACGTCTAAACGGAGACGCCACACCGAGACACCGTCCCGGTGAGTGTTTGCTTTAATTGGACGATTGTTCTTCCCTGTCTGGGTAACTGTGTGCTAGGAGAATGCCGTCGCGGAGAGGCCACGCTCGGAGTCGGGACTACAAGCTGGCGGAGGCTTTGGACTATGTGGACGAAACGCTTATCGCTGCCTCCCTCCTCAACTATCACAGCGACGTACACTGGTACCTGGACTGTGCTGAGGATGTCCTAAACCATTTCCCCCGCTACGCCGACCATCCTGAAGTCGGCACGAGGAAGGATGACATCGCTGCACAGCGCGAGATACTTTGCATGGTGGAGGAGGATTACGGCCGGAAGCAGAGGAGGAGGCATCCTCGCTCCCTGCTTTGGGATCCCGTTCCTGTCCTCAATCCAGTCCAGGAGTTCGCGCCATCCGGGGGCCGTCGAAGACGTCGGTGCCACGACCAAGGTGAACCTCAGCAGAATCTCCGGCTGGATCCGCTGCCGGCGGAGCCCGTCAGTGGACCTTCGAGAGCGGCTCCTCCTCGTCCTTCCAGGGGCCCCTCTGTCGCCATCCAGCGGGGAGAGGGAAAAACTACGTCCCCTACAGCAGGCACCATCCTCCCTCCGGGAGAAAGGCAAGTGCAAGTTCATTCTTTACATTATAGTTGTGATCTGCTTTGTCTGACTCCTGGGGGCGGAGTTCGGGGTTCGCAGCCCCCCGAGCTCCTACCACCTGCTACCTACCAAGTGTCCAGGGGGCCGACCAGAGTCCCAGGCCCAAGGGGCGACGGAAGAAGGCCGATCAGGTAGTCTGTTCAGGTCCAAGACCAGTTGCACCACCCGGGAGAGCGGGTCAGGTGGCTGGCCCGGGGAAAAGGGCTACCTATCCCCACGACACAGTTTGTTGGGCAGACAAGCTGGGTCTTTGAACCACCAGCTCAGAAACAGTGGCCCAGGAGGTGGTCTCCCCACGAGAAGGACCAATTAAAAGGGAGACCAAGGAAGGACAGCCCCGACATCCAAGATCCAAGATGGCGCCCACAGCGGTCGACATGGTGCTTCGCTGCGCTCTTTGTTTGTTTTTGTTTGTCAATTGTGTGTCTGCTTGCACTTATACCCGTGAAGAACTTCTAAATATCAGGACTTTCACCCCCACGGACCTCCTCCCAGTTTTTCTAGCCCCTGCCGCCGATCTGGTTTATTGTTTGGCTCGGAAAGTGAGACGGCGAAAGAGAGGTAGACGAGCGGGCGCTCTCGTGCGGCTTCGCAGGAGAGGCTCGCGAACGGCGCTGCCTGGCATATTTCTGTCCAATACCAACTCTCTCTCTAACAAGGTAGATGAACTGAGACTGCTGATGCGTTTTAAGGACCTCGCCTCCTCAGCTGTCCTCTGCTTTACTGAGACCTGGCTCCGGGAAAATATACCGGACAGCGCGCTGCGCCTCGACGGCTTTCAGCTCTTCCGTGCTGATCGTGACACAGAGCTTTCCGGCAAGACCACAGGAGGCGGTGTCTGCTTCTACATCAACTGCAGCTGGTGCTCTGATGTAACGGTAATTTCCAAACACTGTTCTCCTGCCTTGGAATTTCTTGTTATCAATTGCAAGCCCTTCTATTCCCCGCGGGAGTTTGCTTCTTTCATAATGATCGCTGTGTACGCCCCTCCCGACGCGGACACGCGCGAAGCTCAGCGCGTGCTCGCGGATCACATTCAACACACAGAGCGGAGTTTTCCAGACTCGCTGATTATTGTGGCTGGCGACTTTAATCAGTGCAATCTGAGCCACGATCTCCCCCGCTACAAACAGTTTATTAAATGCCCCACCAGAGGATTAAACACACTGGATCACTGTTACACCACAGTGAAAGACGCATATCGCGCTGTTCCTCGTGCTGCGCTGGGATTATCTGATCACGTGATGGTTCACCTCATTCCCACATACAGACAGAGATTGAAGCTCACTAAACCTGTTGTGAGCACTACGAAGATACGGACCGGTGATTCTGAGGAGAAGCTGGAAACGTGCATGGAAATATCTGACTGGGGCATGCTTAAAGGAGCCACGCATGATCTGGATGAGTACACGGACACTGTGAACTCATATATCCACTTTTGTGAAGAGAACATTCTTCCATCACGCACCAGGGTGAGTTACTCTAATGACAAACCCTGATTCACAGCTAAGCTCAGACAGATCAGGAAGGAGAAGGAAGCAGCGCTGAAAAGTGGAGACAGGGACTGCTACAGGGAGGTTAAATACCGGTTTAACAGAGAGCTGAAGAGGGCTAAATCTCTATACTCAGAGAGACTCCAGCAGCAGTTCACTGCTAATGATTCGGCTTCCGTGTGGAGAGGACTGAGGCAAATCACCAACTATCGACCTAAGGCTCCTAAAGGTCAGGATGACAAAGCCCTTTGTCAAAGACTGTCCCAACACTATGCCCGTTTTGACACCTCGTCATCTGTGTCCAACTCCCCCCCTCCCTCCAGCTCCACAGCCTCCACATTCCCTACTTCATTTAAGGCACCTCCCCCCTCCTCCCCCCCTCCCCTTATCATCAGTGAGCAGGATGTGCTCAAACAGTTCTCCAGACTGAACCCGCGCAAGGCCCCCGGCCCAGACGGCGTGTCTCCCTCCACCCTGAGACTCTGTGCGAAACAGCTGGCTCCTGTCTTCACAGACATTTTTAACACCTCCCTTAAGTTATGCCACGTGCCGTCCTGCCTCAAATCCTCCCCCATCATCCCTGTCCCCAAGAAGCCACGGATCACTGGACTTAATGACTACAGACCTGTAGCGCTCACCTCTGTAGTCATGAAGTCCTTTGAGCGCCTGGTCCTGTCCCACCTCAAGTCCATCACCACCCCTCTCCTGGACCCGCTGCAGTTTGCCTACCGAGCCAACAGGTCTGTAGACGATGCAGTCAACCTGGCCCTCCACTCCATCCTGCAGCACCTGGACTCCCCGGGAACCTATGCCAGGATCCTGTTTGTGGACTTCAGCTCCGCATTCAACACCATCCGCCCCGCTCTGCTCCGGGACAAGCTGTCCCTGCTCAACGTGCCTGACTCCCTCTGCAGGTGGATCATCGACTTCCTGACGGACCGGAGGCAGCATGTGCGGCTGGGAAAGACTGTCTCAGACTATACTAGCATCAGCACCGGATCACCCCAAGGCTGTGTACTTTCCCCCCTACTCTTCTCCCTTTACACCAACTCCTGCACCTCCAGCCACCAGTCTGTCAAGTTGATCAAGTTTGCGGACGACACCACCCTCATCGGGCTCATCTCCAACGGCGACGAGTCCGCCTACAGGAGAGAGGTGGCCCAGCTGGCGTCCTGGTGCAGCAATAACAACCTGCAGCTGAACGCTCTGAAGACAGTGGAGATGATTGTAGACTTCAGGAAAGTCACTACTCCTCTGCCCCCCCTCACCCTCTCAGGCTCTCCCATCACCACTGCTGATTCCTTCCGCTTCCTAGGCACTACCATCACCAGGGACCTCAAATGGGAGCTGACCATCAGCTCACTCATCAAAAAAGCCCAGCAGAGGATGTTCTTCCTGCGGCAGCTGAGGAAGCTCAAGCTACCCACCAAGATGTTAGTGCAGTTCTACACAGCCATCATCGAGTCCATCCTCACCACCTCCATAACCGTGTGGTACGCAGGAGCCACTGCCAGGGACAGACTAAGGCTGCAGCGCGTCGTGCGCACTGCTGAGAAGGTGATCGGCTGCAAGCTCCCATCTCTCCAGGATCTGTACATCTCCAGGACCCGGAGGCGTGCTGGCCGGATCATAGCCGATCCCTCACACCCTGGTCACGTACTGTTTGCCCCCCTCCCCTCTGGTAGAAGACTTCGGTCCATCCAGACTAAAACCTCCCATCACATGAACAGCTTCTTCCCCTCTGCCATTAGACTGCTGAACACTAAGTGACTTATTGACTCTCGTGCACCATGTACAGCAGCTCAACCAGACTCATGTCAATCATCACTGTTTTTCTTCCTGCATTACCGACTGCACTATATAGTTCTCCACAGTATCTGCTGCTGGCTAATATATATTTTAACTGTTGACCAGTATCACTTAATCTTATCCTACACTTTATTACATGTATAGTTTATTTCTCTTATCCTATCACGTTTAATGTTGCAGCATTGTACCGAGACAAATTCCTAGTTTGTGTACTACATGAACAATGGCAATAAACCTGATTCTGATTCTGATTCTGATTCTGACATCATAAGGTAGCAATGAGGAAGGAGCCCCCCACCCCCCGTGGCTCCGAGCTGGGGCACAGTAGCACCCACGATGGTCCCGGTCTGGGGCAGAGCTGCACCCACAGTGGCTCCAGGCTGGAGCTTAGCTGCACCCACAGTGGACTCCGGCTGGAGCTCTGCTGCACCCACAGATGCACCTGATGGAAAATAGGCATACAATACACAGCGCAGTCAAAATAGCCACAGCGTCAGAACTGGGTTTGAGACCATCAAACCCAAGATCATGACACTGTTTATGCATTAGAATCCTTATTATCATAATCTTAGTTTTCCCATTATAGTCCTGGTCAATATCATTACGTATCTATGGCCATCTGCCTTATACCTTATGTTGTCTTATGTGTGGTTATGGGCCCTTTCCGTCTTTGCCTTAGTTTCCTCTCTGAAGTTAATTTTTATTTGTATTGACATTTATTGTTATCTGGTCCTTGTCTTTGTATATTCCTTGTTCTTCTTATGTATCATTATTTATTATTTTTTCTGGTCCTGTGCTTTTGTTTTCACAGCGCTTTGTGTTACTTCTTCTGCAGTTCTAGTTCATGGGCTGTCTCAGCTGTCAGTTGTTGGTCTAATCATCCTCGCTCATGTCACCCACACCTGTGGGTGACATGAGCGAGGAGCGAGGATGCTCATCAATCATTTGTTCATTTCCCCTGTGCCTATTTAAGGACGGCTGCAATGCTGCTTGTTGTAGTGTCCTACTGTGTGTTCAGACGGGAGTCCCCCGTCTCTTTTCTCTCTATTTCCAGTGTAGTCCTGACGTGTGTCCCACATCTTTACTGGCGTTTCTGTACACCTTAGCCGCAGAGCTATGTTGGACTATACTCATATCCAACCTTTACCAAGTCAGTAAGTTTTTGTGTTTTTGTTACTTTTGTTTTTATTAAAATTTCTGCAACTCACAGTCCAGCGTTTGGGTCTTCATCCTGCCCTGAGGGACAATTTATGACACTGTTAAAGGTCCCTTTCACTGCCCTTTAAACACATTTTGGCAGCTCTCACAGGTCTTAATGAAATGTTTGTGACATATTTTTGTCAAATTCTATTAAATTATTTAATTACTGCAGCATCATTGTGAATCATCTCTTGCATCCTTTCTCAGAACACCTGGTTTCGGTGCATGTCTCTTTAAATCCCTAAGATCACATTTTACTACCCCCCCCCCCACACACACACACATCACTATTGCTAATCTTAGCCGGCTAGCTCCTATCTCCAATCGAGCCTGAGTCAACTAATGTAAATTTGTATTAAAGAATGAATGAAATAATCTATCAACAAAGGAGTATTAGGGCCATATTAACAATAAGAAAAAGTTTTGCATTTTGAGAATAAAATTGAAATTTTGAGATAAAAGTCAAAATAGTATTTTGAGAAACAAAGGCAACATAGAATTTTGAGGAAAAAAGTCAATATGAAGAAACTGTCATTTATAGTGAAGCAGACCCTACAAAATGTGAATAGATGAGTTAGTGAAATCGTACTTCAGAATCGATTTTAGTAATAAGGAATTTATTTCTCTTTTAGCACATAAACATGGTGTGGTAATAAGTAATAGGACTTTGAAGAGTCTGCGCTTGTCATGGTCTGAACACAGGAGCTCAGTCTCATTATGTTTCTCCATAGTCTCCATAGTCTCATTATCTTTTTCCATATTTGTATATTTGTTGTATTTTTGAGTTCTTAGCTTCCTGTTATTTTATCCTTGGTTGGTTTTCATATATATTGTATTATTTCTCAGTTCTACTCATTCTCAGGTTTCGTTCATTGCTGTCTTGTTATTTATATATTTGGTATTTGCTTGTATTTATCCTTCAGTCTTTATTTGTCCTTATTTCAGGTTTTGCTTTATATTTGCATTTTTGTGTTCTCTCTCTCTCTTTCTCTCCAGGGCTGTAGCTGTCAGTGGCACTTCCAGGTTTTCCTCTGGTAGTGGGCGGTGCCCCTATCAAGCTGTCAGTCCCATCTCCTCTCCTCTCATGACTCACAGCTGATCTCTATCATGTAATCACTTTCTCCTCCTGCCTTATTTAACCCCACAGCGCTGATTATTAGGTGCTGTGGTCTTCTCGCTGATCAGACGTGCTCTCCTAGTCTGCATCTCTTTTTGTAAGTACCTTCTTGCTCTGACAGTAATCCACTGTCTAACTACGGTTTGTGGCCAGGCCACGGCCAAGATAATGTATATAGAGTGATGATATAGAGTGAAGTACATGGCAGTAATGCACTTGTGGGCTGGTTGCCAACCGCCAATCAAATCTAAAAGAAGAAGAAGAAGAACTACGGTTTGTATGGTTGCTAATTGTTCTGACGAGCCTCCCTCGCCTTCTGGTGTTTTTTCCTACGTTTTAGCCCTTAGGCTATTCTGGGCAAAGTGACTCTCATTCCAGCCATTCCCATTATTTTGTGTTTTTATGTTTTTGTGGATTGTGGACTCTATGTTTATCAATTTTTGCAAGTGGTGTACTTTTGTTATTTTGTGCACTTGGTGTCTGGAGTTATTGCAGATGTAACAGTTCTATTTGTTTCTTGTGCACGGTGTGCCTTTGAGTTATTATTAAATACGCAACTCACAGTTCCTGCATGTGGTGTCGTTAATCAGCCCTTGACAGGGCAGTTCATGACAGTGCTGAAAAATGTGCCTATTTTTAAAAAACACGATCTTGGAAAACCTGGTATGCAACTTTTTGTCAAGATACTATTTCAATTTTTTTTTCTCAGACTTCTATTTCAACTTTCTTTTTTCAAAATTCCATTTATTTCCATTTAGACTTTTTTTTTTTTCAAAATACTATTCTGACTTTTTTTTTCTTTAAATTTTGACTTTACTCTCTCTTTTTTTTTTTTATGTGGCCTTAATACTTTTTTGTCACTGGTAGACAGGGGAGTGTGGTTTCAGGAGTCAATAGAGAGCCAAAGTCACGCCCCTCTACTTCCGCACATGGGACCTTAAAGGGGTCATTGACTGAAAAATGGTGTGTTTGTAGGTTTTAATTGCCTCAAATGTGTTAACTGGTCACATAATTAGCCAAAAATGTACCAAACAGTCAGCGATCTGAAAAAGGCACACTGTCTTTGTCGCATTTCTTTGTCAGAGAAACTTCCCAAAACATTTTTTTGACTTTTCCAGGTAAGTTTCCTACATCAAGTCTTGAAAAAGCCCAAACACTGCTGTCCTAAAAACCCACTCACTGCTCTATTATTGACCCGCCTAGCTGTCTGTCATGTAAATGGAAGTGGTGGCTAAAGGTAGCCTATTAGCCCCTGAGCTATTAGCCCAGGAGCTAACACTGGTACCAGGACGTTGGCTGTAAGCATAATCATTCTGAGTCAAAAAATCAGGCAGAATATTTAAGTGTAAGTAGATTTATTTTCCTCATGGCCAATGAGGGAGAAATATAGAGGCAGAGTACTAAGTCTGACCATCCATACTCCTGAATCAAACATGTATTGCTCAAAGTTTTTAAAGCTGTTGTTATCAATGGGAAAACGGAAGATTATTGTCCAGCAAGACGTACAGTCTTGTCCTTGAGAGTCCACGAAGAGAGTCACCTTGAGAGTCCACGAAGCACACAGTTCTTATCTTCTTTTACTCACAGGAAAGAGGGAGATAAATACACTCTCAGTCACACAGAACTGAACATTGAATGAACAACTGAATTGAAAACAGCTGTGTCTTAATGAATATCTGAACACCACGCTCACTCAAAGACAGCTGTGTCTCAACGAATATCTGAACACCACACTCACTCATAGACTGGACATCCATTAACAGCTATGCGATTTATAATTGCTAACTCATGCACTCATACACAATGAAGCTGCCCCAAGGCCATATATAAAATGTACATATGAGAATATTAAAGACATGGAATAATATAACAATAATATAACAATACAGTAATATGGAATTTTCTATCAATCACCCACCCTGGCACACCGGTCGCTTTTTTGGCCTGGGACCAGGGCTACTGGCCAGTGTTATACTGAGAACTCACCCGGATTGGCAGTGGAGTTCTCGGCATAACACCGGTACATGCGATCCACCGCGGAATCATGACGAAACCACTGAGAGATGAGTTGCAGTGATGTGAGGCACACTGCCGAACCAGATGATAACAGGGATGGCTCTTATGGTGACTAAGATCTGAAGAAAATAACACTATAAGCCATGCTTGCAGCCAGTGTCCTGGTACCAGTGTTAGCTCGTAGGCTATTACGTTAACTTTAGCGTTTAGCTGGCTGTGCGAGCCACAAGCCGGTACAGGTGGCTGCCGGCGGAAACACAACGAAGCCTCCGGCTCCCTGCAATCAAAATGTCCCGGGACCAGATGCTGCTGACTCTCATGCCCGGCAACCCCACCGTCCTCCGCGGATCCACTCTGCTCTCGTAGCCAGTGCAGTCGTTAGAGCTTTCAGCTGGCTGTGAGAGCAGAGTGGAATACCACAGAGCCACACTGCCCTTTGAGATCCCTTGGCTCTGTAGCTCGCCTCAGGTTGTGGTGATTGCGATGCTAGTGATTTGTTGTGGAATCACAGCAAAATTTATTGGGAGATAGACCAGACTGATGCGAGATACACCATCAAGTGTGGATCAGTGAACCAGAGCGCTGCTCAACCGAGTGGCTAACTAATGTAAGAGGGAGGGCGGAGAGGAAACAGTGAAGGATGGTTCTTAAAATGACAGGGTTTAAATCAGAGTGTTTGAAGAAAGCCAAGAAAAAAAAATTGCTTCAATAATTAAAAAAATTACAGAAAATGTGAATAAAATATGTCACAAACATTTCATTAAGACGTCTGTGAGCTAATAAAATGTGGAAAAAGTGCAGTCAATGACTCCTTCAAATCGGAAAAACTCTCCAGTGAATGGCAAAAGCAAAATAATCTTTTGATCCTGATCAAATTTTGCCACAAATTACAAATTGGCTCTCCTCTCGACTCCCAGCAACTGAATGAGGGCTGAAATGGAGAAGTTACCGTGGGGATGAATAGATTTCCCGTCTGTCAGACCCTCCACGGCTACTGATGGGCCACATCTTTTGGCTTCAGGTGGCATCTCAGCAGAGTGCTTTAGGGAGCCACAATACATGCATGTGCTGGCTCTCCGCCACTGGTGCTCTTCCAGAGTCAGACGGACTCGGCCGAGCTCCATAGGCTCAGAGGAGGAGCTGGCTCCACCTGTGTCAGTAGCCGAAGAAGGCATGCACGCACTGGGCAGGTTGGAGGAGGCCTTGCGTTCCCTCGCGCGCTCGTGGTATCGGTTGTCCAAACTGACAGCCTGATCAAGGAGACCATCCAGTGAGAAGGGAACTGCATGAACTGCTAGGTCGTTGCGGAGGTTTTTGTTTAAACCCGGAGGGAGACGCTGCGTAGTGAAATGTCATTCCATCCAGAGTCCGCCGCGGCGACCCGGAACTCCACATTGTAGTCGGCGGCAGACCAACTCCCCTGACGGAGTGACATCAATCGGCTCATGATGTTCCCTCCACTCTCTGTTCGGTTGAACGCACAGGCGAATTCATTAACAAATCTCTCAAATGAATAATTAGGGCCCTCCGGACTGTCGAGAATAGACTGAGCCCAGCTGAGAGCCCTATCTCGGAGCAGGAGGGTCATAAAATGAATTTTAGCAGTATTGTCCGAGTATTCCCCACCAACCTGGCCCATATAAAGCCAAACATGACACAAAAAGGCCTTACATACCCCACCCCATCCCCACCCCCCGCATACAGGGCAGGTGAGGGAACAGAGGTAGTTTGGTGCACGGTGGAAGAAACTGGGGCTGCAGGTGGAGGGGTGGAACCCGGACAAGACAAATGGGCCAAATGTTCGGTGACTGGGCCCAGCTGCTGTGTAATAGTCTGCAGCTGCTGCATAAGCACGGCCACCTGCCTCTCTGTGGCATCTAAGCGATCTAAAGCGGAGTGTTCCGCTGATGTCGCTCCCACTGAGCTTGCGTTTTGGCTGGCTCGTTCTGTCATGATTGGTAATAATTGACAGCTCACGTGCAGGGAGTGACACCAGAGAAAACACACAATGACACAGAGAAGCAAATTGATATGGATTTTAATTAATTCAAAAGGGAAAGCTTCGTTAATGAAAGACGTCACTCGCCAGAGGAAGACCCAGCCTGGAAGGACAGATGAGAGCAGGTTTGAAAAGGAGGGAGACTGAAAAGGGAAAATAGGACTGGACTCACGTGGGTGAAACAGAGAACCCAGCAGTGAAACCCAGCACCAATGGCAAACCAGGATATGAAGCTGGAAGGCAGGAGTAGAGCTGGGTGAGGTGTCTGACCGGGTGGATATGGCTGCTGAAGTGGTGATGATGATGAGGCAGTTGAGCACACAGCAACCCCGGAGACGCACCACGAAGATGGTAGCAGCCTGTAGAAGAGAGGTTGAGAGGGATTAATAATTTTCCTCAGAGAGGGAGAATATTAGATTAGATTAGATTAGATTAGATTCAACTTTATTGTCATTACACATGTATGAATACAAGGTAACGAAACACAGTTTAGCATCCAATCAGAAGTGCAAAGGACAGCAGTGCAGTATATACGGTAATTAACAGTATGTGCAATTTAAGCAAATATATGCAAATATATGCAGCAGTGCAGAAAGTTAAAAGTACTGTTATGTGCAAATAATGTGCAATAAGTTAGATGTAGTTATGTAGTTATGCAGTTATGTACAGGTGAGGATGGTAAAAGATGATTGTAAGAGAGTCAGCGGGGAACTAAGTTCAATAACGTGACAGCTGTTGGAAAGAAACTGTTCCTAAACCTGCTGGTTCTAGTCCGAAGGCTTCTGAAACGTCTTCTGGAGGGGAGAAGCGGGAACAGTCCATGAGCAGGATGGTTGGAGTCCCTAAGAATGCTGCGTGCCCGGCGCAGACATCTTTTCCTGTAGACGTCCTCTATAGCTGGAAGTGGAGTCCCTGTGATGCGTTGGGCGGTTTTCACCATCCGCTGCAGCGCCTTGCGGTCAGCTACAGAGCAGCTCCCATACCAGACTGTGATACAGTTGGTCAGGGTGCTCTCTATCACGCAGCGGTAGAAGTTGCCCAGGATGTCAGTTGACAGATGGTTCTTCTTCAATGTCCTCAAGAAGAAGAGGCGCTGATGGGCCTTCTTGATCAGGCTGGTGGTGTTAACTGACCACGACAGGTCCTCCAAGATGTGGGTCCCCAGGAATTTGAAGCTGGGGACACGTTCAACAGCTATGCCATTGATATGGATGGGGTCATGTGTCTCTTCCCTCTCCTTCCTGTAGTCCACTATGAGCTCCTTGGTTTTGCTGGTGTTAAGGAGCAGGTTATTGTCAGCGCACCAAGTAGCCAAGTGCTCAACCTCTGCCCTGTAATCTGACTCGTCGTTGTCCCTGATGAGTCCAATCACCGTGGTGTCATCTGCAAACTTTATGATGGAATTGGATCCATACATAGGCCTGCAGTCATGGGTGTAGAGGGAGTAGAGGAATGGGCTGAGCACACAGCCCTGTGGTACACTAGTGTTGAGTGTGATGACGGAAGAACGGTTGGGGCCTGACCTAACATGCTGGGGTCTGTTGGTCAGAAAATCCATGATCCAGTTGCAGGTGGAGGTACTGATTCCCAGGTCCCCAAGTTTGGTGAGCAACTTGGAGGGGATAACTGTGTTGAATGCTGAGCTGAAGTCAATAAACAGCATTCTTGCGTAGGTGTTCTTGTCATCCAGATGTGAGAGTACATAGTGCAGCGCTGTAGAAACCGCATCCTCTGTACTCCTGTTGCTCCGGTAGGCGAACTGATGAGGGTCCAATGTAGGGGGCAGGGCTTTTTTGAGCTGTGCCAAGACCAGTCGCTCAAAGCACTTCATGACTATGGGCGTCAGTGCCACAGGGCGATAGTCATTTAGGCATGATGGTGTTGAGTGTTTCGGCACTGGTACTATTGAAGTGGTCTTGAAGCACGCTGGTACCACGGCCTGGGCCAGGGACAGATTGAAGATGTCTGTGAAGACCCCTGCCAGCTGCTCAGCGCATGCCCTCAGCACACGCCCAGGAATGCCATCAGGGCCAGCAGCCTTACGTACGTTGACATGACTCAGCGCATTACGGACGTCGGTGTGGGTGAGTGTGAGGTGGTGGAGGTCATCAGAGGGTGGGAAATTGATGTTCTTTTCATTGTTGTCCTTGTCAAAACGAGCATAGAAGTTATTTAGCTCATTGAGAAAGGGCACAGTCATGGCTATAGGTATGGAGTTGCTGGGCTTATAATCAGAGATAGCTTGAATGCCCTGCCACATACGTCGGGGGTCAGAGTCCCCAAAATGTTCCTCCACCTTCAGCTTGTAGCTGTGCTTGGCCTTCTTGATGCCCCTCTTCAGATCTGCCCTGGATGAACTGTAGGCCTGTGCATCACCAGATCTAAAGGCATTGTTACGTGCTTTTAGCAGAAGTCGCACTTCTCTGTTCATCCACGGCTTCTGATTTGGGTACGTGGTGATCTGTCTTTCCGTGGTGACACTGTCAATAGTGGTGTTGATATGGTCCAGGACTGAGTGCGTGTAAGAGTTGATGTTTATGTGGGAGCCACAGGTAGCCTGAGAGGTGAACATACTCCAGTCTGTGTTCCTAAACTTCTCCTGGAGTACAGAGTCAACCCCCTCTGGCCACACTTTGATGGTCCTCACTGATGGCTTCACCCGGTTGATGAGCGGTACATACTTGGGGGTAAGGAACAAGGATAAATGATCAGACTGACCTAGGTGGGGGAGGGGAGTTGCTGTGTAGGCTCCCACAATATTGGTGTAAACATGGTCCAATGTTTTGTCCCCTCTTGTGTGACAGGAGACATGCTGGTAGAATTTAGGAAGCACTGTCTTGAGGTTAGAGTGGTTAAAATCACCCGCCACAATAAATGCTGCCTCTGGGTGTGCAGTTTGTTGTTTGCTAATAGCTGCATGCAGTTCTTTCATAGCAAGCTTAGCATTAGCATCCGGAGAAATGTAAGCGGCTGTTATGATGGTACAAGTGAACTCACGTGGCAGATAGAAAGGTCTACATTTAACCATGAGAAACTCCAGGTTAGCTGAGCAGTGTCTCTCAACAGTGACAGAGTTCGTGCACCAAGCCTTGTTAATATAAATGCACAATCCCCCCCCTCTTGTCTTACCGGAGTCAACTGCTGCTCTGTCTGCCCGGAGCGTGTGTAGGCCGGCTAGCTCGATAGCATTGTCGGGTATTCCACTGTGAAGCCATGTTTCCGTAAAAATCATGATATTGCAGTTCATAAGTTTCTTATTGTTGGTGATCCGAAGCCGTAGTTCACTCATTTTGCTCGCCAGAGACCGTACATTAGCAAGGAAAATACTGGGTAGCGATAGCCGGTGCGGTGTTAGCTTTAGCTTAGCTCTTAGCCCACCGCGCTTACCCCTCCTTTGTTTACGGTTCTTACGCCGCCTGCGAGCACTTCCGGTCGGCCGGGAAGCCTGCCGAGCGTCGGGAGTTCTCCAGAGCTCCGGGATGAGACATAGATTCAGACGTAGGTTACTGATAAAAAGGTCGTTATCGTTGTTTTGTAAACCAATATTCAAAAGCTCATCTCGGGTGTAAGATGTAAAAGCAGAGCTGTTCTGAACGAACATACCCGAAATGAGCAGAAATAACACTGCTAGTCCCCAGAATCTGGTAGGACGCTGAGCCTCGCGTTGTGCACGCGCCGCCATCTTGCGCCAAATTCTCTTCTCTGGTGACTTATATAACTTACTTGCTGTAGTAATATAACTTACTTGCTGTAGTAGATAGTATACCCAATGAGCCAGCGCTGAAGCATTGAAGTGAAGGTCCTTTTAAGCGCTGGAGAGGCAGAGGCAGCAGGTGCATCTCATCACGCAGGTGAGGTGATTGCCTGCGAAGTCGGGGAAAGTTGAACAGGAAGGGAGGGGAGAGTGTGCTCACCAGAACATGACACTCCCTCCTCGTATGTCCAGCTCTGCTGGGAACTCGTAGGTTACTTTTCTGTTCTGTAGTGTGTGTGTTTTTTGCATGTGTGGCCTTACTAAATTTCCAAACTCACTGCTTGCATTTGGTGTCTTCTGTTGCCCCGTGAAGGGGCAGTTCATGACAGAATGACCCAGCCAGACAGACGCCAGCAGCAGTGAAGTTTGTTTTTCGCTTTTTTTCTTTAAATTCCTCTCATATATTTTTGTACTAGTTCAGGGCTTTTTGGAATGTCCGCCACCCTGGACTTCCGTGTTTTTGGACTGAGCAAGGAGGAGTGTGAGGCGGCAGGACAGATTGTGGGTTTTGTCTCGGAAACTCTTGCCTCCCACACCCCAGAGGAAGCTCTGGGACATTTGGACAGCGCGGCTCGGGTAGTTGAGGCATTTCCCAGCCTCTGGGGCTACCTGGGTCTCACAGTGTTCCTTGCCGCCATATTGGAGTCCCAACACCAGCTCTGCGAGCGGGTGAGAAATGCCTCTCCTGCGTTACCTGCGCCGACGAAGAAGCATCAATGGGCACGAAAGGCTCGCTCATCTCATCAGGAGCCGGTGTCCTTGCCCATCTGCCAGACGACCCCCGTTGTTCCCGGAGAGAAATCATCTGGTCCTGCCGCAGCTCGTACCATCAAGCCCCGGGAACACAGGCAAGTGTTTTTTTCTTTCTCCATCACAAAAAAATGAATTATCT
Source organism: Pholidichthys leucotaenia (assembly GCA_020510985.1). Lineage (NCBI taxonomy): Eukaryota > Metazoa > Chordata > Actinopteri > Cichliformes > Pholidichthyidae > Pholidichthys > Pholidichthys leucotaenia. The sequence continues at coordinate 42,334,124 of CM035843.1, read as the reverse complement.
TGCCTAGTTCTCGGTGGCAAGGCTCAGCAGCAGCTCCATTCTTCTAAGTCTTTTTCTGAATGAATGAATCTTTATTTCGGATAGTACAGGTTAAAAGAAACTGAATAATATAACAAAGGGGGAAAGAAAATCCAACAAGGTCAAATTAGACAATAACTCCTCTGATTATACAGTTCAACATAAGTTATCCGAAATGGGTGATGGCTGAAGCCGCAGCTTATATTGCCCACCCATGTTCTATCCAAGAAGTCAAAAGAAAAAAAAAACAAAACAAGAGCGATTACAATTCAGAACAAAGCTAAGACAAAATGTGACAAAAAAACTAAGCTACAACACAACACAGGCTGGATATGACAATCCTGATGTGATTTTACATGTCATCTTGTATGTATGTTTGGAGTATTTCTTCCTTTAGTTTTTGTTTAAATTGTCCAAGCGTTGTCCAAGCGTTGTACATGATTTTAATTCAGGTCCAAAATCGTTCCATAATCTGACTCCTTGCACTGAAACACAGTGTTGCTTGGTGGTAGTTCTCACTGAAGGTTTTTGAAATATACATGTTCCTCTGAAATGATATTGTTTCTCCCTTATTTGGAACAACTTTTGGATATTTGCGGGCAGTGATAGATTCTTCACTTTAGATATTATTATTGCAGTTTTAAAGTCAACCAGATCTTTCAACTTGAGAGCTTTTAATTTAAAAAAAGTGGGTTTGTTGGTTCCCTGTAAGCTGCTTTGTTTATTATTCTAATAGCTCTCTTTTGAAGCATAAAGAGTGGATATATGTTTGTTTTATATGTATTTCCCCATACTTCAGTACAATATGTCATGTATGGGAGTATTAATGAATGATACAAGGTATATAGTGTGGGTTGATTCAGCAAATATTTCACTCTGTGTAGTATTGCAATTGATTTGGATATTTTACCTTTAATATAATTAATATGTGACTTCCAACACAGTTTATTATCAATTATTACTCCAAGAAATTTAGTTTCAGATACCCTTTCAATCTCTACACCATTTAGATTTAGAGTTTAGATACTGAGATGTTGTGATGGTTGTTAAAGACTATAAATTTTGTCTTACTTAAATTGAGCGTTAATTTGTTTGAATCAAACCACAGTTTAAGCTTTCCTAATTCCTTTCCGAGTGTATCCAGAAGTTGTTCCAAATTGCTTCCACTGCATAATAGATTAGTGTCATCGGCAAACAATATTAAGTCCATTTTTTCTGAAACTTTACATACATCATTTATATACATATTGAATAACAATGGCCCCAAAACTGAACCCTGTGGGACTCCACAAGTAACCTTCAGTAAGTGTGAGTTTTTGTTACCAACACATACATACTGATATCTATTCTTTAAGTAACTACTTAACCAGGACAGTCTTTATCACCAGCTTCTGGTACCTTTCCCTCACCTGCTTCTTCTGTCTCTCCTGGGTGTCCGCCGGTCCTGGGAGGAAACCACCGGATGACGGCGGGGTCCGTGGGTCCCAGGGGCCTTGATCCGGTCCTGCAACCACACCCGGTGAAGGAGAAGAGGGCCTCTGGTGTCCCAAAGCAGGCGTCAACGAGTGAGCAGCCCCTGGTTTTGGCAATGCGGGACCCGGTGCCATCAGTGAGGCGTTCCCTGGCTCCGCCTCTCGGGGCTAGGGACTTATCTGCAATGAAGTCTGCGCTGACGATCCAGTGTCCCCAGACTCTGATGCCATGCCAGATGACCTCCGCTGCTCCAGGGGGAACATCATCTGGTTCAGCAGCTGCCAACATCATCACATCCTGGGAATTCAGGCAAGTACTCCTCCGTTCTCTTTCACTCACTACTGAACATTCTTGCCTGATTCCTGGTGGTGAGGCTCAACTACAGCAGCCCATTGAGTCCTCACCATCAGCTACTGTTACCTCTACCCCACCTGCTACCCCTGTGTCTCCTATTTCTCCTGGGTGTTCGCCAGTTCCGGGACAGAGCTGCTGGACAATGGAGGAGCCTGCAGCCCTGGAGGACCTGATTCCAGCGCCGCAGCCACAATCTGGATGGTGGGAGAGTGCTACCTGTTACCTGAAGCCTGAGCCAATAGCAGTGTGTCCCCTGGCTTCAGCTGTGCAGGAGTCTGGGCCAGCAGTGAAGCAACCTCCAGCGGTTACATCTGATGAGTCATCTGCGTCGACTGTTTCACCTGGAGGCCCTGGGGCTGCGTTTACCATCTTGCCTGCTGCCGAGGTCGCCGTAGCAGGTTTGCCGGAGCCCTGGACGGCAGTGGAGCTTAAGTCCAGGGAAGTTCTCTGTTCTGTTTCTTCTTCCACAGATTCAGAGAACTCTTGTCTGGCTCAGGGTGGGTAAGATCAGTTGCAGATGTCCTCTGCTCCTGAGTCTTCCTCGCCGGGCTCCACTGCTGCCAGTGATTCTTCTCCAGTGTTTTCTTTGTGTTTCCCTGCTAAGGTGACCATGCTGGAAGAGAGCGCCCAGATGGAGGAACTCAAAACGCCCCTGCCTAGATTGCCGGAGTCCTCGACGGCGGTGGCGCTTGAGTCCAGGCAAGTGCTCTGTTCTGTTTCTCCTTTCACAGATTCAGAGTAATCTTGTCTGGCTCATGGTGGGGAGGACCAGCTGCAAATGTCCTCTGCTCCCAAGTTCTCCTCGCCGGGCTCTGCCACTGCCTGTGATTCTTCTCCAGTTTCTTTTTTCTGTCCTTCTCCCAAGGTGACCGGGTTGAGTAGGGGCGCCCAGATGGAGAAACTCGAGATGCCCCTGTCGGGATGGCAGTGGAGTCCAAGACAAGGCAAGTGCTCTGTTCTGTTTACACATCATCAGATCTAGAGATTTCTTGTCCTGTTTGTGGGGGGAAGAGCCAGTCGCAGCTGCCAACTGCTTCTGAGCTCTCCTTACCGGGCTCTACTGCTGCCGGTGGTTGTAACCCGGTATTTGTTTCTTCTTCTTTGCTCGACTCATTGTTTGGGTTGCTGGATGATCACCTTCCTCCTTTGCCTGGGGTTGCTGTGGGTTCTTCATCACCTCTCAAGGTCACCTTGGGTCCTCATCCTCCGTCCGAGGGCACCATGGGTCCCCATCCTCCATCTGAGGGCACCGTAGGTCCTCATCCTCCATCTGAAGGCCTTGTGGGTCCTCATCCTCCATCCAAGGTCACTGTGGGTCCTCATCCCCCATCCGGGTCCACTCCGACCTGGAGCCACCACGGGTGCAGCTGTGCTCCAGCCCCGAGCCACTGTGGGTGCAGCTGTGCTCCAGCCCCGAGCCACCGTGGATGCAGCTCTGCTCCAGCCCCAAGCCACCGTGGATGCAGCTCTGCTCCAGCCCCAAGCCACTGTGGATGCAGCTCTGCTCCAGCCCAGAGCCACCGTGGTTGCAGCTCTGCTCCAGCCCGGAGCCACTGCAGGTGCTGCTTTGCTCCAGCCCGGAGCCACCGCAGGTGCTGCTATGTCCCAACCTGGGGTGCTGCAAGCTGGTCTGAAAGCGTGGGGATTCCCTCTCCTCTGCCAGATGCTGTCATGGTCCCCTCTCCTCTGCCTGATGCCATCGTGGTTCCCTCTCCTCTGCCTGATGTCGTCGTGGTTCCTTCTCCTCTGCCTGCCATTGTCGTGGTCCCCTCTCCTCTACCTGCTGTGGTCGTGGTCCCCCTTCCTCTGCCTGACACCGTTGTGGGTCCCTCTCCTCTGCCCGAGGTCGTGGAGGGTTCCCCGTCCAGCTTCCCTGCTGGTCTGCCATCTTCCTCACCGGGCCCCCATCTCTTAGCCCCCCTGGTCCACAGTTTGTACTAGTTCCAACTGTCGTCTCCGGGACAGGGGGGGGTGTCATGCTCTGGGGTCAGTTGGCTCAGAAATGCTGGGAAGCCACCTGGTGAACCATCCCTGCCATTTTGGTGGCCCTGGAGGCCTGGGAGACCATCCAACAAACTCTTTCGCTTGCTTGGGTGGTTAAGGAACTCAGAGAAACTACCCGACAAACTCTGCGGGTTGTGTGGGTGGCTTAGGGACTCTGAAAGACCACCTGAATTGGACACATAGTCGTCCTTACATCAGTTGTATTCTGTGTCTCTTATTCTGGGTGTGAGTCATGAGGGTTTTTCTTATTTTTTCTTTTTTCTCTGGGTTGTTTCAGCCCCTCCATGCCTGGGTCCCCCTCCTCCCATCCAGGGTGGGTTTTGTTTCCTTGCTTTTTTTTATATGAGGTGGGTCGTCTATGTGGGTTGTTCCTTTTCCTTTTAGTTTGATGTTACCCTGGATGTCTGGAATCCACCCCTTAGGGGGGTGGGGCTCTGTCATGAACTGAGCACGGGGGGGGGTTCCACTTCGGTCAGTCTCATTGTCTTTTCTGTATTTGTATATTTGTGATATTTTTGAGTTCTTAGTTTTCTGTCATGTTATCCTTGGTTGTTTTTTTTATTTCTTGTATTATCTCTCCTGTTCACGGTCACCGCTGTCTCGTCATTTATATATCTGGTATTATCTGTATTCATCCTTCAGTTTATTATTTGCCCTTATTTTAGTTCTCACTTTATATTTGTATTTTTGTCTGTAACCTTTTGTTCTGTGTTCTCTCTCTCTTTCTCTTCAGGGCTGTCAGTGGCTGTCAGTGGCACTTCCAGGTTTGCTCTGGTATGGGCGGTGCTCCTGTCAAGTTGTCAGTCCCGTCTCCTCTCCTCATGACTCACAGCTGATTCTCACTGTGCAATTACTCGCTCTACCTATTTATGCCTTGGCCCTCTGTTTGTTAATTGCTGGGTCATTGATTCATCTCTTCTCATCCGGAGATGGCATTCCCGTCTCCGTGGTTCTCAATTATCATAAGTCCAGTGTTGCTGGGAATTCATAGTTCTCTTTTCTCCCTCCTCGTATGTCCAGCTCTGCTGGGAACTCGTAGGTTACTTTTCTGTTCTGTAGTGTGTGTGTTTTTGCATGTGTGGCTTTATTAAATTTGCAAACTCACTGCTCGCATTTGATGTCTTCTGTTGCCCCATGAAAGGGCAGTTCATGACAAAAACCTACAAAAACACACTCAAAACAAAATATAACAAAAAGCATCTTTCGGATACACAGCCATGCTGATATATGAAGACTTAAGATTATGTTTAAATTATTTTTATTGTGAATTATTATACCTCTTTGTTTTGAACTAGGGATGCACAACATATACAGTAGGGAAAATAAGTATTGAACACGTCAACATTTTTCTCATTAAACATGTTTCTGATGGAGCCATTGACCTGAGATCTTCACCAGATATCAGTAACAACCCAAGTAATCCATACACACAAAGAAATCAAGGCAACTGTGTTCACAAAACAAGTTGTATTTAATAAAGTGGAATAACACATGGAATAAGTATTGAACACGCTTGGTGAAATTCATTTTAATATTTAGTAGAAAAGCCTTTGTTGGTAATAACCACTTCCAGACACCTCCTGTATGGAGAAACTAGGCGCAGGCATTGCTCAGGAGTGATTTTAGCCCCTTCTTCCACACAAACTGTCTTCAAATCTTGAAGGTTCTGTGGATGTCTTCTATTAACGCTGATCTTCAGTTTGTTCCATAGATTTTCAACTGGATTCAAGTCAGGTGACTGACTGGGCCATTCTAGCAGCTTTATTTTCCTTCTCTGGAGCCAGTTAAAGCATTTTCTTGGCTGTGTGTTTGGGATCATTGTCTTGCTGTCCACCGTCGTTTCATCATGAGCATCTTGAGGGGTGGGACTATATAAGCGTCGGCTTCTTCCCACTCCTTTTGAACATTTTATTTTTGGCTTGATTTTTGTTTTTAATTCTTTTTTCTTTTGTCGGAATGTTCAAATAAATAAAATCAATCAATCAATCAATCTTGGCAGATGGCAACAGATTCTTATCAAGGATGTCTCTGTACATTTGTCCAGCCATCTTTCTTCAGTTATATGAAGTCTGCCTGTACCATGTGCTGAAAAACACCCCCACACCATGATGTTCCCACCTCCAAACTTCACTGTTGGTATGGTGTTTTGGGGCTGATGTGCAGTGCCATTTTTCCTCCAAATATTCTGTGTGTTGTGGCATCCAAAAAGTTCAGTTTTGGTCTCATCTGTCCAGACTATATTCTCCCTGTATTTTACTGGCTTGCCCAAATGTTGTGCAGCAAACTTTAAATGAGCTTCAACAGGATTTTTCTTCAGCATTTTTTTTTTTTTTGTTACTTATTTGTACCCGTAGGTAGACTTGGTTTGCAGTCTGGTGACAAGCCACCGGCTGCTGGTCGCTGCGTGCGCGAGCGCCCTAAACCTACATGTTTTTGGTTGGAGTCTTACGAGGTGAGCGGGCATAGAGCCCATGCCGGTTCAGTGCATTACTTATTGTTTTCTTTGAAACAGCAGTACCCGCTAACTCCAGGTCTTTCTGGAGCTCTCCACAAGTGGTCTTTGGCTCTTGAATAACTCTTCTGATAATGCTTTTGATTCCTCTGTGAGAAATCTTGCAAGGAGCTCCTGGTTGTGACCAGTTTATAGTAAAATGTTCTTTCCATTTCCGAATAATGGTTCCAACAGTGCTCACTGGAACATTCAGCAGTTTAGAAATGTGCCTATAACCAATGCCATCATTATGTTTTGCAACAATAAGGTTGTGAAGGTCTAGAGAGAGCTCTTTGCTTCTATCCATCATGAGTTCTTTGCAGTGTGACAATCTGATATTCACAGACCATGTTAAAGGCTATCAGTCAGGACTTAACCACCTGAAATTAATTTGCGCTGATGGGTGATGGGATGGCTTCCTAAATTCTGATGGATTTCAGCTGGTTTCATGGCTTTATATGCCTTTTCGCACCTCTTTTTCTTCTTGTGTTCAATACTTATCCCCTGTGTCATTCCACTTTATTAAATGTAACTTGTTTTGTGAACACAGTTGCCTTGATTTCTTTGTATGTATGGATTACTTTGGTTGTTACTGATATCTTGTGAAAATCTCATGTCAATGGCTCTATCAGAAATATGTTTCAGGAAAAAAATGTTGATGTGTTCAATACTTATTTTCCCCGCTGTATGTGACAGCTGGCTAGCCAGATGTGATATCAAGTTTTAAGTGGATGCCATTCACAAGTGTAGATTGGATTTTGTATGTCATAGTTTTGAATTTTATTATTAGTATCTACTATCTCCACTTTTATATCTACAGTATATCTATCTATCTATCTATCTATCTATCTATCTATCTCTCTCTATATATATATATATATACACACATAAATATTTGCGCTAAAGTACACTTTTGCTCTTGTTTCGTAAACATTGTGGTCTAAACTTTGATCAACAACTGAAAAAAAATCACTATCCTGATTTAGTATGTTTTCATAGAGGATAGTTATACTGGTACCTTTCGGTGCACCAGCGGGAGCATTGTGCTTATCACATTTTTTGATTTGTATTTCATGTCCAGTTGTGCAGTAATGTGTATATACTTATCAAGTATCATATGACAAATTTGAACATAAATTCAACATTTCACTGCTGGGACTTAGAAATGCCTGTAGTTGCAGCGACACATTCTAGTGCAGAAAACCATATAGAAACAATGACCCTGTTTACATGGTCACAAGCAAACAAATTATAATCAGCTTCCTGGAGTTGCCTGATTATTCAAACTGTCATGTAAACAGAGTAATCTGATTACCTTTACCAGTTTAAGGCCATTATCGGTTTATGAGAAAATGGATTAACACATTTGCCCAATAAACCATTTATTCGGTGCATGTAAACACCATAAGCTGATTACTGGAATAAACCGATAAAGGTTTATTCCAGTAATCAGTTTACTTATGACCATGTAAACAGGGTCACTGATTGCTTACCTTTGCGCAAATGATGGTTTTCTAGCAGTTCACCAGGAAGATTTGAGGCGGCTGGACCCATCCATTGGTAAACTGAACATGAGCCTCTAATGATTTATAGTTCTTAAATTGCTCATTGGTGTATGCACTCACCCCACAAACCAGGTAGGCAAACACATCTAACAGCATGACTCGAGGCAGTTGGTCGAGATCCATGGTCCATTTTTTGTGCTCATACGGATCGATCCCGTTTATTTCTTTAATTTTTTGGAGGTAGCGCTCCTTTGCTTTCTTTTTCAGCTTCTCGGAATAAGGGATTTTAATTTTCTGTTTGCTGCGTTCCATCGAACGTACTGTATGTCTGTTCGTGTCAGCAGCTGCCATAGACTACAGGTAAACAAAAGCTGCATTCCGATCGCCCTATGGAGTTTTTGCGTAGGGCCATAAAAGTCACGTGACTCGCGGGGGTAAACATAAACACGCCGTAGGTGCCGCCATCTTGGATGGCAAGAGCAGCAGTTGCACTGTGACAACCCAGGCGTAACTTGTACTGTTTAGCAATCAGAATGAGTGAGGAGAACACGCAGTCACAGTCTGACATAATAACATCCCTATCATCCTCTTCAACAACTGACACTGTGGCCTCTGACACTGTGTCTGTGATGTCTGTGTCAGATTCAGTGGAGTCATTGTCAGCAGTCATAACAGCAGACAAGTCCAGTAGTCCTGCTGCAGCTTCTTTCCGGCTTTCCTGCTCCCTTCTGCCTCTCATTGCTCATGATAGGGTTGCCACATCTTTTTTTTTTTTTTTAAAGTTCAGGACCAAAATCCTTAGTCGTTTAGCACACTGCAGAGCAAAATTTAAATGTGGATTAATTACGCAGCACACGACATGGACGGGATCACGATCAGAGGATGAAAGAGGAGTTTTGAATCATGGACGTTTCCCTGTAGTAGTCTGTTTCCTTTTCCAGCCCAGGACAGCAGCAGCACGTCTGGACAACACCGATCAGACAACAACAACAAAAAAAAGGTTGATTGTTTTCGCGTTTGTTTTTAATCTTGCTCACGTGCGCTCCTCTGGTGTGCCGAAATGCCTCAGTTGAACGGAGGTGGTGGGTGTGGCTTATATTATTCATATATCCATACCTACATATGTATAGACATAAGGGGAATGTTTAGAGATTGCATATGTGGAATGACCTCACGTCCCAGAGCAGGACAATAGGTCTCGACCACCGGCGAAGATCAACGAGCAGACGGAGACTCAGCGGTGGAGACCTGAATGGACTTCCTGACCCCCCAGGGTCAGGTGGAGGAGAGAGAGGACAGTAGAAGGAGATAACGCGGATGTGTGATGTCGGCTTTGTTATGCAATGTCTTTTGTTGTGTGAGGTATAAGTATAAAGGCCTGACTGTGCTCAGCCTCTTATTCTGCTTCTGCATTGAGATGAGACATGTTAGGGACTGGAAGCCGACAATAAAACCTGATTTATAAAATCACTTTGCTTCCTTATTTCAAGCTCCCTACATTGGTGACCAGACGTGAGAACGGACCAAAGACGTTCTTCCTCTACAGGCTCGTCAGAGGCGACCCAAGCAAGCGCCGTCGCCAACGCAGACAGGGGAACGGATGGAAGACGTTCCCCCACGGCAGAATCGTCAGAGATGGCCCAGCCAAGCGCCGTCCCCAACCCTGTCGTGAGAAGAGAGGAAAGGCGTTCTCGCGCTGCAGACTCGTCAGAGGCGGCCCAAGCAAGCGCCGTTGCCGTCAAACTCCCAGAGTTCTGGCAAAATGACCTGAACTCGTGGTTCCAGCAGGCTTAGGCTCAGTTTGCACTCGCGGGGGTGACGGCCAACGAGACCAAATTTTACCACATCGTCGCCAGACTCAATGCCGCCACAGCACGATGCACGCAGAGCGTGATACAGCAGCCGTCCGCCAACGACAAATACAAGGAACTGAAGGCGACCCTCATCCAGAGTTTCGTCCCCTCGGCCGAGGAAAGGGCCGGGACGATACTGGCGATTTACGGCCACGGGGGGCGCAGACCGATGGCCCTCATGGAAGACATGCTGCAGCTGAGGGAGGCAGACAACGACAACTTCCTCTTTCAACACATCTTCCTCAGCACTCTGCCGACGCACATGAGAGGGATCCTGGCCAACATGCGGTGTAAGACCAAGCAGGACTTCCACGCGCTTGCCCGAGAAGCGCAGCGGCTCATCAACTCCTGCAGCGAGCAGATGGCCACAGCAGCATCGGCAGATCTCGGCGTGGAAGCCCAGAGCATCGGAGAATCACAGACAACGGAGCAGACCCCGCCCACCATGGCAGCGACGCGACCAAGGCGCAGCAAACGGGATGACCTCTGCTATTACCATCGACGTTTCGCCGAGAGGGCATACAAATGCGTGCCCCCCTGCAATTTCAAGAGCTCGGGAAACTTCAAAGCTGGGAACCGTTAGCAGCTACGGCTCTCGACGAGACAAACAAGCTGCTCTACGTGACTGACGGACACTCCGGGAGACAGTTCCTCATCAACACCGGAGCTCAGGTGAGCTTCATCACCCCGTCCTACGCAGACCGGGCAACAGGACCCCGTGGAAACGGAGCGATGGCAGCTAACGGCTCGATCATCGACACATTTGGTGAAAGAAACCTGCCTCTGTCCATTCACGGCCGCAACTATAGGTGGACCTTTATTATAGCGGCGGTGAGTTTTAACTTGTTGGGCGCTGATTTCTTATGTGCACATGGGTTGTTAGTCGATCTTGCAAACAGACGCTTAGTTAATGCACTGTCATTTTCTTCTATCCCCTGTTCAGCTCGAGTGTCTCCACCACCCGTGCAGGCCAGCGTCACCACAGCAGGAGGTAAGTTTGACCAACTCCTTACCCAATTTCCAGCACTCACAGTTCCCAAGTTTTCGGCAACAGTAGCGAAACACGGGGTAGAACACTTCATTCCCACAACAGGCCCACCTGTGTTTGCTAAAGCTCGGCGCTTAGACGCGACCAAGCTCGCCATAGCACGCGACGAGTTTGCCAGCCTGGAAAAACTGGGCATTATTCGGCGCTCGAAAAGCCCTTGGGCATCGCCACTACATATGGTCCTGAAAACTGACGGTTCTTGGAGACCTTGCGATGATTACCACAGACTAAACAATGCGACAGCGCATGACCGCTACCCAATCCCTCACATTCAGGATTTTTCACTACATCTGGCGGGTGCGTGCATTTTTTCTAAAATAGACCTGGTCCACGGCTACCACCAAGTTCCGGTTCGACCTGAAGACGTTCCTAAAACGGCGGTAATAACCCCTTTTGGTCTTTTTGAATTTTTGCGAATGCCGTTTGGCCTCAAAGGCACTGCTCAAACTTTTCAGCGTATGATGGACGCAGTATTACGTGACCTCCCCTTCATGTTCGTCTACCTCGACAATATTCTGGTAGCCAGCACGTCGGAGGAAGAACACGAACAACACCTCACTACGGTTTTTCAGAGGCTGGAAGAGCACGGGTTAATAATTAACCCAGCCAAATGCCGATTCGGTGTGTCACAAATTGATTTTTTGGGACACAGAGTTTCACCAGAGGGGGCAGTTCCATTGCCGGAAAAAGTGCGCGCGGTAGCAAATTTCCCCCGACCACAAACGATCAGATCGCTACAGGAATTTTTAGGAATGGTGAATTTTTACAACAGTTTCCTCCCTCACGCAGTTCAACTCATGCAGCCCCTGTATGCCGCGATCAGAAAACAAAAGCCCTCCAACGCGGTCGAATGGACCCCGGAGCGGGAACGCGCCTTTGCGGAAGTAAAAAGAGCACTAGCGGATGCCGCATTGTTGGTCCACCCCGATCCCTCGGCTCGCATAGCGCTGACCACAGACGCTTCAGGCCTGGCCATAGGGGCGGTCGTGGAACAACATGTTGGTGGAGCCTGGCAACCGCTAGCATTTTTTAGCAAATCCTAAACCAAACAGAGCGCAAATACAGCACTTTTGACAGAGAGCTGCTAGCGCTTCATTTATCCATCCGCCATTTCCAGTTCTGGCTGGAAGGGTGGCGTTTCACAGCTTTTGTAGACCACAAACCACTCACTTTTGCGATGGCTAAAATTTCAGAACCGTTGTCGGGTAGGCAACAAAGACAGCTGGCCGCAATTTCAGAGTTTACCACAGATATTCGACACGTAGCAGGCAAACTTAATGTGGTGGCAGACTGCCTCTCCCGCGCCGTGACATCGTCAGGGCACGAGGAAGCAGATTATACTACCGCAGCCGCAGAGCTCATGGCCAACGCGTACGTGGCTCCAATTCACTTAGGGATAGATTACGCGGCCATGGCAGCGGAATAAAGCAGTGACGCGGACGTGCGCGTGCTCCAGTCTGGACCAACAGGGTTAAGGCTGGAGGAAAGGGGTTTGTGTGACGGTGTGCCCCCCCTAATCTGCGACGTGTCAACTGGTCGACCTCGCCTGGTAGTCCCAGCCGTGTGGCGCCGCCGCATTTTTGACTCAGTGCACTCCCTTGCGCACCCAGGGGTGCGCGCCTCGGTGAAAATGGTCGCGGAGAAGTTTGTTTGGCCAGGCCTGTGTAAAAATGTAAAGGAGTGGGCAAGGACTTGCATGTCTTGCCAACGTGCGAAAATTCACAAACACACAAAAGCTCCTCTAGAACCTTTCCGAATCCCGGCCAGGAGGTTTGACCACGTACACGTCGACCTCGTGGGCCCACTGCCGTCGTCACAGGGGTTCACACACCTTTTAACAATGATAGACCGTACCACACGCTGGCCAGAAGCGGTCCCGCTGGCGTCAACCACAGCCGCGGAAGTCGCTCGCGTTTTTTTAACAACCTGGGTGGTGCGTTTCGGCATCCCATCGGACATCACGTCCGATAGGGGGCCTCAATTTGTCTCAGAGCTATGGTCAGCCATGGCCAGCAGCTTAGGGGCGACAATTCATCGCACCACCGCGTATCACTCTCAGGCTAACGGGTTATGCGAGCGTTTTCATAGGTCTTTAAAGGCCGCCCTCAGGGCCTCACTGACGGATACAGATTGGGTAAATAAACTTCCCTGGGTTTTATTAGGGTTGCGTTCGGCGCCTAAGGAGGATCTAGACGCCTCCCCGGCAGAATTAGTTTTCGCACAACCTCTCAGGCTCCCGGGTGAGTTCTTACCAGAACATCCAGAGCCCGGGCGCCTCCCAGCCCTGAGGCCCCTAAGCAACACGGGACCGGACACGCTCCACGGACCCATACATCACTCTTTTCCGCGGGTTTTTGTTCCCCAAGCTTTGAAAAACGCCGAGTTCGTTTTTGTTAGGCACGAAGCTTTAAAGCCAACCCTCCGCCCACCATATGATGGACCATTTAGAGTGCTGGAACCTGGTGATAAGCATTTTGTGCTTGATTTAGGGGACAGAAAAGAAACAGTCAGCATTGACAGACTTAAGCCTGCTTTCATGTTGAGCGACGAACCTGCACGGGTGGCGAGAGCACCTCGACGGGGTAGACCCCCCAAGAGACACGCCTCAACCCCCCCCACAGGGACCAAATAACCACTCTCCTCCCCAAGCTGCAGATTCCTTACAGCACGACCCCGCCAAGATGCCAAAGCGGGCCTACAGCAGATTTGGGAGAAGATTGAAACCCAGACGACACATCGACTGATGTAAAATTGACAAGGGGTTGTATGCTATGCTGTCGAATTGTGCCGTTGCAGTTTTAGGGCTGACATATGTCATAGACTATACCGTTGTTGTTACCACTGAATTTTTAACATGAGCATGCTGTATAGCTTGAAGGTTGGCATGGCTGCTGAAGATATATTTCCTTTTTCCTGTTGATGTGAATAACGGTATAATAGGTCATGGATGTTACCTTAAGCTGTAAACTTAATTTTATTGTCCTTTTCTTAGACGGTTGGGGGGGGCTGTGGCTTATATTATTCATATATCCATACCTACATATGTATAGACATAAGGGGAATGTTTAGAGATTGCATATGTGGAATGACCTCATGTCTCAGAGCAGGACAATAGGTCTCGACCACTGGCGAAGATCAACGAGCAGACGGAGACTCAGCGGTGGAGACCTGAATGGACTTCCTGACCCCCCAGGGTCAGGTGGAGGAGAGAGAGGACAGTAGAAGGAGATAACGCAGATGTGTGATGTCGGCTTTGTTATGCAATGTCTTTTGTTGTGTGAGGTATAAGTATGAAGGCCTGACTGCGCTCAGCCTCTTATTCTGCTTCTGCATTGAGATGAGACATGTTAGGGACTGGAAGCCGACAATAAAACCTGATTTATAAAATAACTTTGCTTCCTTATTTCAAGCTCCCTACAGCGGGGATGATTTGGGGGCAAACGATGAGATGATATCTTTCAAAGACGAAGGGGAGCAGGAGGAAAAGATATCGGAAAACGTGTCAGCGGAAAGGGATGTGGATGATGTGAAGTTCTCGCTGGTGAACGAGTCGGAAAACAACAGCAGCTCATCGGACTCGGAGGTGAGTGAAGCGCGCTGCGTGTTTTTTTTTTTTTAAAGGCTCTCCACGGCACGCCGCGTTAAAACGTACCTGATTTTATGCACATTTACAATATTTTTCTCCCCTTTCATGTGTGCATTGTCCTTTGTAGCAAGCAGAGAGGCGCCCCCAAACCAGACCCGACTCAGAAAGTTATGAGAAAGCGAGAGATTACGTCAGTGAAGGTAATTATTCAAAAATCCAACTTTTTTTTTTTTTGCATTTCACACCGGCCATTTAATTCCCCGCTTATCCCCTTTTCATTAATGACAACTTTCCCCTCATCCTTGCAGCATTGAGAAGGCAGCAAGATGGATCTCTGCATGTTTCCAAGCCAATCATTTCTGCGATTTTCATCTGCTGGGAACCTGTAGAATGACACATTTTCCAGTCCTGGTTGGCCGTATCTGTTGGTACATCCATGGGCAGCACAGGAGTACACCATTTTGCCGAGTTTGTAGGTACACGTGAGCTGTGTGGTTTGTTTCACCCTGCTGCTGTTGGTTCTTGCCATCCAATATGGCGGCACACTCTGGCTGGGCCAGTGCGGCACGCCCCCTTACGTCATACGCAAAAACTCCATAGTGTACTCCGAAGTGGACTGCACAGGGTATTCCACCATATTAAGTGAGATTCCAAACCGAAGGCAGTGAACGATCTTCAGTTCAAAGGGAACTGAGAACTGAGCAGGGAAGAAGTGAACAGTACATCACTTCACCAGAAGTTGACAAGAAGATTACCCATACGCCATTGCGCCTCAAATACGAGTAAAACAAGCTATTGTTGCTAATGTTATTAACAAGCTAAACTGATGTTGTTATTGTTTATATCAACTGATAGTAATAAAATTACATTTGTATTAATATTTAATTTAAGAAATATAAATTATCCACCGTAGTATCAGTACATGTCCATGGTTACTGTGGTAACACATGGAGGAGGGAGCTGACGGTTACAGGGTGTTTCAAATGGAGAAATTTTGTGAAGGGCAGTTAACAACTGATATTCCCTGGGAATGGAGCAGAGAGTAGGGAATACAGTCCAAGTACACTGTGGATTGGAAAGCAGCTACAGAAGCCAGACCGCGAAAATGGGGACGACAGCCCAGAATGCGGCACGGCATGACGTCAATGCCCATTCTCTACATTTTTTTTTTTTTTTTTGGGGGGGGGGGGGGTATTGGAGCATATCCCAGAATCTTTAGAAGTTTCTGAGAGAAAAGCTGTGTGAGTCACAGCTGAGCCTGACATCCCTGTACACCAGACAGGTACAGAGGATGGCTACCTCCATTTTAAATGATGACTCCCACCCTTTGCACTGCCACTTTCAGCTTCTTCCCTCCAGACGGAGGTTTGCTGTCCCAAAAAGTAAAACCCAGTGCTACAAAAACAGCTTTGTTCCTGCTGCTGTCAAAGAGTTGAACAAGATGTAACAATATATTGCACATAATTTAGTTACCTATTTATTAACTCCATTTTATGTTTACTTATTTTTGTAGATTTTTATCTGGGTTCTAAATCTTTTATTGAGACTTAGACTTAGACTTAACTTTATTAATCCCTTTGGGATGACTTCCTCTGGGAAATTTAAAACTTCCAGCAGCACATAAAAGGAGCATACAGATCAGAAAAGCAAAAAAGCAAAAAAGCAAAAAAAAATAAACACTTAAACACTTAACATAATATACACAGTATAAATATAAGGCTAAATATGGCTTGTACAAGTATGGTTAAGTTAAGGTTATTTCACTATGAATGCCCTACTGTCCTCTGTACTCTATGTGCCCCCCCCCCCCCCCCCAAGTGAGGAGTTGGACCGCAATCTCCTTAGGAAGTACATCCTACTTTGTGTCTTCCCATACAAGTGGCTAATGTATGTTGTCCAATCCAATTTATTATCCAACCACAACCCGAGCTATTTGTATGAATCCACAACCTCCACCTCAGCTCCCTCTAACAGGACTGGTTGAGGTCTTGGTCTAGACCTCCCAAAATCAATAACCAGCTCCTTCGTCTTAGAGGTGTTGGGTTTTAGACCTTTGAGTTTTTAACCTCTTTGACTAGTCTTTAACTTTTTAATATGACCCTTCTCTCTTATCTCTGGTTTTTCTCTCATCTCGTTGTCTTTATATCCTGATTGATGGAGCCTTGAGTATTTTTATCATGTTTCTCAGCTTCATGTGTGCCTGTGTTTGTGTTTATGTTGAATGTAATTGTGGTTTGTAAATATGGAGGTCACCTGACTGCAAAACAAATCTACCTATGGGTACAAATAAAGGAACCTGAACCTGAACCTGAACATTTTTAAGAAAATAAACAAGAAAAACAAAAAAAAAAATTATGAGGAAAAAGTTTGATATTTAATAAAAACATGTCACAAATTATGGCGTGATTATTTATTGCGGTATGTGATAATTGCTTGTGCACAAGATAAACTGTAAGCATACATTTGCACAGATCACCTGAAATCCCTGTTTTTTTGTATCTTGCCTGCACAGGACGTTTGTGGGGGGAAAAGCTATATAAGATAGCTATCTTTTAAAATGATCTCTTAAGAATTTCAGGGGTTCAATATCAAACACTGGCAAGAAAAAGTTCTCAGATTTCTAAGAGACTATGGTAACATATTTCCAGGACAAAAATTGAGAATTTTAATTTTTAAAGACAATGAATGAATAAATAAATAAAACCCTCTGTTAGGAATAATGTTGACAGGTCGGTTTATTCTTAGATGACTGGTTTACCGTCATTTTTCGTGTTATGCGGTGACTCCACACAGATTATTTTTTGTCAGAAATTTTCCATCCCATGCAAGCCTTAATGGCTCCATCGTCTATTGGGGTCCCTGTGGAATTTTGCTCCACTCCGCCCGGTCCGAGGCCCCTGTCCCAGTGCAGTCATACTGGGTCTGGCCGTATGGTGGCGCTCTTGCTGTGTCAGTCCCAGCCTGGCTATTTAACGGCGGGGCTCATGAATCTGTTCCTTTCTTAATCTGGCCGCACAGCACAGCAAACCACGAGTGATGCAGAGCCGGAGCAGCTTGTTGAGCTCCGGGAGACGGCCGTTTGATCACAGGGAAGTTCTTCTTCCACGCACCTGCTCCTCACTTTCACTTTCCGTCCACTTGATGACTGTTCCCGTGGACGCGCGCCTTCCCCTCTCCTCCTCCTTCGCCCCAGCAAAGTTCGCCTGTTAAAAAAAAGTGGAGATGAACAGCACGGGGATCAACCAGACGGAGAGCGGACTATTCAACAGGACCGAGGAGTTGTTCTGCTGCAACTTTTCCTCCGTGGTGACCGATGACGGCTTCGCGGCCGCCGCTCCGGACGAGAGGAGCCTCTTCGTCATGCGGGTGGTCCAGATCGCCGTCATGTGCATCCTCTCCCTCACCGTGGTGTTCGGCATATTTTTCCTGGGCTGCAACCTTCTCATAAAGTCCGAGGGCATGATTAACTTCTTGGTGACGGACAGAAGACCGTCCAAAGAAGCGGAGGCGGTGATCGTTGGAGCCTTCTGATCGATCAAGGCAGTTTAGTTATTCTGATCACCGCGACAGATGGGGTGAAAAAGCCCTGATGTGTTTGTTATGGGAACGGTCACGGTTCGAGAGGTAACTGAACTCTGATGGTGATTGAGACTTTTTTTTTTTTTCATTCTGGGTTTTTTTTTTTTTAAAGGCAAACCAGACTCGTTCTTGTCACAGAAGTGTCGCCCAGTGCGCGCCGAGCCTCCTTATTAAGTATTCAATCACGCACCGTCGTTTCAGTAGTTGCACCATTGTCGAGCAACCAAGTGCTGCTTGCATCTATATCTTCTCCCATTGACGCAGTGGAGGAGTACATGCTAAAAGTGTTGTATCTTCCTGCATATGGTAGTATGCAGTTGTGTTTTCTCTAGATTTCCTGGTGATAAATGTTATCTGCGTGGGCAGTGGAAACACCCACATGCAATGTATCATGCTCATTTGAATAAATTCATTCTGTTTTGAAAGTTTTCCTTTTAAGAACGGGCTATTTGTTTCCATTGTGGACACCGCTCCTTGTTATAAATTTAAAATGTAAAATTGCTTGCTATTAGTTTTATATTTTAGAACTAATCCAGACGCACATCGACAATTGTGTTGTTAAGCCTCATAGCTCTCTAGACCTAAAGTGGGGTGTTAGGAGCTGTTATTCAGTTTAATGAACACCAAACATAGGCATTTGCAGCATTTTGTAAAGAGAAAGACCTAATTAGGTTTTTCGGAACCTCAAAGATACTTCAAGGAAAATCATCAAATACGAAATATATAACCCAAATTCTACCCCCCCCCCAAATATCAATTCATATCACTCAAACTGATTTTATTCAACTCAAAATACTTCATACTGCAAAAATACAGCTTCCCCATCAACAGAGAATGTTTTCTCCCAGAGTCGGTTTCAGCTCCACGGGGTCGCACATCCTTCGGCCTTCTGTCCCAACATCTGTTGTGTTCTGGCCCTCACTCACCTGCTGTCTTTCCAGCAGTCTCCGAAATGACTTGCCTGATCAACCCAGAGAGGTTAGAGACACCTGACAATGTGTGATCGCCCATCTGTGCTGCACACAAACATAAATAAATTTATAATTTTTAAGTCCTGCACTTCAGTCACCCCCTTCTTCTCCTTCCTTTATCCGTGTGCCATGTTTGACACATGCCTTTTTCTTGAGATGGATGTCAACATTTTGATCGAGGCTGAGGCTATGGCCGTATTCCCTGGCATGTCCAGAGTTTAGATTTAAAAGAAAACTGAAATCAGCATTTTGTGAGGTTCAGTTTTGGTATACTGCTTAAAAAGAGACTTACTGATATTAAAGCAGGCAAAACTGTAATTAAATGGTAACTCATTTTATGATGAGGTTTAGATCCATCATGTCCATGTGTAGGAAAAGCTTAGAATGATTGCATTGTAACACTATGCAGTACAGTAGCAATGGGATACATCTTTATTTATGTTATAATTTACATTTTTTACTGAAACTGAATTTTGTTGCATTGTACTTCATTATATCATCATTATATATCGCTAAACTTGTTAAATTAGCTATTGATATTTGTGGGTGGGGGGAGTTGAATAAAACTCAAAAGAAAACTCAGTCATAAAGTACAAATCTTAACAAATAATTTGTTTTGTGTGCTGTATTGCAGTGTATTCATCCATCAGTCGTGGCAAACACATATTGTATATTTATATTTTAAATGCTTTTTTAATTGTCCTTTTTATATATGTGGGGAAACAATTATTCGCAAGAACAAAAAAAAACATGAGTTTTTCTAAAAATAATCTACATTTTCAGTTTTTCAAAACTGACAATCTCAAAAACTTATTACTATATAAAATGGATTTGGTCTCTGATGTGCCAACACAAGAAAAAAAAAAAAGAATAACCCCATAAAAGTTTTTTTTTTAAATCATAAAAACAGTGTGGTACAGCAGGCACAGTTATTTATGTCACACACCAAGTGTTTGTCTCCTCTTTGTGTTATTGCTTTTGTAGGGGAATACTGAAAATAGCTCACAGGAACATATTAAATATCCAGCAGAGAACAATTTTCTCTGTGCAGTCGAACCATTGTCGTATTAGTTTATCCTGTGGTGTCTCATTCTCTTTTATTTAGAAAAGATTCTGGTTCATTCTGAAGAAAGAACTTGATGGAAATTTTAATTAAAGGGCACGACTTTATCATAAAAGTGTATCTGTAAAATTTTACTGTGCATTTGGCTCTCAAGAGTTAGTTTCTTGGCAGACAGTTGGCGCTGCCATCTTTAAAGATTATACACACACCTGTCACACACTAGTGCTCCAAGAGATTTAGGTGATATGAACAGCACACAACCATCCGTACCCCTGGAATCCCTGCTGCCAAAAATCTGATAGTTCTCAGCAAGGCTTATGAACAATGGCTCCCAAGATATTTCAGAAATGTGTTACAGTTTTACTCTTTGCAGACCAAAAACACACGGAGAGGGCATAAAAAAAATAATCAGGATTTAATTCATACCATTTGCCTGGTGTTACAGTATGTTATGGCGGAGAGTGTTGTGGCCATCTGAGAAACTGTTGAATGAAACTTGCATCAGAAGCTGGGTGTAGGATGTGTAAAGACAGCATTTGCTCACTGTATCCCATGTGGACTCTGTATCGGCCGGATTCAACTGTGACAGCGTCTGCAGGGTGTTGATTGTGGGCTAAAAAAGGCACTGAATCCTGGCTTGCTCCCATGTGATTGGCTGGTGAGCAGAGGTTCAGTCGATGAACTGGATAGTTACTGAAAGCCCCAAATAGCAGAAAGGCAGCCACATTCATCTCCTTTGTGCACTCTTGCTCCCCCAGAGCTCATTTCCTATCCTACTTACTTACTTGAAGTGGGAGACATATAGTAATATAATGCTGAATAATTGTACGAATACATAAAACACATAAAGTAATATTTGAATACAAACCAGTAGAAACTTACTATAATCTCTTTACAAACTTATTAGGGATCTCCTTTGTTAAATTTTTAACTTCATTATGGTAATCATGTAATTCAAGAGTGAAGTGGGAGGTTTAAAATGCAAGTGTGCACGATACCTACCTGAACTCTTACTATAATGCCAAGTTGTTTTAATATATGCAGAAAACCGATTAACACTGACTTTCTGAAATCAGCCTTCTATGAGTCACATTTAGATTATGTAACAAAATACATGTATGTTACTCTAAAAAGCATCATGTCTGCCTTTTTACAGCATTCCTGTTTTCTCAAATAGTGATTCATTTTCAGTGACTGCACTACAGAACAGGTTTCTACTTAAAGACACACCCCGGTGGCTCTAAAACCACCTCAAAAACAAATGTGTATTGCCCAGAATAGTATATTGCGGGTTTTTATACACAAAACAAACTTTCATTGTCTTAGAATTGCTTGGAAAGAGCTCTGGGGGCTGATGGGTGCCCGCCAGGCAGCTCGCTGGGGACCGGCGGTCTGGTGTGCCCATCCACCACTGTGGAACCACAACCTCAGCGCGCGCGTCAGCTACGGGTAGCATTCCTGAATTCTGCTTACTCCTTGGCTCCTTCCTCTTCCCCCAAGGCAGTGAATTCAGGTCTGCAGCCATGCCCAGTGCTTACTGGGCAGTAATACTTATGTAGGTAGAAACACTCTGTCCAAACTCCCATTTTTTTTTCCACAATATCTTTATTGAACCTTTTTTTTTTTTTTTAACAAACATGATACAAACAATCAAACACTAACACTAAAGTACTACAAAAAAAAAAAAAATGCACTAAAAACACCAACAACCACCAACAAAATCAAGTCTTCAACAATGCTCCTCTGTTTAGTCTAGACAATCCAATACATAAGTATACATATTATGTTCACCAGTTTGGAATTTACAAGGTCCACACACATCATTCACCTTCTTCTTCAAGAGTTATGTTTAAATTTTTTACATAATCAATAAAAGGTCTCCATATATTCTCAAACACAATTTCCTTTGATTTTAGTATATATGTTATTCTTTCTAATGGAAGGTTTGTTAACATCTGTCTTAACCACTGAGTCACATCTGGTCTATGAGTCTTTTTCCATAATAGTGCAATACATTTTTTGGCATTAAGCAAACTGAGGTCTATGAATGTTCTTTCACTTTTATTAAAATTATGCTTTTCTGGGTACAGACCCAACAAAAACAGTTTAGGATTCAATATGATTTGTTTTGAGATTATTTTTTCAATTGTTACCCTCACCTCTTCCCAAAACATTCTTATTAATCTACATTCCCATAAACAATGAAATAGGGTTCCTTTACTTTCCATGCATTTTGTGCATGTATCTGGTATATTTTTGTTATATCTATTTAACTCCTCCGGTGTAACATACATCCGCATTAACCATTTGAAATGTATCAATTTAAGGCGTGCATTTATTGATTTGGTTTGAGCTTCTGTACAAGCCAATTCCCATTGTTCCTCTGAAATTTCAATTTGCAGATCTTCTTTCCAGTAGTTTAATCTTTTCAGTGAATTTTCACTTGAAGATAGTGTCAGTGAGTTATAAAACTCTGAAATAATACCCTTTCTTTTATTATCTTTCATCATCATTTTTTCCAAGGATGAATAAATAGGTCGAGTGAGAGCTTTATTTTGATTTGATCGAATAAAGTTTCTAAGTTGAAGATATTTAAAAAAATGTGTTCTATTGAGATTAAATTTGATCCTCAGCTCTTCAAAAGACATTATGTTGTCTGCACATGGCAAATATAAATCCTGAATCTTTTGTATCCCTTTTAAATTCCATACTTTAAATACAGCGTCCGCTCTCCCTGGTTTAAAATATTGATTACCCCATATTGGACTAAATTGTGACAATAACTGTGGTTCTTTTAAATAGTTTTTAGCTTCACACCATATTTTGATCATATGCTTTACAAATGGATTTTTAACTTGTTTTTGTAATTTTTTTGCCGAATCTGAGTATATGAATATGGGAAGAGGTAAAGGTAAATTGTATGATTCCATTTCAGTCCAGTGAGGGAGATCATTTGATGAAAAATAATATGTCATAGACCTCAGTTGTGCCGACCAATAATACAACATAAAATTTGGACATTTCAGACCTCCACGATCAAATGGTAAATATAATAAAGACAAACGTAATCTAGCCCTCCTGTTGTTCCATATAAATTCCACTAACTTTTTTTTTATTCTTGAGAATAGATCTAAAGGTGGTGATAAGGGAATGTATTGAAATAAATAAAGTATTTTAGGTAAAATATTACTTTTAAGTATATTGATTCTCCCGATCATCGACATTGGTAGTGACATCCATCTCTGAGTTAACTCATTGATATCTGACATTAAGGCTTCATAGTTGACACTGGCGACTGATTCTAGCTTAGGCATAATTTGGATTCCTAAATATTTAAACTGATTTACAACATTGAATTGATTTACCTCAGGGGCTGGGTAATTTCTCTGGGTCTCATTTAGCATTAATATTGAAGATTTAGTTTTATTTATTTTATATCCTGATATTTCCCCCAAATTCTTTATTAAATTCAACAAGGTTGGAATTGATTTTTTTAGATTCGACATAAACAAAATTATGTCATCGGCGTACAGGGAGATTTTATGTTCTGTTGGTCCAACTTTAATTCCATATATTTGTGAATGTAAACGTATCGCTATCGCTAAAGGTTCAATTGCCATAGTAAACAGTAAAGGTGAAAGTGGACAGCCTTGTCGACATCCTCTATTGATTTTTATTGGTTTTGAAATATTGTTATTTGTTAGGATTTCTGCTGTAGCATTATTGTATATTATTTGAACCCATTTTATGAAATTATTTCCAAGTCCAAACCTTTGTAGGACTTCAAAAAGAAAGGGCCATTCAACTCTATCAAAGGCCTTTTCGGCGTCCAATGATAGGAGAGCTGTATCCGGTGCTTCTTTATTAAAATAAATAATATTAAATAGTCTTCTTACATTATGGAAGCCTTGTCTACCCTTTATAAAGCCATTCTGATCTCGATTAATAATATTTGGTAAAATTTCTTGTATTCGTCTTGCTAAAATTTTACAGATTATCTTAAGGTCGGCGTTTAATAGGCTTATTGGTCTCATATTTTCACATTTATTAGAGGGCTTACCTGGTTTTGGCAGCAGTATAATTAAGGCATTATTTATGTATGATGGTAAATTATTATTTTGAAATGCTTCTAAAACCATTTCCAAAAAAGGTTTTATTAATTTATTCTTAAATTTTTTATAAAGGTCAACTGGAAGACCATCTGGTCCTGCACTTTTTCCTGATTTCATATTATCAATGGCTAGCCCAACTTCTTCTTGACTAATTTTAGAATCCAATATCTCCCTGTTTTCATTTGGAATACACGGTATAGATAGTTCGTTCAAAAACCCATTTAGTTTTGTTAAATCAGGTTCATTTTTGGTATCATATAATTTTTCATAGTAATCTCTAAAGGCTCTATTAATTTCTAAAGGATCTATAACTACCTGTCCGTTACTTATAATACTGGTAATTGGTGTTTTAATTTCCAATTGTTTAATCTGCCATGCTAATAATTTTCCCGATTTTTCACCTTGTTCATAAAAAGATTGTTTCAATCTTAGAAGACTCGAGGCAGCTCTATTCGCTGATTTTTTGTCGTATTCAGCTCTCAAAATCAGTAATTCATTCTCCAACCTTGGGTCACTTCCTGCATACACTTTTTCCTGAAGATTTTTTATTTTATGTTCCAATTTAGCTCTCTCCTCTCGAGTCTTCTTAGATTTTGATCCTGTATAACTAATAATATGTCCCCTAATAAAAGCTTTGAAAGCCTCCCACTTTACACATGCTGATGTTTGTGTAGTATTGATGTCAAAGAACTCGTCTATCTGTTTTTCTATATACTTGACAAATTCCTCATCCTGAAGCCATTTATGCTGAAATTGCCATCTACCTGATTCCTTTGTCAATTTTTTATCTACATATATTAGACAACAGGGTGCATGATCAGAGATCACGATGTTATCATAAAAGCAGTTTTGAATCTTGGACCTTAATTCTGTGGAAATCAAAAAATAATCAATACGTGAGAATGTCTTGTAGGTACTGGAATAACAAGAATAGGCTTTAACTTGTGGTTTCATTTCTCTCCATATATCTAACAATCTCAATTCTTTCATAAAATGATTAATAGTCATCCTACATCCAATGTGCGTACAATCCAGTCCTGTTGATCTATCCACACCTGGATTCAATGTACAATTAAAATCCCCTGCTATTATATGTTGCCCTGTAAGTGATGATAAGATGAGAAATAAATTAGCAAAGAACTTCTGATCATCTATATTGGGACCATATAAGTTCACAAGATTTATATTTTCTAATAGCAAAGAACCTTGAATGATTACATATCTTCCAAATTTGTCTCCAATTACATTTTTCACTTGAAAAGGAACTGATTTATGTATGAGAGTCATAACTCCCCTGGCTCGGGATGAAAATGAAGAGGTGAATACACTTCCCTGCCATCTACTCCTAATTCTTTTAACATCCCAAACTCCCATTTTTAATTTTTTTTTTGGAGGGTGGGGGGTGGGGGGGGGCTTAACTGGACATTCACAGCAGAAAAACACAGACTTTGGACTTGGGACTGATTTTACTCTTGATATGTCTTGTAAGTCACAAAAAACATGTTACAGATAGAGATGTTAACAAACAGGAAAAAAAAATTGATTTTAGATAGATGGATAAATGGATGGATGCACTTTATTGATCCCAAACTGGAAATCTGCAATTTTTGGTACAGTGTCACTTTAAATGGGTCTACATCTCTCAACCTTGATGACTTATTTTTATGTATTTTATAATTTTAACTTTTGTGGATTAAATAACCAGCTGACACTGTTTTGCAGCCAGTGCCAAGCTCATTCATTTATTTATTAACCAACAGGAGTTAAATTTAGGAGTAAAAAGCCTTTCTCTAGTGGTCATGGTAACAAATACATCAAGTGGCATTGTATGTAGTGTTACAGTTGAAATGTGAATAAAGTAGACCCTCATGTGAGACCACTGCCCATAATCCAATGCATGGATCTGAGATCTTTTGAAATGGGGAAACAATGTCAAAAGGGTGTGATGTCACTGTGTTAGAAATGCTGTCCTGGATTGTATGTAGAGGGCTGAAATAAACAACCAGCTGTTGTAGTCTTGCCTTTTTCCGAACAGACATCTTGTCCAGATTCTTTGTGAAAAAAAAGGGGGGGGCAGCATACATCAATCCATCCATCCATCCATCTTCTACCGCTTTTCTGGAGGTCCGGGTCACGGAGGCAGCAGTTCAAGCAGAGAAGTCTAGACTTCCCTCTCCCCAGCCACCTGCTCCAGCTCTTCAGAGAGGATACCAAGGCATTCCCAGACAAGCTGGGAGACATAGTCTCTCCACCGAGTCCTGGGTCTGACCCGGGGTCTCCTCCCAGTGGGACGTGCCCGAAACACCTCAAGTGGGAGGCGTCCAGGAGGCATCCTAATCAGATGCCCATACCACCTCAACTGACTCCTTTCAATGTGGAGGAGCCTCTCCCGGATGACTGAGCTCCTCACCCTATCTCTGAGGGTGAGTCCAGCAATCCTACAGAGAAAGCTCATTTCAGCTGCTTGTATCCGCGATCTCATTCTTTCGGTCATTACCCAAAGCTCGTGACCATAGGTGAGAGTAGGAACGTAGATTGACTGGTAAATCGACAGCTTTGTCTTCGAACTAAGCTCCCTCTTCACCACAACAGACTGGTACAACGTCCGCATCACTGCAGATGCTGCTCCAATCTGTCTGTCAATCTCTCGCTCCATTTTCCCCTCACTCATGAATAAGACCCCAAGATACTTAAACTCCTCCACTTGGGGCAGGAGCCTGTCCCCAACCCAGAGAGGACAATCCACCTTTTTCCTACTGAGGACCATGGACTCGGACTTGGAGGTGCTGATTCTCATTCCAGCCACTTCACACTCAGCGGCAAACCGTCCCAGCAAGAGCTATAGGTCATTGCTGGATGAAGCCAACAGGACCACATCATCTGCAAACAACAGAGATGAGATCCTGTGGTCACCAAGCATGACACCCTCCATTCCCTGGTTGCGCCTAAAAATCCTGTCCATAAAAATTATGAACAGGATCGGTGACAAAGGGCAGCCCTAGCGGAGTCCAACTCTCACTGGGAATGAGTCCGACCGAGTGTTGGCAATACGAACCAAACTCTCACAACGGTCGTACAGAGACCGAATAGCTCGTAACAACAAGCCCGATACCCCATACTGCCGAAGCACCCCCCACAAAAAACCATGAGGGACACGGTCGAATGCCTTCTCCAAGTCCACAAAACACATGTAAACTGATTGGGCAAACTCCCACGAACCCTTGAGAATTCTCGAGAATGTAAAGAGCTGGTCCGATGTGCCACGGCCAGGACGAAACCACATTGCTCCCCCTGAATCCGAGGTTCGACCAATGGCCGGACTCTCCTCTCCAGAACCTTGGCATAGACCTTCCCAGGGAGGCTGAGGAGTGTGATCCCTCTAAAGTTGGAGCACATCCTCCGGTCCCCTTTTTTGAAGAGAGGAACCACCACCCCGGTTTGCCATGCCAAAGGCACTGCCCCCAACCTCCACGCAATGTTGCAGAGGTGTGTCAACCATGACAGCCCAACAACATCCAGGGCCTTGAGGTAGTCAGGGCGAATCTCGTCCACCCCCGGGGCCCGGCCACCAAGGATATTTTTAACCACCTTGGCGACCTCAGCCCCTGTGATAGGCGAGTCATCCCCCTCGTCCACAAACCCTGCTTCCTCTGTGGAAGGCGTATCAGTGGGATTGAGGAGATCCTCGAAGTATTCCTTCCACCGCCCGACAATATCCCCAGTCGAAGTCAACAGCGCCCCATCTGCACCATACACAGTGTGGACAGGGAGCTGCTTTCCTCTCCTGAGCCGCCGGACAGTTTGCCAGAATCTCTTCGAGGCCGACCGAAAGTCTTGTTCCATGGCCTCACCAAACTCCTCCCATACCCGGGTTTTTTCTTCAGCAACCACCCGAGCTGCACTCCGCTTGGCTTGCCGGTACACCTCAGCTGCTTCGGGAGTCCCACAAGCCAACCAAGCTTAATAGGACTCCTTCTTCAGCTTAATGGTCCCCCTCACCACTGGTGTCCACCACTTGGTTTGGGGGTTGCCACCACAAGATGCACCGACCACCTTGCGGCCGCAGCTCTGGGCCGCTGCTTCAACAACAGAGGTGGAGAACATGGCCCATTCAGACTCCATGTCTGCAGACTCCCTCGGAATGTGGTTGAAGTTCTTCCGGAGGTGGGAGTTGAAGACCTCCCGGACAGAGGCCTCAGCCAGACGTTCCCAGCACTCCCTCACTATACATTTGGGTCTACCAGGTCTGAATGGCTTCCTCCCCTGCCATCGGATCCAACTCATCACCAGGTGGTGATCAGTTGACAGCTCTGCACCTCTCTTTACCCGAGTGTCCAAAACATACGGTCGCAGGTCTGATGACATGA
Organism: Pholidichthys leucotaenia; assembly: GCA_020510985.1. Classification (NCBI taxonomy): domain Eukaryota; kingdom Metazoa; phylum Chordata; class Actinopteri; order Cichliformes; family Pholidichthyidae; genus Pholidichthys; species Pholidichthys leucotaenia. The sequence continues at coordinate 42,305,700 of CM035843.1, read as the reverse complement.
TAACAAAATCAATCATCGACCTGCGAACTAGGGTGTCCTGGTGCCAGGAGTGCATATGGACACCCTTATGCTTGAACATGGTGTTCGTTATGGACAAACTGTGGTTAGCACAGAAGTCCAATAACTGAACACCACTCGGGTTCAGATCAGGCAGACCGTTCCTCCCAATCACCCCCCTCCAGGTTTCACTGTCGTTGCCCACGTGCGCATTGAAGTCCCCCAGTAGGACAATGGAGTCTCCAAGTGGAGCACCCTCCAGCACCCCAGTCACAGACTCCAAAAAGGTTGGGTACTCTGAAACATAATTTGGTGCATAGGCACAAATGATGGTCAGGACCCGTTTCCCAACCCGAAGGCGTAGGGAAGCAACCCTTTCATCCACCGGGGAAAACTCCAATATAGAGGCAGCAAGGTGGGGGGATACAAGAATACCCACCCCTGCTCGTCGCCTCTCACCCGGGGCAACTCCAGAAAAGGCCAAGCTCCAGCCCCTCTCCAGGAGACTGGTTCCGGAACCGGAGCTGTGTGTTGAGGTGAGGCCGACTATATCTAGCCAGTATCTCTCAACCTTGTACACCAGCTCAGGCTCCTTCCCCACCAGAGATGTGACATTCCACGTACCAAAAGCCAGTTTGGAAAGCTTGGGATCAGTCCGCCAAGGTCTCCGCCTTTGACCGCCACCTAATCCACATAGCACCGGACCCCCATGATCCCTCCTGCAGGTGGTGAGCCCACTGGAGGGCGGACCCACGTAACTCCTTCGGGCTGAGCCCAGCCGGGTCCCGTGGGTGGAAACCCGGCCACCAGACGCTAACCATCGAGCCCCTCCCCCAGGCCTGGCTCCAGGGTGGGGCCCCCGTAACCCCATACCGGGTGGGGTACACTGAATCCTTGATATAGAATTTATCATGAGAGTCTGTTGGATCGTTCTTAGTCTGGCTCTTCACCCAGGACCAGTTTGTCTTGGGTGACCCTATTAGAGGCAAATTGCCCCAGACAACATAGCTCCTGGGATCACTGGGGAACGCAAACCCCCCACCATGATAAGGTGACGATCCATGAGGGGGGCATACATCAATGTGAATTTTAAAACTATTGGTCGTAACAAACTTTTGGCAGAGTTGTGAACTTCACCCCCAAACAGATAATTCCCATAGAGTTTTCTGAAAAGCTTTGATTTTATGAGGCTTATTAGCAGATGTTTTTACCTCAGTAAATAAAGAAATGCTTTCAGTTCATTATTTGTCTGTTAAGTCAATAATAATAATAATAATAATAATAATAATAATAATAATTTTCCTCTCCATCTTTGCATATTCATAAATAATCTATTGGCTATCAATAAAACTTCTTTAAAATCTATTTGATAGTTTAATTTTGAATAAATATAAGGGGTAGATAAGTCTTTGCATTCATTGCTGAATTTCCCTTTTTGCACTATGTCCCATTCTCTTTTGCTAGAGTATTGTAATGGAGTGAATACAGACAGTGAAATAAAGACGCTTCCCTGAGTCTGAACCAGCTGCTGCAGACCTCGTGTGCTGTCTGGATTCTTTGAGGACAGCAGTAATTGTGGAGGACAAGCTGTGATAAATCCATGCAGAGCGCTTTTTGAAGAATGATTCCATTACTTCACATCTCCAGGTCCCGTTATGGGATGAGTCATGTCTTTGTTGTTCCCCGGATTGTTTCACAGACCGAATATCACAGGGATTTAACATCTGAACAATCCTGCTGCGAATACTTTGCTATAATCCAATGTGTGCACTCGTGAGCTTGTATTTCATTCACAGTAACATTACAGAGACACTTTTACAATTTGACACTTGGGTAAATATAAAATGAAATTGCTCTAATGATTGAATTTTAGATTGTCTTGGGTTTTTGGCTCAAATGTTCAAAGTTGCATGATTAATTTTCAAAAGTTTTTCGCAAAGTGTAACATGCAGAGTGGCTTCTAAAAGAAAATCACCTTCCCAGCTCTGTGGAGCATCATTTTTTTTAATGATCTCCAAGAAACTATTTTGGATTTGTCTCGCTATTGCTGTCTAGTCATGTTAGAATTCTGTTTTTTGTTTGTTTGTTTGCTTGTTTTGTGAAAACCCAGTTGTGCCACTTAACCTGTTCAGGACTAAAAGGTAGAAACAAAAAAGTTAGAAATGATTGTAGTGAATAATGGGCTTTTCCTGGCAGTCATCTTTGGCAGAGGGACAGATACAAACAACTACAACAAAAACAATGCCTGCCATGTAATCACAGCTGGTAATTAGAGGGTATGGTAGACTCTGCACAACAAAGCAATTTTAACACAAGAGGCAAAATTGAGGACATAATAAAGACGGGAAGCAGAAACTCATTATTCATTGCAGTGGTGTGAATGTGATGTAATGTGCAGTGAGTCTCCATTGCTTTAAAAACAAAGTTGTGTTGATGTGTTATTGACACTGCAATCCATTTTAATTTTTCTGTGAGCGTGTTTGAGGTTTTATTGACCTACTGATCATGGCGCTCTCTGGCAGCTACATCGGCTTCTCTGCAGCCTTGTCACTGAAAATGGAACCATTACTTTCAGGGGAAGGTTTCTCCATACACCATTACCACAAGGTAATAACCTTTTCAAGCGAGCACTCGTGGCGCTGACAGAGTAGCAAGGGTTTTTTTCCCCCCACCACAATAATGTTATATTTAGAGACAGGTTTCAAAACATGAATGGGAATACTTTGCTTTCATGACATAAAATCTACATACACACTGTTTTGGAGATACTTCTTTCTTGGTAATGTATCCACCTCATTCCTAGGCCCCATGATGCCTTGCGTGAATTATGGTAGCAACTTCCAGTGCTAGTTTAGAACATATGGTTGTCATTGAAACGGGACACTTTTCCTTGTTTAAAAACAATGACTTCGGCACCAGAAATACAGGAACATGGCCTCTTGCACCTCAAAACAGTAATATAATCATACCACTTCCCACGACTATCGAGGGATAGAAAGATGACCTTAAAAAGTGGCCTCGTACACAGTAGCTCCGTTAGTTAGCGCTGCTGCTAAGGTGCTAACAGTGTAAACAAATGACCTGTGCTGGCAAAATGAGTCACTTTGAGGACATTTTCAAAACTGATATAATGTTATTTCCATATTCTGTACTGAAAGACCTTCAAAATGATATTTAATTTGTAGGTAGTGTGCAAAAACTGACCCAGAAAAAGACGATTTGTTTATATTTTAGCTAGGTTGAAAATGCACGTTCGATCGGTCGGAAGTTACGTCTTCCGCAAAAACATAGGTATTTTTAGAAAGTATGATTTCTAAGCTTTCCAATGATACCAGGCACTCATGGGGTTTTCCTGGGACTTGCCCTACCAAACAAAGAAAGAGTCATGATTTATGACTTCTCATTGCCTGTACTCATAATGACGGTGCACATTCCGACCAGCACTGACATAATGCACGGCTCAGGAGACACACACGCAGGCTCAGGGTAGACTTAATAGCTTTATTAACAACAAGTGTGTATGAGTGTGTGTATGCGAGATGTAAATGTGTTGGTAGTGGTGTCTGCGTCAGGCACGGAGGCAGGAGGCCGTACAGCCGGACAACCCTATAGGAGAAGCAAAGGGAGAAGGGTTACGGGCACCACACCAACACGGGAGATAAGACAATGGTCACAGGCTTACTTGGTTATGACAGGTGGCTGGCACAGCAAGGGTATAGCCCGGGAGACAGCGACCTGGAGCGCCCGGTGCAGCAGCGAGAGGACGGTGGCAGAGGGAAGTGGTCCGCCGCCGGGAAATCCACCTGTGCACAGGGAAGCAGACTGGAAGAAGAAGGTAAGAGATTCTTACGTGAGTTCGTGTTTGGCGAAGGGAATTCCTTGTAGCCAGGGAAGCCAACGAAGACAGACGGCTTCAGGCCGAAGCCCAGGGCGAGGCGGCTTAAATCCCTCGCCGCTGACGAGGCGCAGGTGTGCGTGCAGCTGGCGCTGCTGATGGGCGACGAGGCGTGACAGTACTCCCCCCTCTAGCAGCGCCTCCTGGCGATGGTTTCTCCGGGTGCGCTCGGTGGAACTCAGTAATGAGGGACGGATCCAACACAAACGACGAGGGTACCCATTGCCGATGTTCAGGTCCATAGCCCTCCCAGTCCACCAAGTACTGCAACCCGCGACCCCGGCGCCGGGAGTCCAGGATGGAAGAGACAGGCCAGGCCGGATGACCATCAATCATCCGGGGCGTGGGCTGCGCAGCAGGAGGAGGGCAAAGGGGGTCGGAGACTGCCAGCTTCACCTTGGACACGTGGAAGGTGGGATGGATGCGGAGGGAGGGGGGAATAGCCACACGCACAGCCACCGGGTTTATAATCCTGGTGATGGGGTATGGGCCCATGAAACACTGTGCCAGCTTTTTCCTCTCACCCTTTAAATTGACGTCCTGGGTTGACACGTAGACACGCTGGCCAACCTGGTACGCTGGGGCAGGTCTTCTGTGCCGGTCCGCCGTGGATTTGTTGCGCTCCGCCGTGCGTAAAAGCGCATTGCGCGCCGATGCCCAGATGGAACGGCACCGCCTGAGGTGCGCCCGATCTGAAGGGACAGTTACCTCACTCTCCTGCGCTGGGAACAGAGGGGGGTCGTAGCCCAGGGACGCCTTAAAAGGAGACATCCCCGTGGCAGAAGAGCGGGTGGTGTTGTGAGCGTATTCAACCCAGGCGAGATGGTTACTCCAGGACGCAGGCTTAGACGCAGTGACACAGCGGAGCGCAGCCTCCAGCTCCTGATTGGTCCGCTCACACTGCCCGTTGGTTTGGGGGTGATGGCCGGAGGAGAGGCTTACCTTGGCTCCCAGGGCGTTACAAAAGGACCTCCAGACCTCAGAAGAAAACTGGGGACCCCGGTCCGAAACCACGTCCACCGGAATCCCGTGCAGCCTGACCACGTGTTGGATTAGGAGGTCCGCCGTCTCCAGGGCAGATGGAAGCCCACGCAACGGGATGAAGTGCGCAGCCTTGGAGAACCGGTCAACGATGGTCAGGACAGTGTCGAAGGTGTTAGAGGCTGGGAGTCCGGTGACGAAATCCAGGGCGATATGCGACCAGGGCCTGCCAGGGACGGGCAGAGGCTGGAGCAAACCCGCTGGAGGGGCATTACCTGATTTACTGGTGTCACAGACAGGGCAGGCCCAGGCGTAGTGGGCAGCGTCCTTCCGCAAACCCGGCCACCAGAAGGACCGTAGAAGTAGGTCGATCATCCGGGAGGAACCAGGGTGGCAGGTGAGCTTAGATGTGTGCAGCCAGTGGATGACCTCCCCCCGGACCGTGGACGGCACAAAAAGCCTCCCCTCCGGTCCGCCGCCAGGGTCAGGTTCCGATTCCTGGGCCTTCCGGATCTTACTTTCAATGTCCCAAGTGACGGCTCCCACGATGCACGACCTGGGCAAGATGGTGTGGACCGCGTCCTCAGACGCCTCAGGGGCAAATTGCCTAGAGAGGGCGTCAGGCAGGCCGTTCTTGGAGCCAGGCCTGAAGGTGATGTTAAAGCGGAACCTGGCGAAGAACAGGGACCAACGCGCCTGGCGGGCGTTCAGACGCTTGGCAGATCTTAAACACTCCAGGTTCTTGTGGTCAGTTAGAACCACGAACGGCAGGTCCGCCCCCTCCTTCCTCCCGGCCCCCACTCCTTCCCAGGAGTGGCCGGCCGACCAAAATTACCCCAAGAGTGCAGCGATGACTCATCCAAGAGGTCACAAAAGACCCCACAACAACATCCAAAGAACTGCAGACCTTACTTGCCTCAGTTAAGGTCCGTGTTCATGACTCCACCATAAGAAAGTGACTGGGCAAAAAAGGCCCGCATGGCCGAGTTCCAAGACAAAAACCACTGCTAAGCAAAAAGAACATAAAGGCTCATCTCAGTTTTGCCAGAAAACATCTTCATGATCCCCAAGACTTTTGGGAAAATACTCTGTGCACTGATGAGACAAATGTTGAACTTTTTGGAAGGTATGTGTCCCATTACATGCGGCGTAAACGTAACACAGCATTTCAGAAAAGGAACATCATACCAAGAGTAAAATATGGTGGTGGTAGTGTGATGGTCTGAGCCTGTTTTGCTGCTTGAGGACCTGGAAGACTTGCTGTGGTAAATGGAATCATGAATTCTGCTGTCCACCAAAAAATCCTGAAGGAGAATGTCTGGGCATCTGTTTGTGATCTCAAGCTGAAACGCACTTGGGTTCTGCAGCAGGACAATGATCCAAAACACACCAGCAAGTCCACCTCTGAATGGCTTAAGAAAAACAAAATGAAGACTTTGGAGTGGCCTAGTCAAAGTCCTGACCTGAATCCGATTGAGATGCTGCGGCACGACCTTAAAAAGGTGGTTCATGCTCGAAAAGCCTCTAATGTGGCTGAATTACAACAATTCTACAAAGATGAGTGGGCCAAAATTCCTCCACAGTACTGTAAAAGACTCACTGCCAGTTACTGTAAATGCTTGATTGCAGTTGTTGCTGCAAAGGGTGGCCCAAACAGTTATTAGGATTAGAGGGCAATCACTTTTTCACACAGGGCCATGTAGGTTTGGATCTTTTAGCTCTTAATAATAAACACCTTCATTTAAAAACTGCATTTTTTTACTTGTGTTATCTTTTTCTAATATTTACATTTGTTTGATGATCTGAAATATTTAAGTGTGACAAACATACAACAAAATGAGAAATCAGGAAGGGGGCAAACACTTTTTCACACCACTGTATAGCCTGAGAACTGAATGGAAAAAGAGAAGTCGCTTTACAGAAACATGCTGGCCCTTATTTATCAAAAGTGCACGGAATGCGGCTTGCATTCAGGTGCAGACATGATCTACGAAAAGGTCCATATGGCATTTATGAAATTGTGAGGTCAATCTCATTGTACGATCGATCAGCCGACAGATTAATAAATCTGTCGATGGAAATGATCATCATTTAAATACCACACCATTGCCTCACCCCCAGAATTTACAACACAGTGGAACGTAAGAAGGAAAAAGTGAAACTTCTCTCAAGTGGAAAATGACAATATTATATGAGAAGTGAAAAATATTAAAGTATAGTGTTGTGTGCAATGAGTCAAAATCAGCCCAGTCTCACCAAAAAAAAAACAAAAAAACGTCAAATTGCACATTTTCTCACTCTAAGAAAATGCATGTAGATGTGCTGTGGAGAATGGGGGAAGCTGAGGCTGAGTTTATTTCTCAAGTCAGATTTATTCACATTCTCCAACATCATCCAAACACAGAAAGAGAAAAAGAGAGTGAATCTTCCAACATCTGTCCCTTTTATACCCAGGACATCAAACATACAGTCACATGGTACTTAATCCCAGTCACAATGTAACTTTCCCCCGATCTTAACACACTCCACCTCTCAGTCTCTGGCCGCTGGGCGAAATCCCCCAAGGCTATCTCTTTGCATGCCAAAGACTAAACTTCACACCCTCGTGTTATCTCCAGAGCGACTCAGTCCTTTGTTCCGTCTCAGATGTGAAGCCTAAGGTGGTATACGTATGAATCATGCAGTCATATACATATGTGCATATATGTGCCCCACAGTGTAAAAAAATTTTTTTTCACATGCAGTGGGTATTAATTAATTAAATTAATTAATTTAATTAATTAATTAATTAATTAAATCACCCTTATTGTCATTCAACCATACAACCAATCATGAACAGTAGAACGGGATTGTGTTTTACCTGTCTACAGTGTCAATCACACACACCCCAGTGCAGAATCAGAGGGCCGCTGCCATGCAAGGCGTCGCCACAGATTTCCCTCCTCCATTCCATTATTGCTGAGCTCCAAGCTGGACGGCAGGAAGTTCCACTTTTATATGGTCTTCGGCATGACCCGGCCGGGATTTGAACCCCTGCCTCCCGGGTGTGGGGCGGATGCTCTACCAACTGAGCCACCACTCCGGTAAGTGTGTGTGTGGGGTTTAGAGCTTTAAGAAACGTGTCTACCGGCATCTTAGCATTTGCCAGTTTCTGTTCCTCTCTCTTTCATTTTTCTTTCACCAATACCAATCAAAAACATTTTTTTCCTAACCCTAACCATGACAGGAGGTGATGCCTCAACCTAACCTTTCATTAGTGGTGTCAGAACGTGGGCTGGGCCCATGTTCTCACCTTAATTTGTAGTCGGTGCATTCTATTGTAACTGAGACATGGGCTCAGCCCACGCCCTCGCCTTCAATTTTGTATTTTGAGAGTCTCTGTATTTGTTTTATTAATGTCATGGTCATGTTTCAGTATTTTATTTTTATCCCTGCCTTAGCCTTAGTTCTGTTGGTCATCAGGTTTTCTATTGTTATCATGTCTCTATGTGTGTTCCGTGGTTTTTGTCTCTGCTCTTCTCTCAGTTGATTATTACTATTATTATTGTTGTCCTTGCCAGTCATGTCCTGCTCCTGGAGTATCCTCTCTCTTTGTCTGTCTGTACAGCCCCGCCCATCCTGTTGTCCTTACCTGTTGTCACTGTTTTCCTCGTTTGTCTTTGATTCTTCCTGACTGGTCTTCCCGCCTGTTCTGTGTTGTCTTGATTTCCCTTTGTCTATTTTAGTCTTTGTTCTGCCTTTGTTCTGTTCGGGTTCGTTTAGTCATACCGGCATGATTACACACGTGGACAAAATTGTTGGTACCCCTCTGTTAATGAAAGAAAAACCCACAATGGTCACAGAAATAACTTGAATCTGACAAAAGTGGTAATAAATAAAAATTCTATGAAAATTAACCAATGAAAATCAGACAATGCTTTTGAATTGTGGTTCAACAGAATTATTTTAAAAAGCAAACTCATGAAACAGACCTGGACAAAAATGATGGTACCCCTAGAAAAGATTGAAAATAATGTGACCATAGGGACATGTTCAACCAAGATGTGTCCTCTGATTAACATCACAGGTGTCTACAAACTTGTAATCAGTCAGTCGGCCTATTTAAAGGGTGACAAGTAGTCACTGTGCTGTTTGGTGACATGGTGTGTACCACGCTAAACATGGACCAGAGGAAGCAAAGGAGAGAGTTGTCTCAGGAGATTAGAAAGAAAATTATAGACAAGCATGTTAAAGGTAAAGGCTATAAGACCATCTCCAAGCAGATTGATGTTCTGTGACTACAGTTGCACATACAGTATTATTCAGAAATTTAAGATCCACGGGACTGTAGCCAACCTCCCTGGACGCGGCCGCAGGAGGAAACTTGATGAAAAATGGAAGCGACGGATAATATGAATGGTAACAAAAGAGCCCAGAACAACCTCTAAACACATTCATGGTGAACTCCAAGGTCAAGGTACATCAGTGTCAGATGGCACCATCTGTTGTTGTTTGAGCCAAAGTGGACTTCATGGGAGACGACCAAGGAGGACACCGCTGTTGAAAACAAATCATAAAAAAGCCAGACTGGAATTTGCCAAACTGCATGTTGACAAGCCACAAAGCTTCTGGGAGAATGTCCTATGGACAGACGAGACAAAACTGGAACTTTTTGGCAAGGGACATCAGCTCTATGTATGTTCAGAATCAGAATCAGAATCAGAATGAGATTTATTGCCATTGTTCATGTAGTACACAAACTAGGAATTTGTCTCGGTGCAATGCTGCAACATTCAACATGGAGTAGCACTAAAGATAAAAATAAAAAACTATGCATGCAATAAAATGTAGAATATAAATGAGTAATACTAATCTATGCAATTTCTAAATATATTAACAAGCAGCAGATATTGTGGAGTTCAACATAGTGCAGTCGGTAGTGCAAAAGAAAACAGTGATAATTATCATGAGACCGGTTGAGCTGCTGTACATAGTGCACGAGAGACTAATAAGTCACTTAGTGTTCAGCAGTCTAATGGCAGAGGGGAAGAAGCTATTTATGTAGCGGGAGGTTTTAGTCTGAATGGACCGAAGTCTTCTGCCTGAGGGGAGGGGGGCAAACAGAGCGTGTCCAGGGTGTGAAGGGTCGGCTATGATCCGACCTGCACGCCTCCGGGTCCTGGAGATGTACAGGTCCTGGAGGGATGGGAGCTTGCAGCCGATCACCTTCTCAGCAGCACACACAACGCGCTGCAGTCTTAGTCTGTCCCTGGCGGTGGCTCCTGCGTACCACACGGTGATGGAGGTGGTGAGGATGGACTCGATGATGGCCGTGTAGAACTGCACCAACATCTTGGTGGGTAGCTTGAGCTTCCTCAGCTGCCGCAGGAAGAACATCCTCTGCTGGGCCTTTTTGATGAGGGAGCTGATGGTCGGCTCCCACTTGAGGTCCCGGGTGATGGTGGTGCCCAGGAAGCGGAAGGAGTCCGCAGTGGTGATGGGAGAGTCTGTGAGGGTAAGGGGGGCAGAGGGGCTGTGACTTTTCTGAAGTCCACAATCATCTCCACTGTCTTCAGAGCGTTCAGCTGCAGGTTGTTGTGGCTGCACCAGGACGCCAGCTGGGCCACCTCTCTCCTGTAGACGGACTCGTCGTCATTGGAGATGAGCCCGATGAGGGTGGTGTCATCCGCAAACTTGATCAGCTTGACAGACTGGTGGCTGGAGGTGCAGGAGTTGGTGTACAGGGAGAAGAGCAGGGGGGAAAGTACACAGCCCTGGGGTGATCCGGTGCTGATGCTAACAGAGTCTGAGACAGTCTTTCTCAGTCGCACATGCTGCCTCCGGTCCGTCAGGAAGTCGGTGATCCACCTGCAGAGGGAGTCAGGCACGTTGAGCAGGGACAGCTTGTCCTGGAGCAGAGCGGGGCGGATGGTATTGAATGCAGAGCTGAAGTCCACAAACAGGATCCTGGCGTAGGTTCCCGGGGAGTCCAGGTGCTGCAGGATGGAGTGGAGGGCCAGGTTGACTGCATCGTCCACAGACCTGTTGGCTCTGTAGGCAAACTGCAGCAGGTCCAGGAGGGGAGTGGTGATGGTCTTGAGGTGGGGCAGGACCAGGCGCTCAAAGGACTTCATGACTACAGAGGTGAGCGCTACAGGTCTGTAGTCATTAAGTCCAGTGATCCGTGGCTTCTTGGGGACAGGGACGATGGTAGAGGTTTTGAGGCAGGCCGGCACGTGGCATGACTTCAGGGAGGTGTTAAAAATGTCTGTGAAGACAGGAGTCAGCTCCTCCGCACAGTGTCTCAGGGTGGAGGGAGACACGCCGTCAGGACCGGGGGCCTTGTGCGGGTTCAGTCTGGAGAACTGTCTGTGCACGTCCTGCTCACTGATGACAAGGGCGGGGGGGGAGGGGGGGACCGCCTTTGATGAAGCGGGGACCATGGAGGCAGTGGCGCTGGGGGGAGGGGGGGAGTTGGACACAGCAGACGAGATGTCAAAACGGGCATAGTGTTGGGACAGTCTTTGACAAAGGGCTTTGTCATCCTGTCCCTTAGAAGCCTGAGGCCGATAGTTGGTGATTTGCCTCAGTCCTCTCCACACAGAAGCAGAGTCGTTAGCAGTGAACTGTTGCTGGAGTCTCTCAGAATACACAGATTTAGCTCTCCTCAGCTCTCTGCTAAACCGGTATTTGACCTCCCTGTAGCAGTCCCTGTCTCCACTTTTCAACGCTGCTTCCTTCTCCTTCCTGATCTGTCTGAGCTTAGCTGTGAACCAGGGCTTGTCGTTGGAGTAACTCACCCTGGTGCGCGATGGAAGAATGCTCTCCTCACAAAAGTGGATATATGAGGTCACAGTGTCCATGTACTCATCCAGATCATGCGTGGCTCCTTTAAACATGCCCCAGTCAGTTGTTTCCAAGCACATGCTCAGCTCCTCCCCAGCTTCACTGGTCCATTTCCTCGTAGTGCTCACAACAGGTTTTGTGAGCTTCAGTCTCTGTCTGTATGTGGGAATCAGGTGGACCATCACGTGATCAGATAGTCCATGCGCAGCGCGGGGAACAGCGCAATACGCGTCCTTAACTGTAGTGTAACAGTGATCCAGCGTGTTCTCTCCTCTGGTGGGGCATTTAATAAACTGTTTGTATCGGGGGAGTTCGTGGCTCAGGTTGCTCTGGTTAAAGTCGCCAACCACAATAACCAGAGAGTCTGGAAAAGTCCGCTCCGCTTGCTGAATGTGATCCGCGAGCGCGCGCTGAGCCTCGCGCACGTCCGCGTCGGGCGGGACGTAAACAGCGGCCAGGATGAATGAAGCGAACTCACGCGGGGAATAAAATGGCTTGCAGTTGATGAATAAATATTCCAGAGCGGGAGAACAGTGTTGGGAGATCACAGTTACATTGGAGCACCAGCTGCTGTTGATGTAGAAGCAGACTCCTCCGCCTGCGGTCTTGCCGGAGAGCCCCGAGTCTCGATCAGCACGAAACAGCTGAAATCCCTCGAGGAGGAGCGCACTGTCCGGTGTCTTTTGCTTGAGCCAGGTCTCAGTAAAGCAGAGGGCACACGAGGTCGAGAGGTCCTTAAATCGCATCAGCAGTCTCAGTTCATCTACCTTGTTATAAAGAGAATTGACGTTGGACGTTCACAGACGCAAAAATGAAGAATACCAAGAAAAGAACACTGTCCCTACTGTGAAACATGGAGGAGGTTCTGTTATGTTCTGGGGCTGCTTTGCTGCATCTGGCACAGGGTGTCTTGAATCTGTGCAGGGTACAATGAAATCTCAAGACTATCAAGGAATTCTAGAGAGAAATGTGCTGCCCAGTGTCAGACAGCTTGGTCTCAGTCGCAGGTCATGGCTCTTGCAACAGGATAATGACCCAAAACACACAGCTAAAAACACCCAAGAATGGCTAAGAGCGAAACATTGGACTATTCTAAAGTGGCCTTCTATGAGCCCTGATCTAAATCCTATTGAACATCTGTGGAAGGAGCTGAAACATGCCGTCTGGAGAAGGCACCCTTCAAACCTGAGACAACTGGAGCAGTTTGCTTATGAGGAGTGGGCCAAAATACCTGCTGAGAGGTGCAGAAGTCTCATTGACAGTTACAGAAATCGTTTGATTGCAGTGACTGCCTCAAAAGGTTGTGCAACAAAATATTAAGTTAAGGGTACCATCATTTTTGTCCAGGCCTGTTTCATGAGTTTGTTTTTTTAAAATAATTCTGTTGAACCACAATTCAAAAGCATTGTCTGATTTCCATTGGTTAATTTTCATAGAATTTTTATTTATTCCCACTTTTGTCAGATTCAAGTTATTTCTGTGACCATTGTGGGTTTTTCTTTCATTAACAGAGGGGTACCAACAATTTTGTCCATGGCTGTACATGCTTGTGCCTAGTCTGTCCAGTCATGTATCCTAGTGGTTGCCTGCCTTGTCTGTTTATTTTTATTTCAGCCCACGAGTGGCTCTTTATTTTGTCTATTGTCAATAAATCCTGTGAACTCCAAGTCCTGCGTTTGGGTTCTGTCTACTAACCTGTGACAGAAGAAACCTGACAAATGGACCCAGTGGACTTCAAGTTCATTGAAATGGAACCCGATGAGGAGGAAGTGTGGGTGGCTTACCACATTGAGGCCTTCATCGAGGATGCCCGCACCTCCCGCACGCCGGAAAGGACTCCCTTCTTCCTCGAAAGCGCTGAGGAATTCATTGAAGCCTTTCCGTCTCTGCAATGATATCCCCAACTCGCCGGACTCCTGCGCTCCGTATCCAGTCTACAGCAGATGCCCCGGGGGCTGGTGAGGATGTTGCCGGCAGCAGGAAAGGAGCAAAGGGAGGAGGAATCAGGCCGTGCTGTGAGGAGATGTGGCTGGAGCCAGCGCCAGAGAATGCAGTGGCCCGGCTTTTCATCTCCGGCTGAGGTGCTTCAGGCCTCTGTGTCCTCCTTCCCCAATCCCATGCCAGCACCACACCACCCTGCAGTGGCTCCTCATCAGACGAGTTCCGTCATCTCCCGGGAGGACTGGCCTGATTCTTCAGTGGCAGTAGAACAGGAATATGGGCAAGTACCAGTTCATTTTTTTAACACCATTTAATGAAAGGTCTTGTCCTGTTCCCGGGGAGGGGGCTCAGCCATCCACCACCACTGAGCTCTCTCTCCCGGTCTCTGCTGCCGCTCTCTTCTCACCTGCACCTTCCGTCTCCCTTTTCTCGAGCTCTCTGTCCAAGGTGGCTGGTTTGGAGATGGATCCCCGGACATTTGGGCTCGAGGAGCTCCAGCCTGCATCGTCTGGGTCCACAGCTGGTTGGCCTGCTGGATTCGCTGTCGATCAGCCTGTGTTGTGTGGGTCCACCGCTGATCAGCCTTCATCATCTGGGTTCACCATCGATCAGCCTGCATAGTGTGGGTTCACCATTGATCCAGCAGCTTCATCTGGGTTCACCTCCGATCAGCCTTCATTGTCTGGGTTCACTGCAGGTCAGCCTGCATCACCTGTCTCTGTGGTCACTGTGCCCCAGCCGTCTGTTCCAGAGATCAGCGTACCCCAGTCATCTGCTCCTGAGGTCAGCACACTTCAACCACTAACTCCAGAGGTCAATGCGCTCCTGTCGTCTGCCGTCGAGGCTAGCGCTCGCCTGTTATTATCAGTTACAGAGCTGGAGGCTCTTCTGCTGCAGTCTTACGAGTTGGAAGGTCCGCTGGTGCAGCCTCCGGAGCTAGAAGCCCCTCAGTCAGAACTCAGAACTCAGAACTCAGAAAAGATTTATTGCCAAGTACATTAACAGTAAACAACTGATAACATACGAGGGATTTGACTTGACACAGAAAACGACCTGCATTTCCGGTGACGCGGCAGTGTCTGAAAAACGCGCCTGTCATCAGATGGGTACAGGATGCATAGGGAGGAAAAGGATAAGACAATAGGAAAGAGCAAAAAACCATTGATTGTCAGAATACCGGTCATATATGATCAATATTATGATTACAAGAAAAAAAAAACCTCAATGCACAGTTAGCAGACAAGAATGTACACAAGGACACAAAGAGAGCAGTGAGTGAGTGATCTTTTTCATCAGTTTTTGAGTCAGTGTGGGTGTAGTGTTGAGTGTAGGTGTTTGTATCAGTTAAGAACAACAAAGTCTCTTTGGCAGGAGATGTTTTGTCTTAGCTGCTGGCATTTGTCCTTGAGCCATGCAGCTGACTGTCCGTGGAGTCAATGCAGCTCAAATGTTTTGAAAACAAAAAACTGCAGATAATCTGGAGGACTTGTGTGAGGGGGTCAGATTAGTCGAATAGTACTGATCCCAGAGAAAGAAACTTTATATCCTCTTACAGATTCAGTACTTAATCCTTCAGTGCTGGACGTTGAATCCTTCATGGATGGCTCTCAGCGTGATCATGATGTAATCCATTTTCCTAGACAGTTCTCCATTTGCCGCTGTCAGAGTCCTCTCCATTTTTTCAATTTGATGGTTAAGCCTCGCCTGGCCAGCATTTTAAGATAAGATAAGATAAGATAAGCCTTTATTAGTCCCACAACGGGGAAATTCCAGGATTGCAACAGCACAGGGATAGCAACACTCAGAGCAACAATCAGAAGGCAAGAAAAAAAAAAAAAAAAAACAAGCAAGCAAGAGCAGCTAATAAACATATGTACGTATTACTATAAAATATATATATATACACACACACACAGACACACAGTGCAGAGCATTGTAGCTGGATGGAATAAATATATGAATATATGAACACACAGTGCAGAGCATTGTAGCTAGATGGAATAAATATGTAAATATATAAACACCCACAGTACGGAGCATTGCAGCTAGGTGGAATAAATATGCAAGTATATAAACACACACAGTGCGGAGCAATGTAGCTAGATGGAATAATATGTAGATATATAAATATATAAACACCCACAGTACGGAGCATTGTAGCTAGATGGAATAAATATGCAAATATATAAACACACACAGTGCAGAGCATTGTTGCTAGATGGAATGAAACAGCATAACCGTCTACTTAGTTATCCTACATGGTATGATTATGTGCCCATACATATTCTCACCCTCCATAGCGACCGGTATGTTCCTAGTTGTATGCCGGAGAGGACCATTGTGTAAGTCTATTGCATCTTTTGCATTCAAAAAACTATTAGTTTGTTACGTCTTTTTGCTATCTCTGCGAGCAGCCCTGCTTAGGTTGTACAGTCTGACAGCCGTTGGTAGGAAGGACCTACGAAACCTCTCGGTTGTGCACCTGGGATGATGTAGTCTGCTGCTAAATGAGCTCCTCAGTGCATTCAGTATGTCCTGCATAGGGTGGAACTCGGACTCCAGCAGAGATGACAGTTTAGCCACCGTCCTTCTCTCTCCTATCTCCTCCATCGGATCAAGGCGCTGCCCCAGGACAGAGCTAGCTTTCTTAATCAGTTTGTTCAGTCTCTTCCTATCGGCTGCAGTAATGCCACTGCCCCAGCAGACCACTCCAAAAGTGATGGCTGATGCCACCACCGTGTCATAGAATGACTTCAGCAGCGCCCCTTGTACACCAAAAGACCTGAGTCTCCTCAGCAGGAACAGCCTGCGCTGTCCCTTATTGTAGAGTGCATCAGTATTGTGTGACCAGTCTAGTTTATTGTTCAGATGAATACCCAGGTACTTATAGGATGTCACCATCTCGATGTCTGTTCCCTGTATATTTACTGGTACTGTGAGGGGCTGCCCATGCCTGCGGCAGTCCACCACCAGCTCCTTAGTTTTCCTCGCGTTGATCTGGAGGCAGTTCCGATGGCACCAGTCCATGAAGTCCTGGATAAGCCCTCTGTACTCAGCTTCATCTCCATTGGAGATGAGGCCAACGATCGCAGAGTCATCAGAGAACTTCTGTAGATGGCAGTGTGTTGTGTTGTGTGAGAAGTCCGCAGTATAAAGAGTGAACAGGAAGGGAGCCAGCACCGTTCCCTGGGGGGCCCCCGTGCTACTGATGATCGTGTCGGACACACAGTCCCGGGTTCTCACAAACTGAGGCCGGTTCGTGAGGTAGTCCAGGATCCATGATGACAGGTGCTGGTCCACCCCTGCGCGCAGCAGCTTGTCCTTCAGGATCATCGGTTGGATGGTGTTGAAAGCACTGGAGAAGTCAAAGAACATGATCCTCACCATATTCCCGGGCTTCTCCAGGTGGGACAGAGAACGGTGAAGGAGGAAGATCACCGCATCCTCCACCCCAATGCCATGCTGGTAGGCGAACTGGAGTGGATCCATCGCTGGTTCCACCAGGGGGCGGAGGTGAGCAAGGAGCAGTCTCTCCAGGGTCTTCATCAAGTGGGACGTCAAGGCCACCGGTCTGTAGCTGGTCAGGTCTTTGGGGTGGGAAGTTTTTGGTACAGGTACCACACAAGATGTTTTCCACAGCTGTGGTACCCTCCCCAGTTTCAGGCTCATGTTGAAGATATACGTCACAATCCCACACAGCTGGTCTGCACAGGACTTGAGGAGCTTTGCGCTGATGCCGTCCGGTCCCGGCGCCTTCCTCGCCTTGATCTTCCTCAGCTCCGTCCTCACCTGGGTCCTGGTCAGGGTCAGGATGGGGGGCTGTGTGTTGGGAGTGGGGGGGTGTTGGTAGAGTGGGGAGTGGGCAGCAGGACTTGATTTCTTTAGAGGCAGCAGTGGTTGTTGTGCAGTCAGGGGGGGAGGGCGGTTGGTCAAATCTATTGAAAAACAGATTCAGGTTGTTCGCCCACTCCCTGCCCCCTGTGGCCTGGGGGGAGGTATTCTGGAGCCCCGAGATGGTTTTGAGGTTTCTCCAGACCCCGCTGATGTCGCTCTGTTGCAGCTTGTCCTCCATCTTCTTCCTGAAGCTGTCCTTGCCTTCTCTGATCTTTCTCCTCAGCTCCCTCTGTACGGACTTCAGCATCTCCCTGTTCCCCGACCTGAAGATCCTCTTCTTCTCTCTCAGAAGTGTTTTTATCTCAGGGTTGATCCAGGGTTTGTTGTTTGAGTGACGCCGTATGGTCTTGGTGGGAACGGATTTGTCCACACAGAAGCTGAGGTAGCCCGTGAAGGTGTGAATGAGGCCATCGATGTCCTCACCATGTGGATCGCAGAGCTGCTTCCAGGCGGTGGCTTCAAAACAGCCCTTTAGGGTGTCCATTGTCTCCTCAGACCATAACTCCACAGTGTGCATGGCCGGAGGTTGTCTGTGCACTAGGGGTTTGTACACCGGCCGGAGATGAACCAAGTTGTGATCCGATCTCCCGAGTGGGGGTAGTTGTGATGAGGTGTACACCTCCTTAGTGTTTGCGTAGAATAAATCCAGTGTTTTATTGTCTCTAGTGTGGCATGTGACATACTGGGTGAACGTGGGTAGAATGGGAGACAGTGAAACATGGTTGAAATCGCCTGAGATGAGGAGAAGAGCATCTGGGTGTTCTGTCTGCAGCCTGCTGGTTACTGAATGGATGACGTCACGTGCTGTCCCAGCGTTCGCCGTCGGATTTGCATAAACAACAATGCAGATCACGTGTGAGTGTTCTCTCGGGAGATATGTAGGCCTCATGCTAACAGCTAGCAACTCAATGTCTTTGCTGCAGTGTCGTTGTTTAACAGTGATATGTCCCGGTCTGCACCAGTTGTTGTTAACATACATGATCACTCCACCGCCCCTAGCCTTGCCACTGTCTGGTGTTCGGTCAGCTCGTATCATGTGAAAACCCTCCAGCTCAATGTTAGCATCTGCTGCTAGTTCAGTTAGCCACGTCTCAGTAAACAAAAGGAGAGAGCACTCCCGGTATGTGCTATCATAACGGGAGATAGCCGCTAGCTCATCTAACTTTCCCAGTATCGACCGTACATTTCCCATGACAACAGATGGAAGGGAGGGTCTGTACCTTATATTTTTTGTCCTCCGCCTTACTCCAGCCCGGCAGCCGCGGCGTTTTCGCCTCAGTTCACTCGGTATGTCGAGTTTTTCCAATGGGACCGGGTGGCGGTTGAATGCTAGCAGCTGTTCTCTGCTGTATCGTATCCTGCTATAGACAGTGGCTCCGTCCACCGGCTCAGGAGACATTTAGGACGATCTGTGTGTCCGTGATTTTGATAGGCTATGTCCATCTTCATCAATTTACGGTACACCAGGACAATCCCAGATCCAGTCAGAACGATCCCGATGACCATTACTACGAAGACGTACAAATCTTCGACATCTTCGATGGAAAGATCAGACAGGCACAAGAGTTTCCAATTACTTGTGTCCCTCAAATAGCCCGCAGCAGCCGTTCCTGCGGGGCAAACAACCTCCCCCGGGGCACTTTTCCTCGTTGAAAAAATAGTGTCAATTGCGTTCAAAGCCCAGCTTATTAAATCCATAATTTCGTTCGATAATCAGCAGTAGAGACACGCAGACAGATGATAGCAAGCTGGGATCCAGTTAGTTAGAGGAGGAAGGAGATGAAAAGTCAGAGCTGGAGAGAAGGAAAAAGCGTCTGCTCTCTTTGGGAGGCGGAAGTGAGAAAAAAATTTGCTGTTGAAGCCGGCGTGCCTCAGTCATCATCCCCGATGGTCAGCACGCTTAAACCGTCAGCTTCCGAGGTCAGCATGCTCCAACCACCAGCTCCTGAGGTCTGCACGCTCCAACCATCAGCTCCTGAGGCCGGTGCACCTCAGTCATTCACTCCGTAATTGGGCCCATGATTGTAGCTCGATGGCGTAGTCGTAGAGGCGATGGGGTGGCAGGGACAAGGCTTTGGCTTTACTGAATACAGGCTCTAAGTCACGATAGTCGGGGAAGGGACCATGGATAAATCGGGGGCTTCAGTGGCAGCGGGCTGGATGTTGGGGGTCACGGTAGGCGGAAGTACGAGGAGCGATGAGCCCGCGGGCATGGACCAAGAGGGGGTACTGAAGCCGTGCTGGCGCTCTTTTGAGTGTTGGCAGATTCTATCAAGCTTGATCACGAGGGAGATTAGCTTGTCCAGGGAACTGGGCTCGTCTTAGAGACAAGTGAGCTCATCGCAGAGCTTAGTATTTAGACTGAAAGTAAAAACCAAGTGTAATGCTGAGTCATCCCACCCTGCCTCTGCCATGAGTACCCAGAACTCCACGGAGTGTTCGGCCGCAGACCTCGTCCCCTGGCAGATGCACATCAGTCGGGTGGGTGCGCCCTCCTCCTGATCGGAGTGATTAAACACAAGTGAAAATTCACGTGTAAAGCGATTGTAGATGTAAGACTGATAGTTCGGCCCCAGAATTATTGCCTGAGCCCCAGGAGAGGGCGTGACAAAGCTAATCCGGCTCTGGTTGTGGGATAGTCAGGGGGTGCACTATTGAAACCCAGCTGGCATTTAACAAAAATCTACGACCCCCACCCCCACCCCAGTTCCCTGGAGCCCTGCCATACTGAGGGGATGTGGCAACCAGCGAAGAATGTCCCAAGTGGGTAGCAGATGGCGCGGACGCTGGTGGTGAGGCGGTGGAGGCAGTAGCCTCGAGAGCTTATAACTTTCCTTCTAGCTTGGTGATGTGCTCGGTTAGCTTAGCCAGCTCGTTAAGAATTACCTTGTTTTGATAAGTAGTCTGATCGGCGCGCTGCTTGAGTGCGTTGAGTTCGGCAAGAATGACTTCCATCCTAATCGCTGGGTCTAACTGCTGGTTGCATACTGAGAGGGATACCAGCTGAAACCCAAACACAACAAGGAAGGAGGCGGTAAGTATAGTGAAAATAAGCTTTATTTACAATAACTGAGCAATAATAGTGCAGATTAGCTGTTGAGGATCTGGCAGCTCTGTAGGGGGAGAGCAGAGACAGGAGTGAATAATAATAAATGGTGAAGGTGAGAATGTAATACTGAGTTATGCTTACAGGCTCTTCCAAGGAGAATAGCTGGGCAGTAGTGAAGGTTCTCCAGGCTCAGGAGCTGGCTGTCAGCAGGGATGAGTGCAGAGGTGCTGCAGGAACACCGGGAAGAGTGCTGGGGAGCAGGCTGGCCAGGCCTGGGGGTAGAGAAGATGGTGCAAGGAGCAGTGCTATACAAATGGTGGTAAGTCAACTTACTTGTGGGGAAGTGATGATGTGCACAAATCCAAGGGTGTCCAAATCCAAGTCTGTAAAGTGAGGTGCAAGGTCCAAATTCAGGCAGGGGTCCAAACACGACAGAGGTCCAAGAGACAAACAGAGGCGCCAGGGCAAGAAACAGGTAGCTGGGTCTAGGGCAAGCAGAAGTCAAACACAAACAGGTGAGACAGAGTGCAATCATGCAGACAGAGCTGGGTTACAGGCAGGTTCAGAGTGTGACGCGACCAGACAGAGCATCTTCTTCTTCTTCTTTTAGATTTGATTGGCGGTTGGCAACCAGCTTACAGGTGCATTACCGCCACGTACTTCACTCTGTATCATCACTCTATCTGGTCAAGAGTTGTAGTCCCACATACTCTATATACAGTGGTGTGAAAAAGTGTTTTCCCCCTTCCTGATATCTCATTTTTTTGTATGTTTGTCACACTTAAATGTTTCAGATCATCAAACAAATTTAAATATTAGACAAAGATAATACAAGTAAACACAAAATGCAGTTTTTAAATGAAGGTGTTTATTATTAAGATAAAAAAAATCCAAACCTACATGGCCCTGGGTGAAAAAGTGATTGCCCCCTAAACCTAATAACTGGTTGGGTCATCCTTAGCAGCAACAACTGCAATCAAGCATTTGAGATAACTTGCAATGAGTCTTTTACAGCACTGTGGAAGAATTTTCGCACACTCATCTTTGTAGAATTGTTGTACTTCAGCCACATTGGAGGGTTTTCGAGAATGAACCGCCTTTTTGAGGTCATGCCACAGCATCTCAATCGGATTCAGGTCAGGACTTTGACTAGGCCACTCCAAAGTATTCATTTTGTTTTTCTTAAGCTATTCAGAGGTAGACTTGCTGGTGTGTTTTGGATCATTGCCCTTCTGCAGAACCCAAGTGCACTTCAGCTTGAGGTCACGAACAGATGGCCGGACATTCTCCTTCAGGATTTTTTGGTAGACGGCAGAATTTATGGTTCCATTTACCACAGCAAGTCTTCCAGGTCCTCAAGCTGCAAAACAGCCTCAGACCATCACACTGGCACCACCATATTTTACTGTTGGTATGATGTTCAGTTTCTGAAATGCTGTGTTACTTTTACGCCACATGTAATGGGACACACACCTTCCAAAAAGTTCAAGTTTTGTCTCGTCAGTCCACAGAGTATTTTCCCAAAAGTCTTGGGGATCATGAAGATGTTTTCTAGCAAAACTGAGACAAGCCTTTATGTTCTTTTTGCTCAGCAATGGTTTTCGTCTTGGAGCTTTGCCGTGCAGGCCATTTTTGCCCAGTCTCTTTCTTATGGTGGAGTCATGAACACGGATTTTATCTGAGGCAAGTGAGGCCTGCAGTTCTTTGGATGTTGTTGTGGGGTCTTTTGTGAGCTCTTGGATATGTCATTGCTGCACTCTTGGGGTAATTTTGGTCAGCCGGCCACTCCTGGGAAGGTTCACCACTGTTCCATGTTTTCGCCATTTGTGGGTAATGGCTCTCACTGTGGTTCACTGGAGTCCCAAAGCTTTAGAAATGGCTTTATAACCTTTTCTAGAATTATATATCTCAATTACTTTGTTTTTAACTTATTCCTGAATTCTTTGGATGGTGTCTAGCTTTTGAGGATCTTTTTGTCTACTTCACTTTGTCAGACAGGTCCTATTTAAGTGATTTCTTGATTGAGAACAGGTATGGAAGTAATCAGGCCTGAGTGTGGCTAGAAAAATTTAACTTAAGCTTTCCAAAGATGTGATAAGCGAGAGTTAATTTATGTTTTAACACGGGGGGCGCAATCACTTTTTCACATAGGGCCATGTAGGTTTGGATTTTTTTTTTTTTTTGAATAAGGAGTTCTTATAAGGAGTTTTGAACAACTCCTTATATTTGAAAAAATTATCCATCCTTGGACTGTGTCCTGGACTGGGATTCAGCATTTGACAGAGTAGTGGGAGAGCCTCCCTTATAAAGGGTTCCTCTGATTAGACACAGGTGATGACCAAGGCTGCAGGGAGAGTGTTAATCAGCAGGGTGAGAGGAAGACAGACAGAGGAGGTAGAGGTCCTTACAAATGGCTCCATCAGAAATATGCTTAATGAGAAAAATGTTGACGTGTTCAATACTTATTTTCCCTGCTGTATATGTATGTGTTTAAGCAAAATGAACTGTGTTGCAAAAAAATTGAAGCTATTCAAAACTATTATATTTCTGCCTGCAAACTGTATCACAATGCAAAATGCAGCATATAGATTGATACAACATAGTCCGGTAGGTGGCGGTAATGCACCTGTTAGCTGGTTGCCAACCGCCAATCAAATCTAAAAGAAGAAGTGTCATGAACGAGGTTGATGTCTCCATCCGTTCCATGAATTGTGGCTGTAGTTTCCTGATTGTTGTTAATTATTCCCAGCTGGCAGGTTATTGGAGTCTCTGAGCCTGGGCTCCCTGCCAGTCTACAGCCACGCCTCTCCCTCTGCCGGCATCCACCTGTCGTCTATTATTATTTGTCCTTTTTATGTTTTCTTACTCGCATGCATTCATGCACGCACACACACATACATTCATTCTTACTCACATACGCTGACATGCACTCATGCACTGAGGGCTGCCGCCGCACCTGCTTCCACTTGCTGCTCATTAGTCCGGGGTTTTTATGTGTGGCAGTGGGAGCACTCGGCATGGCGGCGTAAGTCAATACAAGTCAACACTCCATGAAGTCACATTGATGTCAGGCTCCTCATAGTTGGTTTTTCTCCCTTTGGACTGTGTATGGTGCTGTTTCCAGAGCTTGTTTGCTCTTACCCAGCATGTAAGTTTTTCTCCTCATTATTTAATTGCCCTTCCTCTCCGCTCCAGTTCCGTCTGGGAGCACGTGGGGCTCATCTCTTCTCTAGCCAACAGAGTTGTAGCCAGTTCATCTGCTCACTTTTCTTTCCGGACTGTATTCTTAGAACATTTAGTGTTTTTTCCTTTTGTTAATAAACACATTCACGTCACCTGCGTTTGGGCTCGCATTAACTCATTTGTGCGGTGCACAATTACGCAGAGTACATGACAAGAAGAAGAAGAAGAAAATGCAGCATGCATTTAGAAAATAGATATACAGCTCTGGAAAAAAAAATAAGCAATTGGAGATACCACTGCAAAATTATCACTTTATTTGGTTTTACTATTTATACGTATGTTTTTGAGTAAAATTAACAATTTTGTTGTATTTTCTAACCTGCTGAAAACAACTCACCCAAATTCCAAGTTAAGATATCAAAATTTAGAGCATTTATTTACAGAAAATGGCACCTGGCCAAAACAACAACAAAAACATGTTTTTAGATGTCCATTTTAATATACTTTTAGATCAAATAATGCAAAGAAAACAAGTTCATGTTCATTCTTAAACACTACAACTTAAGTTTTAACTTATAAAGAATTCAGAAATCTGTATTTGTGGAAAAACTCAGATTTTTATTCACAGCTTTCATGCATCTTACCATGCTTAGATGATCACCTAAACAGTACCTCCTTAAGTAGATTGAAATGTTCTTGTGTTGGAAGTCAACACTCAAATTGAGTGGTTGCTATACATTAAGAGATTTGGCAGTGTTCTCTTATTTTTTTTTCCAAGAGCTGTAAATTGTGTAGCTTTAATTATATTGTCTATATAATCACAATTTTATATAATAGAGGGGAAAAAATGGTCCTCAATGGAGATGAGTGAGTAAACTGTTTTACTGAATGTATTTCGCCTGGTCATTTTAAAGTATACTCGTCATACATAAGAATTTCATACTTACATATTAGAAACAATTAAGTTGTGACTCCGTCAGTGCAATATTATTCAGAACAGCAGAAGTGAAAATAATTTCATAGAATTTCTCTGGGATGTACAACAGCATTCCTCCAGGAGATCATACTGTGTATATACTGTACATTGTAATGTAAAACTGAATTGAAATAATATATATATATATATATATATATATATATATATATATATAAAATAGCTAAATAACTATATAAACATGAATGATAAAATTAGTTAAATGCTAAACTAAAAAGATGGGTCTTGAGCCTTCTTTTAAAAATATCAACGCTCTCTGCAGCCCTGAGGTCCTCTGGCAGGCCAGGCCGTTCCACAGACGTGGCCGAAAAACTCGAACGATGCCTCTCCGTGGGTTTTTGTCTGAACTTTAGGTATCAGTAAAAGGCCAGTACCAGAGGATTCCAGGGTCCGCAAGGGACAGTATGGTAAAAGCAGATCAAATAAAGAAGAAGGACCAAGACCATTAAGAGCTTTATAAACTAATAAAAGAACTTTAAAATTGATTCTGTAACTCACAGGGTGTCAATGCAGCGATTCTAAAACTGACATAATATGCTCTCTCTTTCTGGTCTTCATCAGCACACAGGCTGCTGAATTCTGTAATAACTGTAAGTTACTGATTGTCTTTTTAGGAAGACCGGAAAGGAGAGCATTGCAATAATCAATACGACTGGAAATAAACGCATGCATCAGTGTCTCTGTGTTTTCTCGAGAGAGAAACCACTCTATAAGTTCAAGAAATCTCTGTCTGTGTGTCTGTCAGTGTGTGTGTCTGTCTGTCAGTGTGTCACGACCAAAGATCATAGGACCGCCTATGATGTCCCTATGATGTCTGCATGATGTCCTATGATGTTCCTATGTATAACAACTCCTTATGTGTGAAAATATCCATCCTTGGACTGCATCACTCACGATCATAGGACTCGCTATGACATCATCAAAGTTCAAAGGCAGGCATCACTCACGCTCACTCACAATCATAGGACATCAAAGATCAAAGGCAGGCATCACTCACAATCATAGGACTCACTATGACATCATCAAAGATCAAACGCAGGCATCACTCACGATCATAGGACTCGCTATGACATCAGTAAAGATCATATGACTCACTATGACACAATCAAAGATCAAAGGCAGGCATCACTGAACGACTGCTGATGTGCTTGCTTACACCCTTGCTTACACCTGCTTTCTACGGTCATGCACATGCACTGGTAGGCACTACTAGTTCTTTAGATGATAAAATCCAATTTTAAAAATATTATTAATATGCTGAATAAAATTAAGCTCAGAGTCAAAAATAACACCCAGGTTTTTAACTTATTTTGATGGAATAAGAGACAGTGTTTGTAATTTTGGTAAAAGACCCCTGCCGCAGGCAAGGACAACCCCCCACAGCACCAGTAAATATACAGGGAACAGACATCGAGATGGTGACAGCCTACAAGTAACTGGGTGTTCATCTGAACAATAAACTAGACTGGTCACACAATACTGATGCACTCTACAAGAAGGGACAGCGCAAGCTGTTCCTGCTGAGGAGACTCAGGTCTTTTGGTGTACAAGGCGCGCTGCTGAAGACATTCTATGACACGGTGGTGGCATCAGCCATCACTTTTGGAGTGGTCTGCTGGGGCAGTGGCATTACTGCAGCCGATAGGAAGAGACTGAACAAACTGATCAAGAAAGCTAGCTCTGTCCTGGGGCAGCGCCTTGATCCGGTGGAGGAGATAGGAGAGAGAAGGATGGTGGCTAAACTGTCATCTCTGCTGGAGTCCGAGTTCCACCCTATGCAAGACATACTGAATGCACTGAGGAGCTCATTTAGCAGCAGACTACATCATCCCAGGTGCACAACCGAGAGGTTTCACAGGTCCTTCCTACCAACGGCTGTCAGACTGTACAACCTAAGCAGGGCTGCTCGCAGAGATAGCAAAAAGACGTAACAAACTAATAGTTTTTTGAATGCAAAAGATGCAATAGACTTACACAATGGTCCCCTCCGGCATACAACTAGGAAAATACCGGTCGCTATGGAGGGTGAGAATATGTATGGGCACATAATCATACCATGTAGGATAACTAAGTAGACGGTTGTGCTGTTTCATCCCATCTAGCAACAATGCTCTGTACTGTGTGTGTTTATATATTTACATATTTATTCCATCTAGCTACAATGCTCCGCACTGGGTGTGTTTATGTTTATATATCTATATATTTATTCCATCTAGCTACAATGCTCCGCACTGTGTGTTTATATATCTACATATTATTCCATCTAGCTACATTGCTCCGGACTGTGTGTTTACATATTCATATATTTATTCCATCCAGCTACAATGCTCTGCACTGTGTGTCTGTGTGTGTGTATATATATATTTTATAGTAATGTACATATGTGTATTAGCTGCTCTTGCTTGCTTGTTTTTTTTCTTGCCTTCTGATTGTTGCTCTGAGTGTTGCTATCCCTGTGCTGTTGCAATCCTGGAATTTCCCCGTTGTGGGACTAATAAAGGCTTATCTTATCTTATCTTATCTTATCTTAAAAGTTTCTCTCTCTGAGCTTCAGGATCGATAACTAAAACTTCAGTTTTGTCCTTGTTGAGCTGTAGAAAATTCTCCACCATCCAGGACTTGATGTCTAAAATGCAGTTAAAAGGGCATCAATTGGTGCTGAGTCATCAGGAGACATGGAAATGAAAAGCTGGGTATCATCAGCATAACTATGGAAAAAATGTAAAGCTGGGTATCAAATCAAATCAAACTTTACTGTCATATTGCTGTACATACAACTGTAGTGCAGGCAAGATGAAATTGCGTTTCTCTCGGCATCCATATAAATAGAAGCAGCATGATTTAAGACACACTCCCACATAGCTCCACCCCCCACCCCCACCCCCCCATCCATTCACACATCCCTGAGACATACTTGGGATAAAACTAACTAACTATAATATACAAATAATATACAAAATGTCCGTAGGTGCAGTAGTGTGTATGAAAGATTCCGGGTCAACTGTTCAGCATCCTGACAGCTTGTGGAAGGAAGCTGTTGATCAGCCTGGTGGTTCTGCCTCTGATGCTCCGGAATCATTTACCAGATGGAAGAAGTTCAAAGTGTTTATGCAGAGGGTGAGAACGGTCCTTGACAATGTTCAGTGCCCTGCTCCTACAACGGTTCTGAAAAAGTTCTTGGACAGAGGGGAGGGAGAGTCCAATTACCCTCTCAGCCCCCTTGACTATTCTCTGCAGGGCTTTTTTGTCTGACATACTGCAGCTTGCAACTTGATGTTCTCTACTCTCTCTACTAAATGGCCGCCGATGCTGAGGGGGACGTGCTCAGGCTTTGACCGCCGGAAGTCGATAATCATCTCCTTCGTTTTGTCCACGTTGAGCACCAGATTGTTCTCCCTGCACCAGCCCTCCAGGTCTCTCACTTCTTCCCTGTACATTGATTCCTCATCCCTCTGAATAAGTCCCACCACCGTGGTGTCGTCTGCAAACTTAATAATCTGGTTCCCCTCGTGTCTGGATAGACAGTCATGTGTTAGAAGTGTAAACAACAGTGGACTGAGTACACAGCCTTGAGGGGATCCGGTGCTCAGCGTGACAGAGTTGGAGATATTGTTTCCAACCCGGACAGACTGAGGTCTCTCAGTCAGAAAATCCAGGATCCGGAGACACGTGGCGGTGTTCAGACCAAGAAGGAGTAATTTCTCCATCAGTCTCTGGGGAATAATGGTGTTGAATGGTGAACTGAAATCAATGTACAGGAGTTTGGCATAGGTGTCTTTCTGGTCCAGGTGGGTGATGACAGAGTGCAGGGTGGTGACTATAGCATCCTCCGTGGAGCGGTTTGAATGATATGCAAACTGGAGCGGGTCGTGTGATGCAGGGAGGCAGGCTGTAATGTCTGGTTTGACAAGCCGTTCAAAACACTTCATCACAATTGGTGTCAGTGCAACAGGACGATAGTCATTCAAACAGGACACAACTGGTTTCTTTGCCACCGGTACAATGATAGAGGTCTTGAAGCATCTGGGAACGATGGCCTGACTCAGGGAGATGTTATAAATGTCAGTCAGAACATCCGCCAACTCGCTCGCGCAGTCTCGGAGCACATGTCCCGGAATGTTGTCCGGACCTGCAGCTTTGCGTGGGTTGACTCTGGTTAGGGTCCTCCGTGTGTCCGCTGTGTTGATGGTAAAAGCTGGTCCGACCGATGGTGGGGGTGGGCCAGCCCTCCCACTGATTGTTGAGTTTGATGCTTCAAAACGTGCAAAGAAGTCGTTAAGCCTGTCTGGAAGCGAAGCGTCGTCATCATCGACCCCCTGCCTAGACTTATAGCCCGTCAGTGTCCGAACTCCCTGCCACATCTGCTTGGTGTTCCTAGTATCATCAGCATAACTGTGGAAACTAATCCCGTGTCTCCTGATGACATTGCCTCGTGGCAGCATGTACAAATTAAAAAGAATTGGAGCTAAAATCGAACATTGAGGAACACCACAATCCATGATGTATCTCTCTGATGAAGAGTGTTCACCCAAGGTGACATAAAATTCAGTTGCCAGTGAGGTAGGATTTAAACCAGCTAAAAACAGTGCCTGAGAGGCTGATCATACTGCACAATCTGTTTAAAAGAATATCATGGTCTACTGTGTCAAATGCTGCGCTTAGATCCAGTAAGACCAGGACCGAGAGCATGCTCTTGACCATGCTGATTCTAAGATCATTTAAAACCTTGATTAGGGCAGTCTCAGTACTGTGATATTGTGGAGAGAGGAATGACCAGGCCAAGCATTCGGAGCAGATGAACTTTATTCCCTCTCTCACATCTCTCAGAATCAGAAAACATTCACATTCTGTAGCAGGGGCTCTCTTTTATATTACCACACTCACACGCCCCTGCTGCCTGAGGTCCTGCATCACAATTCATTCTCGCATCACAATGCCTTTTGTCCCCCAGCCCCTTAATCCCCATGCTCTTCCATCAGAGGAAATTACTGCATCTCCCTTCCTTCCAGTCTGAGATGAATACCACAGCATGGGTCCCCCATACCCCCCCCCACCCCAGAGTCTCAGACTGAGTTTTAACCCTCACGTCCTCTTGGCTTCAGCCTCCTCCAATAGCTGCTGTAACGGGAGGTCTTCATCTCCGAGGCGCTACTGTGCCGGTGGGGGGTTCCTGGGGGTGCGTCCGTCTGTGGGTGGACAATGGAGGGGGGGGACATTCAGCATGCTCGTGTGACTGCTCTGATGAGTCGTTTACCTGGGGAGTTCTCAGGGAGAGTCTTCCGCGTTGAGGAGCTTGAGCCACCTGCTCATCTGCCACCACAAAGGCAGGCTTAAGCCTGTCTATACAGGTTTTCTCCCGGCGACTCCCCAAGTCTAACACAAAATGTTTGTCCCCGGGTTCCAGCACTCTAAACGGGCCATCGTAGGATGGGCGCAATGGGGGTCGGTGGGCATCGTGCCTGACAAACATGAACGCCGCATCCTTCAAGGTTTTCGGCACAAAAGCGCGGGGAAAACAGTGATGGGCCGGGCCAGGTAGCGTCCCTGCGTCTGGGCTATGCCGTGAACGCGGGGACGGATGGGTGTTCAGCGCGGGGTTATCTGGTAAAAATTCCCCGGGGAGCTGCAGCAGCTGAGAAAAAACAAGCTCTGCTGGGGAAGCCTCCAAATCCTCTTTCGGTGTGAAACACAACCCTAATAGAACCAATGGCAACTGGTCCACCCAATTTGCATCCATAAGCGAAGCCCTGAGCGCTGCTTTCAGTGACCTATGGAAATGCTCGCATAACCCATTGGCCTGTGGGTTGTACGCGGTCGTGCGATGAATTGCGACGCCCAGGCTCCCGGCCATCATGGACCAGAGGTTGGAAACAAACTGAGGGCCCCAATCGGACGTGATGTCCGAAGAGGTGCCAAAATGTGCCACCCATGTTGTCAAAAAAGTGCCTGCCATATCTGCAGACGTGGTGGAAGCTAGCAGGACTGCTTCTGGCCATTGTGTGGTGCAGTCCACCACTGTCAGGAGGTGCATGAACCCCTGCGATGGCGAGAAGAGGCCCACAAGGTCCACGTGAACGTGATCAAACCTCTTAGCCAGGATATGGAACAGCTCCAAAGGGGCCTTTGTGTGCCTGTGCACTTTGGCTCGTTGGCATGCTATGCAGGCTGCTGCCCACTCTTTCACCTGTTTGCACAGGCTCGGGCAGACGAACTTTGCTCCCACCATTTTGACTGACGCATACATTCCTGGGTGCGCCAGGGAGTAAACAGACTCAAAAAGGCGGCGGCACCAAGTGCGTGGGACCACCGGGTGTGGGCTTCCTGTGGAGACGTCACAGATTAGGGGGGCCCCCCGTCTTGCAGTACCCTGCTCTCCAGCCTTAACCCTGTTGGTCCAGACTGGAGCGTGCACATGTCCGCATCGCCGATCTGCCATGGCCGTGTAATCTATCCGTACGTACACTAGGGCCACTAAGGCGCGCGAGAGGCAGTCCGCCACCAGGTTAAGTTTACTGGCCACATGCTGAATGCCAGTCATAAACTCCGAGATCAGCTGTCTCTGCTGTTGGCCCAACCATGGTTCCAAAACGTTGGCCATCGCGTACGTTAGCAGCTTGTGGTCCACAAACGCAGTGAAGGTGCGCCCTTCCAGCCAGAACTGGAAGTGGCGTATGGCCAGGTGGAAAGCCAGTAACTCTCTGTCGAACGCGCTGTATTTACGCTCACTGTCGTGCAAAGCCCTGCTAAAAAAGGCGAGCGGCTGCCAAAAACCGGAAATGCATTGCTCCACGATGACCCCTATGGCCACGTCCGAAGCGTCGGTACTGAGTGCTATCCGAGCCGCTGGGTCCGGGTGCACCAGTAGTGTGGCATTTGCCAGGGCTGTTTTAACCTCAGAGAACACCTGCTCCCACTCAGGAGTCCAGTCGACTCTGTCCGCCGGTTTCTGTTTCTTGAGTGCGGCATACAACGGCTGCATGAGCTGGGCTGCGTGGGGGAGGAAACGGTTATAAAAGTTAACCATCCCCAAAAACTCCTGCAGCGCCCTGACCGTCTGAGGCCGGAAAATTCCCCACTGCACGCACCTTGTCCAGCAAGGGTATTGCCCCCTCCGGTGAGATGCGGTGTCCCAAAAAATCGATCCCCGTCACGCCGAATTGGCATTTCGCCGGGTTGATTATTAACCCGTGCTCCTCTAACCTCCGGAAAACCGTCCTGAGGTGGGTTACGTGCTCATCTTCAGACGCGCTGGCCACCAGGATGTCATCCAGGTAGACGAACACAAACGACAGATCGCGCAACACCGCATCCATCATGCGTTGGAATGTCTGTGCCACACCTTTTAACCCGAAAGGTATGCGTAAAAACTCAAACAGACCAAACGGGGTTAATACTGCCGTTTTAGGTATGTCCTCCGCATGCAGTTTCCCTAAGATTGGGAAACTGCATGCTGCTATGATAAATGTCCACTGGTACGTACGGCCGTGCAGGGATACAGTCAGTGTCCTCTCACCAAAAGTCTTAATGTCTGAGCCATTTGCAGCCGTCAGCTCGGGGCCGCTAGCTCCCGCTAGCCGGTCGGCGTAGGACGGCCGGATGAGGCTCTTTTGGGAGCCGGAGTCCACGAGCAACTGTCTCCCCGAGCGTGAGTCTGTCACGTAGAGCAGCTTGCTTTCTTCACCGGCAGTCGCAGCTGCTACCAACTGCCGGTCCTGGCGTTTCCCGAACGCTTGAATTGGCACGGTGGCACGCATCAGCATGCGTCCTCTCCAAAACGGCGGTGGTAGGAACAGAGCGTGTCTCTGTGGTGCTTCCTGGCCCCTGCTGCTGCTACCATCGCTGGCTCCTCACTTCCGCTGGCCATCTCGCTGGGTTCTGACGCTGCTGCGTTCACTGTGAGGGCTCTGGTGGTGAGGATGATCAGATCTGCCTCCTGGGCTACCGCACTGTAGTCACGAGCGGCCAGCAACAGCGAGTTGGCAAGGACCACTCTGGCCGCCGTTGGGAGGTTCTGGAGGAAAAGGTGGGCAAATAGAAAATGCCCGTCATCCGTGCCCATCAACGCCAACATCTTCTCCATCAGTTCGACCGCCGACCCGTCTCCTAACTCGGAACGCGTCAAGAGCCTCTCCGCTCTCTCACAGTCCGAGAGCATGTAGCGCCGGGTCAGCGCGGCTTTGAGAGCCCCATATTTGTCGCAGGCTGGGGGCTGTTGGAGCAGGCTCGCTACTTGCTGATGTCGTGCAAGTGTCCAGCGCTGCGACCACGTAGTAATATCTGGTGTCATCTGCCGTTATTCCCCGGAGCGCGAACTGGGCCTCGGTGTGGAGGAACCAAGACTTCGGGTCGTGCAGCCAAAAGTCTGGTAGTTTGACCGAAACGGTGCACGCGTTGCTGGGGCTTCCTGTCTGGGTCATCTCCAGGGTGTTTGCCTCGTGTTCCATTATTCGTCAAGGGTCACCAGTGTGAAGAGAGGAATGACCAGGCCAAGCATTCGGAGCAGATGAATTTTATTCCCTCTCTCACATCTCTCAAAATCAGAAAACATTCATATTCTGTAGCAGGGACTCTCTTTTATATTACCACACTCACACACCCCTGCTGCCTGAGGTCCTGCATCACAATTCATTCTCGCATCACAATCCCTTTTGTCCCCCAGCCCCTTAATCCCCATGCTCTTCCATCAGAGGAAATTACTGCATCTCCCTTCCTTCCAGTCTGAGATGAATACCATAGCATGGGTCCCACATAATATGACCAAAAAAACAGATAGAAATGTTTCATACAAATCATGAGTTTTCATAAAATCATTTAACTGCTTAAGAACTACTTTCTCTAAAATGTTACTTAAAAATGGCAGGTTGGACACTGGTCTGTAATTGTTCAGTACTTCAGCATCAAAATTATTTCTCTTCAGAACAGGCTTGACAGTGGCTTTCTTAAAAGCAGTAGGAAAAACTCCTGTCTGAAGAGAATAATTTAAAATGTTAAGAACATCATTAACTAAAAAGTTACAAATGGATTTAAAAAAGGATGTAGGAATTGGATCTAAAAGACAGGTTGCTGATTTTAACTGGGAGATAACTTTCTCCTGCACCTTAGCATCAACCAGGTCAAAACTGTCCAGTGTTTCCCCACATAAAAACAAAGGCTCAGCTGTATTAAAAGCAGTATGTTGTAATAGATCAATAGCTGACCTTATAGTTTCTATTTTTTTTTTTCCACAATATCTTTATTGAACCCTTTTTTTTTTTTAACAAACATGATACAAACAATCAAACACTAAAGTACTACTACAAAAAAAAAAAAAAAATGCACTAAAAACACCAACAACCACCAACAAAATCAAATCTTCAACAATGCTCCTCTGTTTAGTCTAGACAATCCAATACATAAGTATACATATTATGTTCACCAGTTTGGAATTTACAAGGTCCACACACATCATTCACCTTCTTCTTCAAGAGTTATGTTTAAATTTTTTACATAATCAATAAAAGGTCTCCATATATTCTCAAACACAATTTCCTTTGATTTCAGTATATATGTTATTCTTTCTAATGGAAGGTTTGTTAACATCTGTCTTAACCACTGAGTCACATCTGGTCTATGAGTCTTTTTCCATAATAGTGCAATACATTTTTTGGCATTAAGCAAACTGAGGTCTATGAATGTTCTTTCACTTTTATTAAAATTATGCTTTTCTGGGTACAGACCCAACAAAAACAGTTTAGGATTCAATATGATTTGTTTTGAGATTATTTTTTCAATTGTTACCCTCACCTCTTCCCAAAACATTCTTATTAATCTACATTCCCATAAACAATGAAATAGGGTTCCTTTACTTTCCATGCATTTTGTGCATGTATCTGGTATATTTTTGTTATATCTATTTAACTCCTCCGGTGTAACATACATCCGCATTAACCATTTGAAATGTATCAATTTAAGGCGTGCATTTATTGATTTGGTTTGAGCTTCTGTACAAGCCAATTCCCATTGTTCCTCTGAAATTTCAATTTGCAGATCTTCTTTCCAGTAGTTTAATCTTTTCAGTGAATTTTCACTTGAAGATAGTGTCAATGAGTTATAAAACTCTGAAATAATACCCTTTCTTTTACTATCTTTCATCATCATTTTTTCCAAGGATGAATAAATAGGTCGAGTGAGAGCTTTATTTTGATTTGATCGAATAAAGTTTCTAAGTTGAAGATATTTAAAAAAATGTGTTCTATTGAGATTAAATTTGATCCTCAGCTCTTCAAAAGACATTATGTTGTCTGCACATGGCAAATATAAATCCTGAATCTTTTGTATCCCTTTTAAATTCCATACTTTAAATACAGCGTCCGCTCTCCCTGGTTTAAAATATTGATTACCCCATATTGGACTAAATTGTGACAATAACTGTGGTTCTTTTAAATAGTTTTTAGCTTCACACCATATTTTGATCATATGCTTTACAAATGGATTTTTAACTTGTTTTTGTAATTTTTTTGCCGAATCTGAGTATATGAATATGGGAAGAGGTAAAGGTAAATTGTATGATTCCATTTCAGTCCAGTGAGGGAGATCATTTGATGAAAAATAATATGTCATAGACCTCAGTTGTGCCGACCAATAATACAACATAAAATTTGGACATTTCAGACCTCCACGATCAAATGGTAAATATAATAAAGACAAACGTAATCTAGCCCTCCTGTTGTTCCATATAAATTCCACTAACTTTTTTTTTATTCTTGAGAATAGATCTAAAGGTGGTGATAAGGGAATGTATTGAAATAAATAAAGTATTTTAGGTAAAATATTACTTTTAAGTATATTGATTCTCCCGATCATCGACATTGGTAGTGACATCCATCTCTGAAGTAACTCATTGATATCTGACATTAAGGCTTCATAGTTGACACTGGCGACTGATTCTAGCTTAGGCATAATTTGGATTCCTAAATATTTAAACTGATTTACAACATTGAATTGATTTACCTCAGGGGCTGGGTAATTTCTCTGGGTCTCATTTAGCATTAATATTGAAGATTTAGTTTTATTTATTTTATATCCTGATATTTCCCCAAAATTCTTTATTAAATTCAACAAGGTTGGAATTGATTTTTTTAGATTCGACATAAACAAAATTATATCATCGGCGTACAGGGAGATTTTATGTTCTGTTGGTCCAACTTTAATTCCATATATTTGTGAATGTAAACGTATCGCTATCGCTAAAGGTTCAATTGCCATAGTAAACAGTAAAGGTGAAAGTGGACAGCCTTGTCGACATCCTCTATTGATTTTTATTGGTTTTGAAATATTGTTATTTGTTAGGATTTCTGCTGTAGCATTATTGTATATTATTTGAACCCATTTTATGAAATTATTTCCAAGTCCAAACCTTTGTAGGACTTCAAAAAGAAAGGGCCATTCAACTCTATCAAAGGCCTTTTCGGCGTCCAATGATAGGAGAGCTGTATCCGGTGCTTCTTTATTAAAATAAATAATATTAAATAGTCTTCTTACATTATGGAAGCCTTGTCTACCCTTTATAAAGCCATTCTGATCTCGATTAATAATATTTGGTAAAATTTCTTGTATTCGTCTTGCTAAAATTTTACAGATTATCTTAAGGTCGGCGTTTAATAGGCTTATTGGTCTCATATTTTCACATTTATTAGAGGGCTTACCTGGTTTTGGCAGCAGTATAATTAAGGCATTATTTATGTATGATGGTAAATTATTATTTTGAAATGCTTCTAAAACCATTTCCAAAAAAGGTTTTATTAATTTATTCTTAAATTTTTTATAAAGGTCAACTGGAAGACCATCTGGTCCTGCACTTTTTCCTGATTTCATATTATCAATGGCTAGCCCAACTTCTTCTTGACTAAATTTAGACTCCAATATCTCCCTGTTTTCATTTGGAATACACGGTATAGATAGTTCGTTCAAAAACCCATTTAGTTTTGTTAAATCAGGTTCATTTTTGGTATCATATAATTTTTCATAGTAATCTCTAAAGGCTCTATTAATTTCTAAAGGATCTATAACTACCTGTCCTTTACTTATAATACTGGTAATTGGTGTTTTAATTTCCAATTGTTTAATCTGCCATGCTAATAATTTTCCTGATTTTTCACCTTGTTCATAAAAAGATTGTTTCAATCTTAGAAGACTCGAGGCAGCTCTATTCGCTGATTTTTTGTCGTATTCAGCTCTCAAAATCAGTAATTCATTCTCCAACCTTGGGTCACTTCCTGCATACACTTTTTCCTGAAGATTTTTTATTTTATGTTCCAATTTAGCTCTCTCCTCTCGAGTCTTCTTAGATTTTGATCCTGTATAACTAATAATATGTCCCCTAATAAAAGCTTTGAAAGCCTCCCACTTTACACATGCTGATGTTTGTGTAGTATTGATGTCAAAGAACTCGTCTATCTGTTTTTCTATATACTTGACAAATTCCTCATCCTGAAGCCATTTATGCTGAAATTGCCATCTACCTGATTCCTTTGTCAATTTTTTATCTACATATATTAGACAACAGGGTGCATGATCAGAGATCACGATGTTATCATAAAAGCAGTTCTGAATCTTGGACCTTAATTCTGTGGAAATCAAAAAATAATCAATACGTGAGAATGTCTTGTAGGTACTGGAATAACAAGAATAGGCTTTAACTTGTGGTTTCATTTCTCTCCATATATCTAACAATCTCAATTCTTTCATAAAATGATTAATAGTCATCCTACATCCAATGTGCGTACAATCCAGTCCTGTTGATCTATCCACACCTGGATTCAATGTACAATTAAAATCCCCTGCTATTATATGTTGCCCTGTAAGTGATGATAAGATGAGAAATAAATTAGCAAAGAACTTCTGATCATCTATATTGGGACCATATAAGTTCACAAGATTTATATTTTCTAATAGCAAAGAACCTTGAATGATTACATATCTTCCAAATTTGTCTCCAATTACATTTTTCACTTGAAAAGGAACTGATTTATGTATGAGAGTCATAACTCCCCTGGCTCGGGATGAAAATGAAGAGGTGAATACACTTCCCTGCCATCTACTCCTAATTCTTTTAACATCCTCCTCTATCAGATGAGTTTCTTGTAAAAACACAATTCTTGAACCCATGTCCTTTATTTTATTCATAACTTGTTTAAGTTTTTTTAAATTTTGTAGACCTCTGCAATTCCATGAAGTTAAATTAAGATTAACACTTTGGTCCATGATCAATAGAGAGTTTGGGATTACCTTGCAGTGTAAACATGCTCATACAGAGAAGCAAAAACATGAGTGGTTGAACATTCATCCTACAAACTACACACAAACAAATTTCCCCTTCCCACACTTGTGGCAAACCCCCCAAAATCAAAAGAAAAATTCTGTCTCCCGATATAGCCATCGACCGTTCCACACCCACGGGGAACAGCCTAAGCCACTCCTTCTTCATCCTCCCAATCACCCTAACTCTACTGCTTTTAATGACGTAACATTAACTCTCCTCTGTAGTTTTCCAACTTAACTCCAAAATTTTTAACAACTTTGTACATCATAGTTTTTTTTTTTGTTTGTTTGTTTTGTTTTTGTTTTGTTTTTTTAATATATAATACAATCTATATTTTGTAAACTTACTATTTACTTCAAGTCAGTCAGATGCCTGTGCAAATGCTTAATTATTCTACCTTATATTTTGTTCATGCTTAGCTCCCACCAGTCTCTTCTTCTTCTTTGATCTTCTTGATGAACTCCTGCGCCTCCTCTGGGGTCTTGAAGATGTGGGTTCTGCCCTCATACGTGGTCAGCAGTCTCGCAGGATAGATTACACCATGACGAATCCCAAGGTTGCGCAGCTCCTTACGTACGGGATCAAACTGCTTCCTCAATTGCTGGATTCCTGTGGCCAAATCTGGGTAGAACCGCACCTGCTGGTCCTGGTGTTTAATCTCTCCTTTTTTAGCTCGTGCAGCGTTGAAGATCTTCATCCTGTCTCTGTTGCTAAGAAACTTCATAATTAAGGTCCTCGGCGGTCCCTTATCTCTCCGTGGGCCAATACGATGTGCTTTTTCCAGAACCACTGCTGATTGCAACTCCTCGCTGCCCAGCACCTCCGGAATCCACTTTTCCAGAAAGGAACATACGTCCCGACCTTCTGATTCCTCTGGAAGACCCACCAGCCTCAAATTATTCTGTCTCGACCGAGATTCCAAATCCAAAATATTATCTTCCAGAGATTTATTTTTTTTTCCAAAGTGCGCACCTTTAATTGAAGACGGGTGACGTCATCTTCAGCACTAGCGAGACGGAGCTCCATCTGCGCCGTTCGTTCTACACAGTCACCCAATTCCTTTCTTATTCCTTCCAACGCTGTCATAATCCCATCAAATCTAGAGGAAAAGTCCGCTCTCATTGAGCTCATGGCTGCCATCAGCGCATCTGCGCCATTCCCCGCAGAAATCGCAGCGTTGCCAGCCTCCTCCGCCATATATGGAGTTTTGTTCGCTGCGTCACAGACCTGAAAGTCCGTTAATTTGGACTGTTTCGGCGGCTCGCTTTTTCCTTTTCCTGGTTTTCCAGCCTTAGGCTTCGCCGACATATCCTCGCCCAAATGCTGGGATACGTTCTGTCCCAAATGAGAGAGTTATTTGCCGATTTTTTTTTTCCAGGAGCAGAGCAGAGCGAGACACGTCCGTCCTACGTGGCAGCCATAACCGGAAGTCTATAGTTTCTATTTTACCGCTGAAGTAAGCTGCAAATTCCTCACATTTGGAGTCTGTAGACATCCTGCTATACATGTTAAAAACCAGGTTTATTAACTGCTCAGTTATTGAAAAAAGAGTTTTGGGGTTATTGTGATTATTGTTGATGAGTCTGGAAAAATGTGCCTGTCTTGCTTCTTTGATTGCTTTATTGTAGGTGGTAAGTAGATTTTTTTTTTAATGTGGAGGTTAATTTCTAATATGTTTGTTCTGAATGAATGAATGAATCTTTATTTGGATAGATTAAAAGTAAAGATTAAAAAAGAAACAGAATAATATAACAAAGGGGGGAAAAATCCAACAAGGTCAAATTAAACAATAACTCCTCTGATTATACAGTTCAACATAAGTTATCCGAAATGGGTGATGGCTGAAGCCGCAGCTTATATTGCCCACCCATATTCTATCCAAGAATTCAAAAGAAAAATGAAACAAGAGCGATTACAATTCGGAACAAAGCTAAGACAAAATGTGACAAAAAAACTAAGCAACAATACAACACAGACTGGATATGGCAATCCTTATGTGATTTTACA
The DNA here is from genome assembly GCA_020510985.1 of Pholidichthys leucotaenia. Taxonomy (NCBI): domain Eukaryota; kingdom Metazoa; phylum Chordata; class Actinopteri; order Cichliformes; family Pholidichthyidae; genus Pholidichthys; species Pholidichthys leucotaenia. The sequence continues at coordinate 42,265,634 of CM035843.1, read as the reverse complement.
TGTCATCTTGTATATATGTTTGGAGTATTTCTTCCTTTAGTTTTTGTTTAAATTGTCCAAGCGTTGTACATGATTTTAATTCAGGTCCAAAATCGTTCCATAATCTGACTCCTTGCACTGAAACACAGTGTTGCTTGGTGGTAGTTCTCACTGAAGGTTTTTGAAATATGCATGTTCCTCTGAAATGATATTGTTTCTCCCTTATTTGGAACAACTTTTGGATATTTGCGGGCAGTGATAGATTCTTCACTTTAAACATTATTACTGCAGTTTTAAAGTCAGCCAGATCTTTCAACTTGAGAGCTTTTAATTTAAGAAAAAGTGGGTTTGTTGGTTCCCTGTAAGCAGCTTTGTTTATTATTCTAATAGCTCTCTTCTGAAGCATAAAGACTGGATATATGTTTGTTTTATATGTATTTCCCTATACTTCAGTACAATATGTCATGTATGGGAGTATTAATGAATGGTACAAAGTATATAATGTGGGTTGATTCAGCAAATATTTCACTCTGTGTAGTATTGCGATTGATTTAGATATTTTACCTTTAATATAACGAGACTTCCAACACAGTTTATTATCAATTATTACTCCAAGAAATTTAGTTTCAGATACCCATTCAATCTCTACACCATTTACACTGAGTTTAGAGACTAAGTTGTTGTGATGGTTGTTAAAAACTATAAATTTTGTCTTACTTAAATTGAACGTTAATTTGTTTGAATCAAACCACAGTTTAAGCTTTCCTAATTCCTTTCCGAGTGTATCCAAAAGTTGTTCCAAATTGATTCCACTGCATAATAGATTAGTGTCATCGACAAACAATATTAATTCCATTTTTTCCGAGACTTTACATATATCATTTATATACATATTGAATAATAATGGCCCCAAAACTGAACCCTGTGGGACTCCACAAGTAACCTTCAGTAACTCTGAGTTTTTGTTACCAACACATACTGTACATACTGATATCTATTCTTTAAGTAACTACATAACCAGGACAGTGCTACCCCCCAATACCACAATTTTGTAGTTTCTTTAATAATAAATTATGATCCACTGTATCAAATGCTTTTTTAAGATCCAGGAATACCCCAACTGAATACTCTTTATTTTCAACGGCAGTTGATATTTTTTCTATAAATTCCATTAGAGTAAATGCAGTTGTCCTCATGTATCTGAACCCATACTGCTGCTCACACAATAAATTATTCTTCATTATGAAGTTGTCAATTCTCTCACAGAATATTTTTTCAAGTTTCTTGGAAAATTGCGGCAATAGTGAAATTGGTCTATAGTTTGAAAGTTCCCCTCTGTCACCCGTCTTGTATATCGGAATTACTTTAGCTATTTTCATTGCATTGGGAAATATACCTGTTTGGAGAGACAGATTACAAATATGCGTCAGTGGTTTCATTAAGCATTCAATAATAGTTTTGACTAAGAGCATGTCAATACCATCACAGTCCGTAGATGTTTTACTTTTAAACAATTTAACAATTTCAATGACTTCTCTCTCGTCTGTGTTCTTTATGAAAATGGAGTCTTTTATAGCAGTGTTTTTGCTTATTGTATCACCCGTAGGTGCCGTAATGGGTATTTGGGTATTTCTTGAGCCAAATTAGGACCAATGTTAACAAAAAAAGTTATTAAATTAATCTGCAGGTAAAACTGCATTCACATTCTGAGTCGTTTTATTATTTTTTGAAAAATTGGTTGGGTAGCTTGTATTTCTGTTTTTATTTCCAAGAATATTGTTAAGTATTGTCCATGTATTTTTAATATTGTCTCTGTTTTCTCCAGTTCTTTACTGTAATAGTCTCTTTTACTACATCTCATTATATATGTTAACTTATTTTTGTATGTTTTATGCCGCTGCTCTGCTTCTTTTGTCCTTTTCTTAAGAAAAGCTTTATATAATAAATTTTTCTTTTTACACGCCTTTTGTAATCCTTTGGTTAACCATGGCTTATCGACAAATTTATGTTTAAGCTTTTTCTTTACTAATGGACAATTTTTTTCATAAAAAGTGGTTACAATGTTCATAAATGTGTCATAGGCTTCATTTACATCTGATACATAGACTTTTGTCTGGTCTTGCTTCAGCAAGTCTTCTTTAAAAGAACTGATTGCATTTTGTGATTTGTGTCTGAATGATTTTAAATTTTTTTCTGTATTGGCCCCCGTGTGGCCATGGATAAGTGCAAAGGTTGGCAAATGGTCACTTATATCATTTATCATTTCTCCATTTTTTTTTCAGCAGCTCAACATTTCTGTTTTAGTTGTTTAATTTCTTTCTCCAGGGTGGGGTTGGAATAGTGGATTTTTTTTTTTTTTAATTTTAAAAGGAGCTACTGTTTCAAGTGTTGTTTCCAATTTTCTGTTAAAACCATCCACAATAAAATCAGAAGACGAGGGTAAAAAGTCAGCAGGAATGTCACTTAAAAAAACAATAAATTTAGCAGCCACCTTAGCAGTGAGATGGTGCCTCCTCACAGTGCATTCTGGGATAAAATCATCATTCTCCTGAAAACAATTGATAGTAAAAATCAGAGATGGCTAAATCTAAAATAGAGTTGATGTGTGTTGACAGGCCTGAGGTGATGACTAGGTCCAGAGTGTGACCTCTAAGATGGGTGGGTTGTGAGATATATTGGGTGAAATTCATACAGTTAAGAACATTTAAAAAATAACCTGCAAATGAGTCTGATTCTTTATCAGTGTGTAAGTTAAAATAACCTAAAATAATAATCTGATTGTATTTGCCATGAATAATGGAGAAAATCTGTGAAAAATCAGAAATAAAAGATGAGCAGTATTTGGGAGGCCTGTCAACACATACAAAATATAGGAGGACTGCTAAAAACAAAGGAGTGGTGTTCAAAAGAGGGATAAGAATCAATGGTAGTGTTTGTAAAATTCAACGATGATGATAATATAGCTGCCACACACCCTCCCTTTTCCCCTTCTATTAGGAAATGAAAAGTTATAGTTAGGAGGGGATGCTTCTAAAAGAACTCATCGTGCCCAGCCACATCTCACATAAAAACAAACAGTCAAGATCATATTCTAAAATGAAGTCATTGATGATAAGACTTATTGGATAGTGATTTGACATTTAAAAGTGCCATTTTGAGGGGTGTGCTATTGGGTGGTGTGTGTATGTGTGTGTACAGGTTATGTACAGGTTATTGCGGTTAACAGAGGGTACAGAGCATTTGTGATAGTGGGTATTAGACCTGGGCATGGTTATAACTGGGATATTAGTATGTGGGCTGTGTGAGTGAGGAGGAGATATGATGTGTCAGAAGGACTTACAGGATAGCAGAGTCAGTTTAATGTTTGTAGATAAAACACGCACTTCATCCCGAGAGGGGTGGAGACCATCAGATCTAAAAAGTTCTGGCTTATTGAGATAGGCAGCAATATTGTCCATGAAGGGGATGCCTGTATTGCTGCAGTAGCCTTTCAGCCAGATATGAAGCTGTCACAGGCGGCTGAACTTCACGTCACCAAAACGCGGCGGAGGAAGTGACCCAGAAATGACCACCTACTTCCCCGTGTCCAGCAGGCAGTCAACGAAGTGGACGAACTCCCGTTTCAGAGTCTCATTTCTTAGTTTCTCGCCAGTCCTTGGTGGATTTACTGGTTTGTTTTGGGGCATTGTCATGTTGCAGGGTCCATTTCCGCTTCAGCTTTAATTCTTTTACAGGTGGTCTCATGTGGTCCTCAAGCACCTGCTGATGCACTGCAGAATTCATGGTGGATTCTTTGATAGTGAGCTGGCCAAGTCCTGCTGCAGCAAAGCTTCCCCAAACTATGACACTTCCACCTCCATGCTTCACAGTTGGTATGAGGTTATTTTCCTGGAATGCTGTATTTGGTCTACGCTAAACATGTCCTCTGTTCTGGAGTCCAAATAATTCAATTTTAGACTCACCTGTCCAAAGAACATTATTCCAGAAGTCCTGGTCTTTGTTTACGTTCTCTCTGGCAAACTTCAGTCTGGCCTTCACGTTTCTCTTAGAGAGCAAAGGTTTCCTCCTTGCACGCCTCCCATGCAAGTTAAACTTGTGCAGTCTGTTTCTGATTGTAGAGGCATGCACTTTCACATCAACAGTAGCAAGAGCCTGCAGTAGGTCCCGTGATGACATTTTAGGTTTTTTTTGGAGACTTCTTTTAGCATCTTGCAGTCTGCTCTCAGTGTGAACTTGCTTGGACGGCCAGACCCTGGCATGTTGGCAGTTGTTTTGAATGTCCTCCACTTGTAGACTATTTTCCGGACAGTGGAATGGCTGATCTCAAATTCTTTTGAGATCTTTTTAAATCCCTTACCAGACTCATTGACATAACGTTCAGCTCAGGAGACGCACACACACAGGCTCAGAGTAGTTCAAACTGTTTATTAACAACAGGGATGTATGGGTGCGTGTCTGCGGAATGTTAATGTGTTGGTGGTGGCGTCTGCTTCGGGCACAGTGGCAGGAGACCGTTCAGCCGGCAACCCTATGGGAGAAAACAGACACAGGGTGATGGGCACACACCAACACAGGAGGAGAAAAGGCGAGGGAGAAGCTTACTTGTTTTGGGACAGATGACTGGCACTTCAAGGATGGGACCCCGGGAGACAGCCACCTGCAGGGCTCGGTGCAGCAGCGAGGAGGGACGAGGGACGGAGTTGTCCGCCGCCGAGGAATCCACCTGTGCACAGGGGAGCAGACTGCAAGAGATGAGGTAAGGAATCTTCTTACCGCTTAGCGTTGTGCTGAAGAGAGAGTCGTTGCTTCTTGAAGCAGGGGGAAGAAGTCTGATGGCTTCAGGCCGAAGCTCAGGGCGAGGCGGCTTATATTCCTCGCCGCTGATGACTGACAGGTGTGCGAGCAGGTGGCGCCGCTGATGAGCGGCGCGGCGTGACAGTACTCCCCCCTCTAGCAGCGCCTCCTGGTGATGGCTTGTCTGGGTGCGCTCGGTGGAAGTCAGCGATGAGCGATGGGTCCAACACGAACGACGGGGGCACCCACTGTTGATGCTCGGGCCCATAGCCCTCTCAGTCCACCAAGTATTGCAACCCACGACCCCGGCGCCGGGAGTCCAGGATGGAGGAGACGGACCAGGCCGGATGGCCACCAATCATCCGGGGCGCGGGTTGCGCTGCAGGAGGAGGGCAAAGGGGGTCGGTGACTGCCAGCTTCACCTTTGACACGTGGAAGGTGGGATGGATGCGGAGGGAGGGGGGAATAGCCACGCGCACAGCCACCGGGTTGATGATCCGGGTGATGGGATAGGGACCCATGAATCGCTGTGCCAGCTTTCTCCTCTCGCCTTTTAGAGTGACGTCCTGGGTGGAAACGTAGACATGTTGCCCAACTCTGTACGCCGGGGCAGGTCTTCTACGCCGGTCCACCACAGTCCTGTTGCGCTCCGCTGTGCGTAAGAGCGCATTGCGCGCGGCAGTCCAGGTGGAGCGGAACTGCCTGAGATGTGCCCTAACTGAGGGGACAGTTACCTCACTCTCCTGCTCCGGGAACAGCGGGGGGTTGTAACCCAGGGACGCTTTGAAAGGAGACATCCCTGTAGCAGAAGAGCGAGCGGTATTGTGGGCATATTCAACCCAGGCAAGATGGTCGCTCCAGGACGTGGGTTTGGATCTGGTCACACAGCGGAGCGCAGCCTCCAGCTCCTGATTGGTCCGCTCACACTGCCCGTTGGATTGGGGGTGATGGCCGGAGGAGAGGCTCACCTTGGCTCCGATGGCGTTGCAGAATGACCTCCAAACCTCAGATGAAAATTGGGGGCCCCGGTCCGAGACCACGTCCACCGGAATCCCGTGCAGCCTGACCACGTGTTGGACGAGGAGGTCCGCCGTCTCCAGGGCAGTAGGGAGGCCTCGCAGGGGAACGAAGTGCACGGCCTTGGAGAAGCGGTCCACGATGGTCAGGATGGTGTCATAGGAGTTGGAGACGGGGAGTCCGGTGACGAAATCCAACGCGATGTGCGACCAGGGCCTGCCAGGGACGGGCAGGGGCTGGAGCAGACCCGCTGGAGGGGCATTTCCCGACTTGCAGGTGGCACAGATTGGGCAAGCCCGGGCGTAGCGGGCAGCATCCCTCCGCAGGCCTGGCCACCAAAAGGACCGTTGGAGGAGGTCTATCATCCGGGAGGTGCCAGGGTGACAGGTGAGCTTGGAGGTGTGTAGCCAGTGGATGACCTCTCCTCAGACCGCGGATGGCACGAACAGCCTCCCCTCAGGTCCGCCGCCAGGATCAGGTTCCACCTCCTGTGCCTTCCGGATCTTGCTCTCGATGTCCCACGAGATGGCTCCCACGACGCACGACCTGGGCAGGATGGAGTGGGGCGTCTCCTCCAACTCCACTGGAGTGAACTGCCTAGAGAGGGCGTCAGGCAGGCCGTTCTTAGAGCCGGGCCTGAAGGTGATTGAAAATTGGAACCTGGCGAAGAACAGTGACCAACGCGCCTGGCGGGCGTTCAGGCCAATTCCTCCGCCGCTACCCGAAAGTTGACCACGTAGTCCGCTGCCGACCGGCTTCCCTGCTGGAGAGCGAGAAGCCGATCGACCTGGACCATCTCGGTTTGAGAATGGTCAAAGACCTCCAGAAAGCGCCTCACGAATTGGTCATAGGTGAGGGTGGCATAACTGGGCCTCGCCATTACGGCGTAGGTCCAAGTTAACGCACGCCCCTCCAGAAGATTCCCTATGTAACCAATTCGGCTGTGATCTGAGGGAAAATCTCCGGGCACACGGTGGAACACGGACTCACATTGCATAATGAACCCCCGCGCTCCGCCGAGCTTACCGCTAAAGCGGGCGGGGGTCGGAATCGGTGTGAGTCGAACCAGTGCCACTGGAGCCGGCTGGACGGCCGCTGGAACAGCAGGAGCCGCGCCACCCTGGCGAGCCGGGGGGAACGGCTGTTGGGGGTCCAGGCGGTTCAATCGGTTAGTTAAATTAACTAATTGATTTAGGATCACCTGTTGCTGATAAACAACCTGATCCACTCGAGCCTCAAGGATGGTAAACCGGTGTGCGAGCCCGCCGTCTGCCGAGCCGCTCTGCTGAAGCCGTACTGACATAACGTTCGGCTCAGGAGACGCACACACACAGGCTCAGAGTAGTTCAAACTGTTTATTAACAACAGGGATGTATGGGTGCGTGTCTGCGGAATGTTAATGTGTTGGTGGTGGCGTCTGCTTCGGGCACAGTGGCAGGAGACCGTTCAGCCGGCAACCCTATGGAGAAAACAGACACAGGGTGATGGGCACACACCAACACAGGAGGAGAAAAGGCGAGGGAGAAGCTTACTTGTTTTGGGACAGATGACTGGCACTTCAAGGATGGGACCCCGGGAGACAGCCACCTGCAGGGCTCGGTGCAGCAGCGAGGAGGGACGAGGGACGGAGTTGTCCGCCGCCGAGGAATCCACCTGCGCACAGGGGAGCAGACTGCAAGAGATGAGGTAAGGAATCTTCCTACCGCTTAGCGTTGTGCTGAAGAGAGAGTCGTTGCTTCTTGAAGCAGGGGGAAGAAGTCTGACGGCTTCAGGCCGAAGCTCAGGGCGAGGCGGCTTATATTCCTCGCCGCTGATGACTGACAGGTGTGCGAGCAGGTGGCGCCGCTGATGAGCGGCGCGGCGTGACACTCATAAGCTGCTACAATCTTCCTTCTGAAGACCTCAGACAGCTCTTTCGATTTCACCATGGTGTTCACTCTCACTTCAGCAGTCAGGAGTACGCCAAACTAAATGTCTGAGGTTTAAATAGGACATGCCACCTTCAAAATGCTGAGTGACGACGTTCTAATCATGTGCACCTGATGTGATACACTTGTGCGATTTTAGCCATTTTAAGTGGCAATAAATGTGGGGGTGTCCTAATTTATTCCTCACCAGAAATTGCATGTTTTTAGAATTACATTTTACAGAAAATTTTAAGAAGTCTTTTCTCCAGTTTTAGTTGTTTAGTTAGATTATTTGAATCTCCCAGTATTGTTAAAATTGATATTAAATATCCATATGTCCAAATATGTTTAAAAAAAAACAAACAGGCTTTCATAGGGTGTCCTAATTTTTTCACATGACTGCATCTATCTAACTGACCCTGACACAGTCACCACAGCTCTGCGCTTCCGTGGCACAGAGCCTGCTGTGATGTTGAGGTGTTGTGATGAGGTTTACCAAGGGAGTTAACCGCATAATCTGTGATGGACAGCAGTTATTAATTAGCACATAACACTAGATATAGTCAACTAAACATTTTTGAATAATTTACCACAATTTATTTTTAGAGAATTAATCTATCACATCCCCAGTTTGATGCCAATTAACCTAACTTGCATGTTTTTGGCATGTGGGAGGAAACCGGAGAAATCCCAGAGTAAACCCACGCAGACACGGGGAGAACATGCAAACTCCACACAGATCACTATTGGTTGGGGGCTGGGATCGAACCCAGGATCCCCCGGCCAAGGGTGAGTTGCTGTGCTGCCGCAGTGCTAACCACTCCGCCACCGTGCGAAGTGGTTAGCACTGCGCACGGTGGGGATTCTAAACTGGGGATTCTAAATTGTCCTTAGGTATGACTGTGGGAGTGACTGGTTGTCTGTCTCTCTGTGTTGGCCCTGCGATGGACTGGCGATCTGTCCAGGGTGTACCCTGCCTCTCGCCCAAAAGATACTGGGATAGGCTCCAGCCCCCCGCGACCCGAAAAGGACTAAGCGGAAGAAGATGAATAATCTATCACAGTAGCCTTCACCAGAGGTGCATCCCTGCACTGATGTGCACGTGTAGTAAAAAAGAAAAATGACAGTCTTCTTGAAAAACTCTGAGCCCAATCACAACTGTATTAAAAATATTTTACATTTCAAAAGCTAAAAGTTTAATTCAGCTTTGTACATCCGATTTTTTTTAAACCTTTATTTAACCAGGCAAGATGGATTAAGAACACATTATTTACAAATGTGGCCTGGGTTTAGATTTTAGATTTTCCGCTTAAATCCGTTACATTGGCTGAAGTGGCATAAATGCATAATTACTAAAAGTCTTTAAAGTAAATCATTAAAATATCTAAATGTATCAAGGAATATTTATCACCTCAAAGGATGCATTCCTCAATATAATTTGAAATTTTCAAATATTTCTCCCACACAGCCAGGTTTCTCTGCTGTACTGTGAGTCTACGGGCCCTATTTTGATGGTCATCAGCAGACTTTTGTACCAGACTTCTCGCCGTACACCAGTGATTTTGTTAGTTTTTGTCAGCGTATTCTGTTTTTTTTATGCTTTGCGTCACGTCATCTAATTACCAGTAGAAAGTGCACCCACTTTGAGCTAGGAGGTGGAGGCTCATTTCAAAGAGGTGTGACGGCACACAGTCTAATGTACATCACTATTATGGTGCATGTCATGACAATCTGCTTTTGCTCAGGAAAAAGGAGGTCAGTTGACAGAAGCGCATTGTTTAATGATATTTCAGTGGCATGTTTTGAAATTGCGCCGCTCCGGAGCTCATGAGGAAACAGCATGCACTGAGATTTTCTCTTATTTTAATGGAGAGAGTTGTAGCAGTCATAATATAATCACCCGTCATTTTAATTATAATATGATCACATACTAAATAGTTTTTTTTATTCCATCTATGCTCTCATTTTAATTGCAGACTTACCACTGGAGATTTCAGTTTGTTTTCCAGTTGGGTTGTACAGGTTATAGCTCACATTAATGGTGGAAAAAGTTTTGAAATGATAAGATAAGATAAGATAAGCCTTTATTAGTCCCACTATGGGGAAATTCCAGGATTGCAACAGCACAGGGATAGCAACACTCAGAGCTATAATTAAGAAGATACGAAAAATATAAATAAGAGCAGTGGATATACATACGTACACATAAATATATATACAAAGTGCAGAGCATTGTAGCAAGATGGAATAAACAGCATAACCATCTACTTAGTTATCCTACATAGTATGAATATGTACCCATACATATTGTCACCCTCCGTAGCAACTGATATTGTCCTAGTTGTATACTGGAGGGGACCATTTGTGTAAGTTTGTTGCATCTTTTGCATTCAATACTACTAGGTCGTCACGTTTTTTTGCTATCTCTGCGAGCAGCCCTGCTTAGGTTATACAGTCTGACAGCCGTAGGTAGGAAGGACCTGCGAAACCTCTCGGTTGCGCACCTAGGATGATGTAATCTACTGCTAAATGAGCTCCTCAGTGTGTTCAATATGTCCTGCATAGGGTGGGACTCGGACTCCAGCAGAAATGACGGTTTAGCCACCATCCTTCTCTCTCCTTTCTCCTCCACTGGGTCAAGGTGTTGCCCCAGGACAGAGCTAGCTTTCTTGATCAGTTTGTTTAGTCTCTTCCTATCGGCTGCTGTAATGCCATTGCCCCAGCAGACCACTCCAAAAGTGATGGCTGATGCCACCACTGTGTCGTAGAATGTCTTCAGCAGCGCCCCTTGTACACCAAAAGACCTGAGCCTCTTCAGTAGGAACAGCCTGTGCTGTCCCTTCTTGTAGAGTGCGTCGGTATTGTGTGACCAGTCTAGTTTATTGTTCAGATGAACACCAAGGTACTTGTAGGATGTCACCATCTCAATGTCTGTTCCCTGTATGTTTACTGGTGCTGTGAGGGGTTGTCCTTGCCTGGGGCAGTCCACCACCAGCTCCTTAGTTTTCCTTGCGTTGATCTGGAGGCAGTTCCAATGGCACCAGTCCACAAAGTCCTGGATAAGTCCTCTGTACTCAGCTTCATCTCCATTGGAGATGAGGCCGACGATCGCAGAGTCGTCAGAGAACTTCTGTAGATGGCAATGTGTTGTGTTGTGTGAGAAGTCCACAGTATAAAGGGTGAACAGGAAGGGAGCCAAAACCGTTCCCTGGGGGCCCCCGTGTTACCGATGATCGTGTCAGACACACAATCTCGGGTTCTCACAAACTGTGGCCGGTTAGTGAGGTAGTCCAGGATCCATGATGACAGGTGCTGGTCCACCCCTGCGCACAGCAGCTTGTCCTTCAGGATCATTGGTTGAATGATGTTGAAAGCATTGGAGAAGTCAAAGAACATGATCCTCACCGCATTCCCGGGCTTCTCCAGGTGGGACAGAGAACGGTGAAGGACAGAGATTTATCGTGGTGTCATTTTTTTACATCACAAAAACCTGGCATTCGAACAGGGGTGTGTAGACTTTTTATATCCACTGTAAGCAGCGTTACTATTGCATGCATTTTGGCTCACATGCACAGGTTTTGGCCAGTGCAAAACCCATCTTAAACAAGCCGTCAGGATCAGAGTTCACTTTAGATAATGCGCTGCTTTTCTATAAAAGGGATGGGCAGTAGCGCTTTGAATTAGATTATCCAAAACACACCTCTGAAGAATTAGTCCGCCCTCTTCGCAACTTGTGCCCAGTGGAAAATTCATTTCTGCAATGCTGTGATAAGGTAATGAACTTGGAAACGCCCATAAACACATTCTGCGTCAGTGACAACAGATTTCTAACCGCACCCTTATAATACAGCCCTACGACTTGAAAATTTGCGTGCACAAGCTCAAACATGTCATGGGATTTGAGCGTACTGTACAATCATGTTCAGATTGATAAATACTGATCTTTGTGGTGAAATGATCACACAACTGGTTTTCTGTCTTACGCACATTTGATAAATGAAGGCAAGTGTCTCCTAATGGGACGTCAAAAAAAAGATGTCACACAGACTCATAATTACATAATTGATAATTGAATCTATTATTTCAATTCATGCAGTTCACGTAAAGACTGATCTCCTCGCTGAGCAAAGCTACACTGATGAAAAGTATTCCCTTCACTCCTGACTGTAGAAATGAGCTGTGACAGGTTGGGTCTTCCTGGCAAGCAGCAGTGTCCTCTCTGCCTATGTGGCATACTCCAGTGCCCCAGCTGTCAACTATACTCAGTCAATGTGACAGTAATGAACTTGTAGTATCTCTTTGTTAGATCATCCGATAAGGACTTAATATTTATACACTGACACTGTACTGGACTATGTAGGGCTATGAATATTTTTACCCATGCCAGCGGAGTCAAGGTTTAGGTAGGACAGTTACTTTTGTTTGTCCATCTGTCTATCTTTAACTTGAGAACCCACAAAGCTACGGTCATTAGACACAGTCACAGTGTCATAAAAGGTCAAAATCAGTTTTGTTCTACAATGGTGTGCAAAAATTTAAGGACCCCTTGATAAAAAGCAAATTTTGGTAGATTTTTTTAATTGAAAAGAGGTTTTAAAAACAATCTGTAGGAAAAGGGAAAACAAACAATATTGCTATATAGCAGACATTAATGCATAGTTACTTTTTATTTAATAAAGTTAAAGGAGTCATTGATTGCACTTTTTCCACATTTTAATAGCTCGCACGTCTTAATGAAATATTTGTGGCATATTTTGTTCACATTTTCTGTAATATTTTTAATTGTTGAAGCTAATTTGTTTTTTATTTTTCCTGTCTTTTTATAAACACTCTAATTTAAGGCCTGTTACTTTAAGAGCCACCCTTCACCATTTCGGCTCCACTCTCCCTCTCATGTCAGTGAGCCATTATAGCTGACTAGCTTCTAGCCTTCCAGCTCGGTTGAGCAGCGCTCTGGTTAACTGATCCACAGTCAATGGTGTAGCTCACGTCAGTGATGGTTATTAGGGTGACTAAGGCTACATTCACACTGCAGGTCTTAATGCTCAATTCCGATTTTTTGCCGAGATCCAATTTTTTTGTGTGGGCTTTCACATTATAATTTAAATGTGACCCCCATCAGACTCCAGTGTGAATGGTCTACAGCTATGAAGTGACCGGAATGCGCAGAAGAAAACGTAGCATCAGACACAGTGTTATGTTTACAAAAGTAAATATGAGCCCCGAACGATTCACACACACATTCACACCTAGGGCCACTTTAGAGTCTCCAATTAACCTAACCTGCATGTTTTTGGCATTTCTTCACCTTGATGCAGCGCAGCAAAATAAAATGTTAAAATCATTCAGAAATGATTATACACAAAATAAATGAGACCAGCTTCATTCCTCTACACACCAGATGACTGCTGTGATCAGCTCTGCTTTAACAGAACTGATCGATTAAACAGCTCTCTTGAAAATGAGACCCCGTGTCTCAATGGGACTACCTGTTAGATGAGGTTAATAACACTGGTCAACACCAAATTTATTGGTGTTGACCAATAAATAAATAAATAAGTTTTGAAGCACGGTTCCCCAACCGTGCTCCGCATCATGACAGAAGTATGGTTCGAACCATTATCCTGTTGTAGAATGGTTTGACTTCAGAAAAAATAACAGTTCAACATGCTTAATTAATACATTAAGCGAAGCATACAGCACATCAGAAAAAAAATAATGTCACGTAACATAAGCTTAAATAATCAGATGTTGTGATGATTGAGTGAGCGTGCTCCCCCTCCCTTTCTGTGGGAGGTCTTTTATCTGTTTCCCAGCTCCGCAGGTCATCAACGCACCTGCGTGAGTAGACGCACCTGCTGCTTCTTCACTGCCAGCGCTTAAAAGGATCAGTTTGAGAATACTTCAGCGCTGGACCATTGGGTACTGCTCCCTTAAAGTGAAGGTTTGAAGCTTATTACTGAAACTCAGTCTAATCTCCCTTTGTCACAACTCGCTCCCGCCTGTCATCCGCTCCAGCCGTGCGCACACCTGTGCTTCATCAGGCTGCCTCTACTTAACCTGCTCTGCCCGCAGCCTCGGCCTGGAGCCGTCAGCTCATCTCCACGCTCAAGCTCTGCGTTTGCCTACTCCTCTCGGCCAACGCTGCAACTCGTCATCCTCACATAAGGTTCTCTTACCTGTTCTCCAAAGTTCTTCCCCTGTGCACAGGTGGATCCTCCTGGCGGCGGAAATATCCCTTCATCACCTCTCCTCGCAGCCTCTCTCCGTCGAGCGCAGCAGGGCGCTGTCTCCCAGGCGGGAGCTTCTCTTGCCAACGCCAGCCACCAATATGTCTGCAAGTAAGCCACATTATTACTTTCACCATCCCGCTGAGACAATTGCTCATCCACTGTTCTCTGCTCTGTCCTCAGGGGTTGCCTGGCTGTACGGTGTCTGTTCTGCCCTCGGTGCTTTCCTGTCCCCAAGAAAACATTTACATTCCTCACTCACGCATACATACACCTGTTGCTGAATAAAACTCTTAAATCTCACCCGAGCCTGTGTGCGTGTTTCCTGGGCCAGAAACCATGTCAGTACGGCTCCAGCACAGTGGCCCAGCGAACAGTGGGTACGTACGCCGACTCTCCAATCTCGAGGCTCGGGTGGACTTAATTGTTCATCAACAGCAGGTTATCCTTAATCAGCTAACCTCCATTACTAGCCGGTTGGATCGCCTCGATCCTCCGCAGGCGCTCCCTCCATCTCAGCTCGGCGGGCCAGTTCCTCCCGCTCCTCAGGCCAGCTCCTCTGCCCCGGGTCCGCCGACCCGTCTCACTCCTATTCCCACTCCAGCGCGCTTTAACGGAAAGCTTGGCAGAGCATGCGGGTTTATTCTACAGTGTGAGACGGTGTTCCAGCGCGTGCCCGGGGACTTTCCGTCAGACCAAAGCCGAATTGGGTACATTTCAAATCTTCTGGAAGGGCGAGCGTTAGCCTGGGCTTACGCCGTTATGGCGAAGGCCAGCTACGCGACCTTGACCTATACCCAGTTCGTGCAAGATTTTTTTCGAGGTCTTTGATCATTCAGATCGCGATAGCGTGTTGGCCGAGCGGCTACTTAGCCTTCGCCAGGGTAGCCGCTTAGCAGCTGACTACGCTGTTGACTTCCGGGTGGCGGTGGAAGAGGTTGGTTGGTGTGATGCTGCCCTTTGCAGCCTATTCATCTGTAGTCTAAATTCTGATTTGCGGGATGAACTGGCCAGCCGGGACCAGCCGGATCGGCTGCCAGAATTAATTTCGTTGGCCATTAGTTTGGATAACAGGCTGAGGGAGTGGGCCACCAAGCAGAAATCATTCAGCCGCCCACGCGGAGCTCCTATCCGCGCTCCTCAGTCTCGCCCCCTGGCGTTGCCTCCTCCGGAGGTCGCCGACGATCCCGACGCCATGATCATCGGGCGGGCTAGACTTTCTTTAGCGGAGAAACAGCGCCGCCGGGAGTTGGGTCTCTGCATGTATTGCGGAGACGACCAACATCCCGTGGAAGTCTGCCCGGTGAAGCCAAAAGGGGAGGTCCGCGAGTCACTGTAGGGGGCCTCGCAGACGCTACCCAGTCTAATCCCCTCTCAAAATGTCAGGTTCCAATTAGACTCTGCCACAACTCCATTGGTCACGCATCTCACGCACTGGTGGACTCGGGGGCCGAACAAAGTTTTATTTCTAAGAGTCTGGCAACCCGCCTGGACATCCAATGCCAAGCCTTGCCCACTCCCCTTCATCTCGTTGCTCTTACCAGTTTTCCCCTGGAGAAGGTCACTCATATTACCAAGCCTATCTCCGTCATTATCTCTGGCAATCATCGTGAGGACCTTAGCTTTTATGTCCTTCCCACCTCTGCGGCGCCCATCATCTTAGGCTACTCATGGCTACGCCTCCACAACCCTGTGTTTGATTGGCAGACCGGTTGCATCCTATCTTGGAGCACTTTTTGTTTGGGAACCTGCCTCCAGTCTGCGGCCTGTGCCCCGTCTGTGCCTTCACCCGCCCTTGACCCCACCCCGCCGGACCTCTCTGCAGTGCCACCGGAGTTTCACAACCTGGGTCTGGTTTTCAGCAAGTCAACGGCGTTATCCCTCCCACCCCATCACCCTTATGACTGTGCCACTGATCTCCTGCAGGGGGCACCTCTCCCATCTGGCCGCCTTTATAGCCTGTCTGCCCCAGAACGGGAGGCCATGGACACCTATATTCAGGAATCCCTCAGTGCCGGAATTATTCGCCCCTCTTCATCCCCCCTGGGTGCTGGGTTCTTTTTTGTGGCGAAGAAGGATGGGTCCTTAAGGCCATGCATTGACTTTAGGGCCCTTAATGACATCACTGTTAAGGATCGTTATACGCTGCCACTAATGGACTCAGCCTTCAATTCCCTCCAGAGGGCATCCTGGTTCTCCAAGTTGGACCTCCGCAGTGCTTATCACCTCGTCCGGATCCGGGAGGGTGACGAGTGGAAGACGGCCTTTCGAATGCCCAGCGGCCACTTTGAATACCTTGTCATGCCGTTTGGGCTCACCAACGCTCCTGCTGTCTTCCAACGCCTGATCAATTATGTCCTTCGTGATTTCCTGGGGGTCTTCGTTTTCGTCGACCTGGATGATATTTTGATCTTCTCCCGGTCTCGGGAGGAGCATCTGGTCCATGTAAGGCGGGTCCTTCAACGCCTTTTGGAGAATAAACTGTACGTCAAGGCTGAAAAGTGCAAATTTTTCACCAATACTACCTCCTTCCTGGGCTTTATTGTCTCGCACAATCAGCTCCTCCCCGACCCAGCCAAGGTTAAAGCAGTGGTCGAGTGGCCTACCCCCTCCTCGAAGAAGCAGGTTGAGCAATTCTTGGGGTTCGCTAATTTTTACCGCCGCTTTGTTCCTGGTTACAGTTCCATCACCCCCCCTTTGACCCACCTCACCTCGCCTAAGGTGCGCTTTCAGTGGACGACGGAAACAGAGTCGGCCTTCGAGACCCTTAAAAAGGAATTCGCATCCTCCCGGGTCCTTTCTCTTGTGGATCCAGAGCGACAGTGTTTTGTCGAGGTGGACGCGTCTGACACTGGGGTTGGGGCGGTTTTGTCTCAGCATTCTCCGACGGACAGGGTGCTGCGCCCCTGCGCTTTCTACTCCAAGCGTCTCTCCTCAGCAGAGCATAATTATGACATCGGCGAAAGAGAGCTCCTGGCCGTGAAGCTCGCGCTGCAGGAGTGGCGTCACTGGTTGGAAGGGGCGGCTCAGCCTTTCGTGGTCTGGACCGACCATAAGAACTTGGAATACATCAGGACGGCCAAGCGCCTGAATGCCCGCCAGGTGCGCTGGTCGCTGTTCTTTGCTAGGTTCAGGTTCACTATTACTTACCGCCCGGCATCCAAGAATAAGAAGTCAGACGCGTTGTCCAGGCTGTTCGCTCATGAAGCACCAGAAGAGGGGGTCCATACCGTTGTTCCTGCTTCATGCGTTGTGGGGACTGTTTCCTGGTCCATCAGAGATAGAGTCCTGAAGGCACTGGAGTCCGAACCCGATCCTGGCGGCGGGCCAGCGGGGAAATTGTTTGTGCCCTCGTCAGTCCGAGGTGACGTCATTCACTGGGCTCATACTTCTAAGCTCGCTTGCCACCCTGGCGTCTCCCGGTCTGTGGATCTTCTCCAGCGGTCCTTTTGGTGGCCTGGGCTCCGGGAGGACGTCTCCAACTACATGCGCGCCTGCCCTCAGTGTGCCATGAATAAGTCGTCTAATGCTCCCCCTGCAGGTCTTCTCCACGCCTTGCCGGTCCCCGGGAGGCCCTGGTCACACATTGCCTTGGACTTTGTCACCGGCCTGCCTGTCTCCAACTCGTATAATACCATCTTGACTATTGCGGACCGGTTCTCCAAGGCGGCCCATTTTGTGCCTCTCCCCGGGCTTCCCTCGGCGCGTGAGACGGCCGATCTGTTGGTGCAGCATGTGGTCAGGCTGCATGGCATCCCAGCTGACATTGTCTCTGATAGAGGGCCACAATTCGTGTCCAAAGTCTGGAGGAGCTTCTGTAACGCTCTGGGAGCCACGGTTAGCCTGTCTTCGGGACATCATCCTCAATCTAATGGGCAGTGCGAGCGCACCAACCAGGAGCTGGAGGCTGCTCTGCGCTGCGTCCCTCTTCCTGGAGCATTCATCTTCCCTGGGTGGAGTATTCCCATAACTCCACTTTGTCTTCAGCCATTGGGATGTCCCCCTTTCGGGCGTCTCTAGGTTACGATCCCCCGCTGTTCCCTAAGGAAGAAGGTGAGGTGGCAGTCCCCTCCATCCAGGCCCACTTGAGACGTTGTTGACGGCTATGGACTAAGATGTGCCAGGCCCTGGTACACACGGCATCGCGCAACGCCAAGTCTGCTAATCGCCGCAGGAGGCCTGCCCCACACTACCAGGTGGGTCAACAGGTATGGTTGTCAGCCCAGAATATTAACCTGAAGGGGGAGAAGAAGAAACTGGCTCAGCGTTTCGTCGGACCTTATCCTGTTACGAAGGTGGTTAACCCGGTGGCTGTGCGTTTGACGCTCCCCCCCCCCCTCCGTGTTCATCCCACATTTCACGTCTCTCAGGTCAAACCTGTGATGTCTAATCCTCTCTGTCCTCCTCCCAGGGTGCCGCCCCCTCCTAGAATGATCGATGGACACCCGGCGTGGAGCGTCACTGCTATCTTGGACTCCCGACGTCGGGGCCGGGGGTTGCAGTATTTGGTGGACTGGGAGGGTTATGGCCCAGAGCACAGATGCTGGGTGCACCCTTCCTTCGTGCTGGACAAGCAACTCGTTGAGGTGTTCCATCGGGCGCACCCTGACAAGCCAGTGCCAGGAGGCGCTGCTCGGGGGGGAGTACTGTCACAACTCGCTCCCGCCTGTCATCCGCTCCAGCCATGCGCACACCTGTGCTTCATCAGGCTGCCTCTACTTAACCTGCTCTGCCCGCAGCCTCGGCCTGGAGCCGTCAGCTCATCTCCACGCTCAAGCTCTGCGTTTGCCTACTCCTCTCGGCCAACGCCGCAACTCGTCATCCTCACGTAAGGTTCTTTTACCTGTTCTCCAAAGTTCTTCCCCTGTGCACAGGTGGATCCTCCTAGTGGCGGAAATATCCCTTCATCGCCTCTCCTCGCAGCCTCTCTCCGTCGAGCGCAGCAGGGCGCTGTCTCCCAGGCGGGAGCTTCTCTTGCCAACGCCAGCCACCAATATGTCTGCAAGTAAGCCACATTATTACTTTCACCATCCCGCTGAGACAATTGCTCATCCACTGTTCTCTGCTCTGTCCTCAGGGTTGCCTGGCTGTACGGTGTCTGTTCTGCCCTCAGTGCTTTCCTGTCCCCAAGAAAACATTTACATTCCTCACTCACGCATACATACACCTGTTGCTGAATAAAACTCTTAAATCTCACCCGAGCCTGTGTGCGTGTTTCCTGGGCCAGAAACCATGTCACTCTTCTCTTCCTCTTTCCCCAAGTTGCTGCCATCTCAGCAGTGTGTCCCCGGGATTGCAGTGTGCTCACCTGCCTTCTCCTTCATCACCCCCGAAGGCTGCCTACTCCACCTGGTCAGACTCTCTCCAGCTTCATTCCACTCCTCTCCTCCCGCCAGCTCTTCCCTGCTGGCTCCTCCAACTCAATTCAATTCAATTCAACTTTATTTATATAGCGCCATTTCACAACAACAGTCATCTCATAGCACTATCAACTGTAGGGGGAACCCCCACAGTTGCAGAAAGACCCCAGCAATCAGGCGATCCCCTGTGAGCAAGCACTTGGCGACGGTGGAGAGGAAAAACTCCCTTTTAACAGGAAGAAACCTCCAGCAGAACCAGGCTCAGGGAGGGGCAGTCATCTGCTGCGACTGGCTGGGGAGTGAGGGGATAGAGAAGATGAAAAGAACAGACATGTAGAGAGCAAACAGCACGATGGGGACTCAATCTATGGGAGAGAACAAACAGATGTTAATGACCAGCAAAAAAAATTATTTCATTGAGAGTGAAGAAAGGAGTGAGGCCCAGTGCATTACTGGAGGTCCCCCGGCTGACTAAACCTATTAGCAGCATAACTAAGGGAGGGTTCAGAAACACATGATCCCTCCCTAATTGTAGGCTATATCAAAAAGGAAGGTTTTAGCCCTATTCTTAAAAACAGAGATCGAGTCTGACTCCCGAATCCAGATTGGCAGCTGGTTCCACAGGAGAGGAGCTTGATAACTGAAGGCTCTGCCTCCCATTGTACTTTTGGAGATTCTAGGTATTACAAGTAATCCTGCATTTTGGGAGCGTAGTGCTCTGTTAGGATAATACGGTAATATCAGATCTTTTAAATAAAAAGGAGCCTGATTGTTTAGAGCTTTGTAAGTAAGAAGAAGGATTTTAAACTTAATTCTAAACTCTATGGGAAGCCAATGAAGGGAGGCCAGAACCGCAGAGATATGATCTCTCTTTCTAGTACCTGTTAAAACTCTTGCTGCAGCATTTTGGATCAGCTGAAGACTTTTTAAAGATGTTTTAGGACAGCCTGATAATAAAGAATTACAATAATCTAATCTCGAGCTAACAAAAGCGTGGATCAGTTTCTCAGCATCACTCTGAGACAAGATGCTCCTAATCTTGGCAATATTACGCAAATGACAGAAGGCAGTCTTAGAAACAAATTTAATATGTGAATTGAAGGACAGATCTTGATCAAAAATAATTCCAAGGTTCCTCACAGAGCTATTAAGAGAAAGAGTAACCGCATCCAAACTGAAAGTTTGATTTGGAAAGGTATTTCTAAGGTTTTTTGGACCAACAAGAATGACTTCAGTCTTATCTGAATTTAATAGCAGGAAATTACAAGTCATCCAAGCTTTGATTTCCTTAAGACAGGCTTCTAACTTGGCTAATTGATTACTATCATCTGGCTCCATTGACAGGTATAATTGTGTGTCATCTGCATAACAATGAAAATGTATACAGTGCTTTCTAATAATGTTGCCTAACGGAAGCATATATAAACTAAAAAGAGTAGGGCCTAGCACAGATCCCTGTGGAACTCCATGACTAAGCTTTGAGTTGAAAGAAAACTCATTATTTACATGAACAAACTGGAACCTATCAGATAAATAAGATCTAAACCACTGCAACGAAGTTCCATTAAGTCAAACATAGTGTTCTAATCTATCAAGTAGAATATTATGATCGATAGTATCAAAAGCTGCACTAAGGTCTAAAAGGACAAGTACAGAAACCAGTCCATTATCAGATGCGATGAGGAGGTCGTTAGTGACCTTCACTAAGGCTGTTTCAGTACTATGATGGATTCTGAACCCAGATTGAAACTCTTCAAGTAAACCATTTCCCTGCAGGTGGTCAAATAATTGCGTAGCAACAACTCTTTCTAAGATTGTTGAAATGAAAGGGAGATTAGAGATTGGTCTATAGTTAGCTAAAGCTCCTGGATCTAGCGTTGGCTTTTTGAGTAAGGGTTTAATTACAGCCGTTTTAAAAGCCTGCGGTACATGGCCTAAAGTTAATGAAGAATTGATTATATGAAGAATAAAGCTACCAATAAGTGGGAAGACTTCTTTAAATAACCTGGTAGGAATAGGGTCTAAAAGACAAGTTGAAGGTTTGGATGAGGAAACTATTTTGTCTAACTCACAAAGGTCGATTGGAGTAAACTCATCAAGACAGACATCAATTGAAGGAGTTGTAGTAGTTACTGTATTTAAGTTAACTGTGGGAAGAATCTGATTGATTTTATCTCTGATGGATGAAATTTTATTATTGAAAAAGTTCATAAAGTCCTGACTAGTAAGCTCTAAGGGAATGCTAGGATTGACAGAGTCCTGACTCTTTGTCAACCTGGCTACAGTGCTGAAAAGAAACCTGGGATTATTCTTGTTCTCTTCTATTAATGCAGAATAATAACTCGTTCTAGCTTTTCTAAGAGATTTTTTTTATAAATTAAAAGATGATTTCTCCAAGCTAAATAGATTTCATCTAAATTAGTGGAGCGTCATTTTCTTTCTAATTGACGAGTCTTCTGTTTTAAGCTACGAGTTTCTGTGTTGAACCAAGGAGTTAGAAATCTCTGATTAGACTTTTTCTTTTTTAAGGGGGCCATCAAGTCTAGAGTCTGATGCAGAGAAGCTGTAACACTATCCACCATGTTATCAATTACAGAAGGAGCAAGCTGTCTATAGCTTATTTCTGTTGTGTTGACACATGGCATAGAGGAAACAATCTGCATAAATTTGGTAACAGCATCATCTGAGAGGCATCTACCGTAATAATATTTTTCTTTAGGAGCCAAATAGTCAGAAATAGTAAAATCAAAGGTTAACAGACAATGGTCTAACAGTACAGGGTTATGAGGAGACATTACAAGATTTTCTATTTCTATGCCATATGTCAGAACAAGGTCCAATGTATGGTGGAGGTAATGAGTAGAATTTCCTACTTTCTGAGAAAACCCAATTGAGTCTAATATTGAATTAAATGCCACATTAAGGCAGTCACTATCTACATCCACATGTATATTAAAGTCCCCTACTATAATTATTCTATCAGATTTAAGCACTAAATCAGCTAAGAAATCAGCAAATTCGGATAAAAATTCTGAGTAGGTTGATGGGGGACGATAAACTATGGCAAATAAAATTGGGTTTAACCTAAAATTGCTAAAGTGCCCAACACTGAGGACCAGGCCCTCAAAGGAATTATAACATGTTTTTTGCTTTACATTAACTAGTAATTTGGAATGGTAAATTGTTGTTACTCCTCCTCCACGACCAGAACTTCTGGGATTTTGACAGTTTAAATAACCAGAGGGAGTTGATTCTTTTAAACCAACATAATCCTCTTGCCCTAACCAAGTCTCTGTAAGGGAAATTAAATCAATCTGATGATCAATTAACAGATCATGGACTAACAGAGACTTGGGAGTTAGAGACCTAATATTTAATAAACCCCATTTAATTTTTAAATTATGAGGAGGAACAGAGGCCAAATCATTCAATTTAGAGGCTTTATGTTTAATTTGAGTTTTACCAATATTTTGCTTAATCACTTTGGAATGCTTATATATTATATTTTTATTTACTTTGGAGGGAGCAGACAATGATTCTCTGATGGGGAAGACAGGGGCTAAGTTGAGGGGTGGCGGATGAAGAGGAGCTGCAGAGAGGCGTGTAAGACTGCGACTCTGCTTCCTGGTCCCAACTCTGAGTAGTCAAGGTTTTGGAAATTTGGATAAAAAAGATGCCAGATTGTTAGATAAATGAGAAGCACCATCCAAAGTGGGATGAATGCTGTCTCGTCTCATAAGACCAGGTTTTCCCCAAAAAGAGCTCCAATTGTCAGTGTAGCCCACGACATTTGCAGGACACCACATAGACAGCCAGCGGTTCAAGGATGACGAGCGGCTAAACATGTCATCACTGGTCAGATTGGGGAGGGGCCCAGAGAACACTACAGTGGCAGACATCGTTTTTGCAAAGTCACACACCGATTCTACATTAAGTTTCGTGACTTCTGACTGCCGGAGACGGATGTCATTAATGCCAGCGTGAATAACAATTGTGGAGTATTTACAGTTACTTTTAGCCAGCATTTTCAAATTTGACTCAATGTCACCTGCCCTGGCCCCAGGAATGCATTTGACTATGGCCGCTGGAGTCTCTAGGTTCACGTTTCTGACTACAGAGTCGCCAATAATCAGAGTTTTTTCCTCAGCGGGTGTGTCGCTGAGCGGGGAAAAACGATTAGAAACGTGAACAGGTTGGAGGTGTACCGGGGCTTTGCAACTAGGCTTCCTTCTCACCGTCACCCACCCAGTCTCCTCGCTGCTGAGGAGAGCCGGAGGACCGCTAACGGGGTTAGCTATGCTAGCTAGCGCCGCTGCAGCTAAGGGGCATCCATCAAGAGTAACTGGCGCAGACGGTGTTTCAATGCAGTGGAGCCGGGATTCCAAATCAGACAACCTCGCCTCGAGCACCTCAAAAAGACAACATTTATTACATTTACCGTTATCACTAAAAGAGGCAGAGGTGTAGCTAAACATCTGACAGAGAGAGCACACCAGAGGAGGAGAGGAAAGAGAGCTAGTAGCCATCGCTAGTGGCTAACCCAAAAGCTCAGGAGAGTGAGGAGAGCAAACCACACAGACAGACAGCAAAACGGGAAGTGACAATACGTTACCACAAGGAAGTGACGATCAAACCCACTGGGTTTCACTGCCAGGCTCTCTGCTCATCTCCTGTAAGATAACCTCTGCACTTGCCTATTATCCCCAGTTTTACTCCTCACCTCTAACCAGCTCTCGTTTCTGTCCCCTACAGGCTGTGTGTTTCCTTGGCGTGTGCTGGTTTCTTTACTCTTGTGGAGAAAGGAGGCAGGCGCGGCAACGAGCTGGACAACACAGAAACTTTATTCCTTCTCCAACATAATTTACAGCCAAAGAAACCCCTGGGTCTCTGTGTATTCCTCTTTTATCTCTTTATTCCCATGCATTGAGACCTGGAACTTCCGACCATAACACGTTGTATGAACACAGAATTGTGTGGCACATTAACATAACATAATACCGGCGCCGCTCCAACACCTTTCTTCTCTCCGCAGTTGCGGTATCTCTTACTCTCCCCGGTGGGCGCATAGAACCAACAGTCCCATCTGATGCTCCCCGGTTGCACCTCCTCCTTCGGTCCATTGTCCTCCTCTCCCCTTGCCCTCTCAAAAAGGTAAGATGTTTGTTTTTTTTCCTCGAAATGTTTTGACTGGCATCTGCAGTCATCTTCAGAAGCGTCAGCTGATCGCTCAAGGAAGCCATAGAAATCAGAAAACGTGCAAAGGACACCATGAACTTGTTATGTAATACCTGGTGATGAATGAGGTAAGATGAGGGTTGTGTCAAACACAGCTTTATTGATGGAAAGGGAACACAGCGGTATCATGGCAGGCATCTGGCGTGGGCACCGGTGTAAGAGGCCGTAACATGGCGGCCTGGCCCACTATTTAGGGCAGTGACGTGACGTGACAGGAAGTCCACGTCACCACGCTGCGCTTCACAATAAAGTGGCCTAAAACTATATACCGCATTTCCTCCCTGGCTTAGAAAAGTCCAAAACCACACACACAATTGAAACCCACCCCAATTTGGAACCCAAATCACGCTTTAAAATAACGAAAACTAATGTACTAAACTGGCCTAACACACTCACACAAAGCATTCTAAAATAGGGCTGATGGGTGGACTGCCACACAGCCCGCATGGCATGGTAGATTATTCAGACATCAAACTAAAAAAGGTCCTTCATTAAACTAAAATCACAGCCATGCTCCTAAACTAAGACACAAACACATATATGACCCCATAACATAACATGCATAACACACAGAACTATAACCATGTACAAGTGCAATGGGAGGCAGAGCCTTCAGTTATCAATCTCCTCTCCTGTGGAACCAGCTACCAATCTGGATTCGGGAGTCATACTCAATTTTTTTTGTTTTTTAAGAATAGGGTTAAAACCTTCCTTTTTGATATAGCCTATAATTAGGGAGGGATCATGTGGCTCTGAACCCTCCCTTAGTTATACTGCTAATAGGTTTAGACAGCCGGGGTACCTCTATCTGCCAAGAATGTGCCGCTAGTCCAGCAGAAGCTAGCGGTACTCAAATACTTTGCAAGCAGTTTCATGAAATGGTCAGTCAGAAAGCAACTCATACCGGCTCGGATGTCGCCCAGGTTAACAAGGCTAGGAGTTCCTGGCAGCGCAGGGCGAAGGACAGAGCTACGTGGAGGAATCTGATCAGACCTAAATGAAACAGTCATTGTCACCTGCGACAGACTGCTATGATGATGATGATGGACCTCTAATAATGCACTGGGCTTCACTCCTTTCTTCACTCTTAATGAAATATTTTTGCTGGTCATTAACATCTGTTTGGGCAGCATGGTGGCAGAGTGGTTAGCACTGCGGCAGCACAACAACTCACCCTTGGCCGGGGGATCCTGGGTTCGATCCCAGCCTCGACCAACAGTGATCTGTGTGGAGTTTGCATGTTCTCCCCATGTCTGCGTGGGTTTACTTCGGGATTTCTCCTGTTTCCTCCCACATGCCAAAAAACATGCAAGTTAGGTTAATTGGCATCAAACTGGGGATTCTAAATTGTCTTTAGGGCTCAGGTTGACATGATTTACGACCCAAGAGACAGACGCTGACACGAGAGATACAGACAATTATCTTTATTGTGAGTTAATGAGTGAAGTGTGAGTGAATGTGTGAATGCTCGTCTGGCCACTGGAGCTGAGCCCATCCTGTGGAAACCTGGCAACCCTGGACAAACACAAGCACAAGGTTACTGTTGCACAGTAGCAATGTTCGGCGGATATGCTGCAGGGGCTTACTTGCAGGTGCCACAATGAGAGGCTGACTGACTCCTGGTGTCCGTGCGACGTCGTGCTCGTGGTGTCCGGTGCTGTGGAGGTGAGGAGGAGCTCTGTGGAGCGGAAGACGATGCCTCGTCAGCAGAGGAGGGTGGTCCGCCGCCAGGGAGGTCCACCTGTGCACAGGGGAAAAGGCTAGCAGAGGAATTGTGAAGAGATAGCTTACGTGGCCTGGTTTGGCAAAGCGTAGATTTCTTCATGAGAGGTTGAGATCTTGGCACGTTGCTTAGTGAGAGTGACAGACGACTCCGTGCTGAGGCGTCCGCGCGTTGGGCTTTTATGGCCTGCTGATTGCCACCTGCTGAAGTGAGCGCAGCTGATGTTGATGATGCTGATGACGGCCTAGCGGCCATCATGACAGTACTCCCCCCTCTAGAGGTGCCTCCAGGCACCTGCCCAATCCTACCTGGATGCGCCCGATGGAAATCGCGGATCAACTGCTTATCGAGGATCAACGCAGGGCGTATCCAGGAGCGGTGCTCAGGGCCAAACCCCTCCCAGTCCACCAAATACTGAAGGCCCCGACCCCTCCTGCGGACGTCCAGGATTGCCGTTACCCCCCAGGCCGGATGGCCATCGATCATCCTCGGGGGAACAGGAGCCGCAGGGGGCGGGCACAGCGGGTCGGTGACGTAGGGCTTGACCTGGGAGACGTGGAAAGTGGGGCAGATGCGCATGTGAGAGGGGAGAGCAAGACGCACAGATACAGGGTTGACAATGCGGGAAATAACAAAGGGACCGATGAAGTGCTTGGTTAGCTTACGCTTCTCGGCAGGCACACTGATGTTCTTCGTGGACAACCATACCTTGTCACCCACCTTGTAATCCGGGGCAGGCCTCCTATGGCGGTTGGCCACCTCAATGTTCCGTTCCGTGGTCCTCAGAAGGGCTCTGCAGGCAATGGACCAAACCTGCCGACAGCGTCTGGCGTGAGCCTGAACAGACGGGACCGCTACCTCCCCCTCCTCCTCCGGGAACAAGGGCGGATCGTACCCCAACGATGCCTTGAAGGGGGACATCCCTGTGGACAAGGACACTGTGGTGTTATGAGCGTACTCGATCCACAGGAGGTACATGCTCCACGAAGAAGAGCAGGAGGAGATGACGCAGTGCAGCGCAGCCTCCAGCTCCTGATTGGCTCGCTCGCACTGGCCGTTACTCTGAGGACGGTATCCAGAGGAGAGACTGGCCGTGGCCCCAAGCGCCGTACAGAACGCCTTCCAAACCTGCGAGACGAACTGTGGCCCTCGATCCGAAACAATATCAGCGGGGATTCCGTGAGGACGAACCACATGGAGAACGAGGAGGTCCACCGTCTCCCATGCTGAAGGCAACCCCCGGAGGGGCACAAAATGGGCAGCTTTAGAAAAGCGGTCCACGATGGTTAAAACAGTCGTGAAGTGGCCGGAGGGGGACAAACCGGTCACAAAGTCCATGGCTACATGGGACCAGGGGCGGGAGGGGACGGGCAAAGGGTGTAGCAGACCCGCCGGGGCCGATGATGATGTCTTCCCCGTGGCGCACTGAGCGCAGGCCCGGACATAGTTGTTAACGTCCCTCCGCAGTCCTGGCCACCAAAAGGTTCTCTGGAGGAGGTCAACGGTCCGACTCACACCCGGATGGCACGCCAGCTTGGACGCGTGATCCCACTCTATTACTTGGCTCCTAACAGGACGAGGAACGAACAAGCGACCCGGGGGGCCCCCGCCCGGATCAGGCTCCACCTCCTGTGCTCTTCTGACCTTATCGCAGATGCCCCAGGTCAACGCACCCACCACACACGCAGGTGGCAGAATATACTCCTCCCGGTCGTCAGCGGAGGGCGCGTCAAACTGCCTGGAAAGGGCATCAGGCTTACCATTCTTACTTCCTGGCCGGTAGGTGATCGTAAAATTAAAACGACCGAAGAAGAGTGACCAGCGGGCCTGACATGCGTTCAACCGCTTGGCAGTCCTAAGGTATTCAAGATTGCGGTGATCAGTCCAGATGACAAACGGCTGGGCAGCCCCCTCCAGCCAGTGTCTCCACTCCTCCAGCGCAAGTTTGACAGCCAATAGCTCCCTGTCGCCGATGCTGTAATTCCTCTCAGCAGGTGTCAAACGATGAGAGAAGTAAGCGCAGGGGCGGATCTTCCCATCCGTCGGGGAGCGCTGAGAGAGTACTGCCCCCACCCCCGAATCCGATGCGTCCATCTCCACCAAGCATTGGAGCTCCGGGTCCACCTGGGTCAATACACGGGTCGAAGCAAACTCTCCCTTCAGCCTGTCAAATGCCGCAGCAGCCTCCTCACTCCAATGGAAAGGGACCCTCGGGGATGTGAGTGCAGTCAGGGGTCTGGCGATGTTCCCAAAATTTGGCACGAAGCACCGGTAAAAATTGGCGAACCCCAAAAAACCCTGCAGCTGTTTCCTGGATGTGGGCGTAAGCCAGTCCACCACCGCCTTGACCTTGTCCGGGTCAGGGAGCACCTGGTTACGGGCGATTATAAACCTCAGAAAAGAGGTGCGATCCGTGTGGAACTCACACTTCTCCGCCTTGACGAACAACTGATTCTCCAGGAGGCGCTGTAGGACCCGTCGTACATGCACCTGATGCTCCTCCAGTGTGCGCGAGAAGATGAGGATATCATCAAGGTAAACAAAGACGAAGGAATTCAGAAAGTCCCGGAGAACGTCATTTATTAGGCGCTGGAACACTGCCGGAGCGTTGGTTAACCCAAACGGCATCACCACATATTCAAAGTGGCCGCTTGGGGTCCGGAAAGCAGTCTTCCATTCATCACCTTCCCGAATGCGCACCAGGTGATAGGCGTTCCATAGATCTAGTTTAGTAAACTACGATGCCCCCTGGAGGGAATCGAAGGCAGTGTTCATCAAGGGAAGAGTGTATTTGTCCTTAATTGTAATGTCGTTGAGACCCCGGAAATCGATGCAGGGGCGCAGCGACCCGTCCTTCTTCCCAACGAAGAAAAACCCTGCCCCGACGGCCGAGGAGGATGGACGGATGATACCGGAGGCCAGAGACTCCTTGATGTACGTATCCATGGCCTCGCGTTCCGGAGCTGATAGGCTGTACAGGCGGCTCGCCGGGAGAGGGGCCCCAGCCTTGAGGTTGATCGCGCAGTCGTGCGGCCGATGGGGGGGAAGAGACAATGCCCGTGACTTACTAAACACCTGGCCCAGATCATGGTAGACGTCAGGCACCTTCTACAGGTCCGGAGGGGGTGTTGAGGGAGGCATCATCCGCACTGAGAGAGCGCATGCAGCGGACTGAAGACAGGCGCTCAGACAGAATGAGCTCCAAGCCGTTATTCTCCCAACTTGCCAGTTGAGCATGGGGTTATGCAGCCGGAGCCAAGGGTACCCCAAGATGACGGGTGAAGAGGAGAAGGGCAAGACCAGGAACCGTATTTCCTCCCTGTGGTTACCAGAAACTATCGTTAACACAGATGCCGTCTGGTGGGAAACTGACGTCAGAGATGCTTTTGACAGGGTGACCAGATGGATGGGGGGGCGTAAAGGTTGACAGCTGAGGCCCATCAGGGTTGCCAGGTCTCTGGAGATAAAGTTTTGCTCAGCCCCAGAGTCAACTAAGGCAAGTGTGGTGTGTTCCTTGTGTTTATGAATGAGCCTAATGGGAATGTGGCAACTAGTGAGGGGCTTTGTCTGATTTTTGTCCACGAATCCCCCTACCGTGATCCACGGACCTCCCCTTTTAACGGGCAATCCACTACTCCATGTGCCCCATTCCCACAGTAGAAGCATAACCCCTGCTCCCTGCGGCGCTGTCTCTCAGCCACTGTAAGACCCGATTGCCCCACAACCATATCCTCCTGCTCCGGAAGTTCTTCAGATGCGGGCAGAGCAAAGAGGGGGGACCTAGCGGAGCGAGGGCGAGACTTATTCGCACGGATAGCTGTTCGCCGTTCTGCAGCTCGCTCCCTCATGGTGAGGGAGATTAATTCCCCAAGTCTGTCTGGTTTCTCCTTTGCCGCTAGCTCGTCTTATAACTCTGAGTTAAGGCTGCGGAGGAAAATTCCACAGAGTGCTGGCTCCCCCCACCCAACCTGACCGGCTAATACCCGGAAGTCCACGGAATAATCGGCGGCAGATCTACTGCCCTGCCGAAGTCCAAGCAGCCGTTCAGTTAACACCGCGCCCCGGTCAACATGATCGAACACTTCCATGAACTCTGCCACGAACTGCTGGTAAGTTAACAATGAATAATTTGGTTTGGCCATGATGGTATAAGCCCAATCAAGAGCCCTGCCTCCCAGCAGGTTGATGATGTACCCAATCTTATTCATATCAGTGGCAAAGTCCCCCGGGACGTGGAGAAAAACTGACTCACACTGTAGCAAAACCCCCCGCACCTCCCCCAGTTTACCAGTAAAGCGTGCGGGGGTTGGTACAGGAGGTTAGGCGATGTGTGGAAGATGGGCTGGTTTGGCTAGTAGCCGCAGCTGCGGGTGCAGAAGGCGCCCCGCTAACCGGGGAGAATGCCTGGTGAGCTTCCAGGTGATCCAGCCGGCTGTTAATCTGAGTTAGTTGGTTTAAGATTACCGTCTGCTGGTGGGAAATCATGTCTACTCGTGCGCTGAGTGTGTTAAAGCGGTGCGACAGCGCGCTGTCTGATGGGTCATTGTGACGGAGTCGTACTGACATGATTTACGACCCAAGAGACAGACGCTGACACGAGAGATACAGACAATTATCTTTATTGTGAGTTAATGAGTGAAGTGTGAGTGAATGTGTGAATGCTCGTCTGGCCACTGGAGCTGAGCCCATCCTGTGGAAACCTGGCAACCCTGGAAAAACAAATGCACAAGGTTACTGTTGCACAGTAGCAATGTTCGGTGGATATGCTGCAGGGGCTTACTTGCAGGTGCCACAATGAGAGGCTGACTGACTCCTGGTGTCCGTGCGACGTTGTGCTCGTGGTGTCCGGTGCTGTGGAGGTGAGGAGGAGCTCTGTGGAGCGGAAGACGATGCCTCGTCAGCAGAGGAGGGTGGTCTGCCGCCAGGGAGGTCCACCTGTGCACAGGGGAAAAGGCTAGCAGAGGAATTGTGAAGAGATAGCTTACGTGGCCTGGTTTGGCAAAGCGTAGATTTCTTCACGAGAGGTCAAGATCTTGGCACGTTGCTTAGTGAGAGTGACAGACGACTCCGTGCTGAGGCGTCCGCGCGTTGGGCTTTTATGGCCTGCTGATTGCCACCTGCTGAAGTGAGCGCAGCTGATGTTGATGATGCTGATGACGGCCTAGCGGCCATCATGACACAGGTTACTTTATTTGTACCCGTAGGTAGATTTGTTTTGCAGTCAGGTGACATCCTTTTAGACACATATTTACAAACCACAATTACATTCAACATAAACACAAACACAGACACACATGAAGCTGAATATAAACATGATAAAAGTACTCAAGGTTCCACCAATCAGGCCATAAGACAAAGAGACAAGAGAAAAAACAAAGAGATAAGAGAGAAGGATCATATTAAAAAAGTTAAAAACTAAGTCAAAGAGATTAAAAACTCAATAAAAGTCTAAAACCCAATAAAACATTTGAAACCCAAATAAAAAACCTACAAGAATAAATAAATATAAAATTAAAAATTGATAAATAGATAACTAAATTATGTGCAATATATTGCTACATCTTGTTCAACTCTTTGTAACAGCAGCAGGAACAAAACTGTTTTTGTAGCGCTGGGTTTTACATTTAGGGACAACAAACATCCGTCTTGAGGGAAGAAGCTGAAAGTGGCAGTGCAAAGGGTGGGAGTCATCATTTAAAATGGAGGTAGCAACCCTCTGTACTTGTCTGGTGTACAGGGATGTCAGGCTCAGCTGTGACTCACCAAGCAAACAACTGGACCATCTAACTACCTGATCCAAGGATTTCCTCTGTTTCAGTTTTATCTGACCAAACCATGACACTAAAGAAAAGGATAAAACAGATTCAATAAAAGCCCGATAAAACATTGTCATTATGGTTCGGTCAGTTTGGAAGTGTGTGAGTTTCTTTAAACAATGCAAATGTTGCTGACCCTTTTTGCACACCCTTTCACAGTTCTCTTCAAAGTTTAAATTGCTATCAATAATCGTCCCAAGATATTTGTAGGATTGCACACATTCAGTGGCCTGGCCTTTTAGTACAGTGACTTCGTGCCTGGGAGTTTTCCTCCGAAAGTCAGTAATCATATCTTTAGTTTTTGTCGTATTCAGCTGCAGGTAGGAATCCTCACACCAGTGAACAAAATCATTAACTGCTGGCCCATGGCCACTCTCACCATCCTGAAGGAGACTGACAATAACTGAATCATCAGCATACTTTATAATGTGTCTGTTGTCATGTCTGCTCTGACACATGTTTGTGTACAGGATGAAGAGTAGTGGTGACAACACACACCCCTGAGGAGAGCCAGTAGAAGAACACTTTAGGTCAGACAATGTACCATTGACCCTTACTCTCTGTGTCCTGTTGGTTAAAAAATCCAGAATCCAACCCACCAGATTATTACTCAAATCAAATTGTTGCAGGAGCCTTTCAACTAAAATATGAGGTTGGATTGTATTAAAAGCAGAAGAAAAGTCCACAAATAAAAGCCTGGTGGGTGTCCTATTAAAATCCAGATGTTTAAAAAGCATGTTAAGCAGAGTGACAGTGGCATCCTCCACTCCTCTGTGAGGCCTATAGGCAAACTACAAAGGATCCAATGCATGCTCAGTCTGCTTTAGGACCTCAAATCTGACCAGTTTTCAAAAATTTTCATTAAAATTGAAGTCAAGGCAACTGGTCTAAAATCATTAACCGTTTTAGGACAGACGGATTTTGGAACAGGGACAACCACAGCATCTTTCCAGACCTTAGGCGCATGTTGTGTCTGTAAGGACTTATTAAAAATGTAGTGAAACACAGGACTCAGTTCATGTGCACAGGACTTTACCAATTGCTCACATATATTACCAGGGCCCTGACTTTCTGTCTCTCTGTGTTGTTGGCCCTGCGATGGACTGGTGATCTGTCCAGGATGTACCCTACTTCTCGCCCAAAGATGCTGGGATAGGCTCCAGCCCACCCCCCACCCCCCCGCCGCGACCCAAAAAGGATTAAGCGGAAGAAGATGGATGGAAGGATTGACATCTGTTTGTTCTCCCCCATAGATTGAGTCCCCATCGTGCTGTTTGCTCTCTACATGTCTGTTCTTTTCATCTTCTCTATCCCCTCACCCCCCAGCCAGTCACAGCAGATGACTACCCCTCCCTCAGCCTGGTTCTGCTGGAGGTTTCTTCCTGTTAAAAGGGAGTTTTTCCTCTCCACCGTCGTCAAGCGCTTGCTCACAGGGGATCGCCTGATTGCTGGGGTTTTTCTGCAATTGTGGGGGTTTCCCCTACAGTTGAAAGTGCTAGGAGATGACGATTGTTGTGAAATGGCGCTATATAAATAAAGTTGAATTGAACCATAACTCTACAGCACAGTCACTTGGGTGGGAGAGGTAGAACTGGAATGGGGGGGCCCAGGGCAGCCCCTCACCAAGTGCTTCCCCAGAAGCAGCAAGCCCCTGGGATGAAGGTTGATCTTCTGGATGGCGGAGCCCGACTCCTTCACCACCAACACCGATTCCCGTCCAGCCTCATCACCCGGAGCGTTCTCCTGGACAAGCTGAAGCTGACTGGCATGCCTCGATGAGCCGTCGGACAACCAGAAGTATGCTGCGCCCAACATTGCCACTATGTGAAGACATCCTCAGTGTTTTTCCTGGCTGTCGTTTGGCCCATCTTCACGGTGGACGTTCATCACCCCGAACCCAAACCAAGTCCAAAACCCTCAGCGGGGCCCAGCTCGGCTTGACATGGTGCTGCTGAGCATGCGGTAAGTCCGTGCTCGTCGGTCTGGTCCCGTCCTCTTCTAAAACTGCCGTAGCGGTCACCATCGTAGCTGCAGACCCTCCATTCCCCTGCAGCCAAGCTCCGGAGGCATCTGGGGCTAGCATGGTGTCACTCGCCAACACAGGTGCCCCGCCGCTACGCTCGGTACCCCCCTCTACCATGTCCCGAGCACCGGCACTGAGACTTTCCTATGCCAAACCTGAGTGAAACTGGTCCTGCTTGACCGCCGTGGTGTCCATTAGTCCCTCATCCCACACAACGTCCTCTTTGGCCGCCGGTACTGGAGGGTTCCAGCAGCCACAACCCGATCATTCGTTCTCGGCACCACCTTTAAATGCGAAACCCAGTCCATAAAACAAATCACAGCCCATGATGTTATTGCCTTGTGCTGTCATGTGGAACGTGAATTCTACCATCTTCGCAAACTTTTAACGGACCATTAACTCCAAAGTTCCAACCATGCACAGCCTGCCACCTCCATAACATACAACAGCGCCAGGCTACCTTTAATCCTGTAGTGAGGGAAGAACTTCCTCACCGTGGCCCAGTTCAGCAACGACCCCTCCGCCGCTGTGTCGAGCAACAGTTGCACCTCCATGCCATCCAACTCCACTGCGCAATACGTGTACCTGTCTGTGCTGGGGAACACCGTATGGATGGTTATCGGGAGCGGGCGGAGTGATTTCTTCTGTGGGCTCTCCGGTTCAGATACATGGCACACTCTAGCATAATGGTTCAAGCGTTCACATCTGCTACAATGTTCCAGCGCCCCCACGACCCGAAAAGGATTAAGTGGAAGAAGATGGATGTAAATTCATGTGTTTAATGTACATATATGATGCTGCACTCAAGCTACAGTCGCAACAGCCTTCAGGAGATAAGGAATATGACCAAACATTACGTCCTTGTTCAGAGCATTACAGAGGAACTCCGTGGCCTGGGTCTTCTAACCAGTCCTTCACACCCCCGGACTCAACTGCTGTGTCTCATCCGACATGGAGACGCTGTAGACGGTGTGAGCAGCAACAAAAGAGAGGTAAATGTGGAGATATCAGACTCCCGATTCCTTCCTTCATTCCAGCCAACGTATGTTCACTAGACAACATACATAGACCACATACAGCTCCTGAGAACTACATAACGTGATGCGCGGAACTGCTGTGTTTTTTTCTTTATGGAAACGTGGTTAAGTGACAATATACCGGACTCTGCCAGTCAGTTAGCTGGGCTAAAATGCTTTCGTAGCAACAGAGTGTTCACGGAAGGAGGGAAGACGCGTGGGGGCGGCATCTGTGTTTACATCAGTGATGATTGGTGCCAAGATGTGACTGTTGCGCATAAATACTGTTCTCCATTGGTGGAGTTTATGATCATCAAGTGCTGACCCTCTAACATTACGAGAGAATTTTCATCTGTCCTACTAGCCACTGTGTATGCCCCGCCCACAGCCATCGGCGAGAGGAGTAAAGCACTAAAAGAACTCTATCAGGCCATCAGTGAGACACAAACGGCACATCCAGATGGATTCCTCATCACAGCAGGAGACTTCAACCTTGCAGATTTAAAGGCCCTCCTACTAAATCTACACCAACATGTAAACTTCCCAACAAGAGGAGACAATTTGCTGGACATGGTGTACACAACTCACAGGGAAGCATACAGAGCCTCCCCCCTTCCCCAGCTGGGTCTCTCTGATCACATCACCATCCTGTTAAGGCTGGCATACAAACCCAGAATGAAAACAATCAGACCAACAAAAAAGCAGGTACATGTACGTGTGTGGCCAGAGGGGGCCTCTGATGCTGTGAAAGACTGCTTCAGCACTACAGAATGGGACACTTTCAAGCACGCAGCCACTCAAAATGGGCACACAAACCTAGAGGAGTACACTGAGGTCATTGTAGCATATATAGCGAAATGCACTGATGATGTCACTCACTGCAAAACCATCACTGTTCATGCCAACCAAAAGCCATGGATGACAGCAGAGGTCCACAGGCTCCTGAGGGCCTGGGACGCAGCCTTCAGGGCCAGCGACACTGCAAGACTAACAACAGCTAGGGCCAACCTGTCCCATGGTATCAAGGAGGCAAAACAACAGTACAGCAAGAAAATATCTGGCTACTTCAGCAACACCAGAGATGCACATTCCCTCTGGCGTGGCATACAGACCCTCACCAACTACAAACCTCCACCTCAGACCTGTGCGAGTGACATCACATTGCTTAACAACCTAAATGACTTCTTTGACCACTTTGAAGCACAAAACAGCACATCAGCACATAAGACCACTCCTCCTCCAGATGAGCAGGCCATAAGTCTGGATCTGGCTAGGGTGAAGAGGACCCTCTGCAGGATCAACCCACGCAAGGCAGCTGGACCAGACAACATACTGGGTCACGTCCTGAAGGACTGTGCAGAGGGGCTCAAGAATATCCTGGCCGACATCTTCAACATTTCCCTGTCTCAACCTGTTGTCCCCACATGTTTCAAAACTGCCACCATAATACCAGTCCCAAAGAAGCCCATCCCATCCAGCTACAACGATTATGGGCCCGTAGCACTGACCCCCATCATAATGAAGCGCTTCAAGCGGATGGTCATGTAGAACATCAAGTCCATCCTCCCTCACACAGCTCATCTCAGTTTGCATATAGGTCAACCAGATCCATAGAGGATGCCATTGCTGCTGCTCTCCATCCAGCCCTCACCCACCTGGACACAAAGAATTCCTACGTGTGAATGTTGTTCTTGGACTTCAGTTCAGCATTCAACACAATCATCCCCTAGCACCTAATACAAAAACTCAGACACTTGGGACTCAAAACCTCTCTCTGTATCTGGGTGCTGGACTTTCTCACAGGGAGGCCACAGAATGTGCGAGTTGGCAGCAACACATCCAAGACTATCACACTGAGCAAAGGGGCCCCACAAGGGTGCTCTTCACCATACTGACCCATGACTGTATACTAACACCAACCACATCATCAAGTTTGCGGATGACACGACAGTGATGGGCCTCATACCAACAACAAGGAGGCCAACTACAGAAATGAGGTGAGCCCTCTGGTCCGGTGGTGTCAAGACAATAATCTCTTCCTGAACGTGGGAAAAACCAAGGAGATTGTGGTCAGCTTCAGGAGGGGACACACACAGCATCCCCCTCTGATCATCGATGGAGCAGCTGTGGAGAGGGTGAGCAGCACTAAGTTCCTGGGGGTGCACATCTCTGAAGACCTCTCCTGGTCCAACAACACCACATCACTGGCCAAGAAGGCTCAAACTTGCCTCCATTTCCTCTGCAAACTGAGGACAGCATGAGACCCACCCCCGATCATGTGCTCATTCTACCAGGGCACCATTGAGAGTATCCTCACCAGCTGCATCACTGTGTGATATGGAAGCTGCACCGTCTCCTACCAGAAGACACTACAACACTCAGTGAAAGAAGCCAGCAAGATCATTGGTGCCCCTCTATCCCCGGACATCTACCACACCTGCAGAGCCATCAACATTGCATGCAACACCTCCCACCCCTCACACTACCTCTTCAGCCCCCTGCCCTCGGGGAAAAGGTACCGAACCTACACTACCACATCAAACTTGCAACCACAAGTATTACTGCTCTACTTTTTCTGTATATAAGATTGCTGGGTTTTATCATTTATCTTTATTTACACTATGGGATGTCTGAGTTTTATTTTTTTTACCGTTATTTGCACTATGGGTAGCATTTTTTTTTCCCCGGTTCCGGTTCCGCCGGACCGGCGGCGCCACATGAATTGGCTGCCTTTTGCAACTGCCTTTTTTTTTTTATCTTCCTTCTTCTTTCTACACCTTTCACTCTATATATATATCACGGACACACAAATCGCCCCAAAGGTCTCCCGAGTCGGCGGACGGAGCCTCTGTTTACAGCAGGAGACGATACAGCAGGGAAGAGCTAGCTAGCACTCAACCGCCACCCGGTGCTAACGGAGAAACTCGACATACCGGGGAACTGTAGCAAAAACGACGCGGGTGCCGGGCTGGAGTTTTGGCGGCATGCAAGAAATATAAGACAGAATAATAAAGAGCGATGGCAAGAACCAAGCAGACCGCCCATAAATCTACTGGAAGAACAAGCCCCCCAGGAAGCAGCTAACCACCAAGGCTGCTCGGAAAAAGCGCTCCGGCCACTGGTGGAGTGAAGAAGCCTCACCGTTACAGGCCCGGTACCGTGGCTCTGAGAGAGATCCGTCGCTACCAGAAATCCACGGAGCTGCTCATCCGTAAGCTGCCCTTACAGAGCCTGGTGAGGAAGATCGCTCAGGACTTCAAGACCGACCTGTGCTTCCAGAGCTCCGCCATCATGGCTCTGCAGGAGGCCAGTGAGGCCTACCTGGCGAGTCTCTTCGAGGACACCAACCTGTGCGCCATCCACGTCAAGAGGGTCACCATCATGCCCAAAGACATCCAGCTGGCCCGCCGCATCCGCGGAGAGAGAGCTTAGACTTTCTGCTGCACATTCACCAACCACAATGCTCCGCATATATATATAACCACAATGCTCCGCATATATATAAGATAAGATAAGCCTTTATTAGTCCCACAACGGGGAAATTCCAGGATTGCAACAGCACAGGGATAGCAACACTCAGAGCAACAATCAGAAGGCAAGAAAAAAAACAAGCAAGCAAGAGCAGCTAATAAACATATGTACGTATTACTATAAAATATATATATATATACACACACACACAGACACACAGTGCAGAGCATTGTAGCTGGATGGAATAAATATATGAATATATGAACACACAGTGCAGAGCATTGTAGCTAGATGGAATAAATATGTAAATATATAAACACCCACAGTACGGAGCATTGCAGCTAGGTGGAATAAATATGCAAGTATATAAACACACACAGTGCGGAGCAATGTAGCTAGATGGAATAATATGTAGATATATAAATATATAAACACCCACAGTACGGAGCATTGTAGCTAGATGGAATAAATATGCAAATATATAAACACACACAGTGCAGAGCATTGTTGCTAGATGGAATGAAACAGCATAACCATCTACTTAGTTATCCTACATGGTATGATTATGTGCCCATACATATTCTCACCCTCCATAGCGACCGGTATGTTCCTAGTTGTATGCCGGAGAGGACCATTGTGTAAGTCTATTGCATCTTTTGCATTCAAAAAACTATTAGTTTGTTACGTCTTTTTGCTATCTCTGCGAGCAGCCCTGCTTAGGTTGTACAGTCTGACAGCCGTTGGTAGGAAGGACCTACGAAACCTCTCGGTTGTGCACCTGGGATGATGTAGTCTGCTGCTAAATGAGCTCCTCAGTGCATTCAGTATGTCCTGCATAGGGTGGAACTCGGACTCCAGCAGAGATGACAGTTTAGCCACCGTCCTTCTCTCTCCTATCTCCTCCATCGGATCAAGGCGCTGCCCCAGGACAGAGCTAGCTTTCTTAATCAGTTTGTTCAGTCTCTTCCTATCTGCTGCAGTAATGCCACTGCCCCAGCAGACCACTCCAAAAGTGATGGCTGATGCCACCACCGTGTCATAGAATGACTTCAGCAGCGCCCCTTGTACACCAAAAGACCTGAGTCTCCTCAGCAGGAACAGCCTGCGCTGTCCCTTCTTGTAGAGTGCATCAGTATTGTGTGACCAGTCTAGTTTATTGTTCAGATGAATACCCAGGTACTTATAGGATGTCACCATCTCGATGTCTGTTCCCTGTATATTTACTGGTACTGTGAGGGGCTGCCCATGCCTGCGGCAGTCCACCACCAGCTCCTTAGTTTTCCTCGCGTTGATCTGGAGGCAGTTCCGATGGCACCAGTCCACGAAGTCCTGGATAAGCCCTCTGTACTCAGCTTCATCTCCATTGGAGATGAGGCCAACGATCGCAGAGTCATCAGAGAACTTCTGTAGATGGCAGTGTGTTGTGTTGTGTGAGAAGTCCGCAGTATAAAGAGTGAACAGGAAGGGAGCCAGCACCGTTCCCTGGGGGGCCCCCGTGCTACTGATGATCGTGTCGGACACACAGTCCCGGGTTCTCACAAACTGAGGCCGGTTCGTGAGGTAGTCCAGGATCCATGATGACAGGTGCTGGTCCACCCCTGCGCGCAGCAGCTTGTCCTTCAGGATCATCGGTTGGATGGTGTTGAAAGCACTGGAGAAGTCAAAGAACATGATCCTCACCATATTCCCGGGCTTCTCCAGGTGGGACAGAGAACGGTGAAGGAGGAAGATCACCGCATCCTCCACCCCAATGCCATGCTGGTAGGCGAACTGGAGTGGATCCATCGCTGGTTCCACCAGGGGTCGGAGGTGAGCAAGGAGCAGTCTCTCCAGGGTCTTCATCAAGTGGGACGTCAAGGCCACCGGTCTGTAGCTGTTCAGGTCTGTGGGGTGGGAAGTTTTTGGTACAGGTACCACACAAGATGTTTTCCACAGCTGTGGTACCCTCCCCAGTTTCAGGCTCATGTTGAAGATATACGTCACAATCCCACACAGCTGGTCTGCACAGGACTTGAGGAGCTTTGCGCTGATGCCGTCCGGTCCCGGCGCCTTCCTCGCCTTGATCTTCCTCAGCTCCGTCCTCACCTGGGTCCTGGTCAGGGTCAGGATGGGGGGCTGTGTGTTGGGACTGGGGGGGTGTTGGTAGAGTGGGGAGTGGGCAGCAGGACTTGATTTCTTTAGAGGCAGCAGTGGTTGTTGTGCAGTCAGGGGGGAGGGCGGTTGGTCAAATCTATTGAAAAACAGATTCAGGTTGTTCGCCCACTCCCTGCCCCCTGTGGCCTGGGGGGAGGTATTCTGGAGCCCCGAGATGGTTTTGAGGTTTCTCCAGACCCCGCTGATGTCGCTCTGTTGCAGCTTGTCCTCCATCTTCTTCCTGAAGCTGTCCTTGCCTTCTCTGATCTTTCTCCTCAGCTCCCTCTGTACGGACTTCAGCATCTCCCTGTTCCCCGACCTGAAGATCCTCTTCTTCTCTCTCAGAAGTATATATATATATATATATATATATATATATACAGTATATATATATATATATATATATATATATATATATATAGTAATATGTACATATGTATACTAGCTGTTCTTGTTTTTTCTTGTCTTCTGATTGTTGCTCTGAGTGTTGCTATCCCTGTGCTGTTGCAATCCTGGAATTTCCCCATTGTGGGACTAATAAAGGCTTATCTTATCTTATCTTATTACTGTACATAGAGTGCTGTTATTGTTTTTCCAGCCTTATTCCTTTTTTTATATATTGCGCACACCACTGAAGCGAGCAAAATGGCATTTAAATTCTCCTGTATGTCTTGTACGTATAGTAGTATTGACAAATAAAATCTTTTAATCTAATTCAACACCCAAATAATCTTTTTGGATTTCGATGGCAGTGTAGTCATCGTCTTTCCTGTCACAACCCCAGTCACTCTACACTGTGAAAGCCACCCTCACGATATGGAGTCTGTTTGGACACAAAGATGCCTCCTCTTTCCTTTTTTTTTTTTTTAAATCCTTAATTTCCTCCAAAGAAACCAATGAGCTTCTTAATGGTTCCACAGATTATCAAGCAAGCAGAGAAATAGATCAAGGTATCTCTAACACAAGCCAGGTGCAAAGCTTGTGGGATCTATGCAATGACTTCCACAGCTGTGTGGTTAACCTACTGCCATAATTTTAAGCATACAGTCCAGGCATTATGTAGTTATTGATAGGCTAGTTGACCTGAAATGCTAGATTGCAGGGCCATTCCTGTTTTGGGGGGGCTCTATAAATGTTTGCCCCACTTCTTGTTAGTGAGTATAGATTTGCAGACAGCGCATACCATATCTAGTACATCTTGCATAATACAAAATAAATGAACAGAATTCCAGATATAAAATGTCTAAACATGCTAAAAAATACAGGCAAAAGAAAAAAAATAATTAGGCAGCCTATGTACTAAATTTTCCAACTAAGTAAACCTAAACAACACCGTTTTAAAATCCAGAGCAATGTTCATAAAAACAGTAACATTTCCTCTTACCTTCATGTTTATTTATCCATATACCAGCCCATAAATTATCCACAGAGCCCTCAATTTCTCCTTTTTTTTCCCCTCTGTTTTTGCTGTCTGTTGAAACGTAAACTTTTTTCTATGACATGTCAGCAACATGACAGAAACACAGCAAACATGTAAAGAGGAAGTGACCTTGTTATACCAGAAGTACTTCAAGCTTAGCTGATACAAATGAAGACAGCTACTTTATATTCTCTCAAAAATATTGCACCCTTCTGGGTGAGTGATGGAAAATGGGAAATGGTAGAAAAAGAGCATGTTCTACTTACGTACTGTGTGTTTGTGTTGGGATATTTGTAACATTTATCTTTGTCACCACCATCAGTGTAGGTGGTTTGGTGGAAATAGACCCCACCTTTGTTGCAGTGCTGTGAGAGACACCCTAGTGAAAGGTGAATGCCAGTCTAAGTTTAGAGTTATTGCTAAGTCAGTGGCTACAGTGCTTAATGCTACAGTACCAAGATTCACCTTTTAGCCTGGGGGCCCCCTCAGATGCTTGGGACCCTAAGCATTTGATTGCTTTGCTTAATTGAGGAAACGGCAAAGCTTGATTGGATGACTGGAAGGTTGAAAATACATTTTATAACTCACTTAAGTACAGTTTTGTGGAACTTCTTGGAACCTTGATACAAATTGACACCGTTAAACAAGTAGGCATTTATTGGTCAGATGATGGAACTGACCTTTCATTTGGAAGTATAAGCAGAGTGGACAACAGAACAGCAGAGGTCTTTTACAAAGCAGCTCCTGGAGGCTCATCCTTTGTGGCAGCTGTTGTGAGGCCGGGTGTGGCTCTGCAAGGCTGACATACACACATGCACACACACACACACACAGGCACACTTCTGTAATGCTCCGTGGTCACAGATGCCCCTGTGATGCAAACCCTTACAGTGTAGAAGCACAGAGGAGAAAGGTGTCACACCCCACATGGTAGAGATAACACTGTGAAAACTGCAGCTCAAATTGCATAAAGGAAGTCTGAACGGTAGACGCTATCAGGATGGTTGTAGTCAAAATCAATTTGCTAGATTATTTATCTTTATTGTGATGTGTAGAGATGGAAAAAAATCCCCAGAGAAGTAAATTCTTTGTGGTTAACTTCTCACACCCACACAATGTGTAGGAGCAGCACTGTTATGTTTGTGACATTTTTGAATGTCATCCTGTTCAGCTGCTTTGACGTCACACATGGCTTGGGAGGTGAAATGTGTGATTTGGACACTGAGTGATTGACACTCCATTTCTGTGCTCAGATAAAAATCAATTGCACAAAAGAACATTTCAATTCATCCACTTTTCTAACTCATTTTGTTTTACCTTGCTCTTCATCGAATCATCGCTTCTGTGTCCCTCTGTCTCCTCGGCATTGTGACAGATCTGCCCTGTCAATGTGAGCCCTTATCTTTGCTCACCAAAGTCTCTACTTAAAGGAATCTGTCTTTTATGAAATATGAGAGTTTTAATCCAAAAGTCATACATGGCAGTTTTAGTTCTCATTAAAAAGTACTCTGAAATCCTTAACTATACTTATCAATAATCAGTTGTTTCATCCGCAAATATTAAATCATACTGGTGTTTCCAATTTCTCAGTGCTAGCATGTCTCAGTTTTTAAGATTAACGTCATATGGTTGATTTCTATGGACTTAAGGTGCAGCACTGGCTAAATGGTGCAAGTCAGTGATGTGTCCGTAACCTGCAGACAGAGCCAGACGATAATGGAGCCAAGCCTGAGGGGAAGAGCTTGCAGCACCGTGAGAAGCAATTTGAGGTAGCTCAATAAGTCATGACCCTGTAGAGGTTTTACCATGCACCACTCAGGCTTACTTTCATGGACTGTGACAGAACCAGGAGGTGCACTATTAGGCATGAATTCCCCAGGTACAGCATCAGACCTGAAACAAAGGACACTAACAGCCCAGATTTTGACCTATTGTTCATCTGGCATGTAGGCAGTATAGCATGCAGACTTAATGGTTCTGTTTTAAAGTGTT
The DNA here is from genome assembly GCA_020510985.1 of Pholidichthys leucotaenia. NCBI lineage: Eukaryota > Metazoa > Chordata > Actinopteri > Cichliformes > Pholidichthyidae > Pholidichthys > Pholidichthys leucotaenia. The sequence goes on along the minus strand of CM035843.1, from coordinate 42,221,518 downwards.
TATGACAATAAGAATAAAACCTATAACTCTATATAGAGTTATGCAAGGGTTTTAGGTGCAATTAGAAATGCACTCAGATGCTGGCCCACAACTCTCCTCTGCCTTCCCTGAGAAGCTCCCCCATCTTGATCAAGTCTTTCATTAAAAATGAGCAGACATTCGAAAATAATGCAAGGAAATTTGTGTCTGTTTGTTTTTAAAAGATGCAAACACTGGCTCTGTAGGATAAGGGGTAAAAGAAATCACCAGCAAACATTCAGGGACAGTTACTTTTTATCTCATAAACTGAGGAAAAATATTAATTGTGGCATGTACAACAATTTAGAAACTACGTGTTCCCATGTCTCACATTCTTTTTACGTGTTTTTACAAACTCTGATCTAAATAATCTCATGAGATATTTCAATAATTGTCATTAGGAAGTGTCAGCTGGTGCCATTGCCAAACCTTTTAACCTCTGACTCTTCAAACTTGTGCAAACACTCAGCAATCATGGGTTCCTCTAAGCAGCTGTGTAAGACATGGAAGGTTAGTTATTGATGCTGGTTGTGCAGGGGGAGGCTAAGACGAGAGCAGAAGAAGCATTTTCAGCCTGCAGTTTTCACAGTGCAAAATATAATTAAGAGATGGCAGTTGAGGAGAATTGTGGAGGCCAAGCTGGGCTCTGGAAAACAAAACTCTCAAAGAACTGCATGTAAATTAGTCACAAAATCAAATCAAAACCTTCATTTCACTGAAAGCTTGCAAGAAGAGTTAGCAAACTTGGTGGGGCAATACTCCACTGTGCAGCAATACTTGCACAAAAAGGCCTTCATGGGAAGAGTCTGTAAGAGAAAACCTTTACCTTCTTCCTCATCATAAATTTTCATTCTTCTAAGCGTAAGAAGTATAATATTTTAGTTAATTGCCTGTTGAGGCAGCGTGTCTGCTGCCCTCTTCCAGTTTGCTGCTCATTTTTCATTTTTTTCTGAGCAAAAGAAGTATAATATTTTAGTTAATCATCTGTTGGTGAAGGTAGTGTGTCCACTCCTCTCTCCCAGTTCTGCTGCTTATTTTTTTCTTTCAAAAAACAAACAAAACAAAAACAGGAGTATGAATGAATATGATACCACAAGCTTGGCACACTTATTTTTGGCCAGTTTCACCCATTCCTCTTTGCAGCACCTCTCAGGCTCCATCAGGTTTGATGGGAAGCATCGGTGCACAGCCATTTTCAGATGTCTCCAGAGATGTTCGATTGGATTCAAGTCTGGGCTCTGGCTGGGCCACTCAAGGACTTTCACAGAGTTGTCCTGAAGCCACTCCTTTGATATCTTGGCTGTGTGCTTAGGGTCATTGTCCTGCTGAAAGATGAACCGTCACCCCAGTCTGAGGTCAAGAGCACTCTAGAGCAGCTTTTCATCCAGGATGTCTCTGTAAATTTCTGCATTCATCTTTCCCTCTATCCTGACTAGTCTCCCAGTTCCTGCCACTGAAAAACATCCCCACAGAATGATGCTGCCACCTCTATTGGCCTGGTTATGAGTGGTGCCTGGGTTCCTCCAAACACGACACCTGGCATTCATGTCAAAGAGTTCAATCTTTGTCTCATCAGACTAAAGAATTTTGTTTCTCATGGTCTGAGAGTCCTTCAGGTGCCTTTTGGCAAGCTCCAGGTAGGCTGCCATGTGCCTTTTACTAAGAAGTGGCTTCCGTCTGGCCACTCTACCATACAGGCCTGATTGGTGGATTGCTGCAGAGATAGTTGCCCTTCTGGAAGGTTCTCCTCTCTCCACAGAGGAACGCTGGAGCTCTGACACAGTGACCATCGGGTTCTTCGTCACCTCCCTGACTAAGGCCCTTCTCCCCCGATCACTCAGTTTAGACAGCTGGCCAGCTCTAGGAAGAATCCTGGTGGTTCCAAACTTCTTCCATTCATGGATGATGGAGGCCACTGTGTTCACTGCAACCTTCAAAGCACCAGAAATCTTTCTGTACCCTTCCCCACATTTGTGCCTCGAGACAATCCTGTCTCAGAGGGCTACAGACAATTCCTTTAACTTCATGCTTGGTTTGTGCTCTGACATGCACTGTCAACTGTGGGACCTTATACAGACAGGTGTGTGCCTTTCCAAATCATGTCCAATCAGCTGAATTTACCACAGGTGGACTCCAATTAAGCTGTAGAAACACCTCAAGGATGATCAGTGGAAACAGGATGCACCTGAGTTCAATTTTGAGCTTCATAACAAAGGCTGTGAATACTTACATACATGTGATTTCTTAGTTTTTTATTTTTAATCCACCTTATTCCTGGGGGTGCCGCTGTAGGAACGATTATGGGTGGAGCTTCCGGTTTTGTCTGACGTAGTGTTAAAATCAGTCAATAAGAGTGGAGTAACAGGAGCATTTAAAATAGTGTTTTTAAAAGTTATTCAAATTCATTTTAATGTAAAGTCCACATACGTGTTTTGCACTCAAGTAGCAGCTAATTTCAGCTCTTCTAGTTTTTGTATTTTTAGAATGTTTTGGTGTAGTTCTGGTACTTGTTGCTGGTGTTCGTGGTTGTGCCAGACTGGATAAATGGAGACTTCTCACCACACGGTGACAGACGACATCCAAACATGGTGTTGTGGCGTACGTCTGCTCTAAGGTAAATTTGATTTTGTCCAACATATTTTAACAAAATGCAGCCGACTTTATTGCAGTGGGGACATGCTGGTCAGAATGCCCACTGCGTCATTATGAGTACAGGCAACGAGAAGTCATAAATCATGACTCTCTTTGTTTGGTGCGGCAAAGTCCCGGGAAAACCCCATGAGTGCCTGGTATCACTGGAAAGCTTAGAAGTCGTACTTTCTAAAAATACCTATGTTTCTGTGGAAGATGTAACTCCAACCGATCGAATGCTAGTTTTCATCCTAGCTAAAATATAAATAAATTGTCTTTTTCTGCGTCAGTTTTCGCGCATTTCCTACAAATTAAATATCATTTTGAAGGTCCTTCAATACAGAATATGGAAATAACATTATATCAGTTTTGAAAATGTCCTCAAAGTGACTCATTTTGCCAGCACGGGTCATTTGTTTACACTGTTAGCATCTTAGCAGCGGCGCTAACTAATGGAGCTACTGTCTACGAGGCCACTTTATAAGGTCATCTTGCCATCCCTCGATAGTCGTGGGAAGTGGTATGAATATGTTACTGTTTTGAGGTGCAAGAGGCCGTGTTCCCACATTTCTGATGCCGAAGTCATTGCTTTTTAACAAGGAAAAGTGTCCCATTTCAGTAGCAACCATATGTTCTAAATTAGTACTGGAAGTTGCTACCATAATTCACACAAGGCATCATGAGGCCTAGGAATGAGGTGGATAAATTTGGAAAAATCTCAAAAAAATCTTTTTTCACATTGTTATTATGATTAGATTAGATTAGATTAGATTCAACTTTATTGTCATTACACATGTATGAATACAAGGTAACGAAACACAGTTTAGCATCCAATCAGAAGTGCAAAGGACAGCAGTGCAGTATATACAGTAATTGACAGTATGTGCAATTTAAGCAAATATATGCAAATATATGCAGCAATGCAGAAAGTTAAGAGTACTGTTATGTGCAAATAATGTACAATAAGTTAGATGGGCAGTTATGTACAGGTGAGGATGGTAAAAGATGATGGTAAGAGAGTCAGCGGGGAACTAAGTTCAATAACGTGACAGCTGTTGGAAAGAAACTGTTCCTAAACCTGCTGGTTCTAGTCTGAAGGCTTCTGAAACGCCTTCTGGAGGGGAGAAGCTGGAACAGTCCACGAGCAGGATGGTTGGAGTCCCTAAGAATGCTGCGTGCCCGGCGCAGACATCTTTTCCTGTAGACGTCCTCTATAACTGGAAGTGGAGTCCCTGTGATGCGTTGGGCGGTTTTCACCACCCGCTGCAGCGCCTTATGGTCAGTGACAGAGCAGCTCCTATACCAGACTGTGACACAGTTGGTCAGGGTGCTCTCTATCACGCAGCGGTAGAAGTTGCCCAGGATGTCAGTTGACAGATGGTTCTTCTTCAGTGTCCTCAAGAAGAAGAGGCGCTGATGGGCCTTCTTGATCAGGCTGGTGGTGTTAACTGACCAGGACAGGTCCTCCGAGATGTGTTTCCCCAGGAGTTTGAAGCTGGGGACATGTTCAACAGCTATGCCATTGATATGGATGGGGTCATGTGTCTATGGAGTATTGAGTGTAGAATTTTGAGGAAAAAATGAATTTAATCCCTTTTGGAATAAGGCTGTAACATGACAAAATGTGGAAAAAGTGAAGTGCTGTGAATACTTGCACTGTATCGGAACGGGGCATGCACTGGGAGTGCTGTCGCCAGAGGACGCCATTTCAATTGCGGCGTCGGTGAGTCAGTTTAACACCTCAGCGGATGATCCAGCTTCACAGGCCTCGGCATCTGTAATAATCTGATTATGCTAATCTTAAAAATGTTCATCACATCTGAAATGATAATCCGATTTCTGATTTTTTTCCCTTTTTTTCTGGTTTATTTCTGAGGTCCATTGTGGTAATCCTGCAGGAACTGAGGGTCAGCAGTGGAGAGAACAAGCTGGACTCAAGATTTATAAAACTGATATTTGACTGAAATAACCACAATAAAAAAAGATTTAATGAATTGTTCTATTGATCGTGATGTTTTTAGCAGTATACTTTGCAAACTGAAACAAGCTAAATAAAAATATTGCATGTTTCCTGTTTATAGCTAGAAAAGCTGCATTTCAATGAAGTAGTTTTTTGAAAAAGATGACTTTTTGCAAGATGATTCCAAATGAGACTCATATTTATTACATGCAGAGTGAAACATTTTAAACTTGATTTAATATTGATGATAATGATTATAGTTTTTAAAATTAAATGACAAATCATGATTTTCAAATTTACTTAGATGCACTGGTACAGCTGAGATGAAGCTGAAGATGGAATCTGTTCTACTGCTGCTGAACATCATTGAGGGTCATCATCCTACAGTACAGGACTGTAGTCTGCTTTAGAACTTTAAAACTAAATGATACAAGGCAGAACATCTAATTATTTAGCTACATAATGGTCATAAATGATAACAGTAAACTTTTATATTTTATACTGCTCATGTAATTAAGAATATATTTTAGAACTGATATACATTTTTAAAATAATGACAATTTATCTATTTTGTCATTTTAATTTACCTTAATTTTACCTGCTGACTTTAACATGAGATAAAGTCTTATTTTATCTGGTCATGGTTCTTCGTCTGGTGAAGATTCTCCAGTAAAAGATAAAGAAAATCCAATAATAAAAAAAAAGATTAAAAAAAATTAAGTTCTCTCTGTCAAAAATGTTAGCAAAAAAACCTCAACTGGCAGCTGTCATGGTTGCTAGGCAACGGGGTAGTGCGTGGTTACACAAACATACGTCCTATCATAACGCATCCGTTTCATGGGCGAAAAGTAGGATACCAAACGCTCTCTGTGAGTCTGCACATTTATTAACATAAAAACAGACAAGCACGTGAACAAACAAAAACTAAATCATGAAGTGCAAGGCACTAACAAACAATTACAAAATGACGAAAGCTGGAGGAGAGTGGGGCTTGATGTCCAGGAGGACGGAAGCCAGGGAACACATGGCCAGGAGCGGAATCCAGCCGGAGCTCTCCCGAAGGCAGACATATTTTTCATGTCAGGTCAGGCACTGGTTTGCTTGCTACCGGATAACCATGAAAACCAGTACTACCTGTCTCATGGGTCTATGAAGCTGCAACACCTGAACTGAGACACAGACATTATTTCATTTGAAGACGCCAAGAAAAAGCAAGAAAACTGTGTGATTTATGAACAGATTTTGATGATGTTTTCAGGAAAGGTGTGTAATGGCACGGGGAACAGAGTACCGGCAGACAAGCTAAGGATGTCTTGCGAGGCATGTTACCCACACGGTATGTAAACACACATATTCAGGTCAGGTCAGGCATTGGTTTGCTTGCTACTGGAAAACCATGAAAACCGGTACTACCTGTCTCATGGGTCGGGCCGTCAGCGACTCAACCGGCATCTCCGTCCTTCCAAGGGCGTGGAGGGTCAAACTGGGCATCCTGGCAGAACTAAAAACAATATCTGTCACAGGTCTCTGGTGGACCACTCCCAGTTACACGGGGTGAGAAAGGACATCCTGCCAGATAAGCACATCTGTCGCAAGGTCTGTGGTGGACTGTGCCAGTCGGTGCATTGTGACATGCACTACACAAAGAGCAGAGATAAACAAACCTATCATCTGGTCAGTCACTGCAACAAATACTGGAGTCAGTTTGTCTTGGCCTGTCCTTGCCACTGATAATACCTCTATCTGCCAAGAACGTGCCGCTAGTCCAGCAAAAGCTAGCTATAATACTTTGCAAGCAGCTTCATGAAATGGTCAGTCAGAAAGCAACTCATACTGGCTCGAACGTCGCCTGGGTTAACAAGGTCAGGAGTTCCTGGCAGTGGAAGGCAAAGGACAGAGCTGCATGGAGGAATCTGATCAGACCTACATGAAACAGTTACTGTGAACACTTAACAGACCAGAAAATAACAAAAGGTGCTGTCAACATAAAAGCCCAACCAAAAAATCAAGACAGGAGTAAGACATAACGTAACCATGAAAATCAAAACCAAACATAACCGTGACCATGATAATAATAATAATAATAATAACCAAGAACTAATCACAGAAGACAATTAATGCAAATAATAACAAGGGAAGACACAAAGATATCAAAATAACACAAAGCGTGAGCATGGTCCCCAGACCATGCCCCAGTCATAACACTAGGATGGTACAGCCCACTGCTAAATGAGCTCCTCAGTGCATCCAGCATGTCCTGCATGGGGTGGGACTTGGACTCCAGCAAAGATGGCAGCTTATCCTCCTCTCTCCTATCTCCTCCACTGAGTCGAGGCGGCCCCCAGAACAAAGCTGTTTTTTTGATCAGTCTGTTCAGTCTCTTCCTGTCGGCTGCCGTGATGCTGCTGCCCCAGCAGACCACTCTAAACGTGATGGCTGATGCCACCACAGAATCGTAGAAGGTCTTCAGGAGTGCCCCCTGCACTCCAAAAGACCTGAGTCTCCTCAGGAGGTACAGCCTGCACTGCCCCTTCTTGTAGATCACGTTGGTGTTGTGTGACCAGTCCAGTTTATTGTTCAGGTGAGCACCCAGGTACTTGTAAGATGTCACAATCTCAATGTCTGTTCCCTGGATGTTTACTGGTGTTGTGGGGGGTTGTCCTCGCCTGTGGCAGTCCACCACCAATACCTACAGTGTATTAAGGAGTTTCTGTATTGGTCATATTGGTAATGTGGAAGATGTTTCAAGTGTTCTTAGCCTGCTACAGAGTGTCAATGCTGTTGAATCAGTGTCAGACAGTCATAACCGTCATTAATCTCTGCCCGAGTGCAGCTAATCTCAGAAACTGCAGATGGTGCCCCTAACTCAGACTCTGACCTCTTCCCCTGCACCACATGCACATGCAATCATATCCGTTAAAAATGTTCCAGGGCTTCACCGGACTCATTGCCTTTTTTCACACGTTTACATTTAACTCAGACTTGTTCTGGAGCCTGACACACTGAATTTGTCACGATTGAGACCTTCTCAAAATTGATTCACTCACACCTTGATGACAGGATAGGCTGCAATATTCATGCAGTTTTAATTTCTAGATCCATTTTTATATCTTTATTTTATCAAATAGACCCTACACACTAAATTATTATAGGCTTTAGCATGTCTGCATTTAACAACGAATTTGAACAGTAAAATCCCAATTCTTTTTTTGTTGTGATACTGGATTAAAATTTCAAACTGTGTTTCATGCTGTTGGTGCAATCATGCTCATTCCAGCAGTTTTCACTTATGAGGCAGAATTAAAATCGATGTGTATGAATCCATGGGATTTTCCATTGCTGAGAGCAGTGAAGCACAGCCTGTCACATGTGCTGTTCAGTTCAAAGTAAACACTCCTGATAGCAACCCAAACAACTGTTATACTGGCAACATGCACATGTATGAAGTAGATGACAACATATTTTTACCAGGTTATATCTTTTCAACACAAAATTACGTGGTGCTGTCAGACACTAAAGGCTGAGCAGGTTTTTGCTGAAGAAACCCAAAGGCAGAACAGTAGTGCTCTGCTGCCCCTCACTTTCATCACGCAGTGCACATCAGAGGATGGCAAAAGTGGCAGAGTCTGAAGTGAGTGAATGCCCACATCTATGTCAGATGTGGGTCTTACTTTGCCTTTGAAAAATTATCAGGAAAGTAAATTGATTTCCAAAGGTTTTCTCTAAAAATATCAGTGAGGTGGCTTGTCATATTATGTTATTTGTACATGGCAGGCGTGACGCTTTGAAACAGCTGTGGAGCAAAATGAATGCAAAGACTCAAGATGGTGTGATAATATTGCCACCTTCTTCAGTCTTTTCTAACTCAAGAAGATATCGGCACAAAACTGTCACTGGGAAGAACCAGAAAAAATGTGTTGTTGTTCCTCAGGCATGAAATTGTCTTTGCATTTTTAGGATGAATGTCCTCTGACAGATAAGTGACAATAGTCATGTTTGAAGTCCTGCAGTCAGAAGGTTTGGAGAGCAACTCTCATCATAAGCATGCATTCTTGGGCAGCTGCATTTGGGAGAGTATTTTCCTTTATGCAGCATATTTCTGCCAGACAGATGATAATGGATGAAAGCCCTGGAAAGTACAAGTGACATTTAGAAAGCAGTTTGTTCCATGATGAAAATGTAATAGCATGTCAGCTTTCTCACAGACTGCGGTGAGAATGTTTATTTAAGCCGCAGAATATATGTTCTTAATAGTGATTTAAAAAAAAAAAGCCTCACTTCTCCCTTTATCTTCATGTCTCTGTTTACCCCCCTTGCTTTTAAATGGTCTTCAAGCCTTTCCTCTCTACCTTCACCCATATCTCTGTGTGTCACTCTCTCTGGAGTCCTGAGTGGCCCCTCTGCCTGCTTTCAGCCCACATTTTGGTGACGCCGATGTCAAAACACATCAGCTGCACTCAGCACGGAGCTGTTTCAGTGCCACACAGGTCCGTAGCATGGCTCTGAAAATGCAAATCTCTAGCAGACCCCATCATCTCCCCCTAAAAACCGCAACATTAAAAGCTGCCCCTTCACCCAAAGAAATAAATGCATTGTTTTTGTAATCAGTTCCTGCCAGACTGCTCCAAGCTAAAAGAAGCAGAAATTGAACTCCAATAATGCCTATAAATGTGGTAATGTGTTTACTGAAGAATGATACGGCTCTAGATAGCAATAAACATAGCAACAAGACCCATGGAGACAAAAGAGGGTGATATGTACGTAAATGATAGTGGTATGTAGTGTTAAAACCTTAAATCAATCACTCTTGTTTAAACACACCGTTTGGTGCCCATTTAAACACGAGACAGTGCACAATGCTTTTGACAATCTTAGACTCACTGATGTCATCATCCCCACTTGATTTAGTGATATTAAATTTCTTGATGTACTCTTCAGTTTTTGTTGTTAGATCCATAAAAGAGAGAAACATCTGCAGATTTATAACCATCAATAACATCATAAAGCTGAATACAGAAACTGTTCATTGCATGTTGCTGTGCAAACAGTCAATCTCTTTTATAAGGAGAGTAAACCTGCTTGCCTCTTCTACTCTTGTTTATGTTGAAGGTCTCCATTTCACTTAACAAAAGTTATGATGTAAATAAACCCTCAAAAGTTCTATCAACAACAAAGTGCACACAAATACTTTAGCGTCATTGACTGTGTTTGATTGTGTGCATGAGCTATGTGACAGCTAACTAGCTAGATGTGATACTGTGCTTTGACTGGACATCATTGACAAGTGTAGCTTGGATTTTGCATGTCATAGTTTAGAATTTTATTATTAGTATCTACAATGTCCACATACATACATACATACTAGTCCATACCTGTGCATGCCCGTAGAAACCAAGTATAAGCATGTATTTCTGCATGCCCGTAGAAAGCAGGTGTAAGCAAGTACGTCAGCACTCGTTCAGTGATGCCTGCCTTTGATCTCTGATGGTGTCACATAAAGAGTGAAGTACGTGGCGGTAGTGCACCTGTAAGCTGGTTGCCAACCGCCAATCAAATCTAAAAGAAGAAGAAGACACCATAATCATAGACACTGTGACACACACACAGATTATAGACACCATATAGACACCATGTAAAGATCATAGGAACATCAGTCCTATGGTCTATATGAGGTCGACGTCATGTAGACATCATAGGAACATCATAGGCGGTCCTATGATCTTTTAGCGAGTCCTATGATCGTGGCACACTGACACACACACAGACAGCGATTTCTTGAATTAGACACAGACAGACAGACATACATACAGAGAGAGAGAGAGAGAAAGATACATACATGTGTATGTATGTATACACACAGTATATTTATATCATCATCATCATCATCATAGTCTGTCTGGGGCGACAATGACTGTTTCATGTAGGTCTGATCAGATTCTTCCACGCAGCTCTGTTCTTTGCCTTCCGCTGCCAGGAACTCCTGACCTTGTTAGCCCAGGCGATGTTCGAGCCGGTATGAGTTGCTTTCTGACTGACCATTTCATGAAACTGCTTGCAAAGTATTTGAGTACCGCTAGCTTTTGCTGGACTAGCGGGACATTCTTGGGAGAGAGAGGTATAACACATGGTTACAAAAATATTTTTTTTGTAAGTTGTCCATGTTTTTTCAACTGATTTAAGACAATTTTGCACCGCTGAATCCGAAAATGACATCCGTTTCTCTCAATCAGGTGCCAAGTAAAAACCTGTACTTACTTAGTACTTACTTAGTACTGTGCATGTACTTACCTTTATATAAAGGTAAGTACATGTAAATTGAATGTTGCATCATCATTGTTCAAAATTCAGAGAATTTCAAGACATAAAAGAATTTTGCATCATATAAAGCAAAAATACCCATACATGTAAACAAAAACATATAAAACAACATGTGGCCATAATTCAAAAAGTTGACCTGATTGAGCAAAACCAGTGTGATTTTTGGATTCTGCACATCAAAACTGTCCTAAATCAGCTAAAAAAAAACAACAACAAAAAAACTTAGACAATAAATTTGGTGTTGACCAGTGTTATCAGAGGCAAGGACAGGCCAAGACAAACTGACTCCAGTATCTGTTGTAGTGACTAACCTATAAAAACAACAACTACAACAACAAAAACCCTGCTATTTATGCTCACTGTGCATAGTGTTTGGGCATTACACCACCAGGTCCAGCTACAGAGGCATCTGCTCACAGTGTTTCCTATGAGATTCTTTAGTTAGTTAGTAAGCCTGAAAAAAAAAAATGCTGTAATCTTCAGTCAGATTAGCTTTGATAGAATTTGCACGTCATATCTGTCTACCTGCATGTTGTTGTTGTGTTATGATGAATAGTATGGTCTCTTCTTTCTTCCTTTCTCTCCCCCCCCCCCCCCCAACCAGTCGTGGCAGAAGACTGCCCCTCCATGAGCCTGGCTCTTCTTCTTCTTGATTTGATTGGCAGTTGGCAACCAGCTTACAGGTGCATTACCGCCACTGACTTGATTATCATCACTCTATATCTTTGTATGAGGAGCTCTTAAAAGGAGTTCTGAACAACTCCTTATGTGTGAAAAAATGATCCGTCCTTGGACTGTGTCCTCGGGGGCGTCAATAGCTGTGCCAGCCAGCTGGCCTGCCGCAGGTTTCTTCCTATAAGGGAGTGTTTTCTTCCCACTGTCGCCTAGTGCTTGCTCATAGGTGATCATCTGATCATTGGGGCTTTTCGCTGAATTATTTATGATTTGTGTTTATTTATTTAGCGCCTTGAGATGATCTTTTGTTGTGACTAGGCATTATACAAATAAAGCTGTTGAGTTAGCTTGACCTTTGCAAAGCTGCCTGTATACAACTGAAATATTTTGGATCAAGAAATTCCTTAGATAAATACACTTAATCCATTCTTATGATATTTTTATGTATGGCAAGGTCAGATATTTTCACAGAAAGAAAATGTACTTTCAGTGAGCATATAAGATGTATATTCAGTTTTTAGGAGGAGTAATCAGACTCTCCAAAATTATGCTTAGCATCAACAGATTTTCAACAATAAAGATAATTAAGTGAATGGGGCTACAATAGGCAGTTCTATATACTGTAGTACCTTACAACAGTAACAATAAATACATTTTAAAAATAGTAACTGATGATCAGTGAACTAGTTAATACTTATTATTGCACACTTAAGTAATGAGTAAGTAAGTAAGTAATGTATCTCTATACACATCTCTATGTATAGAGATAGACTAATATCTGCTATGAAAATTTTGTGTGGAAAGAGAGAGAGAGAGACAGAGAGATGTGATTTTTCAGCACACCTTTATTGTCACAGGTTCAACCGAAAAACACTTTGCAACTAAAAGAAGCAATGAAAAGTAAATGAATTCACTGACAAGAAATCAAAGACACGAGCAACTAAACCAAGAAAAGTAAAACAAAAACTTTCTTCTTACATCAGAACCACACCATAGGTAATTTTCCCCTCCTTAACACAACACAGGATGTGCTTAAAGCACCACATAGGCTCAAAAGTTCCAACATTTTGCATCAGATGATAGTAATTGTAACCAATCATTATTCGAGTCTTGACCATGCTTACCAGCATGTCTTTTACGTTACAATCCAGCATTTGTTCAATTTTCCTTTTCCTACTAACATAAATAGCCATTTTGGCCTGACCCAGGATGAAATTTAAAAGTTCACTTTTTTCTTGCTTCTCTGTCTATATGGAAAACCCAAGATAAAAATCGACAAGAGTTCACCAAACAGACAAAACAGCTTCCCCCAAAAAACAAACAACAATTGCAGTCTGTTACAGTCCAGAAATGTTGGAACACAGTCTCTTTCTGAGGACAAAATGGACAAGCCTCAACAGCATTTAGGTTTAAAATAGAGATAAAAGCATTTACAGCCCCAGCACCATGTAAAACTCACCATTGCAAGTCTCCAACCTTCTTACTGTAGTTAATGGTGGTTTATAGAGTACTCTCCAGGCAGGCCTCACCTCTGAACCCAAACCCAAGTGTTTCCTCCATGGTGTATCAGCTCGACCTTTTAATTTATTCACATTTAGAACTTTCACCAAGAGTCCATACATATTTTTTACCAGAAGAGTCACAAATGTTAATGTGTTCAGAGTTTAAAAACACACCAGTGCCATCTTTAAAATCAAGAGATAAAACACTAAAAAGAAAAGGCACATCAGCAGTTCGCACAGAGTTTTTGCAGTGTAAAACAATAGCAGAGTGCTCTTCTGCGGAGAGGCAGTCTCTCCAATCTTTCAGCAAGTTCATTATAACTCTGACTGAAGAAATCCCAAGAGCCGAGCACAGGGCAACAGCATTGTCCAGGTTAGGACCACATACAGTAAGTTCACCAAGTGTCCCAGCGTTGTAACCTTTGCAGAAAGGAACTTTTTTAAAACAGAAGGTCCTAAAACATTGCTCACATCAAAACGGGTCTCAAACACAAGTGGTTCCTTTAAAAGCCAAAAAGGTGACAAGGAAGCCTGAGGAGAGTTCTTTTTAAAAAGTCCCCAGATTTTAAAAGCACTTTGATACTCTAAAGTGGCCCTAGGTGTGAATGTGTGTGAATGGTCAAGGGATACCACCGTACCATGGCTGCTTCATCGATCCAGGTGGATGCCCTCAATTTCCCCTCTGGGGATCAATAAAGTATACAAAATAAAAATAAAAAATAAATAAAAATAAAAATAAAATTGAGGAAGTTCTGGGAGTTTTTGGTTCTTTACGTCCATTAAAAACAATGACTCCTCTAGTCCCAGCCCCCCAACAGCAAGCCAGGACAGCTCTGGCAACAGGTCTCCGCACAAGGTCGAGAGGGCCACTCAGCAGTTGCTGAATGAACTGCAGGCGAAAGACGGCCCCCCTGCTGGCCAGATGGATGAGCCCTTGACCACCTTCTTCCCTAGGTAAAAACAGGATACTCTGTGGAACCCAGTGAAGACGGTCCCGGAAAAAGTCCACGACTATAGATTGTATTCTGGCCAGCAAATTGGTTGGAGGGTCCAGACAAGACAGTCGATGCCACAGCAATGAAGCAATCAAGCTGTTAATGATTAAAACACAACCTCTGAAGGACAAGTTTGGCAAAATCCATTTCCATTTTTTTAATCTTCCTTCAACTTTTTCCAAAAAACACTCTCAATTTTTCCCAGTAAAAGTCTGATTTCCTAAAAACACACCAAGATATTTAAAACCACCTTGTGTCCACGAAAGGCCACCAGGTAGGGCAATTTTTTGTAGTCTACCCCCCATCACTACAGCTTCACTCTTACCCCAATTCACTCTCGCTGAGGAGCACTCACCAAAAAAATTAACAGTTCTTGAAAGGTAGTCTACATCATTTTGATTTCTTGTAAAAACAACAACATCATCAGCATATGCAGACACTTTAAAAACAGAGTCAGAGTTGGGGACTTTAAAACCAGTGAGGCCTTGCCTTAGTTTACAAAGGAGGTGTCACGCCGCGCCATTCATCAGCGGCGCCACCTGCTCACGCACCTGACAATCATCAGCGGCGAGGGATAAAGGCCGTCTCGCCCGGAGGCTCGGCCTGAAGCCGTCAGACTTCGTCCCTCACCGTTGTGAGCATACTTCTCTTCAGCATCACCTTTTTGGTAAGAAGATTGCTTACCTCTCTTCTTCAGTCTTCTCCCCTGTGCACAGGTGGATTCCCCAGCGGCGGACATCTCCACTCCATCGCCCAATCCTCGCTGCTGTACGGAGCTCTCCAGGTGGCTGTCTTCCGGGCTTCGCCCCCTTGTTGTGCCAGCTGTCCTGACCCACCAAGTAAGTCCTTCTCTCGCCATAAATCCCTCCTGTGTTGGTGTATGCCCGTCACCCTCTCCCTGTGCTCTCTCCATAGGGTTGCTCGGCTGTACGGTCACCTGCCTCTGTGCCTGGAGCAGACACCATCACCAACACATTTACATCCCGCAGACACGCACTCATTCACTCCTGCTGTTAATAAACTCTTTGAACTACTCTAAGCCTGTGTGTGTGCGTCTCCTGAGCCATGCGTTATGTCAGTACGGCTTCAGCAGAGCGGCTCGGCGGACGGCGGGCTCGCACACCGGTTTACCACTCTCGAGGCTAGAGTGGATCAGATTGCTTATCAACAGCAGGTTATCCTAAATCAATTATTAAACTTAACTAACCGGTTGGGCTGCTTAGATCCTCAACAGCCGTTCCCCCCGGCTCGTCAGGGTGGCGCGGCTCCTGCTGTTCCAGCGGCCGTCCAGCCGGCTCCAGTGGCACCGGTTCGGCTCACACCGATTCCGACCCCCGCCCGCTTTAGCGATAAGCTCGGCGGAGCGCGGGGGTTCATTATGCAGTGTGAGTCCGTGTTCCACCGTGTGCCCGGAGATTTTCCCTCGGATCACAGTCGGATTGGTTACATAGGGAATCTTCTGGAGGGGCGTGCGTTAACTTGGACCTACGCCGTAATGGCGAGGCCCAGTTATGCCACCCTCACCTATGACCAGTTCGTGAGGCGCTTTCTGGAGGTCTTTGACCATTCTCAAACCGAGACGGTCCAGGTCGATCGGCTTCTCGCTCTCCAGCAGGGAGGCCGGTCGGCAGCGGACTACTCGGTCGACTTCCGGGTAGCGGCGGAGGAATTGGGCTGGGAGGAACGCTCCCTCTGTGGCCTGTTCCTCCGCAGCCTCAATAGTGATCTGAGGGATGAACTGGCTGGACGGGATATCCCTGGGACGCTAGCGGAGCTGACATCCTTAGCGATAAGTTTGGATAACAGGCTGCGCGAGCGCTCCTCGGGGCGGAAGTCTTCTTCTTCTCGCCCTCGTGGAGTCTCGCCGCACCTGTTCCAAGCTCGCCCCCTGGCGGCGCCGCCAGCATCGTGCCCCGAGGAGTCGGAGCCGATGGGGACGGGCTGGACCAAGCTTTCCCCTGCGGAGAAACAACGCCGCCGTGAGCTGGGCCTCTGCATGTATTGCGGAGGTGACCAACACACTGTGGAGCGTTGCCCGCGGAAAGCCAGTCGGCGGGGTCCGCGAATCGCTGTAGGGAGCCTCGCGGATCCCAACCGGTTAGACACTCTCACTCAATTAAAGCTGCCCATCCGTTTTTGCCACAATCCCACTGGGCACCTCACCCACGCACTGGTGGATTCGGGCGCAGAGGGCAGCTTCATTTCACAAGGCCTGGCAACCCGATTGGGCATCCGCTGTCAGGCATTAAAACACCCCATCTCCCTGGTCCATCTCTCCCGTGCCTCCCTTGGGAGAGTTTCTCACCAAACCATGCCTGTCCCAGTCATCATCTCAGGGAACCACCGGGAGGAGATGGTATTTTACGTCCTGCCCAACTCTGTGTCGCCCGTCATCCTGGGGTATCCCTGGCTACGCCTCCACAACCCTGTCCTGGACTGGAGGTCCGCTGGGGTATCGGCATGGAGTACCTTCTGTATGGGCACCTGCCTTCAGTCCGCTGCCTGCTCCCCATCCGCGGCTCCCCCTGTGGCGGATACAGCACCTCCGGACCTGTCACTGGTGCCTCCAGAATTTCACGACCTGGGTATGGTATTTAGTAAATCGAAAGCTATGTCTCTTCCCCCGCATCGACCATATGACTGTGCCATCAATCTCCGCCAGGGGGCTCCCCTGCCATCTGGTCGGCTCTACAGCCTGTCGGCGCCAGAGAAGGAGACCATGAATACATACCTGAAGGAATCACTGAGCGCTGGGATTATTCGCCCATCGTCGTCGCCCGTGGGGGCAGGGTTTTTCTTTGTCGGGAAAAAGGACGGATCCCTCCGCCCCTGCATAGACTACCGAGCGCTAAATGACATCACTGAGAGGGACCGTTACACCCTGCTCCTCATGGACACTGCCTTTCACTCCCTCCAGGGGGCGACCTGGTTTACCAAGCTGGATTTACGCAGCGCTTACCACCTCGTCCGGATCCGGGAGGGAGATGAATGGAAGACAGCCTTCCGTACCCCGAATGGCCACTTTGAGTATCTCGTCATGCCGTTCGGGCTGACCAACGCTCCTGCCGTCTTTCAGCGCCTCATTAATGACGTCCTCCGGGATTTCATCGGCCTTTTTGTGTTCGTCTACCTGGATGACATCCTTATCTTCTCCAGGTCCAGGGACGAGCACCAGGTCCATGTGAGGCGGGTCCTCCAAAGACTGCTGGAGAATCGTCTGTACGTGAAGGCTGAGAAATGCGAATTCTACGCTAGGACCACATCCTTCCTGGGATTCATCATCGCTCAAGATCAGGTGCTCCCAGACCCAGAGAAGGTGAAGGCGGTGGTGGAGTGGCCTACTCCCGCATCCCGGAAGCAGGTGCAACAGTTTGTTGGCTTCGCCAATTTTTACCGCCGCTTTGTCCCAAATTTCAGCTCGATCGTCGGACCGCTGACCCGCCTCACGTCCCCGAAGGTCCCGTTCCGGTGGACTGAAGAGGTCGCTGCTGCCTTTAGGGCGCTGAAGGCGGAGTTCTCCTCCTCCCGGGTCCTTCGCCAGGTCGACCCCGCGCTGCAGTGCATTGTGGAGGTGGACGCATCGGACACGGGAGTGGGAGCAGTGTTATCCCAGCGGTCACCTGACGATGGCGCCAAACGGCCGTGCGCCTTCTTCTCCCGGCGCCTGTCCCCGGCGGAGAGAAACTACGATGTGGGGGACAGAGAGCTCCTGGCCATTAAACTCGCCTTACAGGAGTGGCGCCACTGGCTAGAGGGGGCGGACCTGCCGTTTGTGGTCCTGACGGACCACAAGAACTTAGAGTACTTACGATCTGCCAAGCGCCTGAATGCCCGCCAGGCGCGCTGGTCTTTGTTCTTCGCCAGGTTCCGCTTCTCAATCACCTTCAGGCCGGGCTCCAAAAACGGCCTGCCTGACGCCCTCTCTAGGCAGTTCACCCCCGTGGAGGCTGAGGAGACGCCCCACACTATCCTGCCCAGGTCGTGCGTCCTCGGTGCCATCTCTTGGGACATTGAAGACAAGATCCGGAAGGCGCAGGAGGTGGAACCTGATCCTGGCGGCGGACCGGAGGGAAGACTGTTCGTCCCATCTGCGGTCCGAGGAGAGGTCATCCACTTGCTCCACACCTCCCGGCTCACCTGTCATCCCGGCACCTCTCGGATGATCAGCCTCCTCCAACGGTCCTTTTGGTGGCCAGGCCTGCGGAGGGATGCAGCCCGCTACGCCCGGGCTTGCCCAATCTGTGCCACCAGCAAGTCGGGAAATGCCCCCCCAGCGGGTCTGCTCCAGCCTCTGCCCGTCCCCGGCAGGCCCTGGTCGCACATCGCACTGGATTTCGTCACCGGACTCCCCGTTTCCAACTCCTTTGACACCGTCCTGACCATCGTGGACCGTTTCTCCAAGGCGGCGCACTTCATCCCCCTGCGAGGTCTCCCTACTGCCCTGGAGACGGCGGGCCTCCTCGTCCAACACGTGGTCAGGCTGCACGGGATTCCGGTGGACGTGGTCTCGGACCGGGGCCCCCAATTTTCATCCGAGGTTTGGAGATCTTTTTGTAACGCCATCGGAGCCAAGGTGAGCCTCTCCTCCGGCCATCACCCCCAGTCTAACGGGCAGTGTGAGAGGACCAATCAGGAGCTGGAGGCTGCGCTCCGCTGTGTTACTAGATCCAAGCCGACGTCCTGGAGCAACCATCTCGCCTGAGTGGAGTATGCCCACAACACCGCCCGCTCTTCTGCAACGGGGATGTCCCCCTTCAAGGCGTCCCTGGGTTACGACCCCCCGCTGTTTCCAGCGCAGGAGAACGAGGTAACTGTCCCCTCTGTTAGGGCGCACCTTAGGCAGTTCTGCTCCACCTGGGCTGCCGCGTGTCATGCGCTTTTACGCACAGCGGAGCGCAACAGGACCGTGGCGGACCGGCACAGAAGACCTGCCCCGGTGTACAGAGTTGGGCAACTCGTGTATGTGTCTACCCAGGACGTCACATTAAAAGGCGAGAGGAGGAAGCTGGCACAGCGATTCATGGGTCCCTTTCCCATCACCCGGATCATCAACCCGGTGGCTGTGCGCGTGGCTATTCCCCCCTCCCTCCGCATCCATCCCACTTTCCATGTGTCGAGGGTGAAACTGGCAGTCACTGACCCCCTTTGCCCTCCTCCTGCAGCGCAACCCGCGCCCCGGATGATTGGTGGCCATCCGGCCTGGTCCGTCTCCTCCATCCTGGACTCCCGGCGCCGAGGTCGTGGGTTGCAATACTTGGTGGACTGAGAGGGCTATGGGCCCGAGCATCGACAATGGGTGCCCCCGTCGTTTGTGTTGGACCCATCGCTCATCGCGGACTTCCACCGAGCGCACCCGGATAAGCCATCGCCAGGAGGCGCTGCTAGAGGGGGGAGTACTGTCACGCCGCGCCATTCATCAGCGGCGCCACCTGCTCACGCACCTGACAATCATCAGCGGCGAGGGATAAAGGCCGTCTCGCCCGGAGGCTCGGCCTGAAGCCGTCAGACTTCGTCCCTCACCGTTGTGAGCATACTTCTCTTCAGCATCACCTTTTTGGTAAGAAGATCGCTTACCTCTCTTCTTCAGTCTTCTCCCCTGTGCACAGGTGGATTCCCCAGCGGCGGACATCTCCACTCCATCGCCCAATCCTCGCTGCTGTACGGAGCTCTCCAGGTGGCTGTCTTCCGGGCTTCGCCCCCTTGTTGTGCCAGCTGTCCTGACCCACCAAGTAAGTCCTTCTCTCGCCATAAATCCCTCCTGTGTTGGTGTATGCCCGTCACCCTCTCCCTGTGCTCTCTCCATAGGGTTGCTCGGCTGTACGGTCACCTGCCTCTGTGCCTGGAGCAGACACCATCACCAACACATTTACATCCCGCAGACACGCACTCATTCACTCCTGCTGTTAATAAACTCTTTGAACTACTCTAAGCCTGTGTGTGTGCGTCTCCTGAGCCGTGCGTTATGTCAGGAGGGGCTCGATAGCAAGAGAGTACAGCATACCGGAGAGGGGGCAGCCCTGTCGAACCACCCCTCTCAACTTTGAAAGGAGCACTCAAACCACCATTAATCTTAAGAATACTCTCAATGTCTCTATACAAGGCTTGGATCCTGGCGATGAACCCTGAGCTGAAACCAAAGGCTTCTAGTGTCTGCCAAAGGTATGGATGTTCAACTCGGTCAAACGCCTTTTCTTGGTCTATTGAAATGAGACCAAGTTCCTTGACCAATGAGCTGGAGAGGCCCAAAACATCACAAATTAAAAAAATGTTGTCTGTAACCAACCTACCAGGTACACAGTAGGTCTGGTCTACATGTATAACCTGCTCCATCACCTTCTTCAGTCTGGTAGCCAACACTTTGGAGAGAATTTTGTAGTCAGTACAGAGGAGGGTCACTGGATGCCGGTTTTTAATGTCTTTCAAGTCACCTTTCTTGGGAAGGAGGGTGAAGACTGCTCTCCTACAACTTAGGGGCAGATGACCCTTCTGTAGACTGTCAGACAATACTTCCAGCAAGTCCTCACAGATCTCAGACCAAAACGTCCTGTAGAACTCTGATGGTATCCCTGGTGCTTTTCCACACTGAAGAGATTGGACAGCCACTGCTAGTTCTTGCAGAGTGATCTCGCTCTCCAGCTCTGCATTCATACTAGCCATCACCTTCAGCAAGTTGGTCAAAAAATGACTCAGCACATGCGGTTTCTCAACAAATTCTTTCTTAAAGAGATCTTTATAGAAAGCAGCTGCAAAGCAACGGATCTCTGCAGACTCATGGATCAGCCGCCTGTCTTCGGAGCTGAGAGAGTGGATCATCCTCCTCTGACCATTCTTCCTCTCCAAACCAAAGAAAAAATGAGATGGAGCATGCATTAGCGCGACATTCTGGAACCTACTGCGTACCACAGTGGCCCTAGTGGCCACGCCCAGTAAGTCAGTTAAAACAGACTTTTTGCCATTGAGGGCCTCAAAATGTCCTCTTTCTCCAGTGGAGCCTGCCAAAGACTGCAGCTCCACTATTTCTCTCTCCGGGTCCCTGACAGACCTGGCCAAGTCTCCAGAGACATTGTGAGTATACTGTAGGCACAGATTCTTTATTTGACTCTTCCCTACATCCCACCACTGCTGCAAAGAACTAAAATTTGATTTTGTTAATTTAAAATTACTCCAAAAAAACAAAAGCAGTTTTAAAACTATTATCTGATAAAAGTGATGTGTTAAAATGCCAGTATGCACTACTGCACTTTATATTCTTGATAAAAACACAACACTGGACCAGAGAGTGATCTGTAAAGCCAACAGGGACTATAAAAGCACTTCTAAAAACGCTGAAATGGTGCTTAAAACTGTAAACTCTATCTAGTCTAGCTAAGGACAGAATATTGTCCTTGCTATGGCTCCACGTGTACTGTCTAGCCTTGCCATGAAAATTCCTCCACACATCACACAGATCATGAGCTTCTATAAGACCCTTTAATTCAATTCAACTTTATTTATATAGCGCCATTTCACAACAACAGTCATCTCATAGCACTATCAACTGTAGGGGGGACCCCCACAGCTGCAGAAAGACCCCAGCAATCAGGCAACCCCCCGCGAGCAAGCACCTGGCGACGGTGGAGAGGAAAAACTCCCCTTCAACAGGAAGAAACCTCCAGCAGAACCAGGCCCAGGGAGGGGCAGTCATCCGCTGCGACTGGCTGGGGGGTGAGGGGACAGAGAAGAAGAAAAGAACAGACATGTAGAGAGCAAACAGCACGATGGGGACTCAATCTATGGGAGAGAACAAACAAATGTTAATGACCAGCAGAAAAAAAAAAATATATATATTTCATAGAGAGTGAGGAAAGGAGTGAGGCCCAGTGCATTACTGGAGGTCCCCCGGCTGACTAAACCTATTAGCAGCATAACTAAGGGAGGGTTCAGAAACACATGATCCCTCCCTAATTATAGGCTATATCAAAAAGGTAGGTTTTAGCCCTATTCTTAAAAACAGAGATCGAGTCTGACTCCCGAATCCAGATTGGCAGCTGATTCCACAGGAGAGGAGCTTGATAACTGAAGGCTCTGCCTCCCATTGTACTTTTGGAGATTCTAGGTATTACAAGTAATCCTGCATTTTGGGAGCGTAGTGCTCTGTTAGGATGATACGGTAGTATCAGATCTTTTAAATAAAAAGGAGCCTGATTGTTTAGAGCTTTGTAAGTAAGAAGAAGGATTTTAAACTTAATTCTAAACTCAATGGGAAGCCAATGAAGGGAGGCCAGAACCGGAGAGATATGATCTCTCTTTCTAGTACCTGTTAAAACTCTTGCTGCAGCATTTTGGATCAGCTGAAGACTTTTTAAAGATGTTTTAGGACAGCCTGATAATAAAGAATTACAATAATCTAATCTCGAGCTAACAAAAGCGTGGATCAGCTTCTCAGCATCACTCTGAGACAAGATGCTCCTAATCTTGGCAATATTACGCAAATGATAGAAGGCAGTCTTAGAAACAAATTTAATATGTGAATTGAAGGACAAATCCTGATCAAAAATAACTCCAAGGTTCCTCACAGAGCTATTAAGAGAAAGAGTAACTGCATCCAAACTGAAAGTTTGATTTGGAAAGGAATTTCTAAGGTTTTTTGGACCAACAAGAATGACCTCAGTCTTATCTGAATTTAATAGCAGGAAATTACAAGTCATCCAAGCTTTGATTTCCTTAAGACAGGCTTCTAACTTGGCTAATTGATTAGTATCATCTGGCTTCATTGACAGGTATAATTGTGTGTCATCTGCACAACAATGAAAATGTATACAGTGCTTTCTAATAATGTTGCCTAACGGAAGCATATATAAACTAAAAAGAGTAGGGCCTAGCACAGATCCCTGTGGAACTCCATGACTAAGCTTTGAGCTGAAAGAAAACTCATCATTTACATGAACAAACTGGAACCTATCAGATAAATAAGATCTAAACCACTGCAACGAAGTTCCATTAAGTCCAACATAGTGTTCTAATCTATCAAGTAGAATATTATGATCAATAGTATCAAAAGCTGCACTAAGATCTAAAAGGACAAGTACAGAAACTAGTCCATTATCAGATGCAATGAGGAGGTCGTTGGTGACCTTCGCTAAGGCTGTTTCAGTACTATGATGGATTCTAAACCCAGATTGAAACTCTTCAAGTAAACCATTTCCCTGCAGGTGATCAAATAATTGCGTAGCAACAACTCTTTCTAAGATTTTTGAAATGAAAGGGAGATTAGAGATTGGTCTATAGTTAGCTAAAGCTCCTGGATCTAGCGTTGGCTTTTTGAGTAAGGGTTTAATTACAGCCGTTTTAAAAGCCTGCGGTACATGGCCTAAAGTTAATGAAGAATTGATTATATGAAGAAAAAAGCTACCAATAAGTGGGAAGACTTCTTTAAATAACCTGGTAGGAATAGGGTCTAAAAGACAAGTTGAAGGTTTGGATGAGGAAACTATTTTGTCTAACTCACAAAGGTCGATTGGAGTAAACTCATCAAGACAGACATCAATAGAAGGAGTTGTAGTAGTTACAGTATTTAAGTTAACTGTGGGAAGAATCTGATTGATTTTATCTCTGATGGATGAAATTTTATTATTGAAAAAGTTCATAAAGTCCTGACTAGTAAGCTCTAAGGGGATGCTAGGATTGACAGAGTCCTGACTCTTTGTCAACCTGGCTACAGTACTGAAAAGAAACCTGGGATTATTCTTGTTCTCTTCTATTAATGCAGAGTAATAACTCGTTCTAGCTTTTCTAAGAGATTTTTTATAAATTAAAAGATGATTTCTCCAAGCTAATGGAGTGCACAGTGCAGAGCAATGCTCTGCACTGTGTGTTCATATATTCATATATTTATTCCATCCAGCTACAATGCTCTGCACTGTGTGTCTGTGTGTGTGTGTGTGTGTATATATATATTTTATAGTAATATGTACATATGTATATTAGCTGCTCTTGCTTGCTTGTTTTTTCTTGCCTTCTGATTGTTGCTCTGAGTGTTGCTATCCCTGTGCTGTTGCAATCCTGGAATTTCCCCGTTGTGGGACTAATAAAGGCTTATCTTATCTTATCTTAAATAGATTTCATCTAAATTAGTAGAGCGCCATTTTCTTTCTAATTGACGAGTCTTCTGTTTTAAGGTACGAGTTTCTGTGTTGAACCAAGGAGTTAAAAATCTCTGATTAGACTTTTTCTTTTTTAAGGGGGCCACCAAGTCTAGAGCCTGATGCAAAGAAGCTGAAACACTATCCACCATGTTATCAATTACAGAAGGAGCAAGCTGTCTATAGCTTATTTCCGTTGTGTTGACACATGGCATAGAGGAAACAATCTGCATAAATTTGGAAACAGCATCATCTGAGAGGCATCTACTGTGATAATATTTTTCTTTAGGAGCCAAATAGTCAGAAATAGTAAAATCAAAGGTTAACAAACAATGGTCTGACAGTACAGGGTTATGAGGAGACACTACAAGATTTTCTATTTCTATGCCATATGTCAGAATAAGGTCCAATGTATGGTGGAGGTAATGAGTAGAATTTCCTACTTTCTGAGAAAACCCAATCGAGTCTAATATTGAATTAAAAGCCACATTAAGGCAGTCACTATCTACATCCACATGTATATTAAAGTCCCCTACTATAATTATTCTATCAGATTTCAGCACTAAATCAGCTAAGAAATAAGCAAATTCGGATAAAAATTCTGAATAGGTTGATGGGGGACGATAAACTATGGCAAATAAAATTGGGTTTAACCTGAAATTGCTAAAGTGCCCAACACTGAGGACCAGGCCCTCAAAGGAATTATAACATGTTTTTTGCTTTACATTAACTAGTAATTTGGAATGGTAAATTGTCGCTACTCCTCCTCCACGACCAGAACTTCTGGGATTTTGACAGTTTAAATAACCAGAGGGAGTTGATTCATTTAAACCAACATAATCCTCTTGCCCTAACCAAGTCTCTGTAAGGGAAATTAAATCAATCTGATGATCAATTAACAGATCATGGACTAACAGAGACTTGGGAGTTAGAGACCTAATATTTAATAAACCACATTTAATTTTTAAATTATGAGGAGGAACAGAGGCCAAATCATTCAGTTTAGAGGCTTTATGTTTAATTTGAGTTTTACCAATATTTTGCTTTATCACTTTGGGACGCTTATACATTATATTTTTATTTACTTTGGAGGGAGCAGACAACGATTCTCTGATGGGGAAGACAGGGGCTAAGCTGAGGGGTGGCGGATGAAGAGGAGCTGCAGAGAGGTGTGTAAGACTGCGACTCTGCTTCCTGGTCCCAACTCTGAGTAGTCACGGTTTTGGAAATTTGGATAAAAAAGATGCCAGATTGTTAGATAAATGAGAAGCACCATCCAAAGTGGGATGAATGCTGTCTCGTCTCATAAGACCAGGTTTTCCCCAAAAAGAGCTCCAATTGTCAATGTAGCCCACGTCATTTTTAGGACACCACACAGACAGACAGCGGTTCAAGGATGACGAGCGACTAAACATGTCATCACTGGTCAGATTGGGGAGGGGCCCAGAGAACACTACAGTGGCAGACATCGTTTTTGCAAACTCACGCACCAATTCTATATTAAGTTTCGTGACTTCCAACTGCCGGAGACGGATGTCATTAATGCCGGCGTGAATAACAATTGTGGAGTATTTACAGTTACTTTTAGCCAGCATTTTTAAATTTGACTCGATGTCGCCTGCTCTGGCCCCAGGAATACATTTGACTATGGCCGCTGGAGTCTCTAGGTTCACGTTTCTGACTACAGAGTCGCCAATGATCAGAGTTTTTTCCTCAGCGGGTGTGTCGCTGAGCGGGGAAAAACGATTAGAAACGTGAACAGGTTGGTGGTGAACCGGGGCTTTGCGACTAGGCTTTAGACTTTAGGCTTTAGACTAGGCTTTAGACTTCCCTTGGATGCAGCATGTGGCTCTGGGTGATTCCTGTCCATAAAAGGATTTTCTGTACAATTAAAATCACCTCCCACAAATAAAAAGTCATCATTACTGCAATTTTTGATCGTGTCATTTAAAATATTTAAAAAGGGCAATCTTTCTGTGCCTACGGTTGGAGCATACACATTTATAAAAACAACTTTCACATTCTCAAAAACAGCTTGAACTTGTAAAATGTGGCCTGCAATTATCTCAATGTCATAAGAAAGTGGAGTAAAATCTCGAGAAAATAAAATACCCACTCCACCACTACTGCTATTTTTGTGACTAAGAATAATTTCCCCTTGAAATTCCCTCCTCCAGTCAGCAGCATTGTCCTCAGAACTATGAGTTTCCTGAACAAACAGAACATTAATTTTCTTACATTCTGCAAGAGTAAAAGCACACGCTTGCTTGGACATTTCTCTTGCTCCATTGATATTGAGTGTGCTACAATTAAAACTACACGTGTATAAGAGGGCAAAGCCAATACAACAGAAAAGAAAGAATGAGCAATAAAAAATTAATCATCCTGGGCAATTTGGTTCTTAACTTTTAGTACAAACTTTTTTAGTCTGTAGATCTCCTGATCAGTGAAGCTTTCCTGCTCAAGCTCTCCCCTATTTTTCATGTAGGCCCGAGCAGAGTCAACAAAACATTTTAGGTCAGGGAAAAATGTTTTCAACTTTATCCATTCTGGATCCCTTAGTGTCCTGCAAAAACTTCTGTATTTTTGTGAAGGGGTAACCACCTCCACTGGCCCCATCAACACTTCTTTCACCATCGCTCTCTATCTCAGACCCAGCATAAGAATCTGGTTGAGATAGAGAAGCCTCAGAACTTTCTTTGACAACCCTTTTCACTTTACTCCTCTGCTGCTTGTTTTCCAAATTCTTCCGTTTGACTGAGTGACAGTGAGAGGATGCTTGAGAAATGGAGACATGTAGTGGTACCAATTTTCAAGAACAAGGGTGATGCTCAGTGCTGTAGTAACTATAGAGGCATAAAGTTGATCAGCCACACTATGAAGATATGTGAAAGAGTTGTTGAAGCCAGGTTTAGAAGAGAAGTCACAATCAGTGAGCAGCAGTATGGTTTCCTGCTGAGAAAGAGATAAGATAAGATAAGATAAGACTTTATTAGTCTCCAGAGTACTACAGATGCAATGTTTGCTTTAAGAGTGTTGATGAAGAAGTATAGAGAAGGTCAGAAGGAGTTGCATTGTGTCTTTGTGGATCTTGAGAAAGCATACATTATGACAGGGTGCCAAAAGAGGAAGTGTGGTACCATATGAAGAAGTCAGGAGTGACAGAAGTATGTGAAGGTGGTGCAGGACATGTATGTATGATGACAGCGAGACGGTGGTGAGGTGTGCTGTAGGAGTGACAGATGGATTTGAGCCCCTTCTTTTTTGCCATAGTGATGGACAGGCTGACAGACAGGTCAGGCAGGAGTCTCCATGGAGCATGATGTTTGTAAATGACATTGTGATCTGTAGTGAGAGTAGGGAGCAGATGGAAGAGAACCCCGAGAGGTGGAGTTTTGCACTGGAGAAGAGGAATAAAGTCAATAGAAGCAAGACAGAATGCATGTGCATGAATGAGAGGGAGGCAGGTGTAACAGTAAAGATGCACGGAGTAGAGGTAGTGAAGGTAGAGGAGTTTAAATACCTGGGACCAACCATCAAAAGTAATGGAAAATGCACAAGAGGTGTGAAGAAGAGAGTGCAGGCAGGGTGGAGTGGGTGGAGGCAAGTGTCGGGGGTGACAATGTGACAGAAGGATAGTACACACAGCACTGGAATGTCTCGTCGCGTCAGGGAATTATCTTGTCCGCTTTTGTTTGTTTTTGTTGATTTTGTTTTTAATTTTTGTCTCTTTTTGCTGATATTGGTTTTTACTTGGTGTTGGCTTGGTGTTGGCCTAGCGGAAAAGCCCGATAGGACGCGTGGGTGGGTCTGACCCCCAGCTGGGCTGTTTTACCAGGCTAGGCTAACCTGCTAACCTGTTTTTAGCCTTTTTAGCTGTTTTTAGCTAACCTGTTTTTAGCTGGTTAGCTATCCACCTCTCGTCTGGAACGTCATGGCTCCATCCCTGACGTGTACCAGCTGTGTGTCCCTCATAAGGAAGGTCTCTGAGTTGGAAGTGAGACTCTCCAACCTTTATAAGATTCGGGAGGCTGAAGACCACCTCGACACCATCATTCTCGGGCGAGCATCGGCCCCGGCTACCGACTCAATTCAATTCAATTCGATTTCAATTCAACCTTATTTATATAGCGCCATTTCACAACAACAGTCATCTCATAGCACTTTCAACTGTAGGGGAAACCCCCACAATTGTAGAAAGACCCCAGCAATCAGGCGATCCCCTATGAGCAAGCGCTTGGCGACGGTGGAGAGGAAAAACTCCCTTTTAACAGGAAGAAACCTCCAGCAGAACCAGGCTCAGGGAGGGGCAGTCATCTGCTGTGACTGGCTGGGGGGTGAGGGGATAGAGAAGATGAAAAGAACAGACATGTAGAGAGCAAATAGCATGATGGGGACTCAATCAATGGGAGAGAACAAACAGATATTAATGACCAGCAAAAAAAAAAAAACCAAAACATTTAATTGAGAGTGAAGAAAGGAGTAAAGCCCAGTGCAATTATTGGAGGTCCCCCGGCTGTCTAAACCTAGTAGCAGCATAACTAAGGGAGGGTTCAGAGACACATGATCCCTCCCTAATTGTAGGCTATATCTAAAAGGAAGGTTTTAACCCTATTCTTAAAAACAGAGATCGAGTCTGACTCCCGAATCCAGACTGGCAGCTGGTTCCACAAGAGAGGAGCTTGATAACTGAAGGCTCTGCCTCCCATTGTACTTTTGGAGATTCTAGATATTACAAGTAATCCAGCATTTTCTTCTTTCTTCTTTCTTTTAAATAAAAGATTCAACTCACAGCTGGCGGAGACGGCTACCTACCTGGGTGAGTTCAACGCATCTCTGCCCACTTCTACTCCTGCTCCGGCCTCTTCAGATGTCCAGGACCACAGCAATAATTACTGGCTTCATCTTGGGGCTAAACCCAAAGCCCCGGTTGGTTGTTCTCATCATCGGTGCGTGCCCTGGACCTTGGTTGGACCAGCTAGCGGTCATCGTCGATCGACCAGACAGGGCCGCGCCGCTTCTCTTCCCCTGCTCTTGAAAAATAGATTTGACATCCTTTCTCTGGATGATTTTCCCCACCTGGACACTGGCCGTCTGCCCATGGACGCCCCTCCTCCTCCTTCCTCTCCTTCAGCGGCGGCTCAAACCCGCCAACCCCGGATTAAGACTACTCTAGGTGTGCCAAATTACACACCAGCTCCAAATAGAAGAGAGGGCATCACCCCGCCTTCACAACAACACCATCGACAAAATTATTCACCACGTCAGAAACCACCAACAAAGCCCCCCCAGACGACACTGGTAATTGGTGACTCGATTATGAGGAACGTCAGAAGCAGGTACTGTGTGACAAAATTTTTTCTTGGGGCTAGAGTGTCTGACATTGACGCTCTTACCCCTGACCTACTAAATGAATACCCCCACGTTAAAACTGTCATAGTACATGTTGGATGCAACAACATCCCAGATGAAGCATCAGACATCTTAAAGAGTGACTTCAGGAGCCTTCTGTCCACTCTTACGAACTGTGGCAGACGTGCGTTTATCTCTGGGCCTTTGGCACCTTTCAGATGAGGTTGTAATTATTTTTTTTTTTTTTTGGTTACTTATTTGTACCCGTAGGTAGATTTGGTTTGCAGTCTGGTGACAAGCCACCGGCTGCTGGTCGCTGCGTGCGCGAGCGCCCTAAACCTCGATGTTTTTGGTGTGCGGGAGGAAACCGGAGAAATCCCGGAGTAAACCCGCGCAACACGGGGAGAACATGCAAACTCCACACAGCTCACTGTTGGTCGGGGGCTGGGATCGAACCCACGATCTCATGATCCCCGCGGTCCCCCGGCCGAGGGTAAAACTGTGCTGTCACAGTGCTAAACCACTGCACCACCGTGCAGCCCATTATAATTATTTTAGCAGAACTCTCAGTCTTAATACCTGGTTGTGTTCTACATGTTCTACTTTTAACACTGGTTTTGTAGACAATTTTAACCTGTTTTGGAACCGCCCTTCACTTATGAGGCCAGACGGCATCCATCCAAATAGACTTGGTGCAAGTGTTTTAAGGGACAATCTGTTCTATTCCATTCAGCATTTTTTAGTACAATGACTGAAATTTGGTGTGTTAACTCACTCTGAAGTTCATGGGTCTGCCAACCAGCCCTTTTTTGGTTTTGTTTCCACTTCTCATATTAATCCCATTAATCCAAATAATCCTCATTGTTTGGATCAGTCTTCGATTTATAACCCTACA
Source organism: Pholidichthys leucotaenia (assembly GCA_020510985.1). Classification (NCBI taxonomy): domain Eukaryota; kingdom Metazoa; phylum Chordata; class Actinopteri; order Cichliformes; family Pholidichthyidae; genus Pholidichthys; species Pholidichthys leucotaenia. The sequence continues at coordinate 42,191,051 of CM035843.1, read as the reverse complement.
GAGATTGTGTCTGTCTCCCATTACCCAAAATATTATAACCCAAGACATAATACAATACAACTTGATAAATACCCGTCTTTCTGCAGCTCCTCCTCTCCCCCCCCCCCAACTTTGCCCCTGTCTTCTCCCTTGGAGAACCTTTGCCTACTCCCCCCACAGTTAATAAAAAAGTTAAAAAAATATATATATATTGCATAAACATCCCAAAGTGATTAAACAGAATGTTGGTAAAACTCAAGTCAAACCTGAAGTCTATAAATTTAATAATTTGGCCTCTGTTCCTCCTCATAATTTAAAAATTAAATGTGGTTTATTAAATATTAGGTCTCTAACTCCCAAGTCTCTACTAGTTCATGATCTCTTAATTGATCATCAGATCAATTTAATATCCCTCACAGAGACTTGGCTAGGGCAAGATGATTATGTTGGTTTGAATGAATCAACTCCCTCTGGTTATCTAAATTATCATAATCCCAGAAGTTCTGGTTGTGGAGGTGGAGTAGCGGCAATTTTCCATTCTAAATTACTAGTTAATGTAAAGCAAAAATCATGTTTTAATTCTTTTGAGGGCCTGGTCCTCAGTGTGGGGCATGTTGGCTATCTTGGCTTGGACCCAATTTTCTTTCCCATAGTTTACCATCCTCCCTCGGCCTACTCAGAGTTTTTATCCGAATTTGCTGAATTCTTAGCTGATTTAGTGCTGAAATCAGATAATAATTATTGTAGGGGATTTTAATATACATGGTGATGTAGATAGTGACTGTCTTAATAAGGTATTCAGTTCAATTTTAGACTCAGTGGGGTTTTCCCAGAAAGTAGAAAATTCTACCCATTATCTCCACCACACATTGGACCTTGTTTTGACTTATGCTATAGAAATAGAAAATCTGGTAGTGTCTCCTCATAATCCTGTACTGTCAGACCATTGTCTGTTAACCTCTGATTTCACTATTTCTGATTCTTTGACTCCTAATGAAAAATATTACTACAGCAGATGTCTCTCAGATGATGTTGTTATCAAATTTTTGCAGATTGTCTCCTCTATACCATGGGTCAACACAACGGAAATAAAAGATGGAGAGCCTGCTCCTTCCTTAATTGATAGCATGGTAAATAGTGTTTCAGCCTCTCTGCATCAGACTCTAGATTTGGTGGCCCCTTTAAAAAAGAAAAAGTCTAACCAGAAATTTCTAACCCCTCGGTTTAACACAGAAACTTGTAGCTTAAAACAGAAGACTCGTCAATTAGAAAGAAAATGCCGTTCTACTAATTTAGGTGAATTCTATTTAGCGTGGAGAAATCATCTCTTAATTTATAAAAAATCTCTTAGAAAAGCTAGAACAAGTTATTACTCTGCATTAATAGAAGAGAATAAGAATAACCCCAGGTTTCTCTTCAACACTATAGCCAGGCTGACAAAGAGTCAGGACTCAGTCAATCCTCGCATCCCCCCTGAGCTTTCTAGTCAGGACTTTTTGAACTTTTTCAATCATAAAATTTTATCTATTAGAGATAAAATCAGTCAGATTCTTCCCATCGTAAACTTAAGTACATCAACTACTACAACTGCTTCAACTGATATCTGTTTAGATAAGTTTACTCCATTTGACCTTTTAGAGTTAGATAAAATAATCTCCTCATTTAAGCCTTCATCTTGTCTTTTAGACCCTATTCCTACTTGGTTATTTAAAATAGTCTTCCCAGTTATTGGTAGCCGTATTCTTCATATAATTAATTCTTCTTTAAAGGCCAAATGTCACGTAACAGGGTACTTTAAATATCTTGAAACTAGATATAAAAGGGAACCGATCCGTTCGGGTCTTGGTGCATATGCTTCAGTAACAACGGAATATTCGTTAATTTAAAACTGCCGCGCTTGGCCTGACACGGCCCCTGGAATCGCCTGGGGAAGAAGGCGGAAGTGACGAAATCGATTGTACCCTAGTTTGATGCTTGGGGTATTTCAATTGATTGTTTATATGGAGACTGGAAGGTTGAAGTGAGCAACAAGAAAGAAAAAATTGGATATTTCACCCATACCTTAAAATGGGACTATCAGGGACAGCTGGGTAATAAGGGACACTTCTCTGGGAAATGTTTTCATACCTGTCAAGTGAGACGTTTTCGCCGTACTTCAACACCTTAAAAAGCGGCTATAAGGGACGGCGGAGCAACAAGGGACACCTCTCTGGGAAATGCCCCAAATGCAACTCGTGTTGTTATTGTCAAATATTTTAAGGATTCATGGATATTTGACAATAACAACACAACTCAGCGTCCGACGCAAAATTTTAAAAAAAGCAGAATTCTGTATTTGTCAGGCGATCTCTCTCTGTTCCACAACCGCTGCACAGCTGAACGTGTTAAACCATTGTCCTAATGACTTCTCATTGTAGTGAGAATAGCTCACGCTGAGCGATCAGCCCGCCCCAACAATCTGACTGATTGACTCCACACTTCTCATTGTAGTGATAATAGCTCAGGCTGAGCCATCTGCCAGCACCAGCTGTGGGGGATCACACACAGGACGTGCTCCGCAAAACACTCAATTTTTTTTCCCGTATATTTTTCTTTTGGGCGTACAGAAATGGCAATACGCCCATTTTTGCTAAAATTGCATTTTCCCCGTATTTTCCTTAAAATATTTGACAATAACAACACGAACTACATTTAAAACATTTCCCAGAAAAGTGTCCCCCAACACTCCGCCGTCCCCCACAGCCGCGCTTGGCACCAAAATACGGCGAAAACGTCTCACTTGACAGGTATGCGCCTCCATTTTCATATTGATCTGGTCAATTTCTTGACAGCAGCGGCTCTCCTCCACTGTAATAATAATGGCTTCCGAAAAATCAATATTTATGGGGCGCCCTCGACAGACCCCCTTCGGCTTTGCAATTCTGGAGGTGATTAATGTCCAGTTCAATGACATTTTCCACTGGTTCTGCTCTCTGGTCATCGTTGGAACTGTTGTCATCAGACAAAGCATCTGATTCCGTCTCGGACGGAACCGTCTGTCTGAACCATCTGTCTGAACCACTGACAAAAAAAAAGACAAAAAAAAAAAAAGACAAAACTAAACTAATTTGTTCACAATCGCTGTCACTTTCCGTCATGATTGTCCAATGTTGATAAGTGTGAATGTGGATAGGCAGGGCAGCCAAGGTACAACTGGGGATGTCAAAAACATGGGCGTGGTCTGGACTGGCTGTCACAAGCCAGCAAGCAAGGTGGGGCCTTCACCTGGTGTATTTTGTGCAATTATGTAAATACAGGTGGGTGATATGGTCTCCGGTATGAATATTTGGTTTAAGCTATGTGTATTTTATCTAAATTCGTTGTCATTTAGAAAAAAAAATTACGTGACATTTGGCCTTTAACTTTGGGTTATGTACCACGGGCTTTTAAAATTTCTGTAAATAAACCCTTACTCAAAAAGCCAACGCTCGATCCAGGAGTTTTGGCTAACTATCGACCAATCTCTAATCTGCCTGTCATTTCAAAAATCTTAGAAAGGGTTGTTGCTGCGCAATTGTTTGACCACTTGCAGGGATTTGGTTTAGTTGAAGAGATTCAATCTGGGTTCAGAGTCCATCACAGCACTGAAACAGCCTTAGTGAAGGTCACTAATGACCTCCTTATTGCATCCGATAATGGACTTGTTTCTGTACTTGTCCTTTTAGATCTTAGTGCAGCCTTTGATACTATCGATCATGACATTCTACTTGATAGATTAGAACACTATGTTGGACTAAATGGAACTTCGCTGCAATGGTTTAGATCTTATTTGTCCGACAGACTTCAGTTTGTTCACATCAGTGATGAATTTTCTTCCAACTCTAAGCTCAGTCATGGAGTTCCATGGGGATCTGTGTTAGGCCCTACTCTTTTAAGTTTATATATGCTTCTGTTAGGCAATATCATTAGAAAGCACTATATACATTTTCATTGTTACGCAGACGACACACAATTATACCTGTCAATGAAGCCCGATGATTGTAATCAATTAGCCAAGTTAGATGCCTGTCTTAAGGAAATCAAAGCCTGGATGACTTGTAATTTTCTGCTATTAAACTCAGATAAGACTGAAGTCATTGTTGTTGGTCCAAAAAACCTTAGAAATTCCTTTCCAAATCAAACTCTTAATTTGGATGCCACTACTCTATAGTTTTGTGAGGAACCTTGGAGTTATTTTTGATCAAGATCTGTTCTTTAACTCACATATTAAATTTGTTTCTAAGACTGCCTTCTATCATCTGCGCAATATTGCCAAGATCAGGAGCATCTTGTCTCTGAATGATGCTGAGAAACTGATCCACGCCTTTGTCAGCTCTCGATTAGATTATTGTAACTCGTTATTATCAGGTTGTCCTAAAATATCAATTGATGATATTTTAGCCAGTTCTACACAGCCATCATCGAGTCCATCCTCACCACCTCCATAACCGTGTGGTACGCAGGAGCCACTGCCAGGGACAGACTAAGGCTGCAGCACGTCGTGCGCACTGCTGAGAAGGTGATCGGCTGCAAGCTCCCATCTCTCCAGGATCTGTACATCTCCAGGACCCGGAGGCGTGCTGGCCGGATCATAGCCAATCCCTCACACCCTGGTCACGTACTGTTTGCCCACCTCCCCTCAGGTAGAAGACTTCGGTCCATCCAGACTAAAACCTCCCGTCACATGAACAGCTTCTTCCCCTCTGCCATCAGACTGCTGAACACTAAGTGACTTATTGACTCTCGTGCACTATGTACAGCAGCTCAACCAGTCTCATGTCAATCATCACTGTTTTCTTCCTGCATTACCGACTGCACTATATGGTTCTCCACATTATCTGCTGCTCGCTAATATATTTTAACTGCTGACCAGTATTACTCACTCTTATTCTACACTTTATTGCATGTATAGTTTATTTCTTTTATTTTATCATGTTTAATGTTGCAGCATTGCACCGAGACAAATTCCTAGTTTGTGTACTACATGAACAATGGCAATAAATCTGATTCTGATTCTGATTCTGAATATCCTTAAAAAGTCTTCAGTTGATCCAAAACGCAGCAGCAAGAGTTTTAACTGGTTCTAGAAAGAGAGATCACATCTTTCCGGTTCTGGCCTCCCTTCATTGGCTTCCCATAGAGTTTAGAATTAAGTTTAAAATCCTTCTTCTCACTTTCAAAGCTCTTAATAATCAGGCCCCCTTATATATAAAAGATCTGATATTACCCTATCATCCTAACAGAGCACTACGCTCCCAAAATGCTGGATTACTTGTAATACCTAGACTCTCCAAAAGTACAATGGGAGGCAGAGCCTTCTGCTATCAAACACCTTCTCTGTGGAACCAGTTACCACTCTGGGTCCGGGAGTCACACTCGATCTCTGTTTTTAAGAACAGGGTAAAATCCTTCCTTTTCAATATAGCCTAGGATTAGGGAGGGATCTTGTGTCTCTTAACCCCCCCTTTTGTTCTACTGTCAATAGATTCAGACTGCCGGTTGACCTCCAATAATGTACTTGGCTTCTCACTGTTCATGTTCATTTTGTCTGTTCTCTTCATCCTCTCTATCCCCTCACCCCCAGCCAGTCGCAGCAGATGACTGCCCCTCCCTGAGCCTGGTTCTGCTAGAGGTTTCTTCCTGTTAAATGGGAGTTTTTCCTCTCCACCGTCGCTAAGTGCATGCTCACAGGGGATTGTCTGATTGCTGGGTCTTTCAGAAATTGTGGGGTTTCCCCTTCATTTGATAGCGCTATGAGATGACATTTGTTGTGATGTGGCGCTATATAAATAAAGCTGAACTGAATTGAATTGAATTGAATTAGTGGCTAGTGTGAAAGGGAAGCTTTACAAGACGGTAGTGAGACCTGCTATGATGTATGGTTTGGAGATGGCAGCACTGACAAAAAGACAGGAGGCAGAACCGGAAGTAGCAGAGTTGAAGATGCTAAGATTCTCACTAGGAGGAAGGGAGAGAGAGAGAGAGACTTTATTTTGAACAAAAAAGCAAAAAACAAAGCAAATGACAAGTGCAATAAAAGTGACAGTATACAGTGCTCGAAAGGGAGAAGGAAGAAGTTAACACTTATTTTCTCCAACTCCTCTATTCCCTAAATACAGCCCATGTGAAATATATACCCATCACCTCAATTAAGACCCCAAGTAGACAATTAACTATATTTTGTACATATCAACATTGACGCCCATCCATCCCAACATACATACGGTCCATACATCTACAGGTGCATCTCAATAAATTAGAATGTCATCGAAAAGTTAATTCAATTCAATAATTCAATTCAGAAAATGAAATTCCTATATTATATAGATTAATTACACACAGAGTGATATATTTCAAGTGTTTATTTCTTGTAATTTTGATGGTTATGGCTTACAGTTCAAGAAAACCCAAATTCAGTTTCTCAAAAAATTAGAATATTACATAAAATTAATTTTAAAAAATGGATTTTTGATAGAAATGTTGGCGTACTGAAAAGTATGTCCATGTACACACTCAATACTTGGTCAGGGCTCCTTTTGCATGAATTACTGCATCAGTGTGGTGTGGCATGGAGTGTGGTACTGCTGAGGTATTAAAAAGGCCCACGTTGCTTTGATAGCGGCTTTCAGCTCGTCTTCATTGCTGGGTCTGGTGTCTCTCATCTTCCTCTTGACAATACTTCATAGATTCTGTATATAGTTGAAGTCAGGCTAGTTTTATGGCCAATAAAGCACAGTGATACCATGGTCATTAAACCAGGTTTTGGCACTTTTGGCAGTGCGGGGAGGTGCCAAGTCCTGCTGGAAAATGGAATCAGCATCTCCATAAAGCTTGTCAGCAGAGGGAAGCATGCTCTAAAATTTGCTGGTAGACGGCTGCGCTGACTTTGGACTTGATAAAACACAGTGGACTGACACCAGCAGATGACTTCTTTTCAGATGAAAGTAAATTTTGCATTTCATTTGGAAATCAAGGTCCCAGAGTCTGGAGGAAGGGTGGAGAGGCACAGAATTAAGATACTTGAGGTCCAGTGTGAAGTTTCTACAGTCAGTGATGATTTGAGGAGCCATGTTATCTGCTGGTGTTGGTCCACTGTGTTTTATCAAGTCCAAAGTCAGTGCAGCCATCTACCACAAAATTTTAGAGCATTTTATGCTTCCCTTTGCTGACAAACTTTATGGAGATACTGGTTTCATTTTCCAGGAGGACTTGGTGCCTGTCCACACTGCCAAAAGTACCAAAACCTGGTTAAATGACCATGGTATCACTGTGCTTGATTGACCAGAAAACTAGCCTGACTTCAACTCCATAGAGAATTTATGGAGTATTGTCAAGAGGAAGATGAGAGACACCAAACCCAACAATGCAGACGAGATGAAGGTCACTATCAAAGCAACCTGGGCCTCCATAACACCTCGGCAGTACCACAGGCTGATCACCTCCATGCTACGCTGCATTGATGGAATAATTCATCCAAAAGGAGCCCCGACCAAGTATTGAGTGTGTACATGGACATACTTTTCAGTCGGCCAACATTTCTATTAAAAAAAACATTTTTTAAAATTAATTTTATGTAATATTCTAATTTTTTGAGAAACTGAATTTGGGGTTTTCATGAGCTGTAAGCCATAACTATCAAAATTAAAAGAAATAAACACTTGAACTATATCACTCTGTGTGTAATGAATCTATATAATATAGGAGTTTCATTTTCTGAATTGAATTACTGAATTGAATTAACTTTTTGATGACATTCTTATTTATTGAGATGCACCTGTATACCCAGCCCCAAACAACACAGATATATATAGATATGTACAGTACTGTCCCACCTACCCTCCCATAGTGTCCCAGAGTGAGCATAGTGAATCGTACATATTAATACTACCCCTCTAGCATATATCCTTTCAGCAAATAATGTTTATACCTATTTTTGAATTGATTTCTGTTTGTACATAGTTTTAGTTCCAGCGCCAGACTGTTCCACAAATCCATCCCACAGACAGATATGCACATACTTTTTTAGTTGTTCGTACCTTAGGTTTTGTAAAGTTTAATCTCCTCTCAAATTATAATCATCGTCTCTTTTTGTGAATATTTTTTGTATATTAGTTGGGAGTTGATTATTAATTGCCCTGTACATTACTTGTGCTGTCTTATATTTAACTAAATCCATGAACTTTATGGCATGTGACTTTAAAAACAACGAGTTGGTGGACTTCCGGTCTGGACGCCGTGGTGATAGCAACTTAACGCTGAACCTCCCAGATCCAATCCAAGGAAAACATTGTCAAAATCAGACTTAACGGATTTTTGGAAGAATAAAAATCAAAAGACAAAAACACCATGCCTAACCACAAACAGAAGAAACTGGCATTCCCCAGGTCAGGACGCGCGGCGGCCGCAGAATCTGATCCCGAGGACCTCCATTCAGGAGACGAAGAGCTGGGCCTAGCTAACAAAAAGGTTAGCCTGAAATCGCTATATGACGAATTACGACGATTTCGGGCCGAATTTCACAAATTCAGAGAGGAACTAACAAGGACGAACAGCAGATTGGACCAGGCCGAAAACCGAATCTTGGAAGCTGAAGAAAGAGTAAAAGTGCTTGAAGATTCTATGCTGGATTTACACAGAAAACAGTCAAGGCTGGAGGCTAAGCTAGCCGACCAAGAAGGAAGACAGAGACGAGATAACATCAGAATTCACGGTCTGAAAGAAGGAGCTGAAGATGGTTTCAACACAGTGGCGGAATGCGTGGAATCCTTATTGAGAGAGAAGTTGGATATTCCACAAACCACTGATTTGAAAATAGAAAAGGCCCATCGTACATTAGCCGCAAAGCCAGCGGCAGAAGCACACCCGCGTTCAGTGTTGGTAAGATTCTCCGATTTCAAAATAAAACAAGAGGTTGTAAGACGGGCTTGGCAGAAAAAAGGATTTATGCATCAAGAAAGGAAAGTCTTCATGGAGCACGATTACGCCCCTGAGGTTCTTAAAAAGCGACGGGAATATAACGACGCCAAAAAGGTTTTACGGGAAAAGAATCTACGCTTTCAGACGCCATTTCCGGTGAAGGTAAGGGTCTTCTACGGTGAAGAGTCATGTCTCTACAATTCAGCGGAAGAAGCAACAACTGACATGGCGAGAAGAGGACTCCCGGTAACGGTGTTTAAACCCGCAGCGAATCTGAGCGAGAAAATCAGAGCTCAAACGTGGTCCACTCAAAGACCTTCTAAATCCACGGGCCAGCAGCGGGATACCCAGCCCCAGAGCTACAAAGATAAGCTTTCCAGTTCCAGGAAGGAATAGCGACCTTTTTGTTTTTTTCTCTCTTTTCAGTCATTCTGCACTTCCATCCCCCCTCCTACAAGGTAACAAACATTAAAGGAGATGCAGAATCAGCATGTGGTAAAACCTTTCATGGAGCAGTTATAGCATTAGAAACAAATGTCTTCTTAATTTAAAGGAAAAAAAAATCTTGTTAAAATAGAAATGTAACAATGACCCACATGTTCTCCCCACACTAACAAATACTGTACTAGAGTGAAGGTTTGCTGTGATGGGGGTGGGAGGGTGCGCACAATCTCATAGGGTATAGGCATAAAAAAAAAATTTTTTTTAAAAAATCATTACAAATTCGGATTGGGATCTGAAATTCACGTTAAAAACATGGGACAACTTACAGGGGTAAGAGAGGGCCCTCAACACATAACAGAGTTTGAGGAATTTCCCTCAGAGCCTACACTCCATCAGGGCTCTTACAGGGTCTTTAAAGAGACCCCAGCTCAGGAAGTTTTTTTTGACAGTTTTTTGTTTTAAAGTTTCGTACACTATGTTCTTAATGTTTTTTATGTTCTTAATGTTCTTTCAGTTTCTGAGTAGCAAAAAAGAGGGCCACCACACTGTTATACTAAATAAGAAAATACAATGGAGAAACGGGGTGTAACCAAAATAGCCTCATATAATGTAAAAGGGATCCTGAATCCAGTTAAAAGATCCAAGATTCTACGCAAAATGAAAAAAGACAAAGCAGAAATAATATTTTTACAAGAAACCCACCTAACAGACGTGGAACACACTAAACTCAATAGACAAGGGTTTAAAATGATCTCTTCATCTTCATATAAATCAGGGAGGAGGAGGGGAGTAGCGACATTGATATCAACCAAAATTACATTTGAAAAAAAATCAGAACACAAAGATAAAGGGAGGTACAGTTTGGTAATTGGGCGGCTAGAGGGAGAAGATATCACCCTGCTGAATGTATATGCACCACCAGGGGCTAAATGGAAATTTTATAAAAATGTATTCAACCTAATGATAACTAAAGCCCAAGGTTTAGTGATATGTGGTGGAGACTTCAATCTAAGACTGAATCCATACTGGGATGCAACAGGTAATTCTTCACATCAAAATAACACTCAAAATAGGAAAACTCGGATGCTACCAAAAGAAATGGGAATCTGTGACGTATGGAGGGAATTCAACCCCAATGTAAAAGATTATACTTTTTATTCATCGCCACATTCATCTTACTCAAGGACTGATTACTTTTTTATGTTTAATAGAGACATTGGAAGAGTAAAAACATGTAAAATAGGACTGATGGATCTCTCTGACCACAGTCCGATCTATATGGACTTAAACATCCAAAAATACACAAATAATACATTTTCCTGGAGGTTGAATTCAAATGTCCTGAAAGGACCACTGAAAGATGAATTGAAATCAGATATTTTCAAATATTTGGAAGAAAACGATAATGGAGAAGTATCCCCTTTAATACTGTGGGATGCGTGCAAAGCTGTAATAAGGGGGAAAATTATTGCAAAACTGGCAACCCAAAAGAAACTGAGACAAGAAAAACTAATCACACTAGAGTGAGAACTCAAGAACCTAGAAAAAGAACACAAAGACAACACTCATTCTAATGGCTCGCTTAAGATTAAAGAAATTAAAAATCAAATAAATGAGATCTACACAATAGAAATCCAGAAGAAACTTACATTTCTGAAACAAAAACACTATGAAGCAGGCAGTAAATCGGCAAAATTACCAGCCTATAAATTGAGGAAACAACAAACAGAAAGAGCAATCTACAAAATCAGAGACCCAGTATCAAAGGAAATAAAATTCAGAATTCAGGATATTCTTAAAAGCTTCGAGAATTACTACAAGAATTTATACTCCCACAAAAAACATAAAAACACATCCGAGACATTCCTAAACACATTACACCTTCCCCAACTTACGGAATCACAAAATAAAACACTACTGTCAGAAATACAACCTAAAGAATTGGAAAAAGCAATTATGAAACTTAAAGCTAACAAATCCCCAGGAGCAGATGGCTATACAGCAGAATGGTACAAAACCTTTAAACAGCAACTATCTCCTCTCCTCCTGAAAACATTTAACTATGTCCTCCACACAGGGGAAATCCCCCCCTCCTCGAGAGAAGGGGTCATTGCAGTTATACCTAAACCTGAAAAGGATAAACTAGAATGCTCCAACTACAGACCAATCAGTGTATTAAATCAGGACTATAAGCTTTTTACCATTATCTTTGCCAAAAGGTTAGAAAACATACTGACAGACTTAATTCACCTAGACCAAACAGGTTTTATAAGACAAAGACAGACACAAGACAACATTCGACGCACTTTACACATAATTCATCATATAAAAAAATATAACTTAAATGCAGTCATATTGGGATTAGATGCTGAAAAAGCATTTGATTCGGTTGACTGGTCTTTCCTATATAGAATCTTATCCAGTTTCAATTTTCATAACAACTTCATTAGAACTATACAGGCATTATATAAAAAACCAACAGCTAAAATAAGGATTAACGGTAATTTATCATCATCTTTTGAGCTGGAAAGAGGATGTTGTCAAGGCTGCCCCCTGTCTCCACTGCTCTTTGCAATCTTCATAGAACCTCTGAGCCAATGGATAAGACAAAATCAAAAAATTCAAGGTATTACACTTGGTCAGAAGGAACATAAAATAGCACTCTTTGCTGATGACATTTTAATATACCTAGGGCAGCCAGACACTTCTCTACCAGAACTAATCTCAGTTTTTTCAGACTATGGAGATTTATCGGGGTACAAATTAAACATGCATAAAACCCAAGTTTTAACATTCAACTATGACCCAAATCATTATTCACTAAGTGAACTCAAAACTAACTGGGAGCTGGAATCTATGAAATATCTGGGGATCAATATCCCGAAACAACTCAACAAAATTATAACACTAAACTATGATCCACTGGTGACAAAAATAAAATCTGACCTAGCAAGATGGAATATGATACCATTCTTAGGTACTGCACAAAGAATTGAAGCAGTCAAAATGAATATACTCCCACGTCTTCTATACCTTTTCCAAACAATACCGGTAGAACCCCCCAAAAAAACATGGCAGGAGCTAGACAGAAGGATCTCAAGATTCATATGGCAGGGCAAGAGACCTAGAATCAGATATAGAACCCTACAGCTAAACAAAGACAAAGGTGGGCTCGCGCTGCCAAATATCAGGGACTATTTTATAGCTGCACAAATTAAAACTTTAGTAGAGATATGTAACCCAGTCTACACTGCACAATGGAAGGAGATGGAATGCCAAATAACAAGTGACATCCCCCTACAGGCGATAATAGGGAATAATGCCTTACCTAAACTCTTGAATAACACTAACCCGTGGATTGAGACCCCGCTAAAAATTTGGTTTAAGATAGTCAGAGAGAATGAAGCTAAAGAGCCCTATCGACTTCTGCAATGGATTGCCTATGATCAAGACTTTACCCCCAATAAAACAGACACTAGATTTAAAGAGTGGAAAGAGAAAGGGCTGATAAAATATTACGATTTCTTTAAGGGGCAAACTTTAAGAAGTTTTGAAGACTTGAAAAAACAAGGTCTAATAAACCTTTACAGGTTCTTTCAGCTTAGACACCACATAAACAATATACTTAAAAAGGAGGCTTTGGAAAGGGCCCAGTCAGGTGTTCTGAAGGTCTTCTTAATGGCATATAAAGGGATCCCAGGGATCAGATACATTTCTAAAATATACCAAGGTCTTCAAGACTTAAAAAGAGACAACACATCATATATAAAAGAGAGATGGGAAAAAGAGGGGAATTTCACTTTACAATTGGAAATATGGGAAAAGCTAAATAGACAGCAATGGAAAAGTACCTCATCCCTGCAGTGGAGAGAATTTGGATGGAAAAATTTGGTAAGATTTTTCAGAACACCTGCACAAAACAAATTTACCCATAAGGGGTTGAACTGTTGGCGCTTGTGTGGTGAAAAGACTGCAAATCATTTTCATGTGTTTTGGTCATGCCCAGTTATCCACCAATATTGGACCAATGTACAGACAATATTGGGGAAAATATTCAAAATAACAGTTCCCTTTTCTTTTATAACTTTGTATCTGGGTTTACTACCGGACTCACTGGAAAGACGAGGAGATAAATACTTATTCAATGTTTTAATATTGGCAAGTAAAAAAGCCCTAACTAAAAAATGGATGCTGAAGGACTGTCCTACACCTGAAGATTGGATTAACGTGATTCAAGACATTTACTTGATGGAAAAGTTGACATTCGCACTGAGACAGGACATGGATGGGTTCATGAACTTCTGGCAACCCTGGATCGCATATGTGTCTTCCATTAGATCTAATATTTGACAAATACCATTTCAATGATGGTCCCACTCTTTGTTCCAATGCTACTCAGATGCTCTTTTACTTTTAATTACTTAATTTTCTGTTTGTTTTTTGCTGTTGTTTGTTTATTCGTTTTTTGTGTTTGTTTGTTCCTTTTTTTAATTTAATTCTCTTTAATTTCACTTTTTCTTTCACTTTAAAAAAAAGGGGGTGTTGTAATAACTATTCTACCAATGTTGTCAAATAGCAAAATATAAGGGAACGTACGATGAAAATGTTAACAATGCAATGCTGTAATGACCTGTATACCCTTTACAAAAACTTAAATAAAAAAAAAAAAAAAACAACGAGTTGGTATGGTCTCTATATCCTACATTATTTATTTTCCTTATAGCTTTTTTTGGTAATGTGCATATTGGCTGTAGGTTGGTCTTGTAGGTGTTTCCCCAGACCTCTACACAGTAGTTAAGATATGGTAGAAACAGTGAATTGTACAGTAAGAACAATGATTTACAGTCCAAAATGTGTCTCATCTTCCCCAGTATCCCTATACATTTTGCCAACTTGGCCCGGATGTGACTGATGTGAAGCTTCCAGCAGATTTTATCGTCTAGCGTCACCCCCAGAAACTTATTTTCCTGTACTGTTTCAATTCTGGTATCATCTATAGTAATCATTATTTCATAATTTATTTGATAATTTCCAAACAACATAATCTTTGGGGGTTTTTTTGTTTTTTTTTTCAGATTTAGAGATAATTTATTTTTGTTAAACCATTGTGTTAACCTTGTCATTTCAGTTGTGACCACCTCTAAAACCTGCTGCAAATTCTCACCAGTGCAAAGCATATTTGTGTCATCCGCAAACAAAATAAATTTCAGAATTTTTGATACTTGGCATATGTCATTTATATATAAGATAAAGAGTTTGGGTCCCAAAACTGACCCCTGGGGCACACCACAAGAGATGTTCCTGAAGGGTGATTTGTGCTCATCAATTTGTACAAACTGTTGTCTGTTACTTAAATAACTTTCCACCCAACTCAGTCCAACCCCTCTTATCCCATACCTTTCCAATTTCCTCAGTAAAATTCTGTGGTCAATGGTGTCAAAAGATTTCTTTACATCTATAAATACTCCTACAGCAAACTTTTTTTTATCTATACAACTAGTAATTTCTTCTATGAGTTCGATCAGTGCCAAAGATGTAGATTTGTCCGCTCTAAAACCATACTAACTGTAAGAAGGTTGTGTTTTTCAATTAAATCATCCAGTCTCTTAGTGAAGAGTTTTTCAAGTATTTTGGAGAATTGTGAGAGTAAAGAGACTGGCCTGTAATTTGTGAAATGATGACTGTCTCCTGCTTTGCATAGTGGTAATACTTTTGCTATTTTCATTTTGTTTGGAAATTTACCAGTTTGAAATGACAGGTTACAGTCATGGGGTTATTTGTGCGGATGACACAAATAACCCCTTGTTAGAAATGAGTATCATACCATTCCAAATTTATTTATAAAGCATATTTAAAAACAGCAAAGTTGATCAAAGTGCTGCACAGTAATAAATAACCGAAAGTATTATAACCTAGAGTATATCAGCGGGACAGCTCAGGGTGAGCGGTTTGGAGACAAAGTAAGAGAGGCAAGGCTGAGATGGTTTGGACATGTGCAGAGGAGGGATAGGGGATATATTGGACAGAGGATGTTGAAGATGGAGCTGCCAGGCAGGAGGAAAAGAGGAAGACCACAGAAGATGAATGTAGTAAAGGACACGGAGAGGGTTGGTGTGAGAAAAGATGATGCAAGGGACAGGGTGAGATGAAGGCAGATCATCTGCTGTGGCAATCCATAAAGGCACAAACCTGATATCTGTGCCTCAAAGAGAACAGATAGACGTACGTGTGTGTGTGTGTGTGTGTGTGTGTGTGTGTGTGTGTGGTTATACAATACAGTTTGGTTCCATAAATTAATAACTTAGCAACAAAATTATATTATTAATAACTGCTAAACATTGACTCATCTCATTTATCTGAAACCGCTTAATCCTTCCTTTTCAGGGAAGCTGGAGCCAATCCCAGGGTCTTTAGGCGAGAGGCAGGGTACATCCTAGACAGATCGCCAGTCCTTCGCAGGGCCAGCACAGAGAGATAAAAATTCACACTCACATTCAAACCTAAGGAGTTTATCCCATTGATGCCAATTAATTGCATAGATATAATTTGACATCAAAATTGCTATTCACAAAATAATAATGGATAATGAATTTACGACAGGGGTGTCCAGTCATGTGCCATGGAGGGCCAAGACCCTGCAGGCTTTACCTCCAACCAGTGTCTTCAACAGCAGATTCCACTGAACTTCTTCCCACTGATTGCTGATAAGTGAAAACACCTGCTGAAGAGACTGAGTTGAAGAGAAAACCTGCAGGGTCTTGGCCCTCCATGGCACATGATTGGGCATCCCTGATTTGCAATGCATCATCTGAATTTTCAATGTGTGGAGAAATGTAATGATTCCTGTCTCCTCTGCATCCCTGCCTCTCTCTCTTTCCTTCTGATTAGGCTCATTCCTCACAGCCTTGGACACCACCTGCTGCTGATTAGAGAGGCGTTCTCCCTTCACTCTGCCTGACTGCGTCAATGTTATCACCAGCCTGTATCCTGCCGGTTTGCCTAGAAATATAGTCTAGTCTTGCATTGCTGTGTTTTTGACCCTTTGCTTGCTCTAGAGTCTAGACTCTGTGCCTGCCTGTTGTCTTGGAATCTGCCTGCCTAACAGCGCTTACCTGCCGTGTTTTGACCCTCTGCCTATCCTGGACTCACAAGCTAGGCTCACGGATTGGATTTGGAAATTCCCAGATTGTGCACTTCATCCCTCTCCCCTTCACTCAGGCCTGGCCAGCCTGTCTCCAGCCTCCCCCTGGAAGATCTCCTGCAAAGACTCCCCCTGCATTGGTGTCCACTCCACCGTCACCCGAAGGGGGACCGGTTACCTGGTTCCTGTTGTTTGCCCATAGACGATCCTGTAAGCACAAGAAATACAATTTTATCGTCATTATCAATATCCATTTATACTTACCCTTGCTATCTGCTCTCTTTCTGCAGGGTTGCCAGATCCTCGCAGAAAACTATTATTGCACATTACTGTAATAAATCACTGTTCAATCTTAGCTATCGTTTCCACCCGTGTCTGCTTTTGGGTCATTATCCTCAAACCCTAACAGGAAAGGGTTAAAAGTAGTGATGGGACGGCAGGCTCCAGAGTGCCGTGCTTATCCAGGAAATATCTGGCGAAGCACGTTTCAAGGTGTGTATTGTGACGTATGTGTTGACATCGTACCATGTGACTGGGTCAGGAAGCCACTCATGATTTTGCACGTAACATGAAATAAAGTGAGTAGCGATATGACAGTAAAGCCAGAGTTGAATCTGCTGGGAAAGACCATATAAGACTGTTGAAAATTTATTATTTCTTAATAAAAATGGATAAGTAGCACAAGCACACCAAATAACACAGGCACATTCACTGTAGTCACCCCAGTTTGATTATTTCTTTTTTCTCTTATGATCATTGATATTTCTTAAAAGACAGCACATTTATTGAAATTGAAAAAATACACACTAAACCAATAATGCCCTTGTAAAAATTTGCATGCTGTATCCTTTTTGTCAACTACATGGCCTAGTAAAGTGAATGAAGTTTCACATGAGGCTTCGTCTATGAACCATTTTGATGGAAAGGCTCATGTCTTCAAGAAAGCCTTATCTGGCCATCACTGAGTGGTAGCCTAGAGGTAAAATACACTGGTCAACACCAAATTTATTGTCTAAGTTTTTTGGGGTTTTTTTTAGGTGATTTAGGACAATTGTGATGTGCTGAATCCAAAAATCACATTGGTTTCGCTCAATCAGGTCAACTTTTTGAACTATGGCCACATGTTTTTTTTACGTTTTTGTTTACATGTATGGATATTTTTGCTTTATATGATGCAAAATTCTTTTTTATTTCTTGAAATTCTCTGAATTTTGAACAATGATGACACAACATTCAATTTACAGTACAACTGCTTACAACTTAGCATAAAACCTGACCTGATCGAAAGAAACGGATGCCATTTTCAGATTCAGCAGTGCAAAATTGATTGATTGATTGATTGATTTTTATTTGAACATTGTTAAAGAAAGAAAAAAAGAGAGTTCAAAACACAACAAAAAAACAAACCAAAATAAAATGTTCAAAAGGAGTGGGAAGAAGCCAAGGCTTATACAGTCCCACCCCTTCTCCACACCAAACAAATTACAGTATTACTCATAATCATCATTATCCCACAACCACATTCACTGTAATACACCCATAGTCAATTTATACAACAAAAATGACACAACAATGACAGTCCATATCCAACAATATTACAACAACAATAAACATACAATTCTGGCATGTTCAATGCAAACACAAACAACACCATCACCTTCACAATCACCATAACACACAACAACCTTCCCTCACTGAAGACACAATGTAACATCACTGCCCTTCATTCTCATACTGCTCAAAAATCATTTCTTTATATGTTGATTTAAATATATGGATGTTGGGACATTGCCTGTGTTTCTCCCCCAACCCATTCCACAATTTTACCCCACACACAGACACACAAAAACTCTTCCGTGTAGATCTTACTAAGTGAATTTTAAATTTTGTATTCCCCCGTAAATTATATTTCCCTTCTCTCTCCCTGAATAGATTCTGTATATTGTGTGGCAAGAGGTTTTTACTAACTTTAAACATTAATTGTGCTGTGTAATAATGAACCAGATCCCATAATTTCAATAACTTCGAATGTAAAAACAATAAATTAGTATGTTCGAGGTACCCAACTTTGTGTATAACACGGACTGCCCTTTTTTGTAATATTAACAATGAATTAAGTTTACTTTTATAACTGTTACCCCAAACTTCTATACAATAAGTCAAGTATGGAAGTACTAATGAACAATACAAAATATGAAGTGATTTATAATCTAGGACCTGCTTAATTTTATTTATAATTGCAATATTTTTTGCAACTTTATTTTGTATGTATCTGACATGTGGTTTCCAACTAATTTTATCATCCAGTACTACACCCAAAAACTTGATCTCCTTAACTGTTTCAATAACTACATTATTGTCTTAAAAATTGTCTTAAATCAGTTGAAAAAACACAGACAACTTACAAAAAAAATATTTTTGTTATGCTGTGATATCTGTCTTGCATCTGGAGAGGTGGAGTTCAAGACCCAGTGGGGTATTTCTTATAATTTATTTTTATTTGCAAGGTGAAGTGTTTGTTGTGTTTCAGAAAGCTTGGCTACAACAATAACACATCATTATGCTGTGGCACTATTGTGCCCTTCATGACAATAAGGACAAAGATGAATGTACTGGGAAAGACAGTATTAGACTGTTGAAAAGTTATTTCTTTTTTTTTTTTTTTAATGGATAAGTAGCACAAGCACATTCACTGTGGTCACCTCAGTTTTATAATTTTTTTGCCTTATGATCATTGATATTTCTTAAAAGACAGTGCATTTATTGAAATGGAAAAAAAAATACACATTAAACCAATAATACCCTTGTAAAAATCTCCATGTTGTATACGTTTTGTCCACTAGATGGCCTGGTAGAGAAAATGAAGTTTCAAATGAGGCCTCGTCTATATGAGTCATTTTGATGAAAGGCCTCAAGTTCTCCAGAAAGCCTCATTTGGTCATCACTAGTTAAAAGATACAGACAGCGTTTCCACTCTGACAGCTGCACTCTGAAAATCAATCTAATAATCTGAATTTTAGACCAGTTAGAAATCTCTTGTCAAGTCCACAAAGGCCTGTCATACAGATGGAAATGCTCTCGTGCCCCTTAAATGGATGTCACTGATATGCAGCTGTAAGCAGTGTACTGAGTTTTCCTAGAAAGATGGTAGCGTGTGACATCCTGCAGGGGTTTGGCAACTGTCACATTACATTAGCCTCTGAACACAGGTCGTGATTACTGGCAAGGATGGATACATTTGATAGAAGGAAACTGACACTTTGAGGTTCAAACATGGGTAGCCGGGACACCAGAATGGAATCTGAGGCCTGACTTATAAATATTTAGCAGCAGTCTGAGTGATTCTTATGCCTTGTTTAGTTCTCACCAAAGCATTGCATGCAGAGACAATAAAGTGCTGTTCAAAGGAGGGTTTCTTCCTTTTCAGTCCTTTATAACTGAATTAATGTCACCAGTTCCTGACCTTTCCTTCTATGTTTAGGTCCTGAAATAATTTGCATCACATCCTTCAGAGATTGTTTTTATGTAAATAAGCTTGTAAGTGGGCTAACCGAATTAATGTAAAACGAGCAGCTGCCATTCAGTGATACCAAAATCTTTGGCATCATTGTTATATTACTATTGATGTAGGCTATACTGTTATCTTTCACTAATGTCAAGATGGTGAAGATTAGGCTACAGTATGTCTGTTATTTTGTAGATTTTTTTCTAATGAGAGGACATGCTGTGCATTTTAAAATTTTTTAAAATTTCATTGAACCTTTATTTATCAGGGGAGTTCCACTGAGAGGCAACCTCTCTTTTTCAAGGACACCCCTGTTCGCATTCACACAGTTACATTCACACCTGGAAGCTGCCCAGTACAACCACAGACTGACCTGTGGCCACTGAGCAGCTACACTGAAGTAGCTGGGGTTAAGAGCCTTGCACAAGGGCACCACAGTGAGTTAATGAGGGTGGGGCAAACACTGTTATTTGTCCCAACCAGATCTGATCCTTCTGGTCCAGGGATTGAAAACTTGTCTTGTTTCTTCAGATAAACACACTTCACATTAAAAGTAAAAATGTAGTAGATCTAGAGCAAGTGGGACCACCACAGTGCCCAGCCAACGGCAAACAAATGACCCCAGCGCCATTAAGCCCCTCATAAGATCCACAAAGTGGAAGTGAAACACCGCAAAATTCAGAAATCAGCCAGCGAGGCACCACCCAAACACGATGTCGGCAAAACACTCGACCAGAAGCAAACCACACTCGAAAAGGCATTTGTGGTGAATCCCCAACCCCCAGCACACCCACAAGACAATGGAAGCCACCGTAACTGCGGCAAGGACGCACTCCGGCACAACACCGCCAAAAATGATGGCTTCCAAAGTCTCAAAAACACTAGAACCACACCCCACAGAAATGCAAATACCCCAGCGAACAGGCAATCCCAAACCTGCACGAAGAAGCAAAACACCGTGCTACAACCTCACTAAAGCTGGAATAACAGCCATCATTTACAATGACCACTTAACTCATGTTTTAAGAGTGAAAGTGATATCTGCATTCAGACACATAGTGAATGGGAGAAGATTTCTGTGGACCAGTACATGAATAATATCACTGTGCTGAAACTTCTCATTATACATTTTAATTACACATCATGTTCCAGCATGAATCACTGCCATGAATTTGGTGAACCAGTTTCATTTTCTCTCATCTGCTGCCCCTGCTGTACCTGCTTCATACATCTGTTCTATTTGTTGATTGATTTCTCCAGCTCCTCTCATAATAGTGTCTTTATTTGCATACGGTGTATCTGGAAAGTATTCATAGCAATTCTCTTTTTCCACGTTTTATGTTACAGCAGGGGTGTCCAACCATGTGCCATGGAGAGCCAAGACCCTGCAGGTTTTACCTCCAACCAGTGTCTTCAACAGCAGATTTCAGTGAACTTCTTCCCACTGATTGCTGATAAGTGAAAACACCTGCTGAAGAGACTGGGTAGAAGAGAAAACCTGCAGGGTCTTGGCTCTCCATGGCACATGGTTGGACACCCCTGTGTTACAGCCTTATTCCAAAATGGATTAAATTCATTTTTTTCCTCAAAATTCTACATGCAATACCCCATAATGACAATGTGAAAAAGGTTTTGACAATTTTGCAAATTTGTTAAAAATAAAAAACTAAGAAATCACATTTACAAAAGTATTCACAGCCTTTGCCATGAAGCTCAAAATTGAGCTCAGGTGCATCCTGTTTCCACAGATCATCCTTGAGATGTTTCGTCAGCTTAAATGGAGTCCACCTGTGGTAAATTCAGTTGATTGGACGTGATTTGGAAAGGCACACACCTGTCTACACCATGTTTCAAAATACTTTGCAAATGATATTTGTCTCTGATGTTCCTAAATAGTTGATGCAGCTGAAGTATCATTTTCAAGTCATCAACCGTTAGAGCATAATTCCAATTTTATTGAATAAACCTCCCAATGATAACTTTTTTTTTTGCAAGAATAAAAACTCAAAATGCACTGTTCCAAATTATTATGCACAACAGTTTCAAAACATTTTATTGGTTGTAAAGAACTGAAAATGGTCATTTGTTGAATTTGCAGCATTAAGAGGTCATATTTACTGAAATCAAAAGCTATGTAATGTTACATCTGAGTTCCAATATACATGAACAGTCTCTGAACAAGAGACCCCAACTCACCCCGTTTCCTAAATAAAGCATCATAACACATTCCTTGCTTGACTGTGTTTATTTCTTGGACAGATCGCGCCCCTAGTGGCACAGCGCAGCGCTGTGCCTGTCAACTGATATGACATGCCAAAACACTCCCCAGCTGGATTGAGGATTTGTACTAATTATGCCAGTTCACAAGGTGGCAGACACGCATTGGAGGAATCATGGCTGACACGGAACACACCAAAGAGGAAGAAATACTTCTTCTTCTTCTTCTTCTTCTTCTACTTTGCGATTAGAAAACAAATATGGCCACTACCCAGCGCTGTGGACGTACTGAAATCGCAGACGGAGGAGCAAATGCTCCCGAATTTGCCAACTATGACTCAAAAAAGAGATTATTTAGCTTATGAAGGTAAATGTTTACATTTTGTTACAACAGAGGGAGCACGACGCTGCCTGGTATTCACCTGCTGCAGCTCCCCAGCACCATGTGACTACAGAACAATCGCCCAGTTGCATGTCGTCATATAAGAAGGCGTCATAAGATAAATTGCGGCGGAATAAAAGCGAAATTGAGGTCGGATAATCATAAGGTCCACGGCCAAGATGTGTAGAGTGATGATATAGAGTGAAGTGATGATGTAGACTGTGAAGTACGAGGAGACGAAGAAGAGTGATGTCTGAAGATAGAGTTGAAGATAGAGTTGAGGTTCGATTGGACAAGGCAATGATGATAGAAGGACTACAGCTTCTGACCAGATAGAGTGATGACAGAGTGAAGTACGTGGAGGTAGTGCACCTGTAAGCTGGTTGCCAACCGCCAATCAAATCTAAAAGAAGAAGAAGGAGAAGATAACCATAAGTTTCTGAATGTGGGAGAGAAAGCACAAATGACTGACAGAAGGCAAAATAACGACCAGGATGGACGAACCCAGGAGCTGCCTTCACCAGCGGTAAGTGACAAATTTCCTTGTTTCTTTTCATTGTACTGATTTTCTGGTTCATATACTTTGAAGATAAGATAACAAAATGCCCCAAACAAGAAACGGCGACAAAAAGCAGAACCATTCTTTGTGCAAATATGTCCAAAGTCCACTTTTAACCAGTTATGTAATTCGATATGGCTGCCGTGGCATTATGCAAATTAGATGCGTAAATTTACTCCTATCTGAAATTTTGGATCATATTCTACATCTTTCTAATTGACAGTAAGCCATTTTCTCTTACCACTTTCAAGTTATAGCCTTGGAAATTTCTGACATTTGATCTGAATATTTTCTTGAAAAAAATCTTTACCACTGTTGACCACTAGGGGTTATGGCACAGTTTGGCAACAGTCACAGTTGGGTATTATTTGTTAACTCTTTTATAAGCATCCAATCACTCTATAAAAGCAAGAAATCTGTGTGTGTGTGTGTGTGTCTGTCACACTTCATAGGACATCATAGGATGGCCTATGATCTCTGCCTGAACATCATAGGACACATAGACAAACGTGTCTTTATGATGTCACACATAGACAAATGTGTCTTTATGATGTCATATGACCATGTGTCTTTGAACTCAGGTATCATAGGATACAGACAAATGATCTCTGCCTGAACATCGTAGGACGTCCTATAGGACACACAGACAAATGTGTCTTTATGATGTCATAGACCATTTGGCCTACATATCACTCTATTAAAGCAAGAAATCTGTGTGTGTGTCTGTCACATTTATAGGACCTCATCAGACGGCCTATGATGATCCATAGCACGTCATGTGAACTGAGGCATCATAGGACTCGCAATGCCATCATAAAGATATGATGTCTATATGACAGCACATAGACAAATGTGTCTTTATGATGTCATATAGACCATCACTCATGATGCCTAGACTAATGTGTCTTTATGAGGTCATATGGCTCAAAACTGGCAAGGTGAATAAGTCACAGGGCCATTCTTTACAAATGTGTAAAATGCCAAGCAAAGTGCTGATTTTCTCCGGTTTCTTGGTTTCTACGGGCATGCATGGGCCTTCCTGAACAGGGTCGAAAGCCACTTTTTGTTCAGATCTATTTTCATGATCTTGCCCATGAACTGGAATTACCACGCACCTATCCCTCAATCAGTGGTCTCAAAGAAGAAGAAGAAGACCCACCAGATGGAGAGCAATAGAATGAGAACTGCTGCACATCAGAAAAGTACTAGTAACTAGTATGAATAAATTCTGTATGATTACTGAATAAGCTATGAAACCAGAAGACTTATACAGGTGCATGTCAATAAATTAGAATGTCAACAAAAAGTTGATTTATGTAGGTAATTCAATTAAAAAAAATTAAATTTCTATATTATTAGTACATACCCGTCCATACCCGTAGAAACTAAGTATAAGCAAGTATTTTTGCATGCCCATTGCTGAAGGGTCTCCTCCTGTCTCAGACTGCTGTGTTGTTCACAGTCATGCCTGCAGCGTACTGGTGGAACCTGAGGTGTTTCATGTTCACGGCATCCTTTCTGACATGCAGCAGTTCTCCCCATTCTATTGCTCTCCATCTGGTGGGTCTTCTTCTTCATTCAGACCACTGGTTGAGGGATAGGTGCATCGTAATTTCAGTTCATGGGCGTGATCCTGAAAAAGTGGCTTTCAACTCTGTTCAGGAAGGCCCGTGCATGCCTGTAGAAACCAAGAAACCGGAGCACCCAGAGAAAATCAGCGCTTTGCTTGACATTTTACACATTGGTAGTGTAGACTGGCATCCGTCCTGTCTGTTTGAGCATCCCTTGTCTGTCGTACCCTTTGCTGGTGAAGGGTCTCCTCCTGTCTCAGACGGGTGTGTTGTTCAGAGTCATGCGTGTGATGTACTGCTGGAACCTCAGGTGTTTCATCTTCATGGCATCTTTTCTGACGTGCAGCAGTTCTCCTCATTCTACTGCTCTCCATCTGATGGGTATTCTTCTTCTTCATTGAGACCACTGGTTGAGGGGATAGGTGTGTCATAATTCCAGTTCATGGACAGGATCATGAGCATCGTGAGTGATGGTCTATATGACATCATAAAGACACATTTGTCTATGAGCCATATGACAAAGACACATTAGTCTAGGCATCACAAGTGATGGTCTACAGTATATAACATCATAAAGACACATTTGTCTATATGATGGCATCGCGAGTCCTATGATGCCTGAGTTCAAAGGACGTCCTATGATGTTCAGGCAGAGATCATTGGCCATCCTATGATGTCCTATGAATGTGACAGAGAAACACACAGACTCTTCTTCTTCTTCTTCTTCTTCTTCTTCTTCTCCTCCTCTCGGTTACCGGCAGATAGCAAACAACTAAAAGGTGCATACCGCCACCTACTGTACAAGAGTGTGTAACATTATGTCATCTGAGCCCGACCCCTAAATTCTATGACTTAATCCTGCGTTATTTATCTCCTTTTCTCTTTACCTTATACACCACTGACTTTCAGTACAACACAGAGTCATGCCACCTGCAGAAATTCTCTGACGACTCAGCTGTTGTGGGATGTATAAGAGGAGGAGAGGAGGGGGAGTACAGGAAACTGGTAGACAGATTTGTGGAGTGGACAGAGCAGAATCACCTGAGGTTGAATGTCAGCAAGACCAGAGAGAAGGTGATTGACTTCAGGAAGAGGAAGACGCCTTCTCAGCCACTGCAGATTAGGGGGGGAGGATGTGGGAGTGCTTGAGGACTACAAATATCTGGGTGTCAGGATCAGTAGCGGGTTGGACTGGAGATCCAACACCGATGTTGCACACAAGAAGGGGATGAGCAGACTCTACTTCCTGAGGAAGGTGAGATCCTTCAACGTGTGTAGCAGGATGCTGGAGCTTTTCTACCAGACCGCTGTCGCCAGCGCCATCTTCTTTGCTGCTGTCTGTTGGGGTAGCAGTATCAGGGCCAGAGACACCAACAGACTTGACAAGATTATCAAGAGGGCTGGCTCTGTAATTGGTCTCAGACCGGAGACCTTTGAGACAGTAATGGAGAGGAGAACACTAAATAAACTGCGATCCATCATGGACAATCCTGATCACCCCCTCCACCACACACTAGACAGACAGCGAAGCACTTTCCCCAGCAGACTACTACAGCTTCGCTGTCGAACGGCCAGGTACAGGAAATCTTTCCTGCCACATGCAATTTCACTGTACAATAACTCACTATGATGTTGTATTCTGGTTATAGCTATGCTGCCACACTGCATCTTACAGACTAACTGGTACCTCACATTTCACTCTGCTCCTGATAGTCCTTCTTTGTACAGTGGGATGATTCATGTGTTTATATGGGTCATCATATATTAAGCTATGATGTATATAGGTTTTATAGTCGTGCTAGTTTTTACTTTCCATGGGTAATCCCTTTGTCTGTCGTGTGTGTTTCTGTTGCTTGGTTGTCTACTGTCATGCTGCTGTTACACTGTAATTTCCCAGTTTGGGATCAATAAAGTACATCTATCTATCTATCTCCATCTGCTCCCAGAAACCCAGTTAAATCTCCATTCTCTACCGGCCACTCAAACTTCATTTTCCATTATCTGTCTTTCATTTCCGTATTTGTGACAGTGTAATAAATGTGCTCGACATTTTCTTTTACTCCACATTCTCTACATTTGTCACTTTCACTTTTCCCCATGGTGAATAAAGTGCCGTTTAAGCCTGTGTGATCCAGTCTGAGTCTTGCCATAATGATGTCTTCCCTCCTTTTGGTTGTTATGAAATTCTTTTTTGCAATAGATTTTTGTATTTTGTAATAAGATAAGATAAGATAAGATAAGCCTTTATTAGTCCCACAACGGGGAAATTCCAGGATTGCAACAGCACAGGGATAGCAACACTCAGAGCAACAATCAGAAGGCAAGAAAAAAAGCAAGCAAGCAAGAGCAGCCAATATACATATGTACATATTACTATAAAATATATATATACACACACACACAGACACACAGTGCAGAGCATTGTAGCTGGATGGAATAAATATGTAGATATATAAACACCCACAGTACGGAGCATTGCAGCTAGGTGGAATAAATATGTAAATATATAAACACACACAGTGCGGAGCAATGTAGCTAGATGGAATAATATGTAGATATATAAACACACAGTGCGGAGCATTGTAGCTAGATGGAATAAATATATAGATATATAAATATAAACACACCCAGTGCGGAGCATTGTAGCTAGATGGAATAAATATGTAAATATATAAACACACACAGTGCAGAGCATTGTTGCTAGATGGGATGAAACAGCATAACCGTCTACTTAGTTATCCTACATGGTATGATTATGTGCCCATACATATTCTCACCCTCCATAGCGACCAGTATTTTCCTAGTTGTATGCCGGAGGGGACCATTGTGTAAGTCTATTGCATCTTTTGCATTCAAAAACTATTAGTTTGTTACGTCTTTTTGCTATCTCTGCGAGCAGCCCTGCTTAGGTTGTACAGTCTGACAGCCGTTGGTAGGAAGGACCTGCGAAACCTCTCGGTTGTGCACCTGGGATGATGTAGTCTGCTGCTAAATGAGCTCCTCAGTGCATTCAGTATGTCCTGCATAGGGTGGAACTCGGACTCCAGCAGAGATGACAGTTTAGCCACCGTCCTTCTCTCTCCCATCTCCTCCACTGGATCAAGGCGCTGCCCCAGGACAGAGC
The DNA here is from genome assembly GCA_020510985.1 of Pholidichthys leucotaenia. Classification (NCBI taxonomy): domain Eukaryota; kingdom Metazoa; phylum Chordata; class Actinopteri; order Cichliformes; family Pholidichthyidae; genus Pholidichthys; species Pholidichthys leucotaenia. The sequence goes on along the minus strand of CM035843.1, from coordinate 42,163,195 downwards.
CAGCTTTCTTGATCAGTTTGTTCAGTCTCTTCCTATCAGCTGCAGTAATGCCACTGCCCCAGCAGACCACTCCGAAAGTGATGGCTGATGCCACCACCGTGTCATAGAATGTCTTCAGTAGCGCCCCTTGTACACCAAAAGACCTGAGTCTCCTCAGCAGGAACAGCCTGCGCTGTCCCTTCTTGTAGAGTGCGTCAGTATTGTGTGACCAGTCTAGTTTATTGTTCAGATGAACACCCAGGTACTTATAGGATGTCACCATCTTGATGTCTGTTCCCTGTATATTTACTGGTGCTGTGAGGGGTTGTGCATGCCTGCGGCAGTCCACCACCAGCTCCTTAGTTTTCCTCGCGTTGATCTGGAGGCAGTTCCGATGGCACCAGTCCACGAAGTCCTGGATAAGTCCTCTGTACTCAGCTTTGTCTCCATTGGAGATGAGGCCAACGATCGCAGAGTCATCAGAGAACTTCTGTAGATGGCAGTGTGTTGTGTTGTGTGAGAAGTCCGCAGTATAAAGAGTGAACAGGAAGGGAGCCAGCACCGTTCCCTGGGGGGCCCCTGTGCTACCGATGATCGTGTCGGACACACAGTCCCGGGTTCTCACAAACTGAGGCCGGTTCATGAGGTAGTCCAGGATCCATGATGACAGGTGCTGGTCCACCCCTGCGCGCAGCAGCTTGTCCTTCAGGATCATCGGTTGGATGGTGTTGAAAGCACTGGAGAAGTCAAAGAACATGATCCTCACCATATTCCCACCATAATACGATCTACCTTTATGATCTTCATCCCATCTTTTTTGCCATAGCTCATTTCCCGTTTTCTTGATTACTGCTTTATAGTTATCTCTTTTCCAAGATCACTTTTTGCTAATTTGTCTGCACGGTCATTCCCTTTCAACCCTTCATGTGCAGGAACCCAACAAAACTGAACTTGTCCACCACCCCTGTGTACCCTAAATAAATTGTGATATAGCTCAATCACCAAGTGTTCCCTTGTAGATTTTAGTGTCTATGGTTTTTAGCGCTGCAAGTGAATCTGTGCACACCACCACCCAGTCCGGTCTGACCTCCTCCACCCACTGCAAAGCAATAATTATTGCCACCGTTTCTGCTGTAAACACGGATGTATTGTTGGAGAATCTTTTTGCGATGGTCACTTTAAACTCTGGGATGTATACTCCAACTCCAACAGAGCCCTCTTTATTCTTTGAACCGTCAGTATAGAGCTGTAAGTTATAGTAATTGTTCCTGAGGTAAATGCTTGTTTTAACACCAACTTCACTCATATGCCAATCCTTTTTCCTCGTTAGCAGACTAGCATCTACTTCTATTCCCGGAAACAGCCAAGGGGGAACATTACGCACTGGACTGGTGTTGGCTATATCAATAGTGTGCAACCTGTACATTCTGGTCCTTCTTTCAATTGTCCACCCAAACCCATGTCCCTGGAAATTAGAGTATTTCCAGCAGTCTTGTAGTGTTGTTTTTGAAATATTTGCTTCGTCACTTCCTTTCAGCTTCACCCAGTATGATAATGCGAGTTTATCTCTTCTCAAATCCATTGGCATTTCTCCTGCTTCTATTAAAACTGCATTGTTTGGTGTTGTTTTGACGGCTCCAATGCACAGGTGAAGCGCTCTATGTTGCATTCTATTTTTTCCCAGAGTCGTCTTTGCCGCTGCTCCATAAATCATGCTTCCGTAGTCTATTTTCGATCGCATTAGTGCTCTGTGAATGTCAATTAATGCCCGTTTATCTGCACCCCATTCATGTCCAGCTACAGCTTTTATGAGATTAATGACTTTTTTGCATTTTGTCTCCAAATTTTCCAACATGAACTCTCCATGTGTATGCACTATCAAACCACAATCCTAGATATTTGAACTCACTGACTTTCTCTATTGGTTGATCATATAATGTTAATGGTTCTGTACCAGTTCTGCGTTTTTTTGTGAAAGTCATATAGCAGGTTTTACTGTTTGAAAATTTAAATCCCCAGTCATATGACCACTTTTCCACTTTCTCCATTGCTTTCCTCATGTTTTTGAACACAAATTTCTCATTTCTTCCCCTCGTCCATATGGCTCCATCATCTACATATAGTGCTGTTTTGATGGATCCCTCTGGATCCTCAAACATGTCATTAATCATTAAATTGAATAAAACAGGGTTTATCATACTCCCCTGAGGAATACAATCGTGGAAGATGTGAAAATGATGAGGCAGCGTTCTTTCTCAGAGTCAGCTTTATTCACATCTCCATCATTTCAAAGCAGAAAAAAGAGAGAGCATGAAACAGTGACTCTCGTCCTTAAATATCAGGGACTTCACACCTCATAGATCACATGTTCCACAGACCACCTTGCATAATAAAGACAGTCACAATGCATTTCACCACCTGGCATAATAAAGACAGTCACAATGCATTTCACTCCATGATATCACTTCCACTGTTTCCCACACATCCTTTAATCGACCCCCCACAGTCTCCAGCCTTGCATAACAAGGCTAAGCTTCCTGCCTTTGTTCTGACCTAAAATGCGAGTCACAGAACCGGGCCAACAGGTCAATTGAGTATTCACCACACAAGCCCCCCCAGCATTTTAGAAAAACAGAACAACAAGAAAATAACCACATGCATGCCATGATAGCATCAATACACATCAGTCCACATGCTGGATAGGCTTCAGCCTCCTGCCGAATCTGCTGTAGCTGGGGTTCACCGTCTCTGCGGCGCTGTCCCGCTGGGGATTTGCCGTCTGGGGGTGGAAACCCTTTGTCAGTCTCTGCGGGTGTTCTGGGGAAACATTACTTTGGGAAACATTACTGTGCGAAACCCTCCGTGGTGGTCTACCTCGCCGCGGGGCCTTTGCCAACAGCACTTCCTCCTCTGCCACCACAAAAGCGGGTTTAAGTCTGTTTATGCCAATTTTCTCTTTCCTACCACCCAAATCTAGCAAAAACTGCTTGTCCCCTGTTTCTAGCACTCTGAATGGTCCGTCATAAGGCGGTCGCAGCGGGGTTCAATGCGCATCGTGTCTAACAAAAACAAACTCTGCGTTCTTCAAAGTTTTAGGCACAAAAACGTGCAGAAAACTGTGGTGCGCGGGGCCGGGCAGCGTGCTTGATTCTATGTTACTCCGCAACAGCTGAGACGGGGAGGCGTTTGGCGCAGGGTTATCTGGGAGAAACTCCCCAGGCAGCCGGAGCGGCTGCACAAACACAAGCTCCGCTGGGGAGGCTTCTAGATCCTCTTTTGGTGCAGAACGCAACCCCAATAACACCCATGGTAACTTGTCAACCCAATTTGTATCCGTCAGTGACGCTCTGAGAGCCGCTTTCAATGACCTATGAAAACGTTCGCATAACCCGTTAGCCTGCGGATTGTACACGGTTGTGCATGAATTGTGACACCCAGGCTGCGGGCCATTGTCGACCAAAGCTCGGAAACAAATTGAGGGCCTCTGTTGGACTAATGTCCAACGGAACGCCGAAGCGCGCCACCCAAGCCGTTAAAAACGCGCGCGCCACTTCCTCGGCCATGGTTGATGCCAGCGGGACCACTTCAGGCCAGCGCGTGGTGCGGTCCACCATTGTCAGAAGATGTGTGCACCCCTGTGACAGTGGGAGGGGTCCAACGAGGTCCACATGAACGTGATCGAACCTCTTGGCCGGAATGTGAAACGGTTCCAAAGGAGCTCTCGTGTGCCTGTGTACTTTGGCTCATTGACACGCCGTGCAGGCTGCTGCCCACTCTTTGACCTGTTTGCGGAGGCTCGGCCAAACAAATTTCTCTCCCACCATTTTGACCGACGCGCGCATTCCAGGGTGCACCAAAGAATGAACCGAGTCAAAAACGCGATGGCGCCACGCAGCCGGTACTACTGGACGCGGCCGTCCAGTGGAGACATCACAGATTAGGGGAGGGGCAGACCGTCTTGCAGCACCCTGCTCTCCAGCCTTAACCCTGTTGGTCCAGACTGGAGCGTGCGCACGTCCACGTCGTTAACCTGCTCTGCGGCCATGGCTGCATAATCTAACCCTACGCTGACTGGGACCGCCACAGCACGCGAGAGGCAATCTGCCACTACATTGAGTTTGTCCGCCACATGCTGAATATCAGTGGTAAACTCTGATATCACGGCCAGCTGTCTCTGCTGCCGGCCTGACCACGGTTCCGAGACCTTAGCCATCGAGAATGTTAGCGGTTTGTGATCAACGAACGCGGTGAAAGCGCGTCCTTCCAGCCAGAACTGAAAGTGGCAGATGGCCAAATGGAGAGCAAGCAGCTCCCTGTCGAATGCGCTGTATTTACGTTCGCTATCGCGCAAGGTCCTGCTGAAAAATGCGAGGGGCTGCCAAACCCCGGCTACATGTTGCTCCACAACCGCCCCTATGGCCACATCTGACGCGTCAGTGGTGAGCGCTATGCGGGCCGTTGGGTCTGGGTGTGCCAACAACGCAGCCTTTGCCAAGGCTGCTTTAACCTCCGAGAACGCTTGGTTGGGGGCTCCTGACGCGGCTGGCCCGGGGGAATTTCTTTCTTCCATGATACGTCTCAGGGTCACCAGTGTGTAAGATGTGAAAATGACGAGGCAGTGTTCTTTCTCAGAGTCAGCTTTATTCACATCTCCATCATTTCAAAGCAGACAAAAGAGAGAGCATGAAACAGTAACTCTCGTCCTTAAATATCAGGGACTTCACACCTCATAGATCACATGTCCCACAGACCACCTTGCATAATAAAGACAGTCACAAAGCATTTCACCACCTGGCATAATAAAGACAGTCACAATGCATTTCCCTCCATGATATCACTTCCACTGTCTCCTACGCGTCCTTTAATCGACCCCCCACAGTCTCCAGCCTTGCATAACAAGGCTAAGCTTCCTGCCTTTGTTCTGACCTAAAATGCGAGTCACAGAACCGGTCCAACAGGTCCATTGAGTGTTCACCACACCATTTTCTATTTCAAAGTCATTAGAAACTTCTGATCCTACTTTAACCCTAACCCTGTGTTAAAAAATCCATTATCCAATTATACATCCTGAGGTTAATTGGCATCAACTGGGGATTCTAAATTGTCCTTAGGTACAGATGTGAGAGTGAATGGTTGTCTGTCTCTCTGTGTTGGCCCTGTGATGGACTGGTGATCTGTCCAGGGTGTACCCTGCCTTTCGCCCAAAGATGCTGGGATAGGCTCTCCCACCCCCCACCCCCACCCCCGCGACCCGAAAAGGATTAAGCGGTAGAAGATGGATGGATGGAGGGATGGACATCCTACCACCAATGCCCATATTATTCAGTTTCATAAGAAGTCCATCCCTCCACAGCGAGTCATAAGACTTTTCAATATCCAGATAAACTATAACCATTACTTCTTTCATTTTGAGAGTCTTTTCAATATCATTACTTACCCTAGCTCCTGGGATCACTGGGGCACGCAAACCCCCCCACCACGATAAGGTGACGATCCATGAGGGGGCAATGTCCGGGGCAATTTGCCTCTGATAGGGTCTCCCAAGACAAACTGGTCCTGGGTGAAGGGCCAGACGAAGAACGATCCAACAGACTCTCATGATAAATTGTATATCAAGGATTCAGTGTACCCCGCCCGGTATGGGGTTACCGGGGCCCCACCCTGGAGCCAGGCCTGGGGGAGGGGCTCGAAGGCTAGCGTCTGGTGGCCGGGTTTCCACCCATGGGACCCGGCCGGGCTCAGCCCGAAGGAGTTACATGGGTCCGCCCTCCAGTAGGTTCACCACCTGCAGGAGGGATCATGGAAGTCCGGTGCTATGTGGATTAGGTGGCAGTCAAAGGCGGAGACCTTGGCGGACTGATCCCAAGCTTTCTAAACTGGCTTTTGGTACGTGGAATGTCACCTCTCTGGTGGGGAAGGAGCCTGAGCTGGTGTACGAGATTGAGCGATACCGGCTAGATATAGTCGGCCTCACCTCAACACACAGCTCCGGTTCCGGAACCAGTCTCCTGGAGAGGGGCTGGAGCTTGGCCTTTTCTGGAGTTGCCCCGGGCGAGAGGCGACGAGCAGGGGTAGGTATTCTTGTATCGCCCCACCTTGCTGCCTCTATATTGGAGTTTTCCCCGGTGGACGAAAGGGTTGCTTCCCTGCGCCTTCGGGTTGGGAAACGGGTCCTGACCATCATTTGTGCCTATGCACCAAATGATGTTTCAGAGTACCCACCCTTTTTGGAGTCTGTGACTGGGGTGCTGGAGGGTGCTCCTCCTGGAGACTCCATTGTCCTACTGGGGGACTTCAATGCGCACGTGGGCAACGACAGTGAAACCTGGAGGGGGGTGATTGGGAGGAACGGACTGCCCGATCTGAACCCGAGTGGTGTTCAGTTATTGGACTTCTGTGCTAACCACAGTCTGTCTATAACGAACACCATGTTCAAGCATAAGGGTGTCCATATGTGCACCTGGCACCAGGACACCCTAGGCCGCAGGTCGATGATCGATTTTGTTATCGTATCATCAGACCTGCGACCGTATGTCTTGGACACCCGAGTAAAGAGAGGTGCAGAGCTGTCAACTGATCACCACCTGGTGGTGAGTTGGATCCGATGGCAGGGGAGGAAGCCATTCAGACCTGGTAGACCCAAACGTATAGTGAGGGTGTGCTGGGAGCGTCTGGCTGAGGCCCCTGTCCGGGAGGTCTTCAACTCCCACCTCCGGAAGAACTTCAACCACATTCCGAGGGAGTCTGGAGACATGGAGTCTGAATGGGCCATGTTCTCCACCTCTGTTGTTGAAGCGGCAGCCCAGAGCTGCGGCCGCAAGGTGGTCGGTGCATCTCGTGGTGGCAACCCCCGAACCAAGTGGTGGACACCAGTGGTGAGGGGGGCCATTAAGCTGAAGAAGGAGTCCTATCAAGCTTGGTTGGCTTGTGGGACTCCCGAAGCAGCTGAGGTGTACCGGCAGGCCAAGCGGAGTGCAGCTCGGGTGGTTGCTGAAGCAAAAACCCGGGTATGGGAGGAGTTCGGTGAGGCCATGGAACAAGACTTTCGGTCGGCTTCAAAGAGATTCTGGCAAACTGTTCGGCGGCTCAGGAGGGGAAAGCAGCTCCCCGTCCACACTGTGTATGGTGCGGATGGGACACTGTTGACTTCAACTGGGGATATCGTCGGGCGGTGGAAGGAATACTTCGAGGATCTCCTCAATCCCACTGATACGCCTTCCACAGAGGAAGCAGGGTTTGGGGACGAGGGGGATGACTCGCCTATCACAGGGGCTGAGGTCGCCAAGGTGGTTAAAAATCTCCTTGGTGGCCGGGCCCCGGGGGTGGACGAGATTCGCCCCGAGTACCTCAAGGCCCTGGATGTTGTTGGGTTGTCATGGTTGACACGCCTCTGCAACATTGCGTGGAGGTCGGGGGCAGTGCCTTTGGCATGGCAAACCGGGGTGGTGGTTCCTCTCTTCAAAAAAGGGGACCGGAGGGTGTGCTCCAACTTTAGAGGGATCACACTCCTCAGCCTCCCTGGGAAGGTCTATGCCAAGGTACTGGAGAGGAGAGTCCGGCCGTTGGTCGAACCTCGGATTCAGGAGGAGCAATGTGGTTTTCGTCCTGGCCGTGGCACATCGGACCAGCTCTTTACCCTCTCGAGAATTCTTGAGGGTTCGTGGGAGTTTGCCCAACCAGTTTACATGTGTTTTGTGGACTTGGAGAAGGCATTTGACCGCGTCCCTCGTGGATTTTTGTGGGGGGTGCTTCGGGAGTATGGGGTATCGGGCTTGTTGTTACGAGCTATTCGGTCTCTGTACGACCGTTGTGAGAGTTTAGTTCGCATTGCCAACACTCGGTCGGAGTCATTCCCAGTGAGAGTTGGACTCCGCCAGGGCTGCCCTTTGTCACCGGTCCTGTTCATAATTTTTATGGACAGGATTTCTAGGCGCAGCCAGGGAATGGAGGGTGTCATGCTTGGTGACCACAGGATCTCATCTCTGTTGTTTGCAGATGATGTTGTCCTGTTGGCTTCATCCAGCAATGACCTACAGCTCTTGCTGGGACGGTTTGCCGCTGAGTGTGAAGCGGCTGGGATGAGAATCAGCACCTCCAAGTCCGAGTCCATGGTCCTCAGCCGGAAAAAGGTGGATTGTCCTCTCCGGGTTGGGGACAGGCTCCTGCCCCAAGTGGAGGAGTTTAAGTATCTTGGGGTCTTGTTCACGAGTGAGGGGAAAATGGAGCGAGAGATCGACAGACGGATTGGAGCAGCATCTGCAGTGATGCGGACGTTGTACCGGTCTGTTGTGGTGAAGAGGGAGCTTAGTTCTAAGGCAAAGCTGTCGATTTACCAGTCAATCTACGTTCCTACTCTCACCTATGGTCACGAGCTTTGGGTAATGACCGAAAGAACGAGATCGCGGATACAAGCGGCTGAAATGAGCTTTCTCCGTAGGATTGCTGGACTCACCCTCAGAGATAGGGTGAGGAGCTCAGTCATCCGGGAGAGGCTCAGAGTAGAACCGCTGCTCCTCCACATTGAAAGGAGTCAGTTGAGGTGGTATGGGCATCTGATTAGGATGCCTCCTGGACGCCTCCCACTTGAGGTGTTTCAGGCACGTCCCACTGGGAGGAGACCCCGGGGCAGACCCAGGACTCGGTGGAGAGACTATGTCTCCCAGCTAGTCTGGGAACGCCTTGGTATCCCCTCTGAAGAGCTGGAGCAGGTGGCTGGGGAGAGGGAAGTCTGGGCTTCTCTGCTTGAACTGCTGCCTCCGCGACCCGGACCTCCGGAAAAGCGGTAGAAGATGGATGGATGGATGGATACTTACCCTAACTAGAGCATCCACTGTGGATCTTCCTCTTCTAAAACCATTCTGATAGTCGTTTATTCATTGTTTTTGCTCTAATACATATGAGAGTCGGTAAGCTAACACCTTCTCCATCCATTTCCCAAAATGTGACGTTAATGCTATTGGCCTGTAGTTGCCTGGATGAGCTGGAGATCTTTCCCTGGCTTATTAAATGGTAAAATTACAGCCTTTTTCCACCCACTTAGGATAACCCCCTCCTTCCATATCCTGATAAACAATTTCAGCACCAGTTGCATTGATTGCATAGGCAACTGCCAGAACATAGCATCACTTCGGGCTGTTTGACCAGATCGTCACTTCCTGTTTTGCTGTCTGCCTGTGTGGTTTGCTCTCCAGCTCTCGAGCCACTAGCTATGGCTACTAGCTCTCTTTCCTCTCCTCCTCTGGTGTGCTCTCTCTGTCAGATGTTTAGCTACACCTCTGCCTCTTTTAGTGATAACGGTAAATGTAATAAATGTTGTCTTTTTGAGGCGCTCGAGGCGAGGTTGTCTGATTTGGAATCCCGGCTCCGCTGCATTGAAACACCGTCTGCGCCAGTTAATCTCGACGGACGCCCCTTAGCTGCAGCGGAGCTAGCTAGCTTAGGTCCCCCTGTCACCGGTTCCCCGGCTCTCCTCTGCAGCGAGGAGACTGGGTGGGTGACGGTGAGAAGGAAGCCTAGTCGCAAAGCCCCGGTTCACCACCAACCTGTTCACGTTTCTAATCGTTTTTCCCCGCTCAGCGACACACCCGCTGAGGAAAAAACTCTGATCATTGGCGACTCTGTAGTCAGAAACGTGAACCTAGAGACTCCAGCGGCCATAGTCAAATGCATTCCTGGGGCCAGAGCAGGCGACATCGAGTCAAATTTGAAAATGCTGGCTAAAAGTAACTGTAAATATTCCACAATTGTTATTCACGCCGGCATTAATGACATCCGTCTCCGGCAGTCGGAAGTCACGAAACTTAATGTAGAATCGGTGTGTGACTTTGCAAAAACGATGTCTGCCACTGTAGTATTCTCTGGGCCCCTCCCCAATCTGACCAGTGATGACATGTTTAGTCGCTCGTCATCCTTGAACCGCTGGCTGTCTGTGTGGTGTCCTAAAAATGACGTGGGCTACATTGACAATTGGAGCTCTTTTTGGGGAAAACCTGGTCTTATGAGACGAGACAGCATTCATCCCACTTTGGATGGTGCTTCTCATTTATCTAACAATCTGGCATCTTTTTTATCCAAATTTCCAAAACCCTGACTACTCAGAGTTGGGACCAGGAAGCAGAGTCACAGTCTTACACACCTCTCTGCAGCTCCTCTTCATCCGCCACCCCTCAGCTTAGCCCCTGTCTTCCCCATCAGAGAATCGTTGTCTGCTCCCTCCAAAGTAAATAAAAATATAATGTATAAGCATCCCAAAGTGATAAAGCAAAATATTGGTAAAACTCAAATTAAACATAAAGCCTCTAAATTGAATGATTTGGCCTCTGTTCCTCCTCATAATTTAAAAATTAAATGTGGTTTATTAAATATTAGGTCTCTAACTCCCAAGTCTCTGTTAGTCCATGATCTGTTAATTGATCATCAGATTGATTTAATTTCCCTCACAGAGACTTGGTTAGGACAAGAGGATTATGTTGGTTTAAATGAATCAACTCCCTCTGGTTATTTAAACTGTCAAAATCCCAGAAGTTCTGGTCGTGGAGGAGGAGTAGCATCAATTTACCATTCCAAATTATTAGTTAATGTAAAGCAAAAAACATGTTATAATTCCTTTGAGGGCCTGGTCCTCAGTATTGGGCACTTTAGCAATTCCAGGTTAAACCCAATTTTATTTGCCATAGTTTATCGTCCCCCATCAACCTATTCAGAATTTTTATCCGAATTTCCTGATTTCTTAGCTGATTTAGTGCTGAAATCTGATAGAATAATTATAGTAGGGGACTTTAATATACATGTGGATGTAGATAGTGACTGCCTTAATGTGGCTTTTAATTCAATATTAGACTCGATTGGGTTTTCTCAGAAAGTAGGAAATTCTACTCATTACCTCCACCATACATTGGACCTTGTTCTGACATATGGCATAGAAATAGAAAATCTGGTAGTGTCTCCTCATAACCCTGTACTGTCAGACCATTGTCTGTTAACCTTTGATTTTACTATTTCTGACTATTTGGCTCCTAAAGAAAAATATTATCACAGTAGATGCCTCTCAGATGATGCTGTTTCCAAATTTATGCAGATTGTTTCCTCTATGCCATGTGTCAACACAACGGAAATAAGCTATAGACAGCTTGCTCCTTCTGTAATTGATAACATGGTGGATAGTGTTTCAGCTTCTCTGCATCAGGCTCTAGACTTGGTGGCCCCCTTAAAAAAGAAAAAGTCTAATCAGAGATTTTTAACTCCTTGGTTCAACACAGAAACTCGTAGCTTAAAACAGAAGACTCGTCAATTAGAAAGAAAATGGCGCTCTACTAATTTAGATGAAATCTATTTAGCTTGGAGAAATCATCTTTTAATTTATAAAAAATCTCTTAGAAAAGCTAGAACGAGTTATTACTCTGCATTAATAGAAGAGAACAAGAATAATCCCAGGTTTCTTTTCAGTACTGTAGCCAGGTTGACAAAGAGTCAGGACTCTGTCAATCCTAGCATCCCCTTAGAGCTTACTAGTCAGGACTTTATGAACTTTTTCAATAATAAAATTTCATCCATCAGAGATAAAATCAATCAGATTCTTCCCACAGTTAACTTAAATACTGTAACTACTACAACTCCTTCTATTGATGTCTGTCTTGATGAGTTTACTCCAATCGACCTTTGTGAGTTAGACAAAATAGTTTCCTCATCCAAACCTTCAACTTGTCTTTTAGACCCTATTCCTACCAGGTTATTTAAAGAAGTCTTCCCACTTATTGGTAGCTTTATTCTTCATATAATCAATTCTTCATTAACTTCAGGCCATGTACCGCAGGCTCTTAAAACGGCTGTAATTAAACCCTTACTCAAAAAGCCAACGCTAGATCCAGGAGCTTTAGCTAACTATAGACCAATCTCTAATCTCCCTTTCATTTCAAAAATCTTAGAAAGAGTTGTTGCTACGCAATTATTTGACCACCTGCAGGGAAATGGTTTATTTGAGGAGTTTCAATCTGGGTTTAGAATCCATCATAGCACTGAAACAGCCTTAGCGAAGGTCACTAACGACCTCCTCATTGCATCTGATAATGGACTAGTTTCTGTACTTGTCCTTTTAGATCTTAGTGCAGCTTTTGATACTATTGATCATAATATTCTACTTGATAGATTAGAACACTATGTTGGACTTAATGGAACTTCGTTGCAGTGGTTTAGATCTTATTTATCTGATAGGTTCCAGTTTGTTCATGTAAATGATGAGTTTTCTCTCAGCTCAAAGCTTAGTCATGGAGTTCCACAGGGATCTGTGCTTGGCCCTACTCTTTTTAGTTTATATATGCTTCCGTTAGGCAACATTATTAGAAAGCACTGTATACATTTTCACTGTTATGCAGATGACACACAATTATACCTGTCAATGAAGCCAGATGATACTAATCAATTAGCCAAGTTAGAAGCCTGTCTTAAGGAAATCAAAGTTTGGATGACTTGTAATTTCCTGCTATTAAATTCAGATAAGACTGAAGTCATTCTTGTTGGTCCAAAAAACCTTAGAAATTCCTTTCCAAATCAAACTTTCAGTTTGGATGCAGTTACTCTTTCTCTTAATAGCTCTGTGAGGAACCTTGGAGTTATTTTTGATCAGGATTTGTCCTTCAATTCACATATTAAATTTGTTTCTAAGACTGCCTTCTATCATTTGCGTAATATTGCCAAGATTAGGAGCATCTTGTCTCAGAGTGATGCTGAGAAGCTGATCCACGCTTTTGTTAGCTCGAGATTAGATTATTGTAATTCTTTATTATCAGGTTGTCCTAAAACATCTTTAAAAAGTCTTCAGCTGATCCAAAATGCTGCAGCAAGAGTTTTAACAGGTACTAGAAAGAGAGATCATATCTCTCCGGTTCTGGCCTCCCTTCATTGGCTTCCCATAGAGTTTAGAATTAAGTTTAAAATCCTTCTTCTTACTTACAAAGCTCTAAACAATCAGGCTCCTTTTTATTTAAAAGATCTGATACTACCGTATCATCCTAACAGAGCACTACGCTCCCAAAATGCAGGTTTACTTGTAATACCTAGAATCTCCAAAAGTACAATGGGAGGCAGAGCCTTCAGTTATCAAGCTCCTCTCCTGTGGAATCAGCTGCCAATCTGGATTCGGGAGTCAGACTCGATCTCTGTTTTTAAGAATAGGGCTAAAACCTACCTTTTTGATATAGCCTACAATTAGGGAGGGATCATGTGTTTTCTGAACCCTCCCTTAGTTATGCTGCTAATAGGTTTAGTCAGCCGGGGGACCTCCAGTAATGCACTGGGCCTCACTCCTTTCCTCACTCTCTATGAAATATTTTTTTTTTGCTGGTCATTAACATTTGTTTGTTCTCTCCCATAGATTGAGTCCCCATCGTGCTGTTTGCTCTCTACATGTCTGTTCTTTTCTTCTTCTCTATCCCCTCACCCCCCAGCCAGTCGCAGCAGATGACTGCCCCTCCCTGAGCCTGGTTCTGCTGGAGGTTTCTTCCTGTTAAAAGGGAGTTTTTCCTCTCCACCGTCGCCAAGTGCTTGCTCACAGGGGATCGCCTGATTGCTGGGGTCTTTCTGCAACTGTGGGGGTCCTCCCTACAGTTGATAGTGCTATGAGATGACTGTTGTTGTGAAATGGCGCTATATAAATAAAGTTGAATTGAATTGAATTGAATTGAATCACTTAACTGATCATATCCTGGAGCTGTGTATCCACTATCTTGCAAAGCGCTCTTAGGCTCTGACATTGTGAGCTCGAGGTCTAACAGTCATGTCCTCTTTCACTTCATTTTTTAAGTTTGCATTTTCTCAAGTTTGCATTTTCTCTGAGTTTATGCTGCCTTTGCTGTCTATGACTCTCACCAAGATGGCCTCCTCTATGCACTGCTGCAAATGCTCTACCTAGGACTTCTGCCTTTTCTTTGTCTGATACAGCCATCTTGTCCCCATCCACTAAAGCTGGAATTTTAACTGATGCCCTTTTCCCACTCATATTTTTAAACATACCCCAGACATCACCTAGTTCTGTTTTCCTACCAAGGGTGGAACCAAATTCTCTCCGTGTTGACCTTTTCCTGTTTTTAATAATCCTTCAAGCTACTGCCCTTTTCTTTTTATACTCTTAAGTTTGCACTAGTCATATTCTTCCTCATCTCTCTGAATGCCTTGTTTCGCTCTTTTATTGCAATACTACATTCGTCATTCTACCAGGGTACAACCTTCTTCCTACCCTGTGCCGTTTTCTTAGGTATACTTGCTATTGCAGTATTCAGAATATGATTGGTTACCTGACTTGAACACTTTTCTATGCCACCTTCTAATGTTACCAAATGACACAATTGAACACAGTATTGCCTAAATTTTCCCCAATCTGCCTTGTCAAAACATCATCTTGTAAAACATCTTCCCTCTTGTATACATACTTCAGTTTTAATAACTGTTAGTATTGGGAAGTGATCACTTCCCAAAGTTGTCCTGTTGATAACCGTCCATTCACACGTGCTCACTAAAGAATCAGATACCAGAGTCAGGTCAATACATAATAATGTGCCCCTATGCACATCCACCCTGGTACCTTCACCACTGTTTAGACAAATTAACGATCTTTCATCTAACATCTCTTCCACAACATTTCCATTGTTATCTGTATGTGTGCTTCCCCACAAGCTATTGTGGGCATTAAAGTCTCCACACTGTACCTCTTTCATATGCCCTTCCCTGCCATAACACTGAAAATATCTGCTGTTAACTTCCTACATGGGTTGTAATAATCAGTTTTATATTTCCTTGTCCATTTGGCCTACATATTTCAATAATATTACACTCTATATCCTCAGGGGAGGGAATCACCCTATACGCCAGGCCATCTTTAATGAAAGTGGCACATCCTCCTCCATTTACAGTGTTAATTTTATCCTGTCTGATTGAACTGTATCCTGGAATAACAGAATCTAAGTGAGGTTGAAGCCATGTCCCCTGTACACATTAGATTAGATTAGATTCAACTTTATTGTCATTACACATGTATGAATAAAAGGTAACGAAACACAGTTTAGCATCCAATCAGAAGTGCAAAGGACAGCAGTGCAGTATATACAGTAATTGACAGTATGTGCAATTTAAGCAAATATATGCAAATATATACAGCAGTGCAGAAAGTTAAGAGTACTGTTATGTGCAAATAATGTACAATAAGTTAGGTGGGCAGTTATGTACAGGTGAGGATGGTAAGAGATGATGGTAAGAGAGTCAGTGGGGAACTAAGTTCAATAACGTGACAGCTGTTGGAAAGAAACTGTTCCTAAACCTGCTGGTTCTAGTCCGAAGGCTTCTGAAACGCCTTCCGGAGGGGAGAAGCTGGAACAGTCCATGAGCAGGATGGTTGGAGTCCCTAAGAATGCTGCGTGCCCGGCGCAGACATCTTTTCCTGTAGACATCCTCTATAACTGGAAGTGGAGTCCCTGTGATGCGTTGGGCGGTTTTCACCACCCGCTGCATCGCCTTACGGTCAGCGACAGAGCAGCTCCTATACCAGACTGTGACACAGTTGGTCAGGGTGCTCTCTATCACGCAGCGGTAGAAGTTGCCCAGGATGTCAGCTGACAGATGGTTCTTCTTCAGTGTCCTCAAGAAGAAGAGGTGCTAATGGGCCTTCTTGATCAGGCTGGTGGTGTTAACTGACCAGGACAGGTCCTCCGAGATGTGTTTCCCCAGGAATTTGAAGCTGGGGACACGTTCAACAGCTATGCCATTGATATGGATGGGGTCATGTGTCTCTCCCCTCTCCTTCCTGTAGTCCACTATGAGCTCCTTGGTTTTGCTGGTGTTAAGGAGCAGGTTACTGTCAGCGCACCAAGTAGCCAAGTGCTCAACTTCTGCCCTGTAATCTGACTCATCGTTGTCCCTGATGAGTCCGATCACCGTGGTGTCATCTGCGAACTTTATGATGGAATTGGATCCATACATAGGTCTGCAGTCATGGGTGAAGAGGGAGTAGAGGAATGGGCTGAGCACACAGCCCTGTGGTACACCAGTGTTGAGTGTGATGATGGAAGAACGGTTGGGGCCTGACCTAACATGCTGGGGTCTGTTGGTCAGAAAATCCATGATCCAGTTGCAGGTGGAGGTACTGATTCCCAGGTCCCCAAGTTTAGTGATCAACTTGGAGGGGATAACTGTGTTGAATGCTGAGCTGAAGTCAACAAACAGCATTCTTGCGTAGGTGTTCTTGTCATCCAGGTGTGAGAGTACATAGTGCAGCGCTGTAGAAACCGCATCCTCTGTACTCCTGTTGTTCCGGTAGGCAAACTGGTGAGGGTCCAGTGTAGGGGGCAGGCATTTTTTGAGCTGTGCCAAGACCAGTCGCTCAAAGCACTTCATGACTATGGGCATCAGTGCCACAGGGCGATAGTCATTTAGGCACGATGGTGTTGAATGTTTCGGCACTGGTACTACAGAAGTGGTCTTGAAGCACACTGGTACCACAGCCTGGGCCAGGGACAGGTTGAAGATGTCCGTGAAGACCTCTGCCAGCTGCTCAGCGCATGCCCTCAGCACACGCCCAGGAATGCCGTCAGGGCCAGCAGCCTTACGTACATTGACATGACTCAGTGCGTTACGGACATCGGTGTGGGTGAGTGTGAGGTGGTGGAGGTCGTCAGAGGGTGGGAAATTGATATTCTTTTCGTTATTGTCCTTGTCGAAACGAGCATAGAAGTCATTTAGCTCATTGAGAAAGGACACAGTCATGGCTATAGGTATGGAGTTGCTGGGCTTATAATCATGCTACCTGTGGAACAACTTCTACTTCATAAAGATACTTCTTGAGTTCTTGTCCGTTTGCTATAAGACTCCTCGCATTCCACTGTAGTATGTGTAGTGCCATAATTAAGGTCTTGTTTCAGCATGTGCAGTCTCCCCAGTTTTAGCTTTCAATAAAGCATGAATCTGGTCAGCTGTGATATCTTTCACATCTAGGAAGCTTTCAGCTGCTTTCACAATGGTTTTGATTCTGTCACTTTTCTTCTGTAGCTGTGCAGCAACATTCATGGTGTGGCAGACAAAAGCTATAAAGTTTGTCCTCTTAACTATCAATGTGTCATCATCCATTTTGCATTTGTGAACACAAACATTCCTTGCAGCTGCACGATCCTGTGCTTGCGTGGACCCATTGATTGCTGGGCTTCCATTTGAACTGAACTTCTTTGAGGAAGGCCTGCTGTGTTTCTGACTATTCCTGCCTCTCTGTCTTTAGAGCTTCCGCATACGAGATTTTCTTAGTTATTCTGATTTCCTGGACTTGTCTAGCTTCCCTCTGCACAACACAGTCTCCATATGCAGCACTGTGCTCACCCCCGCAGTTGCAACACTTTACTTTGGCGTCCTTGTCACATTTACCATATTCATGCTCCCCTCCACATCTAGCACATCTTAGCTTTCCCCTACATTGCTGAGCAGTGTGACCCATCCTTTGACATTTGTAGCACCTGAGTGGCTTTGGGACGTATTCCCTGACACTGAAATACATGTATCCTATTAGAACTGATTTAGGGAGTGTTTCCTCAAACTGAATCATGACAGACTGTGTCCTTCAGCAAACCTTCTTTTTTACTCTGTAGCCTTTTCACATCCTTCACCTTTCCTCCTTGGATCTCGTTTTTCACTTCTTCCATAGACATGCACAAAGGGGCACCTGATATAACTCCCCTCAAGTTAGCCGTCATGCCAGGAACATGCGCCTTCATTTGTTCTCCGTTTAGACATGTCATTGACAGTATTTTCTGATGCTGTTGTTTACTTGTGGCATGAATTAACAGCCGGTTATTCTTCATGAACTTTGCAAACTTAACTCTCCCAATTTCTTTCTCAATTGCTTTTGTTAGCTTAGCCGGGTGATAGTGCCCCCCACCCTGATTGAACTCAGTGACAACCTTGCAGTCATTCCCTACATCCTCAAACTGCCATCCATTTTAGCCAGTTTGTGTTTTCTTCGCATTGATACTTCCTCCCGCATCACTCTCATCTGACCCGTTTCTAAGTCTTGGCGCCCCGCTAGCTGCTCTTTTCCGGCCCCCATGCCTAGATACAGAGATTTCTTGCTTTTATAGAGTGATGTCTTGTAGGGAGTCATGTGCTCTGTCTATGTGCCGTCATATACAGTAGACATCATCTGGTGGGTCATTAAACCAGGTTTTGATACTTTTGGCAGTGTGTGTGTGTGTGGGGGGGGGGGGGCAAGTCCTGCTGGAAAATGAAATCAGCTTCTCCATAAAGCTTGTCAGCAGAGGGAAGCATGAAGTGCTCTAAAATTTCCTGGTAGACGACTGCGCTGACTTTGGTCTTGACAAAGCACAGTGGACCAACAGCAGCAGATGACATGGTTCCTCAAATCATCACTGACTGCGGAAACTTCACACTAAACCTCAAGCAACTTAGATTCTGTGCCTCTCCACTCTTTCTCCAGACTCTGGGACTTTGATTTCCAAATGAAATGCAAAATTTACTTTTATCTGAACAGAGGTCATCTGCTGGTGTTTGTCCACTGTGTTTTATCAAGACCAAAGTCAGCGCAGTCATCTACCAGGAAATTTTAGAGCACTTCATGCTTCCCTCTGCTGACAAGCTTTATGGAGAAGCTGATTTCATTTTCCAGCAGGACTTGGCACCCCCCCCCCACCCCCTACCCCCCCCCACACACACACACACACACTGCCAAAAGTATCAAAGCCTGGTTCAATGACCATGGCATCACTGTGTTTGGTTGGCCAGCAAAGTCTCCTGACCTAAACCCCATAGAGAATCTATGGAGTATTGTCAAGAGGAAGATGACAGACATCAGACCCAACAATGTAGACGAGCTGAAAGTCACGATCAAAGCAACATGGACCTTCATAACATTTAAGCAGTGCCACAGGCTGATCACCTCCATGCCACACCACATTGATACAGTAATTAATCCAAAAGGAGCCCCGACCAAGTATTGAGTGTGTACATGGACATACTTTTCAGTCAGCCAACATTTCTATTGAAAAACAGTTTTTTAAAATTAATTTTATGGAATATTCAAATTTTTGGAGAAACTGAATTTGGGGTTTTCATGGGCTGTAAGCCATAATCATCAAAATTAAAATAAATAAACACTTGAAATATATCACTCTCTGTGTAATGACTCAAAATAATATAGAAGTTTAATTTTTTTAATTGAATTACCTAAATAAATCAACTTTTTGTTGACATTCTAATTTATTGACAGGCATCTGTAGATGCCTGTCAATAAATTGAATGAGTGAAATGCTTAAGAAGCTGCGCAACCCCTCAGCTGCAAGCGCCACTCAACTCATTGAGTGTTCCTCCCTTTAGGTGGAGGCAAGAAGACCTGGAGGGGGATGCATTGTGATTTGGGATTAAAAGACAATGTGACTGTGTGCTTTGATGTCCTGGGGTATAAAAGGAACAGACGTTGGGGGATTCACCCTCTTCTGTTTTTGGATGTTGGAGAATGTGAATGTGAATAAAACTGGACTTGAGAAATAAACTCAGCCTCGTCCTTCCACACTTCTCCACACTGGAGAAGTGTGGAGTGTGGAGAAGTGTGGAGAAGTGTGGAAGGACGAGGCTGAGTTTATTTCTCAAGTCCAGTTTTATTCACATTCACATTCTCCAACATCCAAAAACAGAAGAGAGTGAATCTGTTATGACCCGAGCGTCGGTTCTGATCGCGCTCGGGTTAAAGTTATGTCTCGCTGCCGGCCTTGACAGCTGCGGGCGGTATTCTGGCCTCTCCAGGCTCTTATTGTGAAAGTGCTCGGAGGGGTTTCCGCCTGTCAACGGTCGGTCAGCTGTATGTCATTTGTCATTAGCACCTTGTTATTTAAGCTGAGTGCTGGCGTCATTAGGACGCAGCAGTGTCTGATCGCATGGATCGTTAAACTGATCGCTAATGATCACGTAACTGATCGTTATTCTGTTCACTCATCATCACGGATGCCTGGACTATATTCACCTCAGCTGCTTAAGGGCTTGACCGTCTTTTCACCGGCACTAGTAAGTGAGCTGTATTAGCCTTATTCCCTCCGGTGTAATTTGTGCTGTAAGTCCCTGCTTAGCAGTCCGAGTGCATTTATTACCTAGCTTGTCTGTGTGTGACTGTTTCCTGCCCTGGACCTGTAGTGTGCTTTATTGCCCTATGCTTCCTGTTCTGCAAGGACTCTGTCATCAGCTCAGCAGCTTGTGTAAACACCTTTTCACCGTAATAAAACTCACTAAAAACTCACTGGTGGACTCGTGTGCGTCTTATAGGTGGCTCGCGAGGGCCACCGTATGACAGAATCCCCCAACATCTGTCCCTTTTATACCCCAGGACATCAAAGCACACAGTCACATTGTCTTTTAATCCCAAATCACAATGCATCCCCCTCCAGGTCATCTCGCCTCCACCTAAAGTCCTGGTGGTCAGGAAATCCTTCAAGGCCATCTCTTTGCATACAAAAGGCCAGATTTCACATCCTCCTGTTACCCCTAGGAGGTTCAGTCCTTTTGTTCCTCTGAGACGTGAAGCATACAATAAGCATACAGTAATATACATGTGAAGCATATGAAACCCACATATGTGCACCACATGACCCCCCCCCCCCCCAAACGTCTAAGATGGAACAACATAACCACAAATTGCATGTCATAATAAAATCACTACATATCAGTCCACGTGAAGCTTGGGCCTCAGCCTTCTCCCGTATTTGCTGTAAGCAGGCTTTACCACCTCCGCGGCGTCTTCCTGCTGTGGAGCTGCCGCCTGAGGATGAGAACTGTTAGTCAACCTCTGTGGGTGTTCTGGGAAATGCTCTCTAGGGGGTCTGCTGCGCCGAGGAGCCTTAGCCAACTGCACAACTTCGTCAGCTACCACAAAGGCAGGTTTGAGCCTGTTTATACCAATCATTTCTTTTCTGCCCCCCAAATCTAGCAAAAAATGCTTATCCCCTGTTTCCAGCACTCTATATGGTCCATCATAAGGTGGGCGTAAAGGTGGACGACGGGCATCATGTCTGACAAAAACAAACTCCGCATTTTTTAAAGCCTTAGGCACAAAAACACGGGGAAAACTGTGGTGAACGGGGCCAGGTAGCGTACTCGGGCCCGTGCTATTCTGTAACCGCTGAGCCGGGGAGCACTCTGGCGCTGGATTATCTGGGAGAAATTCCCTGGGCAGCCGAAGTGGCTGTGCGAAAACTAGCTCAGCTGGGGAGGCTTCTAAATCCTCTTTAGGAGCAGAACGCAACCCTAATAAAACCCATGGTAGCTTGTCCACCCAATTTGCATCCGTAAGTGACGCTCTGAGAGCCGCCTTCACTCAACTCCACTTTTATAGACACTACAAAAAAGTTATAAAAGCTAACCCCTGTGCAAGCGCCACTCAACTCCACCCACTCAGCAGGACTATCATCAGTGCATATGCCCTGATCCTAACGAGCTCAGAGGAAACAATCGAACAATTCTACGCCCACCTCAGTTCCGCTCTGGGTGTCGTCCCCACCAGTGACAAGCTCTTACTGCTCGGAGACTTCAATGCCCGAACTGGTTGCGACCACAGTAGGTGGGAGGAGATACTTGGCAGACACGGCATTGGCAAGATGAACAGTAACGGCCTTCTGTTGTTGAGCAAGTGTGCAGAATATGACCTTGTCATCACAAACACGGTATTCAGAATGTCAAACAAATACAAGACTACTTGGATGCATCCTAGATCCAGACAATGGCACCTGATAGATTATGTCCTTGTCCGTCAGTGAGATATCCAGGATGTTGTTGTCACCAGAGCCATGCGGGGAGCAGAATGCTTGACAGATCACAGACTTGTTCGCTCCACGCTGAAACTGCACATCGCTCCACACTATCCAAAGCGCCCGAAGCTTGTCCGCTATACCTTCAACACAGCCAAACTCCTGCAGCCTTCCCACCTGCGTAAGTTCCAGGATAGACTGGATGAGAAGCTGTCTGCTGTGGGACCACTGACTGGAGACCCAACCCAGAAGTGGAACTAGTTCAGAGAAGTGGTGACAGAGAGCAAAGTCAGTGCTTAGCCCCAACCCATCAGGACTGGTTCGATGAGAATGACAGTGCTATTGAAGACCTACTTACCAAAAAAAGCAAGACATTCATGGAGTGGCAAAATGATCCAGGTTCCACCCCCAAGAGGGAGAGGTTCAAATCTTACCAGGCTCTAGCCCAAATGGAGATTTGCAGGATGCATGATAAGTGGTGGGAGAAGAAAGCTGAGGAGGTTCAAACTTCGCTGACTCCAACAACTCAAAGCAGTTTTTCAACTCCATCAAGTCGGTCTTTGGCCCTTCAAAATCTGGTTCTGCCCCCTTGCTGTCAGCAGATGGATCCACCCTCATCAAGGACAAGGCTGCCATCAACACCAGATGGAAAGAACACTTCAGCCAACTTCTGAACCGCCCTTCTTCAGTTGATCAATCTGCACTGGACCAGATCCCTCAATGGCCGGCCATCCAAGAACTTGACAACCCTCCTTCCCTGATCGAAGGCAGGAAGGCTATCAAACAAATGATAGCCCCGATGATTTCCATCCGGAAAAATCCTTGCCCGCGTCATCCTGAACAGGCTGATCTCAACAGTCTCAGAAAAGAACCTTCCTGAGTCACAGTGTGGTTTCCACCCTGATCACAGCACTGTTGACATGGTCTTTGCAGTGAGACAGATTCAGGAGAAATACTTGGAGCAGAACATGAACCTTTACGCAGTCTTCATTGATCTGATGAAGGCATTCGACACCGTCAGAGACACACTATGGATCATTCTGGGAAAACTCGGCTGCCCAGTGAAGCTCACCAAGCTCATCTGGCTGTTTCACGACAACATGACAGGAGAAGTTCTGTCAGACGGTGAACCAGCTGAGAAATTCAGCATGTCCAATGGCGTGAAACAGGGCTGCGTCTTCGCACCTGTATTGTTCAACCTCTTCTTCATGCAAGTGCTGTTGCGAGCTGTCAGAGACCTCGACCTGAGTATTTACATCAGACACCATCTGGACGGATCATTGTCTGACCTGATGCGCCTTACGGCAAAGACCAAGACACTGGAGAGGCTCATAACAGAAGCCATGTTTGCTGACGACTGTGCTCTGGTGGCCCACGAGGAGAACCACCTACAGTAAATTGTCGATAAGTTCTCCGAAGCATCTAAGATGTTCAGCCTGACAATCAGCCTCAGCAAGACGGAAGTCTTGCTGAGGCTTCCAGCCCACACCACGCAGTATCCCCCAACAGCCAAGCATCACCATAGATGGCAAATTGCTGAAGAATGTTGATAACTTCAAGTAGCTGGGCAGCACCATCTCGTGCAATGGTTCCCTGGACAGTGAAATATCAGCAAGGATCCAGAAAGCAAGCCAGGCATTTGGCAGATTCTGTATCAAAGTCTTGCAGCACAAAGACATCAGTTTCTCCACCAAGCTCAAGGTGTATAATGCTGTGGTTCTATCTTCACTGCTGTATGGCTGCGAGACATGGACACTATACCGCAGACACATCAAACAGCTGGAACAGTTCCACACACGCTCTCTGCGGTCGGTCATGCGGATACGTTTGCAGGACCACATTACCAACCAGGAGGTCCTCAACCGAGCAGGCCTTACAAGCAATGAAGCCAAGACCCTCCAGGTCCAGCTTTGATGGTCTGGCCACATCATCCGCATGGATGAGTCCCAAATCCCCAGACAGCTCTTCTACAGAGAACTGGCACAGGGCAGTCGCAATCAGGGTCGCCCAAAGAAGAGGTTCAAGGACAACCTCAAGGCAAACCTCAAGTGGGTAGACCTCCAACCGCAAGAACTTGAGGCCACTGCAGCTGACAGAACTGCTTGGCGTGCTGCGATAAGGAGGTTCGTAACAGCATTTGAAGACGACCGCCGCCAACACCTTACAGCAGCACGTGATCAGCGACAGAATGTCTTCCACTGTCCTGACAGCCGGCATTCCATACCGGACCTGCAATCGACTGTGCGCTTCAGATTTCAGCCTCCGAAGCCACATGCATATCCACAGATGACTGCACAACATATTCTTGGCTCCCGAGAGACTACCAAGAAGAAGAATCGTAGTGATAATGGGTTGGAAAAATTCAGAGTTTAAGATTATGTTTTCACTTGGATTTAAAGACACAAAATGTGAAGAGTTTAGAGATAATTAAACCAATAACAGTAATTGTGTTTACATGGGCAAATGTTTACTGGTGTAAAAGGCTGTCACCTGTATTTTTTAATCCTGATTATGACAACACTGAGGAGGGAAAAAAAAAATTAAAATCCCACTCTTCCAAGCTTGTCAGAAGGATTAGGGTTAAACAGGGATGGTAAAGCAAATCAGAAAGGCACCAGCACACTAACTGTGGAAAAAAATCATTTATTTGCAAGCAAGCTAAGCAGTGATGGAAGTGTAGTTTTGGAATAAAGAAATTATCCCTCAATAAATAAACAAAATGACATGAAATAAAATAAGGAAAATGCTAGTTATCTCTACACAAATTCTGATTTGGCTTGAAGTTTGTTTGTTTGTTGTTGTTTTGTTTTGGGTTTTTTTTTGGGGGGGGGGGGGTAGGCTCTACATCAAAAGTAAAACTCCCTTAATGCCAAGCTGGCAAACTGGAGTGTGCTGATGCCTGTCTTATTCTGATCAAGATGTAAAATTCTACTCTTTCATCATGATGTCTTCTCAAGTACACTGGATGCTGTGTCTGCATGCATACAGCAGTTGCAGGTAGAGGTAGAGGCTGAAAACAGAGCTGCGAGGACTAAAGCTGGACCCTCTACATTTTAGCAGGTTTTGCATCTCTGATGAGGACATCCGTTTTTCCACAAGATTTCCATCACAGGAAGTATTTAATGCCTTTTGGGAGGCAGTCCAACCATCTGCATCCATGCTGGTGTACTGGTCAAAGGCACAAAAAAATGGGACAAGCATTTGGACCAGCCCATCCCAGTCCAACTCGCAGCTTGGAACTAAATGATGAATTTTTCTTGTTGTCGTGTTGCTGCAGGCCTGAAGGAAAAAGTGCTTGTTGACATCTTTCAAGTCAGTGTGTCCACAGTCTGCCGCATTGTGATAATCTGGGCTAACTACCTCTAGCTGATTCTTGGTTCCCTTCCCATCTGGACGAGTAGACAGCAAGTGAACTCAACCAAGCCACTCAAATTCAGACAGTACTGTCCCGAAGTGAGGGTGATCATCGACTGCACAGAGGTGCGTTGTCAGAGCCATCATCTCTCATTCTCCAGTCAGAGGTTTTCTCCAATTACAAAAACACTACCACCTTCAAGGCTTTAACTGGGATTGCCCCGTGTGGTGCCATCACACAAAAGTGACAGCACCACACGGATGGATTAATCTCAGACAGAAATCACTTAAAGGAGTGGAATACTGGACTTGTTGGAGCCTGGAGATAGTTGCATGGCTGACAAGCGGTTCACCATTGAGAAGATATTGGCAGACTGTGGAGTGAAACTGATCATCCCCCATTTCAAAACCACAGAACAGTTCAGCAAAAAGGATGTACTGAAAACACAAGCCATAGCTCGGCTTCGCATTCTTGTGGAAATAGCAATACACAGAGTGAAAGAATATCATATCTGGGACAGCACTCTACCTCTAACTTTGTCAGGGACAGTCAATCAGCTGTGGACCAACTGTTGCCTGTTGACACTGTTTCAAGGACCGCTTGATTTAAAAGGCCACATCCCTGTTGCTTAAAGTGCTGATGACACGTTTGACATTTTTTAGCATGTTGTGTAAACCCAAAAGTCATTGTCAATGATCAATATAACATTTACAACCGCGCCTGCATAAACCAGTTATCAAAAAACAGCAGCCGCTGACTGGACTGTGGTGCCGCCCACCGAATTAAGTGCAGCACCCCCATGATGTAAGCAGGAGAATGGACTCCGGTGTTGTTGACTGGAATGACAGCAGCTTTGTAGCGCACAGTTTCTCTGGTTTCTTGTTTTAATTTTACGGCTATACCTTTGCGTTGTGTCGCAGGCTTAGACAAACAGCAGGCGTGAAAGACCACATCACACGCTTCAGCTCCAACTGTTATAAGCCTCCTCCGCTCCTCGTGCACTTTTATGCAGGAGGAGCGCACGAGGAGGGGAAGAATTAATGGATTTACGCGCAGCTTTGACCTACTTTCTGTGATCCCATGCTGACATCTCGCCGGTCCGGCCACGTCCTCTCTCTCATCATCACCAGCTGATTCAAACTCCCACTGATCATGTTTCCCGGTCCTCGCCCAGGTGCTTCTTATCACACCATCACCAGCAGTGTGTGTCCTTTGCGGCGGTTTGCCAGTCATGCACTGATGGTCCATAGTATTGTCATCTGTGCTGTTTGTCTGCCAGTATTTTTCAGCACTCTAGTCACTCTAGTCACCATGTTTGCCGTGGCTCTCGGGCGTCCTTGAAGCGATGTCGGCTCTGGGGTGCACCTGTGACAAACACGTCTCCTCTCACTTGTTCACTGGGCGATGCCGGCCCCCGAACGCCATCAGCAAGTGTGTCTGTGTTTCTTGTACGTCTTCACCTTTCAGGGAACTGTCTGTCTTTCTGTATTAAATGTGCTGTGGTGAACCCTGCACACAGATCCTCATTATTTCATCCTCTCTCTCCCTGCCCTGTGTAAGAGCACACAGAGGGTCATGATGAATGGATTTAGGCGCAGAATTCAACACAGCACATGTATTGAACATAAGAATGATGACAACAATTCCCAAAAAGGTGAAGACCCACAAAAATAAACACAAACACCCACAGTTGGTGTTTGGGGCCGACGTCGCCCAGCAAACATGGAGAGGAGATGTGTTAACCACGGTTGCGCCCCAGGGCCGACATCACTTCAAGGGGCGCAACAGAACCACGGCTGTGTGGAGCGGCTAACACATCGTGATAGCGCTGGAAACATTGGCTGGCTGACAACACAGCAGATGATGCACACAAACCATGAACAGCTGACTGTCAAAGAGAGAGGGTGCGTGTGTTCGAACTGGCGAATCTTGGATAGTGCCCACCTGAAAGTGGCTCAAAACACACATAAAACACATGTACAAAACAAAAACAACAAGAACTCAAAATATAATCCATAATAAACCCGATGCCTCAGCCACAGAGAATACACTCCTATGATTTTATTGAAAAATCGGGTATAAATAAAATATATTTATGAACAAATAATTTGTTGCAATATCTGTAACAAAAGAATAACACTGGTGTTTCCCTGCCGCGCGTTTGTTGCTGCTGCTGTGGCGGCCATGTGTGCCTCTCCACCCGTCACTCTCCGAGTGTGACTGGCTTGGCACGATGCCGGCTTAGCACAGTTCAAACCTATACGGTCTGATGCCCCCAGATTCTTCAATATCATCCCATTCTTCGGAACTACAATTGTCTGAAGATTGGACAACACAAACCAATTCCAGACTACATGTGCTGGAACCATGGTGGATGTTTTCAACCGCTTCCATCCTGTGTGTACAATGGGCAGCCATGCGCTGTGTTCTCCCGATGACGTGACTACGTGGCAGCGGGGTTTTCCAGCCACTGACGTAATTGGTGACGTGGCGCTCATGAAAACATTGGATATTCGCGTGAAAAAAGCCTGTTTGACTTAGAACTGCACAGACCAACTTATTTTGTCATATTGTATTATGTGTTGAAAAATTAGAGGAAGTCAAGAACATGTCATCAGCACTTTAAAGCATGTGCATGTTATTTTGACACTGATGCCAATAGTGAGAATCTGATAAAATGTTAAATCAGTTTTATTTCATTTCAGTGAACCTGTAACCACACAACACCGATCCTCGGGGTAGGAGCATTATACCAAATTAACCACACCTTCTTCTTTTAGATTTGATTGGCGGTTGGCAACCAGCTTACAGGTGCATTACCGCCATATACTCTATCACTCGATACCTTCTTCTTCTTTTAGATTTGATTGGCGGATGGCAGTGCACATCCTATATATACCCCCTGCATCCACTCCTTCTTCCACTTTCTGACGACTGGGAGGAGCCTGCCTCCACCGACGAAGGACAATGAATGGTTACAGGTTCACTTTCATTCATAAAACCGCGTTTACATGCGTAAACGTACATTCTGCATGAAACTGTTGAAATGTTTTCATGTAATTAACATTTTAATATTCTGTAATATCATTATCGTTTTAGTTCCAATACATTAGAAACATTTTTAATTCAGCACACACACATATAGTAATTGTATAAAAGTTTATGTAGCTTAAAGTTTGAACTTCTTTTTGAAGTACTCACTGTTATAGTTCTGTACCTTTGTAACTGTTTTGTTAGAACTAGACTCTGAACGGTTTCTGACAGTTTTAGCTGTTGGCCTATATGCATTTTATTCAGATCTTTTAATCAGTTTATTCACATGTTAAATATAGTTCTTAATACAAACTCATTAAATGTTTAGTTGTGTATTACCTGTAAAGAACAGTCATATATTAGCAGTAAAACATTTTATTCTTTTTAAAACTGTTTAGAAAAAAAAAATCACATCAAATAAAAATTAATTATTCACAAAAATATAACTGTTTAGTGTTCCCTTGATCTCCTTTCATTTACAAATATATACACACAAATAATTTACAGATTTGCAGTCTTCAGTGCTAGTATACAGCAATTCAAACATTTGGGAATTAAAATGTTTATTTGCAGTTATACCCCCTTTAGACAGTGGTGGAGATCATTGAGAGATCTGGCCAATTTTTGATATCTCAATGATCTTCAGTGATCTCCACAGTCACCACGGCCTCCTCAAAGTTTTGACTCAGTCCAAAACACACAAGGCTCTCTTAAACAATCTCAAATATCAAAAATTGGCCCAATTTATCAATGATCTCTGTGTTGTGTAACAGAGTCCTTAGCATTTAGCTATGTGGAGATATACTGTATATCTATATACTTTTTTTTTCCATATACTGTATGTACCAAAATAGAAGATGTCTAATTTTTGTTTCATCTCATTAATCATTTCATCATCCCTACAGACTCCTTCAATAGTAATGTCCTCCTCAGTGTCGGTAATAGAATCACACCAGCTCAGTCCAGTCAACGCCAACTGACCTTGAACTTGCCAGTAGTACTTGTGTTTGTTTGTTTTTTTTAAGTTTTGTCTGGCCATTTACAGCTGTAACATGCCTCGCCTCTGAAATGTTAGAGATGCAAGTACATTTAACTTCAGCAGGCCCAATACAAGGAACTCCATTTGAGTCATACGCTTTTGCATCTGGGCTGGCACCAAGGTATAGAGCATCAGGATGTATGACAAAGCCACAGGGTGATCATACACACAAACATGACATCATAGACTTTTTACAAAAATATTAAACAATTTTTTTTTTTTTAAATGCAAAACACAGCATTAAATTACCTTTGTCCGTGGTCGATGCCATGTTTGCAAAGTGCTTGTGCAGGCCACAGTTGATGGAACTGCCTTCACCTGCGTCATGCTGTAATGAGCTCGCTGAAACAGCAAGGCAACAAGGTGGTTGCACAGGACTTTGCCTGCAGCACAGGTGCACAATGTTCCATTCAGCTGAATGGGATCTGTGCCAGTTTGCAAAACAATCTGGGGTAAAAACATAAACAAATGTCACACAATTTTTAAATGGTGAAAATAAATTAACCAGCCGTTTTGGATGAAAAAATAAATATAAACTTCACCAAACATGAATGGCATTTCAGAACACCCAATGAAGTCCAACTTCATTCTGAGTCAGAGTAAATCTGCAACAGCAGCAACATTTTAACCCCTTACACTCAGCACAGCTGCTTCAGCATAAGTGTGGTACTGAAAGCTATACATCTACCATAAACATTTTAATATTTTAACTATGAACAAATATCAGTTCTTACACATTGTTGGGTGTGTAATAAATACAGCTGATAAATGACAAGTAGAAATATCTCAAACCAAAAAGTGGAAGTGGTTTAAAAAAAAACTTAACGTTTAGTTCTTGTCCTGTCATAAAAACCTGTAATGAGTGCGGGACTTCTCTCTTCCTCATCCACCGGTGACGCCTGCATCTGACTACAAACTCCCTGTTTACAACATTAGAAACTGACAGAAAAGTACAGTCATCATAAATGAGACTGACTTTTTAAAATGGGCTGAATGTATATTCTGTCAAAGACAGTCACGTCAAAACAAATGTCAAAGTCAAGACGGTGAGCTAAGATGAGCAGATACTAGCTAGTGCTAAACTAGCATAGCATTACTGTAAATCAACCACTTACCCTCATAGTTATTGACATAACGCACGGCCCAGGAGACACACACGCAGGCTCAGGATAGATTTAACAGCTTTATTAGCAACAGGGAAGTGTATGGCTGCGTGTCTGTGGAATAAGAATGTATTGGTGGTGGCGTCTGCGTCAGGCACGGGGGCAGGAGGCCGTACAGCCGGACAACCCTGTGGGAGAGAGCAGAGGGAGAAGGGTAACGGGCACCACACCAATACAGGGGAATGATGATGATAGCTGGCTTACTTGGTTGTGACAGGTGGCTGGCGTCGACAAGGGCGGAGCCCGGGAGACAGCGACCTGTGGTACCTGTGGCAGCAGCGTAGAGCCAACAGCGAGGTGATGAAGTCCGCCGCCGGGGATGTCCACCTGTGCACAGGGGAAAGCTAGAGGAGAGAGGTAAGGGGAGCTTACCCAGGATATCTTCACTAGTAGGTTTGAGATCCGTAGTAGCAAAGGGGCCGAAGTAGAGAGACGGCTTCAGGCCGAAGCCCAGGGCAGAGTGGATTAAATACCTCGCCGCTGACGAGGAGCAGGTGTGCGCGCGGCTGGCGCTGCTGATGAGCGGCGAGTCATAACAGTACTCCCCCCTCTAGCAGCGCCTCCTGGCAATGGTTTTTCCGGGTGCGCTCGATGAAACTCAGAAATGAGTGACCGGTCCAACACCAGCGAGGAAGGCACCCACTGTCTCCACTCGGGTCCATAGCCCTCCCAATCCACCAGGTACTGCAATCTGCGACCCCGGCGTCGGGCGTCCAAGATGTCAGCGACGGTCCAGGCCGGATGGCCACCAATCATCCGGGGAGCGGGGTGCGCCGCAGGTGGAGGGCAGAGGGGGTCAGAGACCACCGGTTTGATTTTGGAGACATGGAAGGTGGGATGGATGCGGAGGGAGGAGGGAATAGCCACACGCACAGCCACCGGGTTGATGATCCTGGTTATGGGATAAGGGCCGATGAACCGTTGAGCCAGCTTTCTCCTCTCACCCTTTAGGTTTACGTCCTGTGTGGATACCCAAACTTGCTGTCCCACCTGGTAGGCAGGTGCAGGTCTCCTATGTCGGTCCGCCGTAGACTTATTGCGCTCCGCCGTGCGTAAAAGCGCATTACGC
The DNA here is from genome assembly GCA_020510985.1 of Pholidichthys leucotaenia. Lineage (NCBI taxonomy): Eukaryota > Metazoa > Chordata > Actinopteri > Cichliformes > Pholidichthyidae > Pholidichthys > Pholidichthys leucotaenia. The sequence goes on along the minus strand of CM035843.1, from coordinate 42,131,781 downwards.
GCTGTGGACCAAAGGGAACGGCACCGCCTCAGATGTACCTGGACAGAGGGAACAGCCAACTCACCCTCCTGCGCGGGGAACAGGGATGGATCATAGCCCAAGGATGCTTTAAAGGGCGACATCCCGATGGCCGTAGAGCGACAGGTGTTGTGGGCGTACTCCACCCAGGCGAGATGAGAACTCCAGGACGTGGGTTTAGATGAAGTTACGCAGCGGAGCGTAGCCTCCAGCTCCTGGTTTGTCCGCTCACACTGCCCGTTAGACTGGGGGTGATGGCCGGAGGAGAGGCTTACCTTGGCTCCCAGGGCGTTGCAAAATGACCTCCAGACGTCCGAAGAAAACTGGGGGCCGCGGTCGGAGACCACGTCGACCGGGATTCCATGCAGTCTGACCACGTGCTGGATGAGGAGGTCCGCCGTCTCCAAGGCTGAGGGAAGTCCACGTAGGGGCACGAAGTGGGCGGTCAACGATGGTCAGAACTGTGTCAAAGTTGTTGGAGACAGGGAGCCCGGTGACGAAGTCCAGAGCGATGTGCGACCAGGGCCTACCAGGGACGGGCAGGGGCTGGAGCAGACCCGCAGGGGGGGTGTTACCTGACTTATTGGCAGCACAGACGGGGCAGGCCCGGGCGTAACGGGCGGCATCCTTCCGCAGACCTGGCCACCAAAAGGATCGCTGGAGAAGGTCGATCATCCGCGAAGCTCCAGGATGGCAGGTGAGCTTGGAGGTATGGAGCCAGTGTATAATGTCCCCCCGGACGGCAGATGGCACGAAGAGCCTCCCCTCCGGTCCGCCGCCAGGGTCCGGTTCCGATTCCTGCGCCCTCCGGATCTTGTCTTCTATGTCCCATGTAACAGCCCCCACGACGCACGACCTGGGCAAGATGGTATGAGCAACGTCGTCTGCGGCCTCCGGGGCAAATTGCCTGGAGAGGGCGTTGGGTAGGCCGTTCTTGGAGCCAGGCCTATATGTGATGCTGAACTTAAACCTTGCAAAGAACAGGGACCAACGTGCCTGGCGGGCGTTCAGACGCTTGGCAGATCTCAGGTACTCCAGGTTCTTGTGGTCAGTGAGGACCACAAAAGGCAAGGCTGCCCCCTCCAGCCAGTGACGCCATTCTTGAAGGGCAAGCTTGATGGCAAGAAGCTCTCTGTCCCCCACGTCGTAATTACGTTCCGCCGGGGGCAGGCGCCGAGAGAAGGCGGCGCAGGGTCGCTTGACTCCATTGGCTGGGGACCGCTGGGACAACACCGCCCCCACCCCCGTGTCCGAAGCGTCCACCTCCACAATGCACTGCAGCGCGGGATCGACCTGGCTGAAGACCCGGGAGGAGGAGAACTCCGTCTTCAGCGCCTGGAAGGTCGAAGCGGCCTCTTCAGTCCACCGGAACGGGGTCTTAGGAGAGGTGAGGCGGGTCAGGGGTCCGACGATGGCTCCAAAGTTCGGGACAAAGCGGCAGTAGAAATTGGCGAACCCAATGAACTGCTGAACTTGCTTTCGAGAGGTTGGTGTGGGCCAATCCACCACTGCTTTGATCTTCGCTGGGTCCGGAAGCACCTGGTCATGGGAGATGACGAACCCCAGGAAGGAAGTTGTTTTGGCGTAGAATTCACATTTTTCCGCCTTGACGTACAGACGGTTCTCCAGCAGTCTCTGCAGGACCCGCGTCACGTGGACCCGGTGTTCATCCCTGGACCTGGAGAAGATGAGAATGTCGTCCAGGTAGACGAATACGAACAGGCCGATGAAGTCCCGGAGGACGTCATTGATGAGGCGCTGAAAGACGGCTGGAGCGTTGGTCAACCCAAACGGCATCACGAGATATTCAAAATGCCCGTTTGGGGTTCGGAAGGCGGTTTTCCACTCATCTCCCTCCCGGATCCGGACGAGGTGGTAAGCACTGCGGAGATCCAGCTTAGTAAACCAGGTCTCCCCCTGGAGGGAGTGGAAGGCAGTATCCATAAGGGGCAGGGTGTACCGGTCCTTCTCCGTGATATCGTTGAGAGCCCGATAGTCGATACAAGGACGAAGAGATCCATCGTTCTTTCCAACGAAGAAGAACCCTGCACCTACTGGAGAGGAGGACGGTCGGATGATCCCAGCACTGAGCGACTCCTTCAAGTAGCTGTTCATTGCCTCCTTCTCCGGCGCTGACAGACTGTAGAGGCGTCCTGAGGGTAAGGGCGCCCACTGGCGGATGTTAATGGCGCAGTCGTAGGGCCGGTGAGGAGGTAGAGACATCGCCTTGGATTTACTGAAAACGGCACCCAGGTCGTGGAACTCTGAGGGCACTAGGGTGAGATCCGGGGGCGCGGTGTCCTGAGCTGTGGGAGGCGAGGACGGGGCGCAGGCCGCGGATTGGAGGCAGGTACCCATGCAGAAAGTGCTCCACGCTGAAACCTTCCCAGTCTTCCAGTCCAAAGCGGGGTTGTGGAGGCGGAGCCAGGGATAACCGAGGATGACAGGTGTTACTGAGGTGGGCAGGACGTAAAAGGAGATATCCTCCCGATGGTTTCCAGAGATGATCACCGGGACAGGGGATGTTTGGTGAGTTACCTTTCCCAGGGAAACTCGGGAGAGATTAACCAGGGCGAGAGGAGTATCGAGGGGGTGACAGTGGATGCCCAGTCGGGTTGCCAGGCTTTGTGAAATAAAGCTACCCTCCGCGCCTGAATCCACCAGTGCATGTGTGAGATGCCCAGTGAGGTTGTGACAGAAGCGGATGGGCAGCGTCAAATGTGTGAGGGGATTTAACCGATTAGCGTCCGCGAGGCCCCCTACAGTGACTCGCGGACCACCTCGTTTGGCTTCTCCGGACAATTCTCCACTGTGTGCTAGCTACCTCCGCAATACATGCAGAGGCCCAGGTCACGACGGCGCTGTTTCTCCGCCAGGGGGAGCTTTGTCCGGCCCGTCACCATTGGTTCCGACTCCTCGGAGACCTCCGGCGGCGGTAACGCCAGGTGGCGAGCTTGGGGCAGACGTGCAGAGACACCCCGCGAGCGAGAAGACTGCTTCCGCTTGGAGGTGCACTCGCGCAGCCTGTTATCCAAGCTGATGGTGAGAGAAATCAGCTCCGCCAGCGTCTCCGGGGTATCCCGTCCAGCCAGCTCATCCCTCAGACCGGAGTTTAGACTGCGGAGGAAGATGCCGCAGAGCGGCTCTTCCCAGCCAACTTCCTCCACAGTAACCCGGAAGTCGATCGCGTATTCGGCCGCCGATCGGCTCCCCTGTTGGAGTCCGAGAAGACGGTCGACCTGGACACTGTCCAAACGCGAATGATCGAACACTTCCAGAAATTGTCGCACAAACTGGCCATAGGTGAGGGTAGCGTAGCTGGGCTTCACCATAATGGCGTAAGCCCAGGTAAGCGCACGACCCTCAAGGAGATTTTCTATATAGCCAATTCTGCTATGGTCTGAGGGAAAATCTCCGGGAACGCGAAGAAACACGGACTCACACTGCATAATAAAACCCCGAGCTCCACCCAGCTTACCGCTGAAGCGAGCAGGAGTGGGGATTGGTGTGAGCCGTGTTGGCACACCCGGAGCAGGCTGGACGGCCACCGGAGCCGCAGGAGCCACGCCACCCGGACGAGCCGAGGGGAACGGCTGCTGGGGGTCCAAGCGGTCTAATCGGTTAGTGATGTTAATTAATTGATTTAATATCACCTGTTGCTGATAGGCTATTGAATCCACCCGAGCCTCGAGGGTGGAAAGACGGCGTGCGAGCTCGCTGTCTGCCGAGCCGCTCTGCTGAAGCTGTACTGACATAACGCACGGCCCAGGAGACACACACGCAGGCTCAGGATAGATTTAACAGCTTTATTAGCAACAGGGAAGTGTATGGCTGCGTGTCTGTGGAATAAGAATGTATTGGTGGTGGCGTCTGCGTCAGGCACGGGGGCAGGAGGCCGTACAGCCGGACAACCCTGTGGGAGAGAGCAGAGGGAGAAGGGTAACGGGCACCACACCAATACAGGGAAATGATGATGATAGCTGGCTTACTTGGTTGTGACAGGTGGCTGGCGTCGACAAGGGCGGAGCCCGGGAGACAGCGACCTGCGGTACCTGTGGCAGCAGCGTAGAGCCAACGGCGAGGTGATGAAGTCCGCCGCCGGGGATGTCCACCTGTGTACAGGGGAAAGCTAGAGGAGAGAGGTAAGGGGAGCTTACCCAGGATATCTTCACTAGTAGGTTTGAGATCCGTAGTAGCAAAGGGGCTGAAGTAGAGAGACGGCTTCAGGCCGAAGCCCAGGGCAGAGTGGATTAAATACCTCGCCGCTGACGAGGAGCAGGTGTGCGCGCGGCTGGCGCCGCTGATGAGCGGCGAGTCATAACAGTTATAGATAAAAATTTCAAAGAAAAACATATATCCTCGATCTAGTTTGGAGTGTGCTACGGGGGAATGCTGTTCAACTAAATGGACCACATCTGCGGACGACAATTTTGGTAAATTGTTTAGTGAACTTGTAAACTACCTCCTTTCTCCATTTTAGCGGAAGTGGAGTAACACACCAAACGCTGTACCGGAAATACGTAATGTGGGAGTGAAAAAGGCTTATCCACCTTATTCCTGGGGGTGCCGCTGTAGGAACGATTATGGACGGAACTTCCAGTTTCGGCTGACCAAGTGTTAAATCAGTCAGTTTCAGTGGAGAAGCATCGGCATTTAAAATAGCGTTTTTAAAAGTTTTTCAAATTCATTTTAATGTACAGTATAGTCCACATGCAAATTTTGCACTCAAGTGGCAGCTAATTTCAGCTCTTGTAGTTTTTTGTATTTTTGAATGTTTTTGCATGGTTCTGGTACTTGCTGCTTTTCGTGGTTTTGCCACTAGACTGGATAAATGGAGGCTTCTTTGTGGCTCGGACTAGATTCTACATCTGCTCTGAGGTAAATCTGATTATGTCCAATGTATTTTAACAAAATGCAGCCAACTTTATTGCGGTGGAGACATTGCTATTATGACCCATGCTGGCAAAATAAGTCAGAATGTGCACCGCATCATTATGAGTACAGGCAACAAGAAGTCATAAATCATGGCTCTTACTATGCTTGGTTGTGGCAAAGTCCCAGGAAACCGTGTTATGTATGGAAATAATGGGAGTCGGAGTCTCCTTCATGCAGCATAGAACTCTCGCTTTATTACAGCGAACTTGGAACTATATACAGAGTGGGCCGTACCCCCTTGACGTCACCCTGTGGGTGGGCACCGCACACACACACACTCCCACACACCATTCTCCCCCCTTTAGAAAAATGAGAAACCACACACACCATTTAACCTCCCAAAACTAGAAACCCGAATCACGCACTAAGAACAAAGGAAAATATACTATATTAGAACAAACCTATCACATTCACACCAAACAACTCAAACTTGGACCACATCTCTTAAAATGTACAAAATAATCCCATAATACTCAGATTCACTCACATGCACACCAGCATTCAATATATACAAACTGTACATAATCACACATATTCACATATTTACACAAAAGTTTTTTTATTTTAAGTAATTCCAATGTCTCTTTGCAGCCACCATCTCCTATACCGCCACGGAGGGCCTGGGCAGCACCACGGCATCAGTAAGTCCGGCCGCTGCCTTCCCCACGGATCGAAACACCCCTCCCTAGCCAAAATGTCTCTACCTGCCAAAACCTGTTTTTCTTCTCTGGGCCGGAACTCGCCACCGACCCACAGGGGAATCCGACCCAGTCTCCCGTGCTCACAATGTCATCTCCGGACCTCCTTCCTATGTCAGGCCGTCCCGCCGAACCTGTCCGAACTCTCACCAGAATGATGGCGTTTGGCACACTGCCGAACCGTGTCAGTTTGTTCTGCTCTGCTCTCTTTTCCTCCAGCCTTGGCAGCCTTCCTCACCGGGACCCCGTGGTGCCATCCGGTTCCCACACCAAGGGCAACGCGGCCAGCGGCACCGGGGTCAACCCTCGCTGGGTTATCATCGCTCCAGTCACTATCACCTCCCAGCTCGCCAGACCAGTTCGTGTCCCGAACTGCGCCATCATCCATGTCTGGCTGTAGCTGCTGTCCCTCAGGGCTCTCGGTGACACTCCCGTTGGATCCATCTCCAGACTCGGGAACGTCGTCATTGCTCACGGCCCCCTCGCTCTAGGTGTCCCGCTGTGTCGCCTCTGTGTCCTGCTGCTGCTCACCTCCGGGGCACACACCATCACCTTCGCTGGGCTCGTTCACCGACCGGGTTCCTCACCACTGCATCCAGCGCTCTTGGTGCTGGTGCTCCGTTGCGCTGTCAGTGTCCGGCTGCAGCTCTTCCTCGGAGCTCTCAGCACGCATGGTCCCGCTCTCCCACTCTTCAGCTTCCATCAGCAGGGCTGACTCCTGCTCTGGTTCTGAGCCACTGACCATGCGACTGCTGATTTCCAAGGTGAATCCCAGCTCATCAAACAGGTCACACCCCATGACATTTTCACCCCGGCATACCCCGGCATGCCACCTGGAACCAGAATGCTGGAAGAATTTTCTTGCCGTACTGCACTGTCAGCATGATACTCCTGCCATCACCAGAGTCCTCGTCGTCTGGCAGTTCCACCGCATCCGGGCGCTGGGGTGTGAGCCTCCAAACACAGGCCTCACTCATGATGGACCGCGTGGCGGCAGTGGCTATCAACATGGGCATCCTCACGCCATCCAGCTTCACCACCCATTGCAGTCCTGACCATCCTTTGGGACACGTGACATTTACACCTTGTCCGCTGTTGTCAGTGGCCAGGGGCTCCTCCACACGTGGCCCCGGTTCTGCTTCGAGGCCCAGCTTGGCGCCCTTATCTTTGTTTCGGCGCAACACTAGCCTGTCAGCTAGCCTGTCCATAGACTTTGACTGAGCCGTTAGCTTTCAGAAGCTAACTAGCTCTGTCATTCCTAGCGCCAAAAGCTCCTTCGCCCTCGTCTGCTCTACGAAGTGCGCTTCCATGTGCACGATGGCCTCTTCATAGGACTCATCCGTGCATAGCGAGTTGAGGATCCTCCAGCCCTCCTCACCGAGGTGAAAACCCAGGATCGCCCAGCGCTGTCTCCCGTCAAGCCAAGGGATATTCAGCTCTCGGAGGTACTCCTCGAAATTCTGTCTCCACTCCGGCCACGAAATCACTGGCTCGCCAGGGCTCTCCAGAAACTGCATTGGTCGCTGAGGTATCCTGCATGCACCCATTATTCTCCTTGTTGCCAAATGTTATGTCTGGAAATAATGGGAGTCGGAGTCTCCTTCATGCAGCATAGAACTCTTACTTTATTACAGCAAACTTGGAACTATATATAGAGTGGGCCGTGCCCCATTGACGTCACCCTGTGGGTGGGCACGGCACTGCACACACACACACACACACACACACACACACTCCCACACACCACAAAACACCCATGAGTGTTTGGTATCATTTTAAAGTTTAGAAATTGTATGTTCTAAAAATACCTATGTTTTTGTGGAAGATGTAACTCCAGACCGATCGAACGTGAGTTTTCAACCTAGCTAAAATATAAACAAATCGTCTTTTTCTGGGTCAGTTTTTGCACACTACCTACAAATTAAATATCATTTTGAAGGTCTTTCAATACAGAATATGGAAATAGCATTACATCAGTTTTGAAAATGTCCTTAAAGTGACTCATTTTGCAAGCACGGGTCATTTGTTTATAGCGTTAGCATCTTAGCAGCAGCGCTAACTAACAGAGCTACTGTCTCTGTGGCCACTTTTTAAGGTCATCTTTCCATCCCTTGATAGCCGTGGGCAGTGGTATGATTATATTACTGTTTTGAAGTGCAAGAGGCCGTGTTCCCACATTTGATGCGGAAGTCATTGTTTTTTAACAAGGAAAAGTGTCCCGTTTCAGTGACAACCATACATTCTAAACTAGTACCGGAAGTTGCTACAATAATTCACACAAGGCATCATGGGGCCTAGGAATAAGGTGGATAAGCAAGTATTTCTGCATGCCCATAGAAAGCAGGTGTAAGCAAGCATGTCACCACTCGTTCAGTGATGCCTGCCTTTGATCTGATGATGTCATAGCGAGTCCTTTGATCTTTGACGATGTCATAGCGAGTCCTATGATCGTGAGTGATGCCAGCCTTTGATCTTTGATGATGTCATAGCGAGTCCTATGATCTTTTAGCGAGTCCGATGATCATGACAGACACACACACAGTCCTATGATTATCACACACACACACACACAGATTTTCTTGAATTATATACAGAGTGATTGTCCGGTATCTTTTTCCAGAGAGGAGGGGGGGAGAATAGGGAATGTTCAGGGTGAGTAGGGTCCATGGAGATGCTCCTGGCCTTCTTTTGGAGTCTTTCAGAATAAATATCTTCAAGAGAGAGTAGTGTGGTGCCAATAATTTTCTCTGCCATTCTCACCACCCACTGCAGGTCCTTCCTGTCCTCTGTGGTGCAGCTTCAAAACCACACTGTACAGCAGTAGGTCAGGAGGCTCTCGATGGCTGCTCGGTAGAAGTTCAGCAGCAGATGAGGGAGGTGAGCTTGCCTTAGCTTCCTGAGGAAGTAAAGTCTGTTGTGCCTTCCCCACCTGATAAGAGATGTTAATGGACCAGGTGAGGTTGGCAGAGATGTAAGCATTCATTCATTCATTCATTCATCTTCTTCCACTTAATCCTTATCGGGTCACGGGGGGGGCTGGAGCCTATCCCAGCATCTTTGGCGAGAGGCAGGGTCCACCCTGGACAGATCGCCAGTCCATCACAGGGCCAACAAAGAGATAGACAACCATTCACTCTCACAGTCATACCTAAGGACAATTTAGAATCCCCAGTTTGATGCCAATTAACCTAACTTGCATGTTTTTGGCATGTGGGAGGAAACCGGAGAAATCCCGGAGTAAACCCACGCAGACACGGGGAGAACATGCAAACTCCCCACAGATCACTGTTGGTCGGGGGCTAGGATTGAACCCAGGATCCCCCGGCCAAGGGTGAGTTGCTGTGCTGCCGCAGTGCTAACCACTCCACCATCGCGCCGCCCAGATGTAAACATCAAGGAACTTAAAGCTTCCTACTCTCTCTACCACTTCTCCATTAATGCATATAAGATAAGATAAGATAAGCCTTTATTAGTCCCACAATGGGGAAATTCCAAGATTGCAACAGCACAGGGATAGCAACACTCAGAACAACAATCAGAAGGCAAGAAAAAAAAACAAGAGCAGCGAGTATACATATGTACATATAAATATATATATATATATATATATATATATATATATATATATATATATATTTATTCCATCCAGCTATAATGCAGAGCATTGTAGCTGGATGGAATAAATATATGAGTATATAAACACACAGTGCGGAGTATTGTAGCTAGATGGAATGAATATGTGAATATATAAACACACACAGTGCGGAGCATTGTAGCTAGATGGAATAATATGTAGATATATAAACACACACAGTGCGGAGCATTGTAGCTAGATGGAATAATATGTAGATATATAAACACACACAGTGCGGAGCATTGTAGCTAGATGGAATAATATGTAGATATATAAACACACACAGTGCGGAGCATTGTAGCTAGATGGAATAAATATATGAATATATAAACACAGTGCGGAGCATTGTAGCTAGATGGAATAAATATGTAGATATATAAACACACACAGTGTGGAGCATTGTAGCTAGATGGAATAATATGTAGATATATAAACACACACAGTGCGGAGCATTGTAGCTAGATGGAATAAATATATGAATATATAAACACAGTGCGGAGCATTGTAGCTAGATGGAATAAATATGTAGATATATAAACACACACAGTGCGGAGCATTGTAGCTAGATGGAATAATATGTAGATATATAAACACACACAGTGCGGAGCATTGTAGCTAGATGGAATAAATATATGAATATATAAACACAGTGCGGAGCATTGTAGCTAGATGGAATAAATATGTAAATATATAAACACACAGTGCGGAGCATTGTAGCTAGGTGGAATAAATATGTAAATATATAAACACACACAGCGTGGAGCATTATTGCTAGATGGAATAAATATATAAATATATAAACACACACAGTGCGAAGCATTGTAGCTAGATGGAATGAAACAGCACAACCGTCTACTTAGTTATCCTACATGGTATGATTATGTACCCATACATATTCTCACCCTCCATAGCGACCGGTATTTTCCTAGTTGTATACCGAAGGGGACCATTGTGTAAGTCTATTGCGTCTTTTGCATTCAATACTATTAGGTTGTCATGTGGGCAACATATGTTGGTTACATATGCTCCACAAATATATTGCTGTGTGTTGATTGTACTGTGTGCTGCACGTCTCAAGGAACAAAAGGACTGAGCCTCCGAGAGAGCCTCCGGGAAGTAACGGGAGAGTGCGAGGTTTGACCTTTGTTTCAAGGAGATGACCTGGAGAGATTTCCGGACCACCGGAGACTAAGGGACAATGGTGTGAAGATCAGAAGAGTTACATTGTGACTGGGATTAAGTATCATGTGACTGTATGTTTGATAAAACACCATGTGACTGCAGTTTTGATGTCCGGGGTATAAAGGACAGATGTGAGATAATTCATCCTCTTTTTCTGCTTTGAAATTGTTGGAGTATGTGTTTGTGAATAAAGCTGAACCTGAGGAATAACTCAGCCTCATCCTTCCGCACATCCTCCACACTGGTGACCTTACGACGAAGCATGAGCAGAAATAATTCTCCCGAGCGGGGCTCGGCAGAAGCCAGCCTGATGATTGCTGCCACGTTCCAGCTGCCCGACTTCTGGCAGCATAGTCCGCGCTCTTGGTTTAGCGCGTCGAGGCGCAGTTCAACCTCCGGAGAATCTCGAGAGACGACACGAAGTTCTACCATGTGGTGGCGAAGCTGGACAGCCACACAGTCCAGAGGGTTGAGGATCTGGTCAATCACCCACCGGACAGCGACAAATACAGCGCATTGAAGGATGCGCTTATCAGCCATTTCACCTCCTCGGTGCAACAGCGAGCAGAGGGGCTCCTAGCGTTGACGGAGTCGGAGAACGACAGACCCGTAGACCTGATGGTGAAAATGCTGAGGCTGAGAGACTCCGAGGATTGCGATTTTATCTTCGCCCACCTTTTCCTCCGGACCCTGCCACCAGCGGTGAGAGTTACCCTGGCAGACTCACCTCGGTTGGCCCGGCGAGACTACCATGGGCTGAGCAAGGAGGCGCAACGACTCGTCGACGCCCACAAACAGAGCACGGTTTCGGCCGTGGCAGCAGAGCTAGGAGCAACGTCCGGAGACGGCATGGGGCCAGTGGTTGCAGCACCAGACTCACCGGCGACGGCAGCAGTAAGGACCAAGCGACACGGAGCGGACGACGTCCTTTGCTTCTATCATCGCCGCTTTGCAGAGAGGGCACACAAGTGCCTCCCACCATGCCACTTCAAGCGTTCGGGAAACGCGAAGACCGGGGGTCGGTAGCAGCTGCGGCCCTCGGCGAAGAGAACAAGCTGCTCTACCTGACGGATGCACGCTCGGGGAGGCATTTCCTCGTGGACACAGGCTCCCAGCTGAGTTTCATCACGCCTTCCTACGCGGACCGGCTGACGCCGTCTAAGGGTCCCCGGGTGTCAGCAGCGAACGGCTCAGCGATTAAGACCTTCAGTGAGAGGACTCTGCTTCTGTCTTTGCAGGGCCGTGCATTTGAGTGGACTTTTGTTGTAGCGGCAGTCAATTTCAACATGTTAGGGGCTGATTTTTTGTGCTCACATGGTTTATTGGTTGATCTTGCTAACAGACGTCTGGTTAATGCACTGTCATTTCACTCTATTCCCTGCACAGCTCGAGTGGCGCCGCCAGCTGCACAAGCCAACGTCACAGCTGTGGGTGCTAAGTTCCACGCACTCCTCACTCAGTTCCCAGCACTCACAGTCCCAACGTTTTCGGCGACAGTGGCTAAACATGCCTTCCTTCTTGCCTTGAGAGAGAGCAGTCACATTTTTCTTCCCTCCTTTCCTGCCTTCCTGATCTATTCCCAGCTTTTGCAATGTTGCGTTTTTGTCTGTGTTTAGTCACTCTTCTTCTGCTGAATCTTAATCTAAACGGAAATTATGGATTTGGAAGCAGCTTAAATGTGCTATTGTCACTATTTTTCAACAAGAATTGGGCCAAGGGGGAGCCCAAGAATTGGAACCTACGAGGAGACTCATGGACATTGGAATTCATGCGTCTGTGGAAATATTATTGGTTATGATCTCAGGACTTCTATTTTTGGCTGTGGAGTTCCCTGATGCATCAGAAATTGAAGGAAGGTGAGAGAGCTGTTCAAAGCGGACCCAGCAAGCTCCTTCATCAAATTCGACCAGTTGGGGAAGGCACGAGTAGCGGCAAACGGTGAACTGAATGACGATTCAGTGGAGGAATACATCTGGAGTCCTGTGCTCTCCATGGAAAAACAGTTTAAGCCTGCACATATAATGGAAGCACAGAATTACACAGGTGAGGACAAATTCTATTCTCTGAGTGCACTGTGCTGATTTGATTTGATTTGACCTTGTTTGCCCCGTGTTTACATTCCTCCTGATTGAGATAAGCGGAAGGACCGGCTCTTATGTCTACCCAAACAATCGACAATCAGTTGTTGTCGTATCAGCGGATTGGACCCTCAAGGACAATGCCCATGTGCCTTCTGCAAGCAAGAGAGAGAGCAAGAGAGATAGACTCTGGACTCTGGACTTGTTTATAAGTCACATGATTATAACATCTATCCACTGCCAGGAGGCGCCCTCTGCTGCTCACTAACAACTGTTACATTTACACTACACAATGCATACAACATTACATGCATACAATACACTGCCTCTCAACTTTTGTGTGTGATCTCCTGCTAAATGTCTGCTAAATGTGCATTGAGGTTTTTTTTTGCCTGCAATCAAAATTTCACTCACTTGCCGAGCGTCATTCTGATAAAACATGTTTTTTTCTCTCGCCTACTGTGTCATATCCATTTTCTTTTTCTTTTTTTTCCTTTCTTCTTTATGATTGGTGCCTAGCGGCTGCCCCGGCCTTGGATGCGCTCTGCTGAGCGTGCCCAAATGCCAAGTCACGTTTCGTTACCTTGTATTCATACATGTGTAATGACAATAAAGTTGAATCTCATCTCATCTCATCTCACATGGGGTGGAGCATTATGTCACTACCACCGGCCCGCCCGTTTTTGCAAAAGCTCGGCACCTGGACTCAGCTAAACTGACCATAGTGCGCGAGGAGTTTGCCAACCTTGAAAAACTGGGCATCATCAGGCGTTCGAAAAGCCCCTGGGCTTCACCACTGCACATGGTCCCAAAGGCTGATGGCTCATGGCGACCTTGCGGTGATTTCCGCAGGTTGAATAACGCCACAGCACACGACCGCTACCCAATTCCGCATATCCAAGATTTTTCGGTGCATTTGGCGGGGGCGTGCATTTTTTCTAAAATAGATTTAGTACGTGGTTACCATCAGGTTCCAGTGTGCGCTCAGGACATACCCAAAACAGCGGTAATTCCTTTCGGGCTTTTTGAGTTTTTGCGCATGCCTTTTGGACTCAAGGGAGCGGCGCAGACGTTCCAACGCATGATGGACACGGTCCTGCGCGACCTCCCTTTCGTGTTCGTCTATTTGGACGACATTTTGGTAGCCAGCACGTCCGAAGACGTACACGAAAGCCACCTCACAGCAGTTTTCCAGAGGTTGGCAGAGCACGGGTTAATAATTAACCCAGCGAAGTGTCAGTTTGGGGTGGCGCATATTGATTTTTTGGGGCATCGCGTTTCGCCAGAGGGAGCGGTCCCTCTGCCCGATAAAGTGCGCGCAATAACAAATTTTCCCCAACCTCAAACGGTCAAAGCGTTACAGGAGTTTTTGGGAATGGTTAATTTTTATAACCGTTTCCTCCCCAGCGCAGCGAGGCTCATGCAACCATTGTACGCTGCACTAAAAAAACAAAAACCCACGAATAAAATCGAATGGTCTCCTGAGCAGGAGCGCGCATTCTCTCAAGTCAAATCAGCCCTCACAAACGCTGCTTTGTTGGCACACCCAGTTCCAATGGCCCGCATGGCGCTCACCACTGACGCGTCCGATTTAGCCGTCGGGGCGGTCGTTGAACAGTATGTAGCTGGGGCCTGGCAACCACTCGCGTTTTTCAGCAAAACCTTGCGCGATAGCGAGCGAAAATACAGCACGTTCAACAGGGAGCTGTTGGCTCTGCACTTGGCCATCCGCCACTTCCAGTTCTGGCTGGAAGGGCACCATTTCACCGCGTTCGTGGACCACAAACCACTGACTTTCGCGATGGCCAAGATTTCGGAACCTTGGTCGGGCCGGCAGCAGAGACAGCTGGCCGCGATATCGGAGTTTACCACCGATATCCAGCATGTGGCAGGTAAATGTAGTGGCAGACTGCCTCTCATGTGCTGTGGCGGCTCCGGGCCCCGTGGGGGCAGACTCTGCAGCCATGGCCGCAGGCCAGGGTAGCGACGCGGAAGCACGCGCAGCCCTGGTCTGCGTAGGGTTAGATTATGCAGCCATGGCCGCGGAGCAGGTTAGCGATGCGGATGTGCGCACGCTCCAGTCTGGACCAACAGGGTTAAGGCTGGAGTACAGGGTGCTGCAAGATGGTATGCCCCCCCTAACCTGCGATATTTCCACTGGACAGCCACGTCCGGTGGTACCAGCTGCGTGGCGCCGTCGCGTTTTCGACTCGATCCATTCTCTGGCGCACCCAGGGGTGCGCGCATCGGTCAAAATGGTAGGAGAGAAATTTGTATGGCCGGGGTTGCGCAAACAGGTCAAAGAATGGGCGACAGCCTGCGTAGCTTGTCAGCGAGCCAAAATACACAAACACACTAGAGCTCCTTTGGAGTCTTTTCACATCCCGGCTAAGCGCTTTGATCATGTGCATGTCGACCTGGTAGGCCCCCTCCCGTCGTCACAGGGGTGCACACACCTTTTGACAATGGTGGACCGCACTACGCGTTGGCCGGAAGTGGTCCCACTGGCATCAACCACAGCCGAGGAGGTGGCGCGCGCGTTTTTAACAGCGTGGGTAGCGCGTTTTGGAGTTCCGTCGGACATAACGTCCGACAGAGGTCCTCAGTTTGTGTCCGAGCTCTGGTCAGCTTTATTCAGGTTTATGTGAACGTTTCCATAGGTCATTGAAAGCAGCCCTCAGAGCGTCACTTACGGATACAAATTGGATAGACAGGCTACCATGGGTTTTATTGGGGTTGCGTTCTGCACCTAAGGAGGATTTGCAAGCCTCCCCAGCTGAGTTAGTTTTTGCACAGCCTCTCCGGCTGCCCGGGGAATTTCTCCCGGATAATCCTGCACCAAATTGCCCCCCCACACTCAACGGCTGCAGAGCGACACGGGATCAAACACGCTTCCTGGCCCGGTTCATCACAGCTTCCCACGCGTTTTTGTGCCAAAAGCCTTAACAAATGCGGAGTTTGTTTTTGTCAGACATGATGCCCATCGCCCAAACTTGCGGCCGCCGTACGATGGACCGTTAAGGGTGCTGGAAACAGGAGAGAAGCATTTTTTGCTAGATTTGGGAGACAGAAAGGAGGTAATTGGTATTAACAGACTCAAACCCGCTTTTGTTTAGGCGGATGAAGCTGTGCAGCTGGCGAGGGCCCCCCGTCGCAGCAGACACCCTAGAAGGCATTCTCCAGAACACCCACAGAGATTGACTAACAGTTCTAATCCACAGGCAACAGTCCCACAGCAGAGTGCAGAGACAGTAAAGCCGGCTTACAGCAAATACGGCAGAAGACTTAGGCCTAGGCAACGGGTGGATTGATATGTAGTAATGTTATTATGTCATGCATCTCTAGTTATGATTGTTCCATTTTAGACGTTTGGGGGGGGGGGGTCATGTGGGCAACATATGTTGGTTACATATGCTCCACAAATATATTGCTGTGTGTTGATTGTATTGTGTGCTGCACGTCTCAAGGAACAAAAGGACTGAGCCTCCGAGAGAGCCTCAGGGAAGTAACGGGAGAGTGCGAGGTTTGACCTTTGTTTCAAGGAGATGACCTGGAGAGATTTCTGGACCACCGGAGACTAAGGGACAATGGTGTGAAGATCAGAAGAGTTACATTGTGACTGGGATTAAGTACCATGTGACTGTATGTTTGATAAAACACCATGTGACTGCAGTTTTGATGTCCGGGGTATAAAGGACAGATGTGAGATAATTCATCCTCTTTTCTGCTTTGAAATTGTTGGAGTATGTGTTTGTGAATAAAGCTGAACCTGAGGAATAACTCAGTCTCATCCTTCCGCACATCCTCCACAGTCACGTCTTTTTGCTATCTCTGTGAGCAGCCATGCTTAGGTTGTACAGTCTGACAGCCGTAGGTAGGAAGGACCTGCGAAACCTCTCGGTTGTGCACCTAGGATGATGTAGTCTGCTGCTAAATGAGCTCCTCAGTGCATTCAGTATATCCTGCATAGGGTAGAACTCGGACTCCAGCAGAGATGACAGTTTAGCCACCATCCTTCTCTCTCCCATCTCCTCCACTGGGTCAAGGCGCTGCCCCAGGACAGAGCTAGCTTTCTTGATCAGTTTGTTCAGTCTCTTCCTATCGGCTGCTGTAATGTCACTGCCCCAACAGACCACTCCAAAAGTGATGGCTGATGCCACCACCGTGTCATAGAATGTCTTCAGTAGCGCCCCTTGTACACCAAAAGACCTGAGTCTCCTCAGTAGGAACAGCCTGCGCTGTCCCTTCTTGTAGAGTGCGTCAGTATTGTGTGACCAGTCTAGTTTATTGTTCAGATGAACACCCAGGTACTTATAGGATGTCACCATCTCGATGTCTGTTCCCTGTATATTTACTGGTGCTGTGAGGGGTTGCCCATGCCTGCGGCAGTCCACCACCAGCTCCTTAGTTTTCCTCGCGTTGATCTGGAGGCAGTTCCGATGGCACCAGTCCACAAATTCCTGGATAAGCCCTCTGTACTCAGCTTCATCTCCGTTGGAGATGAGGCCAACGATCGCAGAGTCGTCAGAGAACTTCTGTAGATCGCAGTGTGTTGTGTTGTGTGAGAATATGCAAATCCATAATCAGTTCCTTGGTTTTTAATTCAATTCCACGTTGTTCCTGGCATACCAGTCAGACAGATGTTGGACCTCCTCCCTGTAGGCTGACTCATTGTTGTCCATTATCAGTCCTACTATGGTGGTGTCATCAGCAAACAATGGTGTTGATAGAGTGGATGAGGGAACAGTCATGGGTGAAAAGGGAATAAAAGATGGGGCTGAGGACACACCCCTATGGTGTACCAGTGTTCAGAATGAGGGTGGAAGCTGTACAGTCTCCCATCCTGACGTTCTGTGGTCTGTTGCTCAGAAAGTCAAATATCCAAGCACACAATGAACTGCCTAAGACCAAGTTGCTCAGAGTGATGATAATCCAGTCAGTGGCAGTAATGCACCTGTAAGCTGGTTGCCAACCGCCAATCAAATCTAAAAGAAGAAGAAGAAGCCTGTGGGGCATTACTGAAAGCTGAGCTAAAATCCATAAACAACATCCTTACATAGGTGTTATACTGGTCCAAATGTGTAAGGGCTGTGTGGAGCACCGTTATCACTGCATCCTCTATCAACCTTTTTGCCCAATATGCAAACTAATGCTGATCCAGGTCAGCAAGGATGACAGACTTAATGTAAGAGAGGATGAGTCTCTCAAAGCATTTTGTGATTAAAGGGGTTAGTGCAACTGGTTGGTAGTCATTCAGGAAGCTCACTGTGTTCTTATTTGGTACTGGAACAATAGTGGCTGACTTAAGGCAGGTGGGGAAAGCAGACTGTAATAGCGAGAGGTTAAAGATGGTGGTAAATACCTCTGCTAGCTGGTCAGCACAGGCCTTGAGTACACGTCCAGCAGCACCATCCGGGCCAGGTGCTTTTCTCGTGTTGACTCTGCGCAGGGTGGCTCTGACCTGGTGTTGCTGCAACTATATGGGGTCGTCCTCTCCTGGTCGTACAGGGTAAATATCCAAGTCTCTGCTCCCCTGGTCAAAATGAGCAAAGAACTGATTCAAAGTGTCCAGTAAAATGCTGTCCATGGGGATTATGACTGTAAGGTTCTCCTTGTAACCAGTCAGTGTCTTTATCTCCTGCCACATGCCTCTGGAGTTATTACTGTTAAAGTGGCCCTTTCTGTACTGCTTGAATTTGCACTAAAGCCTCTCCTCAGATTCCTCCCTGCATTATTTGTAGGCCTGTGGGTCCTTAGATTTAAAAGCAGAATTCCATGCTCACCTTGCTATAGGTAAGCAAAGAGCTCTCTCTAGACCTTTGCAACCTTATTGTTACAAAACATAATGATGGCATTGGTTACAGGCACATGTCTAAACTGCTGAATGTTCCAGTGAGCACTGTTGGAACCATCATTCATCAGTGGAAAGATCATCATTTTACCATAAACTGGCCACGACCAGGAGCTCCTCACAAGATTTCTGACAGAGGAGTCAAAAGAATTATCAGAAGAGTTACCCAAGAGTCAAAGACTACTCGTGGAGAGCTCCAGAAAGACCTAACAGGTACTGCTGTTTCAAAGAAGACAATAAGTAATGCACTCAACTGACATGGGCTCTATGTCCACTTACCTCGCAAGAAAAAACATGCTGAAGCTCGTTTAAAGTTTGCTGCACAACATTTGGGCAAGCCAGTAAAATACCGGGAGAATATAGTCTGATCAGATGAGACCAAAATTGAACTTTTTGGATGCCACAGCACATCATGTTTGGAGGAGAAATGGCACTGCACATCCCATTGTTGTGTGGGGGTGTTTTTCAGCACATGGGACAGGCAGACTTCAAATAACTGAAGGAAAGATGAATGGACAAATGTACAGAGATATCCTTGATAAGAATCTGTTGCCATCTACTAAGATGCTGAAGATGAAATGAGGGTGGACATTTCAGCAAGACAATGATCCCAGACAGCCAAGGAAACTCCCAACTGGCTCCAGAGAAGGAAAATAAAGTTGCTAGAATGGCCCAGTCAGTCACCTGACCTGAATCCAATTGAAAATCTATGGAACGAACTGAAGATCAAAATTCATAGAAGACACCCACAGAACCTTCAAGATTTGACAGTTTGTGTGGAAGAATATGTTATATCTGGTAATCAGGAATGACCAACTGAGAGTGGTGCTTGCTTGAAACGTGAACTTTATTACAACAAAGTATATAACTAACAATGCAGGTGTCTGCTACGGAAGGCTGAGCCTAGCGACAGAAGAAAGAGGGCCTAAGATGGCCCACCCTCACATTGGTGATGTCCTTGGCGTGGGGACATCATCAAACTGCTACGTTACCATGCCACTGCCAACCAATACCTGTAGTTACACCACATTCAACCCCCCCCCCCGCCCCCGGAAAAACAGAACAACATACATGAACGAATTAACCCTCCCCAATTTGGTACATAATGAACCCCCAAACTAGCTAGGATCAGTGGGTAGACCACCACGTAGCTCGGCACAGCTGAGTGATTTACTCTGCCACTATCCATTTGCAGCCTTGCCCCTAGCTAAACAGTCCTCCTTTTTCCCCCCTTTCTTGAGGAAGGTATTCCAGTTGGAGGGGCCTTGTGGTGAGCCCATGATGGGTGCGCCCCTGGAGGTGCAGAGGCCCACGGACTGGGATAGTCTCTCATGAAATCCCAGTCCAGGTCCCACACCAAGTGAGTTGCCTCCCACGAAGCCCTGTCATCCGGGGCTGCTGTTCAAACCCAGTGGAGATGGCTGGCATGCCACACCAAACCATCTACCAACTTGAAGGTTGCTGGGCCTAGTTGCGCGATGATCCTGATGGGTGTCAGTGGTGGTGGGGGCTGTGTTGGGGGCGATTGTGGGTCCGGCCGTACAGTTCTGTAGACCCAAACCCAGTCCATCACTGCAAGCGGCATTCTGTTCGGCTGCACATGGCATTGAGGCTGTGTTGGTGTAGCGCTTACGTCTGTTGTGGGGCGTCCACCAGGTTGCAGTGGTTCTGCGACATCCTATTGGGTCACGAACTCTTCACCCTGTGTCTCAGCGGTGGCTCCCAGAGGCTGGTGCTGTGCGCGGATTTGGAGGACGTCCAGTGAATCTACTGCATTTTGTTTGATCACGGACTCTTCATCCAGCGGCTCCTGTAGGCTGGTGCTGTGTGTGGATTTAGAAGTAGTCCAGCCCCTTCTCCCCCTCAGTGGGGGAGTCCAGCCGTTGTGATGTGTCGCTATTGCCGTTGATCGAACCTACACCGGGTTGTTGTGTCCTGGAATTCCTGATAGACGTGGGCTCCCTCTCCTGCAATTCTGCAGCGGCTCCTGGAGGCTCATCCTGGGCGAGGATCTGAGGCAAGTCCAGTTGTTGCCACTTCTCCAGGCAGTGCTCCTCCTGTGAGCACGGGATGGCTGTACCCTTGTCATCGTCATCCGGGTGCGTCGTGTCCCACTCAACAATGTTGGTAAAACGAAGTGTGTTACTGTCACAAATGGAAAAGCCCAGTTGATAAAATAGGTCACATCGTAATACGTTGTCTCCATGCGTGGCCACTTGGAAAAACAAACTCAGTAAGGACTCTTGACACGTAGTGGACCATTAGTGTGACAGTCTCTACATTGCTGACTTGGTAGCCACCATACCCATACAGCACCACTGTTTTTTTTCTGATCGAGTGGGTGGGAAAGAACTTCTTCACCGTGGCCCAGTTTAACATTGATCTCACTGCAGCGATGTCGAACAGAAGCAGCAAGTTGACATCGTCCAGCCCCACCATGCAGAATGCGTACGCTGAGCCTCCGGACCTCACCGTGTGAATGATTGTTGCAGGCGAGTGACTTGAGTTGGCCAGCAGGTTCGGCAGTGGTGCTGACCGGCAGACTTTGGCAAAGTGGTTGAATTTTCTGCATCTTTTACATTGTTGCCCCTTTGCTGGGCAGAAATGTGCTCGCTCTCGGTGCGTCGGGGAACTACAGTTGCAGCATGAGAAGCAGCCCGTGGCATTCTTCTGATTCACAGTGTTTACCTCGGCCTCTTCTGCCTCGTCACTGGGTTCTTTGGTGTTTACCGCGTATGCATGCGGTGTGTCGCTCAACTGTCATCGTTGTTGCTGCACACCTAGTTCTGATGCTAACCTGTTGGCAGACTCCAGCTGGAATGCTAGCTTGATGGTGTTAGCTAGCGTCATGTCATTCGGTACCGTTAGCATCTTCGCATGCAGCCACAGGTTGCTAATGAACTTGGCCAACTGGTCCTGCACCATTTCGTCCTCCAACAGATCAAATCTGCACATGCTAACTAGATTGCGAAGGTCGGCGATGAATTGTTGAGCCTTCTCTCCAGGCTTTTGTCATCATTGGCGAAACCTAATGCACCATGCCAACATGTTGTCGGGTGTAATGAAGTAGCTAGCTAGCAACTCGACTGAATCAGCAAATGACTCCATTGGTCCTAGCGTGTGGAAAATATGTTGGCCTTCTATGCCCAGATTGTCAATCAATAGAGCTTGTTTCTGTACCTTGTCCAATTTGCCCAAGTCCAACGCTGCCACCTAAGTCTCAAAATCAAGCCAGCGCGCTCACGGTACAGGGGGGGGCTCACCGGGGTTCTCCAAAAACAGTCATAGTGGCCTCACGCACACTTCCATGGTTTTACTCTCATCACCAAATGTGTCTGGGAATCGGGAATGCCCAATGGAGAGCGGTGCTTGCTTGGAACACAAACTTTATTACAACAAAGTATATAACTTATAATGCAGGTGTCTGCTATGGGAGGCCAAGCCTAGCGAGAAAAGAGAAAGGGCCTAAGATGGCAGACCCTCGCATTATATATCTTTGGCCTGGTGACGTCACCAAATGGCTACGTCGCCACACCATTGCCAACCAAAACCTGTAGTTACACCACAGAATGGGCTAAAATCCCTCCAGAGCAATGTCTGTGCCTAGTTTCTCCATACAGGAGGCGTCTGGAAGCTGTTATTACCAACAAAGGCTCTTCTACTAAATATTAAATGAATTTCACCAAGCATGTCCAATACTTATTCCCTGTGTCATTCCACTTTATTATATATAATTTGTTTTGTGAACACATGTAGCTGTCACAGTGAAAAGGTTTATGTATCTTTGGTTCTTTTTCTGAAATGTTTGTTTATGGGTGTGTGCGCCAGTGTTGCGGACGTTAGCGGTGTCCTTTTCTCCGCCTTCGGTCCCTCCATATCGCGGCGCATATGTGCTCGTGCTGCCGAGCTCGTGGGTGAGTCAGAGAGCTCGTGAAGGGGGCTCGTGCAGGTGTCTCGCCCCGCCTATCAGCACCATTGTGTGAGCGAGTGTCGGGAGAGAGGACGGAGTGTTTTTCCTGCAGGCAGCCGGACTGTTAAATGTTCTCCATGTTTGTGAGGAAACCAGCGGCGAACCTGGACCTGATATGGTGCAAAAATGGGTGGTAGGCATGCGCTGTTCACATGCCTGATTAGAAGAGTCACACGCAGCTGGAGGCTGTCCACAATCAGATGCGGAGAGAGGACTTTGTTTGGGAAATTTGAGACATGACTAACAACTCCTAAATTCTAGGCAGAAGGCGCACACGGTATGTGATTATTTTTGTTTATGAACATTTGTTAAGTGTTATAATTCATTTGTATTCATGTTTCTTATGTCTGTATTTTTAGTTTTTCACGGTGTTTAAGGGCGAAGATTTGCTGTGGCAAAATAAACAAAAAACTTGTCAACATCAGTTGGAGTGTGGTTTTCTGACCTAGAAGAAGACTTTGGGAGCGGTTACAACACAGTTGCCTTGATTTCTTTGTATGTGTCATGAGCTGAGCACTGGAGAATCCCCATGCTCAGTCTCATGGCTTTTCTCTATATTTGTTTAGTTAGGTTAATTGGCATCAAAACTGGGGATTCTAAATTGTCCTTAGGTATGACAGAGTGAATGGTTGTCTGTCTCTCTGTGTTGGCCCTGCACTGGACTGGCGATCTGTCCAGGGTGTACCCTGCCTCTCGCCCAAAGATGCTGGGATAGACTCCAGCCCCCCCACAACCCGGAAAGGATTAAGCGGAAGAAGATGGATGGATGGATGTATTTTGTGCTTTTGGTTTCTGTATATCTCGTGCCATTTCTTATTTATGTCATAGTTTTGTTACTCTTGTATGTGGTATTAGTTTGTATTTATTTCTTAATCTGTATTCGTTGACATTGAATTCTTTATATCTTACTGTTGTGTTCTCCCTCTGGGTTGACAGCTGTCAGTGGCACTTCCGGGTTTTTGCTCCATGGTGGACGGTGTCCCTGTCAACCCAGTTCTCTCCCCTCTCATTGCTCCCAGCTGATCCAAGTTATAATCATTGTTTCGTCCTGCCCGCTCTGATTCCCACACCTGTTTTCATTTGTGTTATGCCTTATTTAAGTACCGCTGCTATGTTTTCCTAGCTGCAGTCTTGATGTTGATGATTAAGTATCCTACCAGACGTAAGTTTGACATCACCAATTTTTCACAGTGTTATATTAATATCTCTGTGGCTTTTTAGTTATTTTGTGCACGTTGTGCTTTTTGTTTATAATAAACCTTCACAAACTCACAGTCCAGCACGTGGGTCTCCTCTCTGCCCTGGAGGGGCATTCATGACAGGATGTATGGATGGGTTGTTACTGATGTCTGGTGAAAATTTCATGTAAATTGGGGATGATCCTGAAGGACAGGCTGCTGTGCACAGGGGTGGACCAGCACCTGTCATGGATCCTGGACTACCTCACTAACCGGCCTCAGTTTGTGAGAACCCGGGACTGTGTGTCCGACACGATCATTGGTAGCACGGGGGCCCCCCAGGGAATGGTTTTGGCTCCCTTCCTGTTCACCCTTTATACTGCGGACTTCTCACACAACACACTGCCATCTACAGAAGTTCTCTGACGACTCTGCGATCTTTGGCCTCATCTCCAATGGAGATGAAGCTGAGTACAGAGGGTTTATCCAGGACTTCGTGGACTGGTGCCATCGGAACTGCCTCCAGATCAATGCGAGGAAAACAAAGGAGCTGGTGGTGGACTGCCGCAGGCAAGGACAACTCCTCACAGCACCAGTAAATATACAGGGAACAGACATCGAGATGGTGACATCCTACAAGTACCTGGATGTTCATCTGAACAATAAACTGGACTGGTCACACAATACTGACGCACTCTACAAGAAGGGACAGCGCAGGCTGTTCCTACTGAGGAGACTCAGGTCTTTTGGTGTACAAGGGGCGCTGCTGAAGACATTCTATGACACGGTGGTGGCATCAGACATCACTTTTGGAGTGGTCTGCTGGGGCAGTGGCATTACGGCAGCCGATAGGAAGAGACTGAACAAACTGATCAAGAAAGCTAGCTCTGTCCTGGGCCAGCGCCTTGACCCAGTGGAGGAGATAGGAGAGAGAAAGACGGTGGCTAAACTGTCATCTCTGCTGGAGTCCGAGTTCCACCCTATGCAGCATATACTGAATGCACTGAGGAGCTCATTTAGCAGCAGACTACATCATCCTAGGTGCACAACCGAGAGGTTTCGCAGGTCCTCCCTACCAACGGCTGTCAGACTGTACAACCTAAGCAGGGCTGCTCGCAGAGATAGCAAAAAGACGTGACAACCTAATAGTTTTGAATGCAAAAGACGCAATAGACTTATACAATGGTCCCCTTCGGCATACAACTAGAAAAATACCGGTCGCTATGGAGGGTGAGAATATGTATGGGTACATAATCATACCATGTAGGATAACTAAGCAGACGGTTGTGCTGTTTCATCCCATCTAGCTACAATGCTCCGCACTGGGTGTGTTTATATATTTACATATTTATTCCATCTAGCTACAATATCTCTCTCTCTCTCTCTCTCTCTCTTCAGATTTATTGCCAAGCACATTTACAAGTAAACAAGTACACATACAAGGAATTTGACTTGACATTGGGCGCGCACGAAAGGCGCATCCCAATGACGCGGCAGCCATGACGAGGTGCCTGTCATACGGGGGGGGGGGGGTAAAGAGGGGGAGAGGAGGGGTAGGGAAAAAGCACAATAGGCAGAGAGAAAAAAGCATTGTTGATCAAAATAAAGTTCATTTTATGACCAAAATTTTGATTACAAGAAAAAAACTCTCAAATGCACAATTAGCAGACAATAGATCACACAATGACAAAGCAGTACAGAGAGAGTGTGAGTGTGTGTATGTCAATATAGTATGTTGTTCATGTAATGTTGTATGCAGTGTGTGGTGTGGGTGTGACAATTGCTAGTGAACAGCAGAGGGCGCCTCCTGGCAGTGGATGGATGTTGATCATGTGATCTGTAGCAGTCTAGAGTCTCTCTCTCTTGCTTGCAGAAGACACATGGAACACTGTCCTTGAAGAATCCAGTCTGCTGAAACAACAACAATTGATTGTCGATGTTTGGGTTAAGCAGAGCCGCTCCTTCCGCTTATCTTATCGAGGAGGAATGTAAACAGGGCACCAAAAGACAAGGTCAAGTCTGCACAGTACACTCAGAGAATAGAATAGAATTTTCCTCCCAGTGTGATTCTGTGCTTCATAATTTCCATGTACAGGCTTAAACTTTAATCATTCTCTGGAGAGCACGAAGCGACTTCAGAATCCAGATGTTTCCCCTCTAAACACAGATGAGCATGTCCGGTAGAGTCCATCTCTCTACAGTGCACGCAGATGGTAAATTCCATGTTGGTCATTAGCCGCTATCAGTGCGCTCCTCATCTGGTCGAATTGTTGAAGAAGCAGCTACGCCGGGTCCGCATTTTGATTAGCTCTTCCAGTTAAATTTTCGATACACCAGGAAAACTCCAGAGCCAATCAGCAGAAAATCCTGTTATCGTAAAGTCAAAACAGAGTTCAGTCAAATCACGCAGGTTCCAATTCTTGGGCTCCCCCCTGGCCCGGTTCTTGTTGAAAAATGGTGACAATAGCACATTTAAGCCGCTTCCAAATCCATAATTTCCGTTTAGATTAAGATTCAGCAGAAGAAGAGCGACTAAACACAGACACAAACACAACATTGCAAGCTGGAATCAGAGGGGAGAGGATTAGGAGGGAGAAGGGAAGAAAGCGACTGCTCTCTCTGAAGGGCAGGAAGGAATATATATATATATATATATATATATATATATATATATATATATACACACACACACACACACACACACACACATATACATACATACATATATATATACTGTATGTACATATATGTATACTTGCTGCCTTTTTTTTTTCTCTTGCCTTTTGATTGTTGCTCTGAGTGTTGCTATCCCTGTGCTGTTGCAATCCTGGAATTACCCCATTGTGGGACTAATAAAGGCTTATCTTATCTTAAATGGCTCCATCAGAACTATGTTTAATGAGAAAAATGTTGACGTTGTAGAGAGTGCGAAGGAAAGGATGTGGAGGTGAGGCACGAGCATAGGGGGTCAATAAAGAATCTGTGCTGACCTAACATGAATACAGCCTGTTGACCCCAGCATTGCCGCTGGGGCGCTTTTGGATGGTCTTGAGAGTAGAGTGTGTAGAGAGAACGCTGAGAGTGAAACGAGCTCTTTTATACCGTGATACAGACAGAGAATGCATGGCACATTATTTTATTTTTTTTGTTTATTTGACAGGGACAGTGCAATAAACAGACAATTAATCAAATGACAATCCATCTAATGTGTTGCACAAAGAGTGTATAGCTATTAGCTAATTTGCAACTCTTGTCCCCGGATGGGCTTTAGAAAGAAGAAACAGGTAAAAAGAAAGAAGGGTAAGGAAAAGAAAAAATGAAAACAGAATAAACAATAACCACATACATCAATGCAAACAAGATTATAAATACACAATATAAAAACCTGGTTCACATTTGCCTATTTCAGACCTCCCTCCCTTCGTCACTCACTATAAACAAACACATTCATTCCTTCCCTTCATTCACTCTCACCCTGCAGACAATCATTTCATACATGGGTACATTCTTGTTTATTTTTCAGCCAGTTTTTAACCTTTGTAGTGAATGTTTTAAGGTCCGTTATTATTTTAATTTCATTTGGCATTGTGTTCCAGATATGACTGCCCTTTATAGAGAAAGCTGTTTGTCCAAATGTGGTTCTGCGGTGGGATATTTTACAGTTATTGTTAACAGAACTCCTGGTGGCTCTTAGCATATCAATTGTCATCTAATACACAGTCAATACACATGATTAGCATGACATTGGTTGGCTCGAGGACGCATGCATACAGTCCTGTCTGACTGCTTCCTGTGGTTCCCTGTCCGCATGTAAATTGTCGTCTGTGAAGCGGATGATAAAATAAAGGCAGCGATGAGAGTTTTAAGCAGGTTTATTAAATCATACCGCCGTCACGAAGCTCGCCCAATGGGCAGCTCGGAGGCTGTCCAGCAAAGGGACAGTGTGTGTGTCAGCGCAGCAGTTGAAGAGTGAGAGAATGAGAGAATGAGTTACAGAGTCTTGCAGCATATATACCCAACAACAGACAATACATCAAAGAGCATTCACAGCAGTTGGTATGAGCATTTGCATATGAGAGGCACAGTAAGGACAGGATGCATGAATGGCACATTACATCACAGCAGTGCAGCGGAAAAAACCAGGAGGTAGCGAGCTGACTGTCCTTAGTCTGTTGTGGGGGTTTTCCTAAACCCGCCACACGCTCCCCCCCAGAGGGCTCAGCAGGGGGCCGAGACCTCGATAGTGTAGCTTGGCAGCGAGCAGGAAAAGCTCTGTGCAGGCAAAGGTGGAGGGGGGTGGGGGGTAGTAAATGCCGGCCGGGGACGGTGGAATCGTCCGGGCCGTGCAAAAATTGCTTGCTGCTCCGCGATGTCGAGGGGCTGTCCCGTTGAACGTGCGGAGGTCACAAGAAGAAAAATTAGTCTCCGACTCCTCTCGCGGCCATGAAGAAAAACAGGAGAGGCGAGGCTGCGTAGCGGCTGTGAGAAAAAAAGAAACAAAAGCAGAGGGACTTGGCGTGTTGACTTTAGGTGCAGCCACAACCTTAAAGCCTTCGGGGGCCGCAGACTGCTGAATTCCCATTGAGCGCCATGGCTAAGACCATAAAATCCAGTGAGCAAGCTGCGTGCCTCGGGTGTACGAGCAAGCCTGAATGGCCAGTGTGCAGCGGCGAAGAAGCGGCGGTCAGTGGGGCCGTATGTGTCCCGTGCGTGGTGCGACATCCGCGTAACCCCCGGTGCGTGTGCCGGGGTGCCGTGCGTGGGTGGGCCAGCTGGAGAGGAGAACCAGGGTTAGGAATGTTGGTGGAGATCGGCGCAGTCGGCACCGATAATCATCTATGTTGAGCTGTGGCTGCAGATTAGTCATGGTGTGTTGGAGCATTGAGGGGAAATAGACGATCTTTGTCCCTCAGGCTCGGGTAGATGCGTCGGATCGCTGAGAGGGAGGAGGAGTGGTGAGAGGGAGAAGACGTTCTGTGTCCCTCGGCCGGTCCAGCGTGGACGTCCCGATCTCAGGCGAGGGTCGCGCCATGACGTTTTCTGCAGTTTTCCCGGTCGTGGGTGATGTCCGGAGAGTAGCTCGCCTGTGTTGGCTCCGCATCGAGGTTCTTCCTGAAGCAGAAGGGAGGGCAGATCATTTGCGTCAGTCTGCTGTGTTCGCTGGCAGCATGTTTTTTTTCAGCGTCTGGTCGCCAACGTGGCTGTCCAGACCAGAAGGTTGCGTTGCACAAAGCGTGTGCATTCTCGGGGTCACCAGTGAAGCGGATGATAAAATAAATGCAGCGATGAGAGTTTTAAGCAGGTTTATTAAATCATACCGCCGTCACGAAGCTCGCCCAATGGGCGGCTCGGAGGATCTCCATCAAAGGGACACAGTGTGTGTGTCAGCGCAGCAGTTGAAGAGTGAGAGAATGAGTTACAGAGTCGTGCAGCATATATACCCAACAACAGACAATACATCAAAGAGCATTCACAGCAGTTGGTATGAGCATTTGCATATGAGAGGCACAGTAAGGACAGGATGCATGAATGGCACATTAACATCACAATGCATGAATGGCACATTACATCACAGCAGTGCAGCGGAAAAAAACAGGAGTAGCGAGCTGACTGTCCTTAGTCTGTTGTGGGGGTTTTCCCAAACCCGCCACAGTCTGCTTATTCCAGCCCTGCTGCTGGGTGTGAAGAATGTTCCAGAGGAATGTCCTCCCGCTGTGTTTAGTGTCACCACACCAGGCCACCCCCCCCAAACACCCAGAAAGGGCTGTGACCCACCCCCCGTCGTTTGGGCTCAAGTCGACACCAGTGGAGGCTGCAGCGGGGGGGGGGGGGCAGTCCGGTCGAACTGCCTGCTGGTGAGGAGTGTTGGAGGGCCTGTAAGTCTGTGGGGGGAAAAGGGGAGGGGTGGAAAAGCCGGTGGTTGGGAAGAAAAAAAACAAACTTACGTCTCTGACTTTTCTCGCGGCTCGCCCTGCGAGGATGTGGGGAAGGCGGGCGGCCAAATTCCCCGAGGATGCGTAGCGGCTGTGAAACAACTGTAGCTGTGTGAGGGACTTGGCGGTGTGGCCGTAGATGCGGAAGGGACAGCAATCGGCTAAATCCCCGTTGTGTGCTGCGAGAGAAGTCAGACTTTTTTTTTTTTTTTTTTTTTTTTTTAAAGAGCGCGCTCCGGGGGGGGGGGGTCACAGCCCCTTTTGAGCGTTCTGGGGTAGCCGTGTGGTGACCCAGCACAATGCAGACTGATACTATTCACGCTCAGCAGGGATTGCATACGGACAGAGAACCCCTGAGGGGACAACCAGAACAATAGACTATTGTTTATACATCCCCGGATTAAGGAGAAGATGTCCGGGCGCCAGGGTCAGGCTAATTATATGTATTGACTGATATATCAATATGCTAATGTGCCATGCATTCTCTGTTTGTATAACAAAACAGCGCAACACAACACAGAGACAGGACAACACAGCACTACAGTGTGTCTCATGATGTTGGAGGAAAATAAAACTCTGCAACCTCTCAGCGTGTCGTACCTTGCCTGAACTTATTTATTCCTCCACAACGTGTTCAATACTTATTTTCTCCGATATATATATGCACCCTACAATGGACTGGCGATCTGTCCAGGGTGTACCCTGCCTCTCGCCCAAAGATGCTGGGATAGGCTCCAACCTCCCCGCGACCCAAAAAGGATTAAGATAAGATAAGATAAGATAAGCCTTTATTAGTCCCACAACGGGGAAATTCCAGGATTGCAACAGCACAGGGATAGCAACACTCAGAGCAACAATCAGAAGGCAAGAAAAAAATAAAAAATAAAAAATAAAAAATAAAAAACAAGCAAGCAAGAGCAGCTAATATACATATGTACATATTACTATAAAATATATATATATACACACACACACACAGACACACAGTGCAGAGCATTGTAGCTGGATGGAATAAATATATGAATATATGAACACACAGTGCAGAGCATTGTAGCTAGATGGAATAAATATGTAAATATATAAACACCCACAGTATGGAGCATTGCAGCTAGGTGGAATAAATATGCAAGTATATAAACACACACAGTGCGGAGCAATGTAGCTAGATGGAATAATATGTAGATATATAAAAACACAGTGCGGAGCATTGTAGCTAGATGGAATAAATATATAGATATATAAATATAAACACACCCAGTGCAGAGCATTAAGTGGAAGAAAATGGATATATACATATACACACTCTACTGATCTCAAAGGGAAATTCAGGGCATCCACCTGGATGAGGTAGCCACAGTATGGCACCAATCCCCTCACCATTCACACACAGTCACACCTAGGGCCACTTTAGAGTCTCTGGTTAACCTAACTTGCATGTTTTTTGGCCTGTGGGAGGAAACCCGAGTACCCAGAGTAAACCCACACAGCCACAGGAAGAACATGCAAACTCCACACAGAAGGGTCACCAATGGGCAGGGGTGGGATCGAACCCACGGTGGTCAGGGGTGGAATCAATCCCATGACCTTCTTGCTGTGCTGCCACAGTGCTAACCACTGTACCACCGAGCTACCCATAAAAACATGATACTGTGGCGGGTTTGGGAAAACCCCCACAACAGACTAAGGACAGACAACTCGCTACTCCTGGTTTTTTCCGCTGCACTACTGAGCTGTAATGTGCCATTCATGCACTGTGATGTTAATGTGCCATTCATGCATTGTGTTATGCGTCTTGTCCTTACTGTGACCTAGAGTCTGAGATCAATACCCATACCAACTGCTGTGAATGCTCTTTCATGTATTGTTGTAACTGGGTATATATGCTGCACGATCCTGTAACTCACTCTCTCACTCCGACTACTGCTGCTGCTGACACGCACACGCTGTGTCTCTTCTCTGAGAGCCTGAGGATGCCGCTCCAGCCTGCTCACACTTAGGGCTGGAGCGGAGTTCTGTGACGGCGGTGTGATTTAATAAACCTGCTTAAAACCTTCACCAATGCTGCTTTATTTCATGCCGCCGCAATACTTAAGTAATATCACATGACATGGGTACGGTATCAATGAGTATATAATTGCAGTGATTTGTTATAGTCCCAGACCAAACTAAACAACCTTGAGTGTTACAGCAAGATCTCTTCACTCATGCACCCCCCCCCCCAAATACCAGAATCCATGACTAGGCCCAAATCACATACCACAACGCTAATAGTGGCTAGCGCTACATCAAACAACATAAATCCTGTGATTAAAAAGACTTACCGGTCGAGAGTTGCCCAGTTGTATGCACAGTAGTCCAGGATAATGGCTGAAACTGCATCAGTCCTTAAAACCCATCTTAAACTGGGTCATTTTCAAAGCAGCTAGCCCCAAAATACTAACTGGCCAGAGGCCAACTTCAGTTAGGCCAGAGATTCCTGATTGGCTCAACACTACTCACGTGCTAGCGGCTGTACAAACCTACATCAAAACTAGGGGCAAAACTAGGGGCGGTGGAGTGATAATGTATGTTAACAACAACTGGTGTAGACCGGGACATATCACTGTTAAACAACGACACTGCAGCAAAGACATTGAGTTGCTAGCTGTTAGCATGAGGCCTACATATCTCCCGAGAGAACACTCACACGTGATCTGCATTGTTGTTTATGCAAATCCGACGGCGAACGCTGGGACAGCGCGTGACGTCATCCATTCAGTAACCAGCAGGCTGCAGACAGAACACCCAGATGCTCTTCTCCTCATCTCAGGCGATTTCAACCACGTTTCACTGTCTCCCATTCTGCCCACTTTCACCCAGTATGTCACATGCCACACTAGAGACAATAAAACACTGGATTTGTTCTACGCAAACACTAAGGAGGCGTACACCTCATCACAACTCCCCCCACTTGGGAGATCGGATCACAACTTGGTTCATCTCCGACCGGTGTACAAACCCCTAGTGCACAGACAACCTCCGGCCATGCACACTGTGGAGTTATGGTCTGAGGAGACAATGGACACTCTAAAGGACTGTTTTGAAGCCACTGCCTGGAAGCAGCTCTGCGATCCACATGGTGAGGACATCGATGGCCTCATTCACACCTTCACGGGCTACCTCAGCTTCTGTGTGGACAAATCCGTTCCCACCAAGACCATATGGCGTCACTCAAACAACAAACCCTGGATCAACCCTGAGATAAAAACACTTCTGAGAGAGAAGAAGAGGATCTTCAGGTCGGGGAACAGGGAGATGCTGAAGTCCGTACAGAGGGAGCTGAGGAGAAAGATCAGAGAAGGCAAGGACAGCTTCAGGAAGAAGATGGAGGACAAGCTGCAACAGAGCGACATCAGCGGGGTCTGGAGAAACCTCAAAACCATCTCGGGGCTCCAGAATACCTCCCCCCAGGCCACGGGGGGCAGGGAGTGGGCGAACAACCTGAATCTGTTTTTCAATAGATTTGACCAACCGCCCTCCCCCCTGTCTGCACAACAACCACTGCTGCCTCTAAGAAATCAAGTCCTGCTACCCACTCCCCACTCCACTGACACCCCCCCCACTCCCAACACACAGCCCCCCATCCTGACCCTGACCAAGACCCAGGTGAGGACGGAGCTGAGGAAGATCAAGGCGAGGAAGGCGTCGGGACCGGACGGCATCAGCGCAAAGCTCCTCAAGTCCTGTGCAGACCAGCTGTGTGGGATTGTGACATATATCTTCAACATGAGCCTGAAACTGGGGAGGGTACCACAGCTGTGGAAAACATCTTGTGTGGTACCTGTACCAAAAACTTCCCACCCCAAAGACCTGAACAGCTTCAGACCGGTGGCCTTGACGTCCCACTTGATGAAGACCCTGGAGAGACTGCTCCTTGCTCATCTCCGCCCCCTGGTGGAACCAGCGATGGATCCACTCCAGTTCGCCTACCAGCATGGCATTGGGGTGGAGGATGCGGTGATCTTCCTCCTTCACCGTTCTCTGTCCCACCTGGAGAAGCCCGGGAATATGGTGAGGATCATGTTCTTTGACTTCTCCAGTGCTTTCAACACCATCCAACCGATGATCCTGAAGGACAAGCTGCTGCGCGCAGGGGTGGACCAGCACCTGTCATCATGGATCCTGGACTACCTCACGAACCGGCCTCAGTTTCTGAGAACCCGGGACTGTGTTTCCGACACGATCATCAGTAGCACGGGGGCCCCCCAGGGAACGGTGCTGGCTCCCTTCCTGTTCACTCTTTATACTGCGGACTTCTCACACAACACAACACATTGCCATCTACAGAAGTTCTCTGATGACTCTGCGATCGTTGGTCTCATCTCCAGCGGAGATTAAGCTGAGTACAGAGGGCTTATCCAGGACTTTGTGGACTGGTGCCATCGGAACTGCCTCCAGATCAACGCGAGGAAAACTAAGGAGCTGGTGGTGGACTGCCGCAGGCATGGGCAGCCCCTCACAGCACCAGTAAATATACAGGGAACAGACATCGAGATGGTGACATCCTACAAGTACCTGGGTATTCATCTGAACAATAAACTAGACTGGTCACACAATACTGACGCACTCTACAAGAAGGGACAGCGCAGGCTGTTCCTGCTGAGGAGACTCAGGTCTTTTGGTGTACAAGGGGCGCTGCTGAAGTCATTCTATGACACGGTGGTGGCATCAGCCATCACTTTTGGAGTGGTCTGCTGGGGCAGTGGCATTACTGCAGCCGATAGGAAGAGACTGAACAAACTGATTAAGAAAGCTAGCTCTGTCCTGGGGCAACGCCTTGATCCGATGGAGGAGATAGGAGAGAGAAGGACGGTGGCTAAACTGTCATCTCTGCTGGAGTCCGAGTTCCACCCTATGCAGGACATACTGGATGCACTGAGGAGCTCATTTAGCAGCAGACTACATCATCCCAGGTGCACAACCGAGAGGTTTCGTAGGTCCTTCCTACCAACGGCTGTCAGACTGTACAACCTAAGCAGGGCTGCTCGCAGAGATAGCAAAAAGACGTAACAAACTAATAGTTTTTTTTGAATGCAAAAGATGCAATAGACTTACACAATGGTCCTCTCCGGCATACAACTAGGAACATACCGGTCGCTATGGAGGGTGAGAATATGTATGGGCACATAATCATACCATGTAGGATAACTAAATAGACGGTTATGCTGTTTCATCCCACCTAGCAACAATGCTCTGCACTGTGTGTGTTTATATATTTACATATTTATTCCATCTAGCTACAATGCTCTGCACTGGGTGTGTTTATATTTACAGTATATATCTATATATTTATTCCATCTAGCTACAATGCTCAGCACTGGGTGTGTTTATATTTATATATCTATATATTTATTCCATCTAGCTACAATGCTCCGCACTGTGTTTTTATATATCTACATATTATTCCATCTAGCTACATTGCTCCGCACTGTGTGTGTTTATATACTTGCATATTTATTCCACCTAGCTGCAATGCTCCGTACTGTGGGTGTTTATATATCTACATATTTATTCCATCTAGCTACAATGCTCTGCACTGTGTGTTCATATATTCATATATTTATTCCATCCAGCTACAATGCTCTGCACTGTGTGTCTGTGTGTGTGTGTGTGTGTATATATATATTTTATAGTAATATGTACATATGTATATTAGCTGCTCTTGCTTGCTTGTTTTTTTTCTTGCCTTCTGATTGTTGCTCTGAGTGTTGCTATCCCTGTGCTGTTGCAATCCTGGAATTTCCCCGTTGTGGGACTAATAAAGGCTTATCTTATCTTATCTTATCACCAAAAATGCTTTTGCCTTTTTTCCAGGGGCGGGGCTTAAGTAAAACTTTAAAGCAAAAAAAAACCAGACACATGAGACATTTGAGTGATTTCGCTCTCAATATGTCTTGCAAGTCATAAACATGTCACAGACATGTTAACAAGAAAAAAAAAAAAAGAGGGTGATTTTTGGTCGTGTCACTTTAACTGCTCCAAAAAATCGCAAATAATTTGCTGTTGTTTTGCATGGACTCTGTCAGCACCCATGCACTCTATGCACAGCAATGGCAAATTATTTTCAATGTTTTGGGCCAATTAAGAAGTTGTGGAGAGAGGGCCCAGTGTTCAGAGCAGATGAACTTTATTCATTCTCTCACATCTTCCAGAATAAGAAAACATTAACCTCATGTAGCAGGGACTCTTATATCAACACTCACACGTCCCTGCTACCCAAGGTCCTGCATTACAATTCATTCCCGCATGACAATTCCTTTTGTCCCCCAGCCCTTTAATCCCCATGCTCTTCTGTCAGAGGAAATTACTGCATCTCCATGTCTTTCAGTCTGAGATGAATACCACAGCATGGGTCCCCCATAAAGTAAAATTAGAAAATTTCCCATAGAAACCTGAATATTCCAGGGAGCCCTGGTTGAAAATTATTGCTCTAGAGTTACATGTTTTAAAAAATTTCACACTGCATGTAGTAAGATGTGGGTGCAAAGAATATTCTGTCAAAAAGAGACCTTCACCCTCCTTCAACATTAACCCTAACCTTTTCCCTAGCCTTAAATAACAATTATAGTATTTTTAAATACTTGTAAATGTGCATTTATTCACTAAAGAAATTATTCGGCAACCTTAAACTGAACCACAGTTGCTGGAATGAAAAAAGGGAACAGCAGAATTTAAACCACATTTACCTGCTCCTCCACATCGAAAGGAGCCAGTTGAGGTGGTTTGGGCATCGGATCAGGACACCTCCCACTTGAGGTGTTTTGGGCACATCCCGCTGGAAGGAGACCCCGTGGCAGACCCAAGACATGCTGGAGAGACTACTGATATCCTCTCTGAAGAACTGGAACAGGTGGCCAGGGGGAGGGAAGTTTGGGCTTCTCTGCTTGAGCTGCTGCCTCTGCGACCCGGACCTCCGGAAAAGTGGTAGAAAATGGATGGATGGATTTGCCTGCAAGCGAGCACAGTTTTTATCCCTCACCGATCAAAGACCAAAGGGAAGACCAAAGGGTTATTATTATGTTATGGGGCAGTCTGTCTGTCCCACTTTTGTAAAATCAACCCCTCCTCTAGTTCTGATTGTTTTGAAACTTGTTACCAGGGTTTGATATACATTGATGATGTGCATATGGTAATTTGACTCCAACTGGATGATTTTTGAAGGCGTTACAGTCCTAACTTATGATATCCTATTTCACCTCAGTTAATAGACAGTAACCATCTCATGAAATCGACTTCTCCTACACTTTTGTTCCAACTTGGTACCAGGATTTGATCTAGTACACTGATAAGATAAGATAAGATAAGATAAGATAAGCCTTTATTAGTCCCACAACGGGGAAATTCCAGGATTGCAACAGCACAGGGATAGCAACACTCAGAGCAACAATCAGAAGGCAAGAAAAAACAAGCAAGCAAGAGCAGCTAATATACATATGTACATATTACTATAAAATATATATATACACACACACACACACACAGACACACAGTGCAGAGCATTGTAGCTGGATGGAATAAATATATGAATATATGAACACACAGTGCAGAGCATTGTAGCTAGATGGAATAAATATGCAAGTATATAAACACACACAGTGCGGAGCAATGTAGCTAGATGGAATAATATGTAGATATATAAAAACACAGTGCGGAGCATTGTAGCTAGATGGAATAAATATATAGATATATAAATATAAACACACCCAGTGCAGAGCATTGTAGCTAGATGGAATAAATATGTAAATATATAAACACACACAGTGCAGAGCATTGTTGCTAGGTGGGATGAAACAGCATAACCGTCTATTTAGTTATCCTACATGGTATGATTATGTGCCCATACATATTCTCACCCTCCATAGCGACCGGTATGTTCCTAGTTGTATGCCGGAGAGGACCATTGTGTAAGTCTATTGCATCTTTTGCATTCAAAAAAAAAAAAAAAAAAAAAAAAAAAAAAACCTATTAGTTTGTTACGTCTTTTTGCTATCTCTGCGAGCAGCCCTGCTTAGGTTGTACAGTCTGACAGCCGTTGGTAGGAAGGACCTACGAAACCTCTCGGTTGTGCACCTGGGATGATGTAGTCTGCTGCTAAATGAGCTCCTCAGTGCATCCAGTATGTCCTGCATAGGGTGGAACTCGGACTCCAGCAGAGATGACAGTTTAGCCACCGTCCTTCTCTCTCCTATCTCCTCCATCAGATCAAGGCGTTGCCCCAGGACAGAGCTAGCTTTCTTAATCAGTTTGTTCAGTCTCTTCCTATCGGCTGCAGTAATGCCACTGCACCTTGCCACTGCACTGATGATGCATATATTGCTATTTGACTCTGACTGGATGATTTTTGCAGGAACTATATACCTTTAGGTCAAGGTTAGAGGTCAGTTTTTCCCTAAATGATAACTATTGAATGGAGGCTTTTCAAATCGATACCAGCGTTGTATTGAAGACAAATCTTGGACAGATTACACCCTGACTTTTGACTATGGGTTTGCTGTCAAAGGATCAAAGGTCAAGATTAGCATTCCATTTGCACTATTACCATTGAATGAACAAAGCTAGGGTCACCAAACTTGGTATACACTGACTATGGTTTTGGGATCACAAGGTCAAAGGTCAAGATCAAAATGCCATAAACTCTTTCAACAATAAAGACAGTTAGGGTCATCAAACTGGCTGCACGGTGGCGCAGTGGTTTAGCACTGTGGCAGCACAGTTTTACCCTCGGCCGGGGGACCGCGGGGATCATGAGATCGTGGGTTCGATCCCAGCCCCCGACCAACAGTGAGCTGTGTGGAGTTTGCATGTTCTCCCCGTGTTGCGCGGGTTTACTCCGGGATTTCTCCGGTTTCCTCCCGCACACCAAAAAAAAAAACATGTAGGTTTAGGGCGCTCGCGCACGCAGCGACCAGCAGCCAGTGGCTTGTCACCAGACTGCAAACCAAGTCTACCTACGGGTACAAATAAGTAACAAAAAAAAAAAAAAAAAAAAACTTGCTACAAAGGTTCATTTTGGGATCCTGACCTACAACTATGGGTTGTATACAACTATTTTTGGTGTATATTCATGGATGATAGGCTTAACATAATTTGGTTCTTCCTCAATATATGGAAAAGTTTAAAGCTGCTCTCCTTTGATGGCATATTGGGATCTTCAAAGAAAACAGAGGCAGGGGATATTGCCACTGCCACACTCACCTCAGAGTGCTCTTGTTAGAACTGTCCATCGTCCAAACATCTCCATTATTGGTTTTAAGCACTTTTGAAATGGGGAAAGGCAGTGATTTCACCATCTTCAATGTGGTATACATGGTCATATTCTGAGCTGAAGAAATAATCTGTTTTTACATATTAGTTGGAGGACTTGCTGGTAACAGCACATCACAAAAACATGTCTTTTTTCATTTTTTGTAAACTGTTCCTGTTGTACAACATATAAGGCATTGTATTATTGTAATTTGGCTGTTTATGTACTTCTGTAAACTATGATCTGCATCAGTTTTTTTCCAGGTCCTGTCATTCATTTCATTTTAGAGAATCTCTCAAATATTTCCTCAATCATTTGGCTTGTTTCCTTCTGAATTCACATCAGTGATCACAAACCACTTCAGTGGGAGTGGAGGGCTTTTATCCATGCTCACTGATTGGAGGCATGCCATTCTGGTGACATTTAGTAATGTGTTATCCTAACAATTAAACATTTTCATGCAAATCAATATACCATCTTTGCAACAATCTTCAGAAGCTAGAGGAGGGAACTTAATAATTTTGATGATTGCTATGATTCAGGAGCACATAAAAGGCACTTGAAGGTTTATCAACCTCAGTTGCATTTAAAAAAGGCAAAATAGCAAAAGTGAGTGCCAGTTAATTAAGAGTAATATAGCTCCAACACAGTGAAAATCTCAGCAATGCCCTTTTCATTAAATGCCTGTCTCAAATCTGACAGGGCAGAGCAGTGGTATCACAGCCTTCAAGCAACAGCACAAAGGCATTGCTCCATGTGTGAAGTCAACAGGATTCCACTAGCCGAAATGACAGCCAGCAGAGAAATGGCCTCAGCCCAACTGTTTTGTGGTGATAAGAGGGCACTGAGCATTTGGGTGGAGAAACTTAAATGAGTGAGGCAAACAGAGAATGCCAATTTAACCGGATATCAAATTAACAATGGCTGATTGTCAGATGTTGAGAAATTCAGAAGTGTCCAGTTTGGATGAAAATGAGGATTTTTTTTTTCCTTTTAAGTTTGAAATACTGTAATAACCTACATAAATGGGGGTGCATTTCATTGAGCTGCAGAGCCTAAAGCACTAACAATTTAAATTTCCATCAATGTCGAAATAAAGGAAACCCATCATTAGCAATACAGCAAAAGAGCAATAAATCTAAATTCCATTTTACATAAAAGTAAAAACTAAGCAACATTATATAAGAACTGTCATGTTGTTCTAAACAAATCATAATTACTGTTGCGAAAACATGAGAATTCTCCTTATTAACTGATTAATTCTGACTACAGAATAAGAACTTTTGACTGTGGGTGAAAACATTGCTCTGGGATAATTATAAAAATAAATCAAAGCAAAACACAGAGTGCTTTGGAGCGAGGCTGTTCACATTCAAGTGGGCTTAGGGTGTAATGAAGTTTCAGTCTTACAGTGCGTGGGAGTGCAATGAGTCAAAATTGACCATTTGAGAGTTGTGTGGGTCATAGGGAGGCTATGAAATCAAGTAATCAATAAAACTAATATAACAAAGTGCTGGGAATCGATTAAAAATCAGACCATCAATGATGGAGTAGCTCACCCCTGCCTGACGAAATCACCCCAGGAGTATTCAGATCTCCTGACTGCTGATCTTGACCTTAAGCACAGCCTTGATACAGACCCATTTAGGATGTGCTTAAAGTCAAGGTCAATGGCCTAGGAGGATTAAGGTTTTTCATGAAATCATAAATGCCCAGATATTCAGACCTTTGACCTTGACACTGACCTTGAGCACAACCTGTATGCAGACCCACCTGAGGCTCCTTCTGAGTGCATTTGGTGACCACTGGGGCAATTGCCTTGAAGGAGCAGCAATTTTCAACAAATTACCCAAGTGCCCAGATCTCCTGGCCTTTGACCTTGCACACAACTTCGATGCAGACCCACACGAGGACCACTGTGAGTGTGCCAAAAATCGAGGCAATTTCATCAGAGGAGTAGTGAGTTTTCTGAAGTCAAAAAATGCCCAGTTCTGACCTTTGTCCTTGACGTTGGGCACAACCTGGATGCGGACCCTCCTGAGGATCATTGTGAGTGAGTTTGGCGATCATCAGGGCCAAATGCCAAGGAGGAGTACAGATTTTTCTGAAATAAGAGTGCCCAGATCTCCTGACCTTGGCCTTTGACCATGACCCTGAGCACAACTGGCTGCAGATCATTGTGGGTTTGGTGAGCATCAGGGCAAATGCCTAGGAGCAGTAGCAATTCCCATAAAATCTGAATGGACAGACAACAGATGCCACATCATCGCATTTGCTCCTTTAATTAATCACACCTTATAATCGTGGTTACTCCGTGAGTGAGTGAGTGAGTGAGTGAGTGAGTGAGTGAGTGAGTGAGTGAGTGAGTATGAACAAACATTTATTTTTTTGAACACATACACATCTTTACCACAGAATAAGTTTTACAACATGTTCAGTCCGTTTGTAACCACAATCAGCCTTGACCATACCTTGACAGCGCTGCTTTAAGAGCTGTTATTGTATAAAAAACCGAAGGAAGTCAACATGATATTGGCAGCATTTTACTTATTTCGGAGTGATAAATAAGGTCTGTGGCGTGAGACAGAGTAAAAGAGTGAGACTCCCTCCCAAAGAGTAAAGGTGCCTTCATACCAAACGCGAACGGGCGGCGCAAATGCATACAAAGTCAATGGAAGAGGTGAGCACACGTGAAATCGCACGTTCACGTCCGAGGGATAGCGCTAGCTTTGAGATTCTGCCATCAGAGTAAAAGTATCAACAGTGAAGTAAACTAGTTTGAAAATAAGACTGCCACTCACTTAAAGACAGAAGAACTGGGAGCTCTACAGCTGAATCAGGATGTCAGTTATTTATCCATGGATTCCTGCCACAGATGGGTTAACAAGGCTAGCAAGCTAGCAACGTAAACACCTATCATGTTGTGAAGTTTTAGAGACGGACAACTTTTTCAGGTGAGCCCCCCGTCAGATAATGTAAACCTAAGCATGAAATTATTTGGGGGAATTCCACAGCAGGTTACACATTGATGCAGAAGTTAAAAAGGCAACTTCGCCTGTCTGCATCCCACTCAGATGGTGAATTCATGTCTATTCACGAGTTATTGTTAGGGTTTGGACATGACTGTGCTCATGTCCTCGATTTATCTTCATATTTGTTTTTCTGTTGTCTTCAGGAAGTGAGTTCAGCCATGTCCTCGCCTTTTGTTATTATGTTTCTCTGTACTGTAATTTGTATTTTGGTCCCGGTGTGCTCTGTTTAGCCCCACCCATCGTGCTTCTCCATTGCCCTTGATTGTGTCCCACCTGTCCTGTGTTATATTGATTACTCCCCAGTCTATATATGTGCGTCTCAGTCTGTGTCGTGTCTGTCGCCCTTGTTGGTATTTGTGTGACTACACATTTTAGTCCTGCCTGAGCGTTTGCCAAAGCCCGTGTTACTCTTTTGCCCTGCTTTACCTGTTTTTTTTTTTCCCCCAGCTTATGGGCCGTTTTGTTTTCTTTAATAAAAACTTGCAAACCAAGTTCCTGCATGTGAGTCCTGCATTCCGGCCCGGAGGGGCTCAATCCTGACAGTTATAATGTAATCGTGCCATGTGACAAATTTGCCCGCTCGTGTTTGGTGTGAAGGCATCTTAAGAGTTGGCAACAGTGATGTAATGTTGCCAACTATACACAGTATCCTAGCATATTTTATTTATTAATGTTGCCTAAATTTACTAATCCAATGGAAAATTTAAAAAAAAAAATAAAGTGCTCATGCCCATTTGATTCCAATGTGCTATTAATATAAAATCTTAAATATTTGACATCTTATCCCTGAAGGTGACAGTCCGTCAAAAAAATTAGCTTTTTTTCCTTGTTAACATGTCTGTAGCATGTTTTATGATTTAGAAGACATATGAGTGAAATCACTCAAGTGTCATATCTGGTTTTTTTTCCTGCTGTGAAATTTCAGTTGAGCTCCTCCCCTTGGGAAAAGGCAAGTTTAGACAGAGCATTTTTGTTTACATCACTCTGCGTGCCCACCAAATGCGTTTTTTGTCGCCAGAATGCCCTGAACTACTTTTTTACAGCACTTGTGTGCTGCGCTCTGGAAAAAAAAAAGTCTGCACCCTGTATCCTAGGAACAGCTTCTCTCTCACAGATCAACACTTCCACTTTTCCCATGGTCAGACTTTGTATTTTATTTTTTTATTAGCAGTCTCTAAATAACAATGGACAGGAAACGCATTCTGGCATTGGCAGCAGCTGTGGATGCAAAATATGATGACACGGAAAAGAAAATAGGAGTCTGGGTACAGACATCAACTGGTTGAGCAAACAGCTGGGAGAGTAGCATCGAAACTGCACAGGAGTTGTGCCTTGACGGTGCCCGTTTCAAGGAGTATTTTAGATTGACTAGGAGTCAGTTTGAACTGGTTTTGGAGGAGATTGTAGATTTTTATAGGGGATTTTTATCCACTGGAGTCCATCTTTAAAAGTAGCTCAGATCCTGGTCCATTATACTGCAAACTCCTATGGTGATGCTAGCACTTGGAGCTAACTTCCGGGAACTATTTTGCACTCCATGATCCACCATTGATGTAAAACAAAGTGGTCACTTGAAGTAAACTGAGTTGTTGCCACTTTGTCTAGTGCTTTATCCACACCCACAGACAGTTCAAAACAAGCAGTTCAAAAAGTGAGCACTTGCCAATAGAAAATGTGACCTTGCAAACTTGTGATACTATAATGACACATTAATGTTTATGCTGTAGCACTATCAGCTAAATTCTGAGCTGACTTTTCTTTTGCCTGCTGAGGAGAATTCCTTAGTTTCAAAACGTTTGCCACAGATCCTTTTTCCCCACAGCCCAGGCTGAACCCCTGCCCCATCAATTCACCAGGAGAATGTCAATTTCAACAGTTTTATGACTTTATGGCTGAGAGGTGTCAGTGAGAGAACTGTATACAACAGGCATGGTTAAAAGAATGTTACCGTCATAAACTCAAACTGTGAAAATCCAACATTGCCCTCTGATGGACATATGAGATCATGCCCTTGGGGGCCGAAATATTCTCCTTTGTTGTCTCCAGAAATTCCTGTGGACTAACTTCTCATTTTTCCACAGATAACATCAGCTATTGTAAACTATGAACTGAAGCCAAATGGACTCTTGCAGACTTGGAATGTCTTATTGATTTATGGTTTGATATGTATTTCTTCATCCTCCCAAAGATTCTGTGTGTGTTTATATATTTACATATTTATTCCACCTAGCTGCAATGCTCCATACTGTGGGTGTTTATATATCTACATATTTATTCCATCTAGCTACAATGCTCCGCACTGTGTGTTTATATATTCATATATTTATTCCATCCAGCTACAATGCTCTGCACTGTGTGTGTGTGTGTGTATATATATATACATTTTATAGTAATATGTACATATGTATATTAGCTGCTCTTGCTTGCTTGCTTTTTTTTCTTGCCTTCTGATTGTTGCTCTGAGTGTTGCTATCCTTGTGCTGTTGCAATCCTGGAATTTCCCCGTTGTGGGACTAATAAAGGCTTATCTTTGTAGAAGAGCTTGGAATAACGAGGCGATGTGATTTATAAACCAAAGTTTAATATCAGCTTCGCTCCTCTAACAAGTCTCATCTCAGTGCAAAAGCAGAATAAGAGGTCGAACACATTCAGACCTTCATACTTATACCTACACACAA
This sequence comes from Pholidichthys leucotaenia, assembly GCA_020510985.1. Taxonomy (NCBI): domain Eukaryota; kingdom Metazoa; phylum Chordata; class Actinopteri; order Cichliformes; family Pholidichthyidae; genus Pholidichthys; species Pholidichthys leucotaenia. The sequence continues at coordinate 42,087,311 of CM035843.1, read as the reverse complement.
CAAAAGACATTGCATATCAAAGCTGACATCCCGCATTAACTTAATCCCCCCTCCTTTGTCTTCCGTCTCCTCCACCTGACCCTGGGTGGTCAGGGAGATCGATCTGGTCTCCACCGCTGTGACTCCGTATGCTCTTTGATCTTCGCTGGCGGTCGAGACCTCTTGTCCTGTTCTGAGGCATGAGGTCATTGCACATATGTAATCACTAAACATTCTAATATGTCTATACATATGTAGGTATGGAATATATGATTAATATAAACCACAGCCCCCCCCCCCAAACGACTAAGAAAAGGACAATCAAAGTAAGTCTACAGTTTAAGATAATTTCTATGACATACTATGCTGTTAAACCTCTTGACAGGGAAAACAAGGAAAAATCTTTCCAGCAGTCATGCTCCTGTAGAGAATTCAGTGGTAACCATAACAGTATAGTAATATCACAAATCAGCCTTAAAACTGTAACGGCACAATCTGATAACATAGTTAACAACTCTTGGTTAATTTGCATCAGCTGTAGGTCCGCTTTGGCGTCCTGGTGGGACCCTCCTGTAAGGAATCTGCAGCTTGGGGAGGAGAATGGTTATTTGTTCCCTGCAGGGTGGTTCAGTCTTTTTTCTTGGGGGGTCTACCCCGCCGAGGTGCCCTCGCCACCCGTGCAGGTTCGTCTCTCAACAAGAAAGCAGGTTTAAGTCTGTCAATGCTGACTGTTTCTTTTCTGTCCCCTAAATCAAGCACAAAATACTTATCACCAGGTTCCAGCACTCTGAATGGTCCGTCGTATGGTGGACGGAGGGTTGATTTTAAAGCTTCATGCCTAACAAAAACAAACTCGGCGTTTTTTAAAGCTTGGGGGACAAAAACCCGTGGAAAAGAGTGATGTGCCAGTCCGGGGAGAGTGTCTGGTCCGTTAGTGCCTAAAGGCTTCAGGGTTGGAAAATGCCCAGGCTCTGGGTTCTCTGGTAAAAACTCACCTGGGAGTCTGAGAGGTTGTGCAAAAACTAACTCTGCTGGGGAGGCATCTAGATCCTCTTTAGGCGCAGCACGCAACCCCAATAAAACCCAGGGAAGTTTATTTACCCAATTTGTGTCTGTTAGCGAGGCCCTGAGGGCGGCCTTTAAAGATCTGTGAAAGCGCTCGCATAACCCATTAGCCTAAGGGTGATAAGCGGTGGTGCGGTGAATTGTCGCCCCTAAGCTGCTGGCCATGGCTGACCAAAGCTCTGAGACAAATTGAGGCCCCCTATCGGACGTGATGTCCGATGGGACGCCGAAACGTGCCACCCAGTTTGTCAAAAAAACGCGAGCGACTTCCGCCGCTGTGGTTGACGCCAGAGGGACCGCCTCAGGCCAGCGCGTAGTACGGTCTATCATTGTTAACAGGTGTGTGAAGCCTTGAGACGAAGGTAGTGGTCCCACGAGGTCGAAATGAACGTGGTCAAACCTTCTAGCTGGGATTCGAAAAGGCTCTAGAGGGGCTTTTGTGTGTTTGTGTATTTTGGCGCGCTGACAAGACATGCAAGTTTTTGCCCATTCCTTTACATTTTTGCGCAGGCCCGGCCACACAAACTTTTCGGCGACCATTTTAACCGAGGCGCGCACACCTGGGTGCGCGAGGGAGTGAATTGAGTCGAAAATACAGCGGTGCCATGCAGCTGGGACTACCGGGTGAGGTTGGCCGGTTGAGATGTCGCAGATTAGGGGGGGTACACCGTCACGTAAACCCCTTTCCTCCAGTCTTAACCCTGTTGGTCCAGACAGGAGTGCGCACACGTCCGCGTCACTGCTTTGCTCCTATGCCATGGCTGCGTAATCTATCCCTACGTGAATTGGGGCCGCGTACATGTCCGTGTTGGCGAAGAGTTCTGCGACTGAAGTAGTATAATCTGTCTCCTCGCGCTTTGGCGATGTCACAGCGTGAGAGAGGCAGTCTGCTACCACGTTAAGTTTGCCTGCCACATATCGAATGTCTGTGGTGAACTCTGAAATTGCAGCTAGTTGTCTTTGTTGCCTGCCTGACCATGGGTCTGAAATTTTAGCCATCGCAAAGGTGAGCGGTTTGTGGTCTACAAAAGCCGTGAAACTCCGCCCTTCTAACCAGAACTGGAAGTGGCGGATGGATAAATGAAGCACTAGCAGTTCCCTGTCAAAAGTACTGTATTTACGCTCCGTTTGGTTTAACGATTTGCTGAAAAACGCCAAAGGTTGCCAGGTTCCGCCAACGTGTTGTTCCACAACCACCCCTATGGCCAGGTCTGAAGCGTCTGTGGTTAGCGCAATGTGGGCCGAGAGATCAGGGTGAACCAACAATGTGGCGTTCGCTAGAGCACTTTTTACTTCCGCGAAGGCGCATTCGCGCTCTGGGGTCCATTCGACCGCGTTGGAAGGTTTTTGTTTTCTGAGCGCGGTATACAGGGGCTGCATGAGTTAAGCTGCGCGGGGGAGGAAACTGTTGTAAAAATTAACCATTCCCAAAAATTCTTGTAGCGATTTGACTGTTTGCGGTCGTGGAAAATTTTTTACTGCGCGAACTTTGTCTGGCAATGGGACTGCCCCCTCTGGTGAAACTCTGTGTCCCAAAAAATCAATTTGTGACACGCCGAATTTGCATTTGGCTGGATTGATTATTAACCCGTGCTCTTCTAGTCTCTGAAAAACCGTAGTGAGGTGTTGTTCGTGTTCTTCCTCCAACGAGCTGGCTACCAGCATATCGTCGAGGTAGACAAACACGAAAGGGAGATCGCGTAATACCGTGTCCATCATCCGCTGAAAGGTTTGAGCAGTGCCTTTGAGGCCAAACGGCATCCGCAAAAATTCAAAAAGACCGAAAGGGGTTATTACAGCCGTTTTAGGAATGTCTTCCGCTCGAACGGGGACTTGGTGATAGCCGCGGACCAGGTCTATTTTAGAAAAAATGCGCGCACCCGCCAGATGTAGTGAGAAATCTTGGATGTGAGGAATTGGGTAGCGGTCATGCGCTGTCGCATTGTTTAATCTGCAGTAATCGCCGCACGGTCTCCAAGAACCGTCGGTTTTCGGGACCATGTGGAGTGGCGATGCCCAGGGGCTTTTCGAGCGTCTAATAATGCCTAATTTTTCCAGGGTGGCAAACTCGTCCCGTGCTATGGCGAGTTTGGTCGCGTCTAAGCGCCGAGCTTTGGCGAACACGGGTGGGCCCATTGTGGGAATGAAGTGTTCAACCCCGTGTTTCACTACTGTTGCTGAAAATTTGGGAACTGTGAGTGCTGGAAATTGGGTGAGGAGTTGGTCAAACTTACCTCCTGCTGTTGTGACATTGGCCTGCACGGGTGGTGGAGAAACTCGAGCTGAGCAGGAAACAGAAGAAAATGACAGTGCATTAACCAAGCGTCTATTTGCTAGATCTACTAACAACCCATGTGCACACAAAAAATCAGCGCCCAACATGTTAAAGCTCACTGCCGCTACAATAAATGTCCATCTATAGTTGCGGCCGTGGATGCAAAGAGGCAGGTTCCTTTCACCAAAGGTGTCGATGATGGAGCCGTTGGCTGCCATCGCTCCATTTCCCCGGGGACCCATGGCTCGGTCTGCGCGGGAAGGGGTGATAAAACTCAGCTGAGCTCCGGTGTCGATCAGGAACTGTCTCCCGGTGTGTCCGTCAGTCACATACAGTAGTTTATTTTTCTCGCCGAGAGCCGCAGCTGTTAATGGCCTCTCGGCTTTGGCGTTTCCTGAACTTTTGAATTTGCAGGGGGGCACGCATTTGTACGCTCTCCCGGCGAAACGGTGGCGGAAATAGCAGAGGTCGTTCCGCCTGCTGCGTCTTGGTCGTGTTGCCGCCATGGTGGGCGGGCTCTGCTCGGCTGTCTGTGGTTCTCTGCTGCTCTGGGCTTCCGCGCTGAGATCTGCGGATGCTGCCATGGCCATCTGTTCCCCGCAGGCGTTGATGAGCCGCTGCTCCTCTCGGGCCAGCGCGCGGAAGTCCTGCTGGGTGTTGCACCGCATGTTGACCAGCGTCCCTCTCATGTGTGGCGGCAGAGTGCTGAGGAAGATATATCAGAAAAGGAAGTTGTCGTTGTCCTCTTCCTTAAGCTGCAGCATGTCCTCCATGAGGGCTTTGGGTCTGCATCCTCTGTGGCCGTAGATCGCCAGGATTTTCTCTGCCCTCTCTTCGGCTGAGGGGACGAAATTCTCCACGATGGTCGCCTTAAGCTCTCTGTATTTGTCATGGGCGGGCGGCCGTTGGAGTATGCTCTGCGCACATCTTGACATGGCAGCGTCGAGTTTGGCGACGATGTGATAAAATTTTGTGTCGTCTGCCGTTATGCCCGCCAGTGCAAACTGAGCCTCAGCTTGCTGGAACCACGAGCTCGGGTCTTCCTGCCAGAATTCTGGCAGCTTGACGGTGACGGCGCTTGTGTGGGCCGTCCCTGATGTGTCCGCCGGGTGAGAGCGCCTTTCTTCCGCTCTCACGGCGGGGCTGGTGCTTGGTTGAGCCCTCTCTGTAGCTTCTGCCGTGGGGGAACGTCGTCCATCTGTTCCCCTGTCTGCATGGGCGCTGGCGCTTGCCTGGGTCGCCTCCGATGAGTCAGTCGCGGGAGAACGTCTCTGTTCCATCCTCGCGTCAGGGTCACCGGTGTAGAAGAGCTTGGAATAACGAGGCGATGTGACTTATAAACCAAAGTTTATTATCAGCTTCGCTCCTCTAACAAGTCTCATCTCAGTGCAGAAGCAGAATAAGAGGTCGAACACATTCAGACCTACATACTTATACCTACACATCACAAAAGACATTGCACATCAAAGCTGACATCCCGCATTAGCTTAATCCCCCCTCCTTTGTCTTCCTACTCCTCCACCTGACCCTGGGTGGTCAGGGCGATCGATCTCCTCCATTGTCCTCTGTCTCTTCCACCTGGCCCTGGGAAGTCAGGGCGATCGATCTGGTCTCCACCACTGCGCCTCGGATGCTCTTTGATCTTCGCTGGCGGTTGAGACCTCTTGTCCTGTTCTGAGGCGTGAGGTCGTTGTACATATGTAACCACTAAACATTCTAACATGCTTATACATATGTAGGTTATGGGATATATGATTAATATAAACCACACTCCTTTTCTTTTTTTAACAAATTTACCAGGGCACCAAACAGCAATAACTACACACAGGACTAGGGCAAAACACAAACACACATACACAAAACCCTCAGTCCTTGAACGGATAGCTCTCCAGGCATCTCCGTCTCTTAACCTCAGGGCTCCTGCTGTGCCGTCTCCTCTCCACCACTGGCAGCCGCAGATCCCTCGGATGTCTCCAGGTATAGATGGACCTACGCCAGTGTGCCTCCATCCAGTCGGGTTCCACCTGGAACCTCCTCTGGTTGTCCCGCTGCTTGTGTGAACTGTGATCCATCGTACTCTAGCATCAACCTTGATCAGTGAAGGAGCCCTTTTCCTCTTATCCAGATCACTATTCCTGCGACTGGCCTCCGTCACCGAACTCTCCAGCTCACGGGTCCGTTTCGGTCTCCTCTTAGCAGGCCGTTGCTGGGAGCGCTTTACAACCACCACGCTCTGTGGTCTTGCCCCTCTCTCTTGGCGTGGGCACCTCATCCTTATGAGCCTCATCGGGGGTCCCGGCGTGCCGTCCGGCACCCTCGTCCAAGGCAGCCTGCATGACTGCATCGGGTCCATACCAAGATGGCTCCGCAAGGCGCTGAATGTGCTCTCCCTCTAAAACTCTGTCCAGCCAGTCTGAATCCCACACCTCAGCACCCTCCACCACTGGAACAGGCCAGTCCCAAAGTCCACATCCGGACCATTCTTCACCCGACACGTTAGATATGGAGAACCCAAGGCTGTGAAACAGGTTACACCCCATAACGTTGACTCAGGATGCTGAAATGTTGATGTGGAATCGGGGTGCCACACTCTTTATAATCGGGCCTCCATCCCCACATAGCCCAAAATGGCCAACCTGTTCCGTCCATATCCAAAATACTCTCCGTATTGCCTCCTAATCTGTCGGTGGGGAAACTGTCTTTGCATGGTCGTCAGGTTCAGGACCAAAATAACTGCTCCAGTGTCCACCAACAGTGGAACCTCGACGCCATCTAGCATGACAGTGCAACTGATCCTCCCCATTGTCTCCAGGGAGACGGTATGCACGATTGACCCACAACCATAACATTTTGGCGTACCTGGGGTGGACCTTATCTTGACTTTGGAGGCAAAATCATCCTCTCTGCATTCGTCATCACAAGGGTCCAGGATCAGTGCCTCAGCGCGAGACTCACCCCCGTCCAGAGAAGCCCCTTCAGAAAGGCCTCTCGCGATGGTCTCTGCCGCCTCAAACTGTTGGGCAAGCTCGATAGCTGCAGCTAACGTCAACTCTCCTGGGTGTGTTAACCTGGACCGGGCCACCGAGCAGCGGATGTGCTCTGCCAGCTGTTCCCGAATCATCTCGTCCTCCAGGGGTCCAAACTTGCATTCCTTCGCCAGCTCACGAAGGTCTGCCAAGAATCTTCTAACTGGCTCTCCCGACCGCCGGCGGTCTCCCGACCATTAGCTCCACTTCTCCCTCGAAGCAATCAGCACCTCCAAGGTTCTCTAGGATCTTCTGCCCTTCCATTCCCAAATTATGGACCAATACATCTCTCGCTCGGAGCTTCTCCATCTCGCCCAGGTTTAAGACAATGAGATAGTTGGTAAAGGCAGCAAACCAACGAGGCCACAGCACGGGCGGCTTGCCCGGGGCCTCCAAAAACGGCCGAAAGCTGGCAATGGAACGCTCCATTACCGCTTTTACCTCATCGCCAAGTGTTGTGTCAATAATGAGGAATAACAAGATACTAGTGACTTGGTGAACAGGGCTTTAATACAGGATGCAACTATACAAAAGGCTTACGGCACTTGCCTGAATGCCAGGTGACTCCAACGACGAAAGAGGCAGAGCCTCTTCCGCCCACCTCCTTTATCCCCCGAGTGGCGTCACCACCGGAAACCGGCAGTTAGCCACCCCAGTCTAACCCACGTCCAACCTGGCCACCATCTTACCACTACCAGTCATTTCTGTATTTAACAACATCCACCCCGGACAGACCGTTTCTGGTCTGTACCCACGAAAAGAAGCACTGTTGTGAAATTGAATGCATTTACCTTCGCTGGTTATGGAGGCCCTTTTCACACTCACACCAGGAAGCTGCCCAGTACAACCACAGACTGACCTGTGGCCACTGAGCAGCTCCACTGGAGCAGTTAGTGCTAAGGGCCTTGCTCATTGGCACCACAGTGGGGTTAAGGAGGGTGGGTAAAACACTGCTATGTTATCTGTCCCACCCAGATCTAATCCTACTGGTCCAGGGATCAAACCTGCGACCCTCCTTTCACCAGTCCACATCCCTAACCCTTAGGCCACCACTTCCCACCATGTGTCAGATTTCTCTTCCATTTGTTTTAATAAAAGGTGTTAGAAGTAAATTCATGGGTCATTGCAAATACTTAGCTTTAAAAGCGCCAAGTTGTCACACAGAAGAATCTTGAATAGAAAAAAAAAAAAATGCATCAAGGTGCTTTGAGAATGCTTTTAGCATCAAGTCGGAGTTCTGAATTATAATCGACTCATGTGGTGCCTAAAGATTCCCCACACCTAGTTCGGACCTCGGCTGGGGAGGAAGACCAACTTATTGGCCCTTTTGCAGATTTAGTTGGTGACTCCTGCTTTAAAATGTACAAGGGGGGACTGAAAAGTTCATAGTGGTCAAATTTGACCAAATGTCCCCCTTTCAGTCCACACACTTCTTCCATCGGTGTTGCGGCTGTTGGATCCCTGCGGTTGAAAAATAAACCACATTTGGTCAAATCAGACCACTAGGAACTTCACAGCCTATGAACTTTTCAGCCCCCCCCCCCCCCCACTACTATACATAGCAGAGAAAATAAGTATTAACAACATTTTTGTCATGGAGCCATTGACCTCAGATTTTCACCAGATATCAGTAACAACCCAAGTAATCCATACAGACAAAGAAATTAAGGCAATTGTGTTCACAAAACAAGTTATATTTAATAAAGTGGAATGACACAGGGAATAAGTATTGAACACACGAAGAAAAAGAGGTGCAAAAAGGCATAGAAAGCCAAGAAACCAGCTGAAATCCATCAGAATTTAGGAAGCCATCCCATCTCCCATCAGTGCAAATTAATTTCAGCTGGTTAAGTCCTGACTGATGACCTTTATAAAGATCTGAATATCACATTGTCACACCACAAAGAACTCATGATGGGTAAAAGCAAAGAGCTCTCTCTAGACCTTTGCAACCTTATTGTTACAAAACATAATGACGACATTGGTTACAGGTGCATTTCTAAACTGCTGAATGTTCCAGTGAGAACTGTTGGGGCCATCATTTGGAAATGGTGGAAAGAACATCATTTTACCATAAACCGGCCACAACCAAGAGCTCCTCACAAGATTTCTGACAGAAAGGTCAAAAGAATTATCAGAAGAGTTATCCAACAGCCAAAGCCCACTCGTGGAGGGCTCCAGAAAGCGTACTGTTGTTTCAAAGAAAACAAGTAATGCACTCAACTGGCATGGGTTCTATGCCCGCTCACCTCGCAAGACTCCATTGCTGAAGAAAAAACATGTTGAAGCTCATTTAAAGTTTGCTGCACAGCATTTGGGCAAGCCAGTAAAATAATGGGAGAATATAGTCTGGTCAGATGAGACCAAAATTGAACTTTTTGGATGCCACAAAACAGCATGTTTGGAGGAGAAATGGCACTGCACATCCCATCATGGTGTGGGGTGTCTTTCAGCACATGGTACAGGCAGACTTCATATAACTGAAGGAAAGATGAATGGACAAATGTACAGAGACATCCTTGATAAGAATCTGTTGCCATCTGCCAAGATGCTGAAGGTGAAACGAGGGTGGACATTTTAGCAAGAATGATCCCAAACAGACAGCCAAGGAAACTCAACTGGTTCTAGAGAAGGAAAATAAAGTTGCTAAAATGGCCCAGTCAGTCACCTGATCTGAATCCAATTGAAAATCTATGGAACAAACTGAAGATTAGAGTTCTTAGAAGACACCCACGGAACCTTCAAGATTTGACAGTTTGTGTGGAAGACTGGGCTAAAATTATTTCTGAGCAATGCCTGCACCTAGTTTCTCCATACAAGAGGCATTTGGAAGCTGTCATTACCAACAAAGGCTTTTCTACTAAATATTAAATGAATTTCACCAAGTGTATTCAATGCTTAATCCCTGTTGATTCCACTTTATTAAATATAACTTGTTTTGTGAACACAGTTGCCTTAATTTCTTTGCATTACTTTATCTGGTGAAAATGCCAGGTCAATGGCTCCATCAGAAATATGTTTAATGAGAAAAATGTTGATGTTGCGGCGGATGATAAAAAATAATAAGCAGCGATGCTGTAGGTTTTAAGGAGAGTTTAATTATATCATCCAGCCGTCACGGGCTCCGCTCCCGGCGCCGTGCATGCGCGCCGAGAGCGAGCCCACGGCTCTCAGAGAAGGAGGACACAATGTCTGTGTCCTGCAGCAGCAGTTGCAGGAGTCAGTGAATGAGAAAGAGGGAGTGAGAAGATGAGTTACAGAACCTGTGCAGTATTTATACCCAACTCAAACAATACATCAAAGCAGATTCACAGCAGTTGGTCTGATCAAAGGGACTGCAGAACAGGCATGAGACATTTGCATTTGTAAGACCTACATAACAATAGGCAGATGCAGCCTCTGCTCCAGCTTGCAGGACAAAGAGGTTACAAGGCACATCTACATATTAAACTGTCTCTAGGTCACAGTAAGGACAGGACGCGTGAACACTATACATGAATGGCACATTGCATCACAATACATGCATGGCACATTGCATCACAATACATGCATGGCACATTGCATCTCAGTAGTGCAGCGGGAAAAACCAAGAGAAGAGAGCTGAGTGTCCTTAATCTGTTGTGGAGGTTAACCGAACCGCCACACACGTTCCCCCCCAGAGGGCACGGCAGGGGGCCGAGACCTCGATAATCCCTCTATGGGAGCGAGCTGTGGGAGAAGCTCACTGCAGGCGGAGGGGGAGGGAGGAGGGGGGTAAGTGCCGGCAGGGGAATGGTAGACTCATCCGAGCCGCGCAAAAATTGCTTGTGGGTCCGCGATGTCGAA